>CADEBD010000323.1:0-696278 GCA_902825455.1 Arctia plantaginis | reverse complement strand
TATATTTCATCTCTAATAGAATACTGACTGTATCTACCCTGAACCCTCTAATAGAATGCTAAGAGGGTTCAAAGCCAGACAAAACCACAAGGGACTCAGACTATCACCTTGAACCAGGATCTTTATTAGTACATCGTTTACCGCAGTCTGCCGACATCCTGTATAGCAATGTGCTGTTTTCCATTGCCCCATTCTTGGCTCCAAGAAATTGCACAGAGTTGTATCAATTTTATACAACTCTAGCAGCTTCAAAAGCTATGCATGTGGAACCGACTTGTAGGCCTTCTTATAGTCTATCCAACATGTCGCCAAACTTACGATTACGACGTACCTGTGGGCCAATGGTTATGTCTATGAAAAGGAGCTCTTAAGTGCCACGGGTCCTACTTCTACATAAATTCTGAGAAACGGACATCATTATTATTGGATAGATAGATAGGTACTCTTTATTGCACACCATGGATAGAAAACATTCAATGCAATATAAACATAAGAAAAAAAAACAGTGGTACAATGGGCGGCCTTATCGCAGTCTGCGATCTCTTACAGGCAACCTTTAGATGGACTATACTGTATAGTAATATGTAGTCTGTGGTGCGCATAATAAAGATTTACATAAATACATATTCATACTCATACGTACATTCATATAAATATACACATACATACATACTTATTACGAGTATTACATATTTATGTAAAATATTATTTATACTTTTTTTTGTATTATATTAGAGTTGAATGTGTTGTATTTAATGTGTACTCGATTCTAATGACTGTCGATGATAATGAAGTATACTTTTCTGCTAATGACTCCTCCGGGGATGAGAGCTTCAATTCCCTACCTGACACTTTGGATGACCGATTACGGCAATCATTCAACAACCAATCACATTCATTAAATGTGTGTCATATTAATGCTCAGAGTGTTCCCAGTCACTTCAGTGAATTCACTGAAACTTGCACTGACAATAATGTGCATGCCATCCTGATTTCGGAAACTTGGCTTAAGCCGCACTTAGCTTCCACCTCTTATTCTCTCTCTGGCTTTGTACTAATTCGAAACGACCGATTGGAGTCAAGAAGAGGTGGTGGGGTTGCCATTTACCTCCGTAGTTGTTTCCCCTACAACATCCTTGCCACTTCCTCTTCCGATCCTTCTAATACCGCTGAATACCTCTACCTCGAAGTTTGTGTCAAAGGTTCTAATGTTTTACTAGGGGTAGTTTATTGCCCCCCTGCTGTCAACTACTTCTCCAGTCTGGAAACAGTTCTGGAATCTTTAGGGTCAGAATATTCACATCACGTCATCATGGGCGATTTTAACACCAATCTCCTAGCACTTAATTCGCCCCCTTACTCGTAATCTCCTCCACATCATCCAATCCACCAGTCTCCATGTCCTCCCCCTTCAAGCAACTCATCACAACATTGAGCACCAAGACACTTGGCTTGACCTAATGATCACCTCTGCTCCAAGACTTGTCTATTCCCATGGTCAATATCCTGCTCCTGGATTTTCCCATCATGACTTGATTTTCCTTTCTTATATCCTGAAACCCCCTAAATCCGTTCCCAAATTTCTGCATATTCGTAGTTTCAGACAAATGGACGTCAAAAACCTGTGTGCAGACTAGACAGACTTGGCTGCAGGTACAGACATGAACGACAAAGTTACTCTTTTTAATGACGCAGTTCTTAACCTGTATGATATCCACGCACCTGTGAGGAAAGTCAAATTGAAGCGTCCTCCGGCTCCATGGATGACGGAGGAAATTTGAATGGCTATAAGACGAAGAGACCGTTGTTTTAATGGGTACAGGAAGGATCGCTGTGAGGAGAAATGGAACCTTTTTAAAGCTGCTAGGAATCGGTGTAACCAGGTGATACGTGACGCAAGCGTGGCGGTTGTAGATCGGCACAGGCATATCATAGATTTTGTATGGGTTTGATTTTTGTTAAATTTATTTGGTTACTATTTGACAAAACAGAGATTGTTGCTTTGTTTGTGTCTACATGGAAGACGATTTCAAACAATTTTGGAAATTTTATGAAATAAAGAAAGTTTGAGTTTGAGGTTTGGTTTGCCGGTAAATCCAACCGAATGTCAAGTGATCGTCGTGGGGAGCAAACAAATGATAAGTAGGTTGGATATGGCGGTCATCCCACCAGTTGTCTACAACAATGTGACTATACCTTATAGTGCTGTGGTAAAGAACCTGGGGTTATATATCGACTCGACACTTGACTGGCGGGCACAGGTTACACACGTCGGCCAGAAAGTCACCACATGTCTCCGTGCTTTATATCGATTGAAGAACTTCCTTCCCGCTAAAATTAAGGCTACGCTTATGCAGTCCTTAATTATTCCCTTGATCGACTATGGTGATGTGTGTTATTTCGACCTGAATGCAGACCTTCTCAATAAACTAGATCGCCTTCTCAATAACTGCATTCGATTCGTTTTCAATCTTCGCAAGTATGACCACGTGTCTGCTTTACGTTCCCAGCTGCAATGGCTCCCAATTCGTCAGCGCCGCAATTTACGAGCACTGACTTCTCTCTTTTCTTTTCTCAGCTCTCCATCGTTACCTGAATACCTCGTACCCCACTTCCGTTTCCTATGCTCCAATCACGATCGAAGTCTTCGATCAACCAACAATATGCTTCTTCTATGCCCCCCTCACACCTTCAACTTCATCAACTCCTCCTTCTACGTCCAGTCAGTCCTTCACTGGAATGCCCTCCCTGCCGAAATCAGGATGTCAACAAATCGCCTTGCATTCAAGAGAAATGTGCGCGATCTTCTTCGGGGTGAATTGGCGGAACAATTACAGCGCTAGTACCCGTCTGAGTATTTATATATTTTATTAAATTTATGTAGGTTTATTTATCCATGTGTGTTTTTATATTGGGTATGTTTCTGGTCCTAAAATATGTTAAATTTCATATTTTATTTTGCACCTACCGCATCATATTTCTACATCTCTGACTGGGAGAGAATGCCTGATGGCATTAAGTCCGCCTTTGTACAATATGTGCATTAAGTTTAAAATAAATAAATACATATACATACATTACATACGTACATATATAACACAGTTCTTACAGAGATAAATAGTGATCCTTGACGAGTCTCTTAAAAGTACTCACTGACCGTGCCCGCCTTATAGCTTCCAGTAAGGAATTCCATAGGCGTGCTGCTTGTACTGTAAAAGATGTATCAGTAAAAGCTGTGGAGTGTGTCGGAATTTCTAGTGTAAGATTTTCTGATGATCTCAAGTGTCGTGTATGTGTATCATGGATAAATGCAAATCGTCTCTTTAAGTAGATAGGAGTTGCAGGATTAAATAAACTATTATACAGTAAAGAGAGGATGTGAGTATTCCGGCGAAGCCGCATTGGGAGCCACTTGAGTTTTTTAGGAAATTCGGAAATATGATCATATTTGCGCAAGCCAAAAATGAATCTTATACAAAAGTTCTGAAGTCTCTCAAGCTTATCGAATTGGTCCTCGTTCAGATCAAGATAGCTGACATCGGCATAGTCAAGGATAGGAAGAAGAATCGATTGTGCGAGCTCAACCCTAGTGGCCTAGTTGGAAGGAAATTACGTAATCTTCTTAAACAGACATGTTACGGCTGACATTTGGTATTTCATTTCATTCCATGAGAGGGTGTTGTAGACGTATACCCCTAAATTTTTGACATAGTTGCTAATTGGAATTGTTACTTCTTCAAAAGATACTTGTGGTAGTGCAAGCCAGTCAACTGCCGATTACTGTCACTTGCGTTTTCCTAGGGTTAACTTTGAGTCCATACATTGTTGTCCACTGATATATTATTATGTTGCTCAGATCTCTTTTTATGACGTCAATACCTAGTGGCATCTCATTAAGATTTGTTTGGTAATATATTTGCAAATCGTCTGTGTACAGATGGTAGGAAGAGAGAAGTTGATTAGTGATTGTGTTGATGAATATTGAAAATAGTAAAGGGGATAAAACGCCACCCTGTGGCACACCGGCGGACGTATTTGACCAGTTGGAATAGTTTTCATCCAGGCGGGTACGCCGCCGGCGACCAAACAGGTAACCACGAAACCAGTCAATAGCTGATGGAGATATGTTAAGAGAGGTTAATATGGTAATCAGAACGTCGAAGTCAACAGAGTTGAAGGCGTTGCTAAAGTCTAATAGTCATAATACTGTGAGTTTTCCATTCTCCGTACCTGTCCTTATATCGTCCGTAATATTAACGAGTCTGGTTTCCGTCCCGGCTACAGCACAACTACCTCTGTGCTGTGGGTGGGACGGAAACCAGATTGGAATGGGTTAAGGAGATTATTTCTGCAAGGAAATAAATTGAGCTGGTTGTAGATAATACGTTCAAGGATCTTTGAAAGAAAGGGTAATTATTAGGAAAAGGTAAGTATTAATGTGTGAAGTAATTTTGAGACTTTCTGAGTCTCGAGATGTTAGAAGATTATACATGGTTGGTAAACATATCATAGGTCTAAAATTTTTGGGATCCATGATACTACCAGACTTATAGAGTATGTGGGTTATACCAGTGGGTAATGAACACGAATCCAATGCTACCTGGAGTTGAGATGCCAAACACGCATGTGAGCTTCGGAACCACTTAAGCCAAAAGTTATGCAGTTCGTCTGGACTTCTGGATTTTCAATTCGGGAATGAATAAACTGCACAGCTTACATCATCTTTATCAATAGTAACATGTTCTATAGGTGTTATAGACTCACATGAGCATCTGACATCCTGCAAAAAATCACCTGCTTTATGAGTGACTGGCACCGACCAGATGTTACGCCAAAATGTATTTGTGATATTTTCATCATGCAAATGCCCATCACCGGTCCGGTCCGATCCGGTTCCTCCTATTTCCGATACACCAACTTCTTATTTCTTAGTAACATTCCGTTCTGATTATATCGATAAATTCGTTTTTATACCGTCTTATCCTATTTGCCCATGCATTAATTTTCCGCTTTATAAACTCTATGCATGTGACACATGAGACACATGACATGTACTGTTGAGGATTAATGGTAGTTCCCATGAATGCCAGTTTCACAAAGCGCATCACTAAAAAGCTAATTAGCTTACCGATGAGTGTCCTGGTCCCGGCAGTAAGACGTTCAATTCAACACTAAGTTGATTTAGGTCAAGTAGTAGTGACATTTTCAGTTATATTAACACCGCCTACTTGACAAAGAATAAAAAATAGAAATAAATAATGTGTATCATTAAGAATATTATTATTATTATTAAAAAGTTGGACCACAGGCCTAATAATAGGTCCATTGTAAAACAAAATATACAGATTGGAATACTGACCCTACCGACGACACATACCCCAAATGGTTGGACATTACAGTTGGACCACGACTCCGAAACAACTATAACCGTTGACCTTTTTTTTTTTTTTTCCGTGCGGAAATCCCCTCGGATACCACCGGATGCCACGGTGGCATGTCGGACTCGAACCGACTAAAACCGCACGCCGTCGCCGGGTACTAGTAGCCGGGGAACCAGGTATACCCTAGAAAGGAAGTCCCTGGTGCCCCGACATACCTCGGGTCATCTACAGACGAGTAGACGACCCCCCCCGTGTGGGAACCCCATGTTCCCTGTGCTCCCTGGAAGCGAGCGCGCTTCGCAACGCGCTCGCCGCCACCCCGGCCTGCTTCTGCTAGGGTGACAGATGGCCTCACCTTTCACCCCCAGGCCTGCGCTTATGGAGGACGGAGGTCGTTCTGCGACCTCCGGCGCCTGAGTCGCCTGCGGTACCTGGTCCGTTCCCGGGCCGGGAGAGTTCTAAACCTCTCCCGGTCCCGCTCCGCCGTCTCCTTCGCGAGCATAACTTGCTCGCAGAAGGAGACGGCAGAGTTCCACGCACTCTCGCTCCGCACGATAGCCGCAATCAGGCTATCGAGCGAGAGAACTCCCACTCCGATGGCCGCCACGAGGTCTCGCCTCTGCTCAACCCATGCCGGGCACTCTGCCAGCGTGTGGAGAGCCGTGTCCACGTCTGGCCATCGCAGTGGTGGCACTCAGGCGTTGGCTCCTTGCGGATCAGACACAGGTGATCCCCGAAACATCCCTTCCCAGTGATCACCTGCGTCAATCGGTATGAGAGGGTCCCGTGACGCCTCTCGAGCCAATCCTCCATAACGTGTATAACCGTTGACCTAGCTCTTTTTTCGTAGTAAATAACATTTGGTAGAGTTACCAGAGTTAAAAATGTTCAGTTATCACTTTAGGTTATACTTTTGCGTACTTGTCGATTCCATTCACAACAAAACCTGAAATGTGCGTTGTTACTAGTTTACCAACGACAGGTAAGAGACGTCCTTGATATAAGTACACAAAGAAAGCTATTTGTTAAAACACTATGAACTTTTCACATGAAAGGTTTTCTACTCGTGAATACATGAAGCATTCTCATTGCATGTCACTAACTTGACAAGATGTGTTAAGTAAGAATTGTATTAAGTTATAAATCAGATTTTATCTCTACTGACGAAGTCTTGTGATGAGATACAAATTGAATATCTTCTAAGAAATAAATAAAGAAGAAACGTTTCGTTAGTTAAAATATATCAGTCGAGAACGGCTATGTCGATTAGGTTGGTCCTTTCTTATTATAATCATAGTAACAAAACCATTTTTAGGAAAAGAGAGGTGAGATAATTACATCCCTTTATTATAAAATTTTCTCATCAAATTTATTCATTATGGTTTTTTCTTGAAGGTTTGAAGGTCGTTGTCGGCAGTTTCGTTTTGTTTTGTCAATATTGTTTTTAGTGAAATAATTTTCCGGAAGACGGGCAAATTAAAATTAATCTGGGATAATTTTGCCTTTTTTTTTTCGCATTAGCTTGCATTGTTTTATTGTATACGTGTTTAACTAAATCTATTGTAAAGAATTAATTACTACATAGGGTAAGTAAAGAAGTATTTTGAACCCACAACTGTATGTGCACTATTAATAACTTGCAACTACTAAGGGATCATGACTTTAAGGAGATGCAGTCTGATACATTACGATAGAAAGAGAGCGCATGTTGGCTCTACTCACCAAGTTGCTGTAGTTGCAGATCAATAATTAAATGTTCCAGTGGCACGGTGATTCTGATATTATAGAACGTAAAGAGTTTATTTAACCATGTTTTTGTTTACATTACAGCACGTGAATGTTGTAACGTCACTTACTGAAGTACATTATGTCACAATTATATTCTCAGATAAAAATAAAATAAAATAAATTGCAATATATTTCAAAAGCTCACACTCGCTCGTTCTTCCGTCGCACTCAGTGTGCAGGCATTTATATGTGTGTCCCACAATGTGCGGATACCGCCCGATATTTTGGTGGTAGGGTGAGCGTATTTACATTTTGTTTTGTTGACATTTATCACTATTCCGTTATCGTGTGCCCACTTTACAATATTTGTGAAATCTGTTTGAATGCTACTTTCTATTATATTTAGGTCCTTATCTATCTATCCTATTCGACAGTTTTGCACCACATTACTCATGCTATTTACATGTATGATGTATCCGACGGGACCGAACACAGAACCGGTGGACACTCCACAGGTGACATGCTCGGCCCCGCCAGTCACACCATTAATCCTAGTTCGCAGCGTTCTGTTCGTAAGATAAGCGCGGAGCCACCTGTTAAGTTGCCCCGCGACCCCACACTCTTCCATGGCTTGAAGCAGCTGGTGGTGCTCAACAGTGTCAAA
This sequence comes from Arctia plantaginis, assembly GCA_902825455.1. Taxonomy (NCBI): domain Eukaryota; kingdom Metazoa; phylum Arthropoda; class Insecta; order Lepidoptera; family Erebidae; genus Arctia; species Arctia plantaginis. The sequence goes on along the minus strand of CADEBD010000323.1, from coordinate 688,505 downwards.
AGCTTTTTTGAAGTCCACGTAGACCACCGCCGGTCTAAGCATTCGTTAATATCATCACAAAACTGTGAAAGAGCTGTGGCTGTGCTCCGGCCTCTTCGAAATCCATGTTGGGCATTCGACAGTATATTATTGCTTTCTAAGAAAGTACTTATTTGATTCACGGCAAATTTTTCCACAATTTATTTATTATTGACAAAATAGCTATAGGTCTATGGTTTGAATAGTCTGTGTGAGCGCCCTGTTTGAAAATGGGTCTTATCAGTGCTGTTTTTAATTGATCAGGGTACTGTCCCGTTTCGACACATAGATTGATAAACAAGGCTATTACAGGACTCAGTTTAATTTTTAAAAACTTTATCTCCCTTACCCTTATATTATCCACCCCTTCAGACTTTTCAATGCTTAGCATATTTATAATTTTAGCAACATCTTCTAAACAAGCTTTTTGGAACCTCATTAAAACTTGCCTCTCGTTTACATAACTAGATCTAGCCAAAAATTTATGTCCACACACATGCTTTATCTCTAATACGTCTTTGATAAATGTTGTTGAAAAGTTATTGCATATATTAATTACGCTGTCTGTATTACCTAAGTACTTTAATATAATATTGTCTAAACTATTTTTCTCCCACCCACCCATGAGTTAATTTTGCCCCAGATTTTTCTAGTATTCTTGTTACAGTTTTTTATTTCTTCCTGACAGTATTTATTTTTAGCCTTATATATAAATTTATTTGTCCTATTTCTTTATTTATTATATTGAATTCTTAGATTCATATCATTTGGCTTTTATTTAATTTTTTTTACTATCAGCGCAATAAGTTCCAATTTCTCTATACAACTATTCAATAATACTTGCAGTTGGTCAAAGTTATTTCTCAATGATCTAATATTTAGGTGTATAATATTCCGTCTGTTATCCTCCTGGGGTATTTCCTCCTGCCAGCTTTTTATGCTTGTAAAGTTGATATATGTATGTAATATTCGTTTTTATTTGTAAACTTTGGTCGTCGAATTTTATTATTAGTGGTAATATCTGTGGTAGAATCACACTTTTGCAGCAGGCATGTTATTTTCCGTTATTTTATATACAAAGTTATGTCGCTCAGTGTACGTATCGCTCGTATTTTTTTATTATTTGGGTCCTCTTTTTTGACGTGACAACGTCTTATAAATTGGTTTGCCGGGTGACACTTCAAGAAACTGCGTTACGCTCCGCTCACGTTATGCGCTCACAATGAGAGCGAGTGAGAGGCACGCGTCCCTTCCACTCGGGCATGGTTAGCCTGGTGGTATAAATTAATGTTTTAAATATAATTCTTTGTATAAATAAATGTTTTAAATTGTTACTATTATTTCATCCTTCTTCCTACTATACGAATGAATTTTACCACTCAAAGTCGTTGTCACGTAAAACTTTCGCCCGTATACCGACTTTACAGGCAACCAATTTTTTTTTATCAAAACTTTATTGTTCTGAATCCATATATCCTTATACGTTGACTTTAGCTCATTTTTAGCTGTCCATAAGAGGTTACGCATGTACTTAGTTAAATCCTCATTGATGTAGATTCGTTGTTTGTTTCCATTAGAAAAAATATCTTCATTGTTGAGGTGATGCGTTTTTTTTTGTTGCTAGCCACTTGTCCCGAGTGGCACGCGTGTTCAGGGTGATTAGGATCGGCTGTGGTTTCATCCTTCGATTTTCTCTGCGTTTATTTTCAGGGGAGAAGGTGTCTGAGGAAGTTGTAGCGGTTTGCGCAACGGTTTTTTTATTTTCTTCTCCTTTCCTTGCCTCACATATTAGTCCCTGATCCATTCCAAGTTTTTTTGCTATACTTTTCACGTTATCTTCAAGATATTCATTTTGCGCCTCCTCTAACCCAAATATTTCCACATTCTTTTCTCTTTCACGTGTCTCTAAATATGTAATTCTCTCTTCAAGCGCCTTATTAAGTGTCTCTAAATGAACGTTTTTATTCTCCAATGATTTCATTTTTTTGTCCGTCTTCTCTTCTATCAGCTCTTGATACTTTTCAGCATAAACACTGATATCCTCGGATATCTAACAGCGTCCGAAAAGTGTTAACAGCAGCAGGTACTGACAACACTCAGTACGCCTCACAGCAGTTCCAGCAGTACTCATTGGGGTACGCATTCAGCCTGAACCAAGGCTTAACAATAATATCGACGCCGAGAGCATCTCCAGTCGGTCCAGAAGCATAAAGTAAGATCTTTCTATTACTCTTACTATTTTTGTAGCTACAAGTCTCAAAATGGATAGTCTATATATCTCAAGCTGAGATTGCGGAGAGTATGAAAAATATGATCATTAATTTTAAAAATGATGGCGTAGAGCGTAAAACTTTTGACTATTGTAGGCGTTAACTCAAGTTACTTGAGAAGTACTGACGAGAGTATGAAATAAATCATGAAAAATTAGTTCCGTGTGAAAAAACGAATCATGCTTATTTTGTCAATTCGGAGTATGAGAGAACGAGGGAACTTTATTTGACAATCCAAACTTTAATCAATAACCGTCAACAACAGGTAAACCAATGAGATCAGCCCTCGCCTCATGAGCAGGAAGCTATGACTGGCGCTTTGATGAGTCAGTCTAAACAGCTAGCAATAGTAACATATTCAACTACTATATCGAGAAGTTCTTCAAGTAAGCTTGACGATATGCTTCACAAGCAGTCAGTCAATTTCAAAGCATTTATACGAACAGGTGATATATAATGATATATAAATCTGGATACATTAGCTGACAAATGAGAGTTTGACGATGCCCTCCAGACATTGCAAAACCGCTGGATTGTCATTGACAACCTCTACTGAAATCATAGGTGAGACTAAGGAAAACCAGATCTATGAGTCCCATTATAATAAGCATGAGCGCACATAAAATGGCACTAGCATGAAAAACGCAATCAATTTAAAAATGTGGTCTACCTCACACCACGCTAAAGCTATACCGAAGCCTACGGTTTAACATAGCCATACACAAGCCAAGCCAAATACACGAACCTCTATGGCAAACGGAAACTGTCATATATTATTCCAGACCTGATCAACAATCTCCCATTATCCCTTAGGAATGAGTTGACTCCAAAAAATATTCAATTCAGACTTAAACAATATTTCCTGGCAAATATAACTAAACATTAGTAATCAATTATTTCGGTCTACTCATCATCATCATCATCATCAACAGCCTTTAATAGTCCACTGCTGGACGTAAGCCTCTCCTTAGAAAGGAGGTTTTGGCCTACTATACCACGCTGGCCAGACGGGTTGGTATAGGCTTTGTGTCAAGTTTTCCTTCTCTCTGCAGTGCTGTTGTCCTGCGTAGTTTTTTCCCTTAGTCGGCTCTTACGACACCCACGGGATGAATAGGGGTGGTGACACTCTGTATTCTTAATCCGTCACCACACGGCATACTCTAACAACAAAAAAATTAACTTTTAACATAGTTATTCTCTGACAAACACCCAAATGTCGTGCAAGCTAGCATATAGATATATGTATATTTATATATACATGTATTTGTATGTTGGTCTTTACGATATTCCACTTATTCCACTTCATTCTACTTGTACTATTTTAACATCTAACAGTACTACATATCTAGCTCACTTTGAAACAAAACATCGTACTGTGGATGCAGTTAACGTGCTGTTATCTACTCGGCATACAATAATAAAAACAGTTTGCCGGCTGGCGGGCGGTGGCCTTGCGAGGCGGTGCCGTTCTCTTGCCACCTACCCTCTTCGGATTTTATTTTTGTATCATGTACCTACTTTTGTCGCAATAGGTGTACTTACTATTTACTGAATGTCAATGATAACGATGCTCAGAAAAACTCGAATGAGTTTATGTGGTATCATAAATCTTGCGTACCGATTTTGTAACTAATATTAAAATAAATAAAAAAAAAAAAAACAAGATCACATCATTGTCAAATGCTGATAAAATGTAATTCCTGAAAAGCAAAGTAGGGGAGAGTTGGGGAAACGCGAACGCGGGGTAATCTCGAATCCAATGGTTCTAATGTGTTAGAAAGAGATAGCCATATTTTACTTGCCGCCGTTTCGGAGATCACGCTACCACTAGTGCCAGTCAACAACACGGGAGACGCGGACGCACGTACTTGTCAAGGTATGCATTTTTCAATATTTTGCATGTTTTTAATGTAATTTTTTGGTAAATTCAAGTTTATTTATTTATTTAGTATCCACACTTACTACTATCATTACAGGTATATCCTAATGCGATAGTGTAACTATTACAAAAATGCTTGTTTTACATAACCTCTAAGTTTGTGTTTTGTAACATATAATATATAATACTGTCTTTGTGAACTCACTCAGTGTACAGCTAAATAAGTCGATATCTGTGGCTAGCAGGTTTAGGGTGCGCAACGCACGCGTTAGAGGCACTTCGCTTAGCAAATTAGTGCGTCCGCGCGGCACCGCCAACAATGGCGGACGGCGTCGCCGCCACACATACCCGTCCGGTACACACATGCCTACCTATATTGCTGTCGTGGATTTTTCCCCTTAGTAGATTAAATATATAGGAGGCAAGACTAAGGTCCCTTCTGACTCTAAGCTCGTTATATCCGACCATGCCCAAGACGAACAGAGTCGGATACATGAGTAGGTAAAATGGGTAAGCCCCGTACTGTCGCAAATATAAAAACCTCACAAATTTGTTTTGGACTCGCTCCAGCATGAGACTATATTTAATCTCATGCGGAGACCAGATGACTGCATTGTATTCTAGCTGACTACGCACTGAAGCATTGTATAGAGTAACTATGGCTTTAATGTTGGTAAACGACTGAACAGTGCGCAGTACAAAACCTAGATTCCTGTATGCTTTTTTACAGCACTTGACTATGTGGTCACGAAACGTTAGCTCTGTGTTAAGACTTATACCTAGATCCCCAACTGTTTGGACCCTAACCATCGAGACCCCATCAACATTGTAACAATGTAAGTTGGGATTACGTGCACGAGAAAAAGTAATGGTGACACATTTGTTGTTGTTGTTGCTTTATTTCTATCTACAATGGTAGTATAACTTTTGCATAGTGGAATATACTCACATATTAATCGGCTAAATGACAATGACGCAATCAGCAAAAGAAATATACTTAACCTGTTTTTTTTCCATTTTATTGCTTTCGATCCAGCGGGGTAAAGGCGAACACTCCATGTCGGGCAATCTCGAACGTTCGGCATTACCCCCCCCCCCCCCCTCCTCTTTCTTGGTGCCCCGTTCATCTTTTTATCATTATTTTTTCAGATGCCCCGTAATTACAAAAGGAAGACCAAACCGAGGTACAGTCTTGAAGATCTCAAAAGATCTCAAAAAGGCTGTAGACGATGTTAAAACCAAAAACTCAGCATCGGCAGAGCAGCAGAAACTTATAATGTTCCAAAAACAACAATTTTTGACCACCTAAAGAAAGCAGTGATAAAACAGCCAAGGTCTGGTCGAAAACCATTATTTACAGACAATTGTCGATTATATCATAAAGTGCAGTAAACTCTATTATGGCCTAACCATAAAAAAAAATCTCGAAATCGCGTACCAATATGCAGAGATGAACAAACTTCCGCACAATTTCGACCGAGTGAAACAGCGAACCGGAAAAGACTGGTATTACAATTTCATGAAAAGACATTCTAGCATATCCCTGAGGACACCTGAGGCGACTTCACTGAATCGTATCACTGCGTTCAATGAAACTGACGTTAAAGTTTTTTATGATCATTTAAAGTTCAATGACGTATCAATGACGGTTCAATGACGGTCAATGACGTATTATAATATTGCTTTGTTTATATATCATTGCCTAGTATTTTGTATGCCTTTCGGCGGGACATTTAAATATCTTTAAATATCCGGCGGGTCTTTTAAATATGGTTTGTAACATCTGAATTTACCTGTGTTTTACGAAATAAATGATTGATTGATTGATTGATTGATTGATAGCTTGTACATAATAAAATTGACATCTTAACCAACTATGTATCACAAAATTGAATAAATAAATGAAATGAAATGAAATGGGTCGTAGGGTAGCATCGAATGCTGTCTTATGATTATGCTTAGAACGTACATTTGGCGTACCGTCAGGACGTTGGTAAGATGGTATAGGTCCCTTGTTGGGTGTAAGAAGGGGAGTGAGTAACTTACCTTTAGAACTGCCCTTTGAGCTCTTTCTACCTTAATCAAGTTAGATTTACATGCACCGCCCCACACTGATATACAGTATGACAGTATAGACTGACATAGGGACATGTAAACCAGATTGATTACTTTCCTATCTGCTACGCGACTCAAATTTTTAAGAACGAAATTTTTTTGACGAACGGGGCTCTGGCGACCGACCGATGGCGGTATATCCATCCCAATAGGCGTAGCTAAATACAAAAGGCCGGTGACGGGCAGCAGCGTTACCGGTGCGACAAGCTACGCCCTGCGATCGCCAACCGATGCGTGCGTGCGAGCGTGGCGATTATGGGCAAACCCTCCCCATGCAGACGCAACAAATGGCCACGGCCCCCAGTTCCCGGCGGCCCCGCTATTCCTGGTCATGGTGACGACCACGGTAAAGGCGGGGCAGGGGGTGCGAAGAATCTCCGGGCTACGGGAGGCCACCACAACCGACTGACCCTGGCTACGTACAACGGACGCACGCTACGGCTAGACTCGCATCTGGCACAACTTGAGGTGGAACTTGGGAAGATTAGGTGGCATATCTTAGGGCTATGTGAAGTCCGAAGAGAGGGGGAGGACCCCCCATAACCCTCGATTCAGGCCACCTAATGTACTTCCGCGAGGGAGACCAACAATCCCAAGGTGGCGTTGGGTTTCTGGTAAATAAGTCCCTATCTGACAACGTTATGGAAAGGGCTATGCTCGGCGTTTCTCTAAGGGATCGCATCAGAAATGAGGTGATCCGGCAGAGAACCAAGGTCACCGACATTGCCTACCGGATCAGCAAGCTGAAGTGGCAGTGGGCTGGCCATATTAGCCGCAGAACCGACAACCGTTGGGGAAAACGAGTTCTTGAGTGGAGACCGCGTCTCGGTAAACGTAGTGTAGGACGCCCACAGGCCAGGTGGAGTGACGATTTGCGCAAGATGGCTGGCAGGAGCTGGATGCGAGAAGCCCAAAATCGATCTAAGTGGCGTGCAATGGGAGAGGCCTATGTCCAGCAGTGCGGAGGTGTAGGTATCCTCCCAGGTGTCTCCATGAAAAATCATTGCAGTGTCATCTGCGAAGGTCACTATTTTGCCGTTAGCAAGTTTGAGATTACAAAGGTCATTGATGTAGGTGAGAAAGAGCGTTGGACCTACTACACTGCTCTGCGGTACGCCGAACTCCATAGGTACGTCATTGCAATGATATCACCAACTCTCACCCTTTGGTATCTGTCGGTGAGATAATCAGCAAACAATTTATGTTGTATGCCTCGAATACCTAATTTTTCCAGCTTGTCTAGTAGGAGTGGGACAGAGACAGTGTCAAAAGCCTTGGCTAAGTCTAGGAATATAGAAATGACTTTTTTCTTTTTATCTAATTTATGCACAATATGATTCGTTAATGCGTGGATAGCATCAATAGTTGATCTACCTGCTCTGAAGGCAAATTGGGATGTTGATAAAAGTTTTTTAGTTTCCAGGTAATCAGTTAAACGTTTATTTAAAAGTTTCTCTACTAATTTAGAAATTGTTAGTAGAATCGAAATGGGCCTATAGTTATTGCCACAGGCTCTGTCTCCACTTTTGTAGATAGGGATCACTTCAGCAAGCTTGAATTCCTTGGGAAATACACAAGTATTAAACATAACATTAATAATGTAGGTTAAGGGTGGCACTAAAATATTGTGGTACCGTTTTAGGAAGAATCCAGAGATGTTGTCCCGCCCCGTTGTATTGACCTTTTTAAGACCCAAGATGTAACTGCGAACTTCTGCTTCAGAGGTTGGCGCAAGTGCGAATGAAGAATGAGCGGATTCCACAGTCTGATCTGTGGGTACGTTATTGGGTATAATTTTATCGGCTAGATTCTTCCCCACTGAGACAAAAAGCTATTTACATTATTTACTGATAATGTTGGGTTTGTAGATGATAACAGGTCAGTAGCTGTTTTCAATTCTTTATTGTAGTGTGTGATTTTTTTATAGTGTCCCACAACTTTTTGCTGTTAGTCTTTACCGCATTGTTTAAAAGATCTTTTTCATAATCTATTTTTACTTTGTTTAGCAGCTGGTTACAAAAGTTTCTATACCTAAGGTAAGTTATCTTGACAATTTCATTATTTGGATTTTTATTACATTTTATGTGAAGATTGTCCCGGTTTTTTACGCATCTTAACAGACCGAGAGTTATCCATGGCTTTTTAAAACGTTTGCAATTTGGAACAGTGATGATTCTAGTGTTGGACTCAATTGTAGAGCTAAGCTTAGATACGAAAAGAGCTTAGATTTGAAAAGAGAAGTAGAAGAGAAGTAGCTAACGTCACTTGAGTCATAGATGGAGTCAAAGCACATGTTCTCCATATCAGTGTCAAATTTTTCGTATTCTATTTTCTTAATAGAGACTGGTTTTTCAAGCTGGACGCGGTATTTTAGTGTAATAAAGACACAGTCATGATTAGTTACTGACGTCTTGGCGACATGGCAGTAGGCTGGAAGTGTACTTTTGAGCATAACATGGTCTAAGCATGTTTTGCTGTGGGTGGGTAATTGGTGTGCGGGTAAAATACTGTGAGAGGCGTGTAGATTTATATATGTTAATGAATTGGGGTCTTTGGTATTTGTCATTATATCTATGTTAATATCTCCCATGATGATATTATTCGTGGATTTTAAACTACTAAGTAACTTATCCAAGGACTCGATAAACGCTTGTATATTTTTGTATCCCGGCGGACAGTAAACCGCGACCAGAGTTGTATTAGAGTCCAAGTTAATTGTCAAACAATTTGCATCTAGTAAGGTAGAGTCTAGTACAGCTATCCGCATAGTGTTTTTGAAGTAAACTACAACCCCTTCATTCTGCGTTAGGCTACTATCATTTTTTATATAATTGTAATCGTCTATGGTCGGCACATAATGTGTGTGACGCAACCAACACTCTGTGACCACAATCATATCCCAGTCAGTATTGGACCTTTCCAGTAGCGTTCGAAATCCGTTCGTTAGTTCGAAATATTGCGATTTCAGCTACGAATATTTTGTTGAATAACTTTTAGGTTCAAATGTGGATTGTTTATTAGTTTCGGGAACTCTTCTATTTCACAGGTTGATGCTTGCGCGACTTAAAAGTGGTCAATTAGGCCGTTTATTGTTCGCGGCGGTAAGACCCGTTATGGAGGATTGGCTCGAGAGGCGTCACGGGACCCTCACATACCGATTGACGCAGGTGATCACTGGGAAGGGATGTTTCGGGGATCACCTGTGTCTGATCCGCAAGGAGCAAACGCCTGAGTGCCACCACTGCGATGGCCAGACCGTGGACACGGCTCTCCACACGCTGGCAGAGTGCCCGGCGTGGGTTGCGCAGAGGCGAGACCTCGTGGCGGCCATCGGAGTGGGAGTTCTCTCGCTCGATAGCCTGATTGCGGCTATCGTGCGGAGCGAGAGTGGGTGGAACTCTGCCGTCTCCTTCTGCGAGCAAGTTATGCTCGCGAAGGAGACGGCGGAGCGGGACCGGGAGAGGTTTAGGACTCTCCGGGCCCGCCAGGCCCGGGAACGGGCCAGGTACCGCAGGCGACTCAGGCGCCGGAGGTCGCAGAATGACCTCCGTCCTCCATAAGCGCAGGCCTGGGGGTGACAAGTGAGGCCATCTTTTTTTTAATTGGGACTAATCCCACCCACACGCCCACCACTGTAACTCCTGTACACCAGGATCCACAGCAGTGACCCAAGAACACACCGAGTTATGACACTCGGGAAGTCCCAGGAAGAAATTTAACTGTCTTGGAGCTATGTTTGATTTCTATAATATGTAAGAAAGAAAGAAGAAAGAAAGAAAGAAAGAAAAATCGTTTATTTTGGCAATAATACATTTTGAACAATTGCAACTTGGATTACCAACGATGCCAAAAACGGACCCAATTCAGCCTTATGTCAGATGGAAGCCTGACGCTGGTTTTCAATTGGGCCCAAAATGATGCTATGCGTAAACCCTGTTGCATGTAGTACACATAACACATGTAGTACACATTGTATACATACATCACAACATTAATAACATATAACAATAATATATAACATATAACAAGACAAATTACAGATATGCAGATCACAATAAAAATACACTACGATATACACAATATCCAACAACGTTAATCTATAAATATCCAGTCTCCAAAGCGTGCACGCCCCTCATCCCCGACTCTGACAGCGCTCACGTTAAATCAGGGAAGAGTTCACAATGGCCATATCCAGTCTCCGCTGTGCGTCTATGAGATACCGCCGCAATCTATATTTAAAAGTGCCAATCGTATTTGACGATCTTATAGGCGGCGGTAAATTGTTCCATATCTTTGAGGCCGCATAGCGGAAACTACCTTTAAAAGCGGCCGTTTTATGCGGTAATATAGAGAGTTGCCGTGAGCACTGTCTCACCGTACAATCACGTCTATTGGACACCCATTCCAATTTACGAAACAGGTAAGTTGGTTCGCGGTGTGTAACAATGCCAAACATTAGTGATGCTAAGTGAAGCTTGCGCCTAGACTTCATTTTGAGGACATAGTTGTCATTTAGGAACGGAGTGATGTGAGTTCTTGGTGGTATCCTGAAACAAAAACGGGTGCAAGCATTTTGGAGCCTCTGAATCAACCTATCCGTGCGAGCTAGAAGCCGTGGCCCATACACCGTATCGGCGTAGTTTAATTTTGATAGGACCAGCGACTCAACCAGCCGCATTCGCAGGCTCTCGGACAGAAACGGTCGTATCTTGTACAAAATGCGCAACCTATAGAAACAGTTTCGAACTAATTCAGCAACGTGCTTTTTGAACCTTAAATTACAATCGATAAGCAGGCCAAGATTACGGGCCTCATTCACCCTCTCAATTGATTGTCCCATAAGGGTTATGTTAAAACTGGGAAGTGAGTTTAGATTTATTTTAGTGCCGAACATCATGTATTTTGTCTTATTTGGATTGAGAACCAATGAATTTCTTTCCGCCCACTGCACGATTCTCTTCAGATCATCATTTAAGTCAGATATAGCTTTATCGTAATCACTTAACTTAAACGAAATATAAACTTGAATGTCATCAGCATATATATGATATCGTGAATTAATCAAACATTTTGTTATATCGGCGCAGTAAATACTAAAGAGAATAGGTCCTAATATTGATCCCTGAGGAACCCCTCTTGTAACAGGGGTGAGTTCAGAAACCACTGAAGCCCCACCATCAAGATGCAGTTCCACACCCTGACATCGACCTGACAGATAGCTATGGAACCATTTAACTGCATTACTGTCGAACCCGTAGTATTTAAGCTTTGGCAGCAACAAAGAAGTGTTAATGCTATCGAAAGCCCGGGAAAAATCCAATAAGACAAGCAATGTACACATGCCCTGGTCTTGTGCTAATAAGATATTATTAGTCACATCAAGCAAGGCAGTAGCGGTCCCTCGACCCTTTCTAAATCCGGACTGAACCTCCGGTAAAACGTCGTATTTCTCTAAATACTCAGACAACTGAGCGCAAACTACCTTTTCTATAACTTTTGACAAACACGACAGTATACTTATAGGCCTTAAGTCTTTTACATCAACCGGGCTAGTGGTTTTAGGCAGCGGCCTGACAGTAGCGATTTTCCAGATATCGGGAAAGGTTGCCGTCTTTATGGAGGTATTCACCAAATGTGTGATAGCGGGCAATGTATACGGCAGAGACAACATCAACATCTCCAAATTGATACCGTCACGACCCTCTGCATTTGATTTAAGGGCTGAGAGATGTTTCGAAATGACCTGTTGGCTAACAGCTGAAAGAACGAAGGTGCCCTCTCCATGACTATGGAATTCAAAGAACGTCATTGTTGATAGGCTCACTGATGGGTTACCCGGGACGTTAAGGAAGTGACGATTAATTAAATCCGGGTCAGAGAAATGAGATGGGAGATCATTGCCCCGTTTGTTCGGCAGAATGGTTGCTTTTAAATTCTTCCATAGACTCTTGGGATTTTTTATTTTATTGTTAATGTTAAAATTAAAATATGCTATTTTTTCACGGTACAGAGAAGCCGTCACCATAGATTTCAACTGCTTATAATAATCTTTTTTGCTCTCGGTTTTACATTTATGAAATACACTCAGAGCGTTATCTCTCAATCTCATCATACATTTTATTGTGTCCGTTACCCAGGGATAAGACGGTTCTTTAATGAGGCAGGTCTTAATCGGTGCATGAGCATCAAACACCGCGAGCACACAGCTGTTAAATATATCAACCATCTCATTCATGGAAGTTAAGGACAAAATATAGTTCCAATCAATGCGCATCAAGCTTTTGTTAAGGTCATCAGTATTAATATATTTGAAGGGTCTATACCTTGCCAAGTATGGTTGAAGTTTATCACGCCGTATACAAAACCTGCATGTAATCACCGAATGTCCGATCAGACTACCACACGGTTCAACCGTAACATTTTTGGCGCGTAGGTTAGTACAGACTAAGTCAATTAGGGATTCACTCGATTCTGTAAAGTGTGTAGGTGCTGTAACAATTTGGGATAAACTAAGGCAACCGAGAAAATCCATCACCACCCTGGTGCGGCTGTCACTCCCATTGAGTAAGTTCACATTAAAATCGCCTAGGAGAATAAAATGGTCAGTGTCGTCGAGTGATGTCAATGTGTCAGTTAGGGCGTCAAGGAAAAGGTCAAGATTCAACCATGGGGGCCGGTATGCAGTGCCAATGGTTACCCTTTTACCGTTCAGTGTGGTTGCGATCCACATTTGCTCTATAGATTTAAACCTGGGATCAACAGCCACTGTTAACGTGCGCACATTAAGACCGCGTCTAACGTAGAAGCCGACAACCCCACCCCGGCCCGAGCGCACATTCGCGGGTCGCGGCACATGACGTAGACGATAACCGGGAACGGCCGGCGCGCGCCCCTCCTCCCCATGTCGTAACCAAGTTTCGTTAATAGCTAAAATATCAAAACTGTGTCTTTCCACCATAGCCACGAAGTCATCGTGGTTGGTCCCCAGGGAGCCCACATTAAAGAGACCAACAGTTAAAAATTTTTCGACCATTACTTTTTATTATTTGTGAACTGCTTAACCGTAGGACAGCGAAGAGATGAACTATATGCAATTATCATTACCAGTGTGAGAAAAACATGTTCCGGTATATTTAGAAAGAGGATAATATGTACAGAGAGAGAGCGCACCAACAAGTCCCCGATACTACGAGTACATAGCTGTAACGCATAGGCCGGCGCCGCATTGCCAAAATGACAAAATATCCCCACAAAACAAACGAAGTACTGCGCAACATTGGCACTTAAAGTCAGGGTAGAACAAAGGGCGCACACAATAATTTTAAAGTCTAGATAAATATAGAAATAGTTTAAAGTTAAGTTTACCCGCAACACAATCTGGCAGAATCGCCTAAACGCACGGAAATTCACCCTAGTTGACACAAGATCCCCATAGTATACCGCCCCAGATGTCACCTGCAAGCTATTCAGCATTATATTACGTTCATTATACCAAAGACTACATTCCCAGAGGATATGATGAGCAGACTGTTCATAGTGAGAGTTAGGTGTTGAGCATTGACACAATGGTGACTCGACTAATTTAAATGAATAAAGCTTGCTCTTAAAGTTACCATGACCCGTAAGAAATTGAGCGACACAGTGATCCACCTCAAGCCATATCCTCGACAACCGTTCGCGAACAGATGGAAAGAATTGGTAAAGATGGCGTCTCTTGGATGATTCATCCCAGCGTTGTTGCCATTCGTCTATGAGGTCATTATAGACATCGGGCTGCTGTTGAAGCAATCTTGTAATTTTACCGCGATCCCACGCGCCCAAAAAATCGCATTCCATGTTTTGTTGTCTTGAATAGTACATGGCTGCACGTCTCTGCACCTCGAGATCGACCGGAAGCACACCCGCCAACACCGGCAAAGCCTCAGTGCTAACCGTCCTATATGCCTTACACAAGAATATCAGTGCAAGTCGTTGGCCTTGTAACAGTTTGCGACGGACAGCGCCTACGGTCGCCCTATCGGCCCATACAGGTGCACCATAGCACATAGAACCTAAATAAGTAGCTCCGTATATGATCTTTAATGTATTAAATGATAGACCCCATGTCGCAGTTGATATCCTTGTCAATGCACAGAAACTCTTTTTAGACTTTTCATTAACTATTTTAATATGTTCGATAAATGAAAAGTTTCTTTCTAAAACTAATCCTAGATAACACACTGTAGTTTTATTTTTTCAGTAACATTGTCAAATCTAATGCTCGGCGGTGATTTGAGGTTACCTTTTAAAAGTAGCTGGAAGGTTTTGTTGGGTGCAAAAGTTAAGCGATTACGTTCACCCCATTGAGATATCAACTTCAAACATCTATTGGCTAATCTCTCAAGCCCCGCCCTAGTATCAGATTCCAGCAGTAATAAGCCGTCATCAGCATACGCGTTCAGAGTACATCCGGATGGTATTGGTATCGCAAGAAAATCGTCGAAGCCGATATTCCACAAGTATGGACCTAGCACCGATCCCTGAGGACATCCCATTGTAAGCGCCTTCGACACAGAATGATGACCAAGTCTTAGTTTAGTTGTACCTTGTGAAAAGTACGAAGAGATAAGGGAATAAATATTTTTAAAGCACCCCCGTGATTTTAATTTCAGCAACAGCATGGGCCACCATGCGTTGTCGAAGGCGCCAGATATATCTAAGAGAATAGCCAGCACGTATTGAAATTTTGACTCTGTGACAAACTTTCTAACCGATATAACAGCGTCAGTTGTCGATTTACCCAACGTAAATCCAAATTGTCTATCATGAAATTTGACTCCACCTGGCAGAAGCCGGGGCACTACAAGACGTTCTAAAAGCTTTCCTAACGATGGTAATAATGTGATTGGTCGGTAGGATTTAGGATCATCCGGTGGCTTGTCGCCACTTTTTGGTATTATACGAATATTACCGCACCGCCATATACGAGGAAATATTCCTTCAGCAATGCAACGTTTAAAGACAGTGAAAATCGTGTCACCCGAAAGTTTACAAGCTTCTTTTATCATTTTGTTAGATATTTTATCATCGCCCGAAGCCTTGTTTAGCGGCAAGGATCTAATGATACCGAGAAATTCGTCTGAAGATGGTAAATCAGACATTGGAGACAGTGGTGGTTCGATGGCCCACTGCCTGATCTGTCGGTGATGATCAGTGTTGTTTTCCGGTCGATCGTCAGGTACGAGTGAGTCTAAAAGATATTCTGCTGTTTGTTCTACTCCTGTGGTATATCTGTTATTAATTTTGATGTTTTGTATGTATGCAAGGTCGATTGATCTATTTGCCTTAAATTCGTGATACAAAGGTGACCACGGGCCCTCTCTATCGAGTTTATCAACAAGTTTCTGAATTAAGTTTCCCTTGGATTTTTTCACAGCAGCTCTGTAGTGGGACCTGGCAACTCTAAGAGCAATGAGAGCATTGTTGTACAAATCTCCTGTTACGTTATGTTTTTTAATAGTGTTTAATTTTCTACGAGCTTTCCGGTAGCTTCTACGTAGTTCGGCTAATCTATCATTCCACCAATCACATCTACGAGTGTTAGTGATAGATCCGCGACCAATAGTTACATCAGCGCAGTATGTAAAAGTTTCTGATAGTATTTCTGCGCTTTCCTCAGCTGATAAACTACTGCGACTGAAGTCTTTGGTATGAGTTGCAAAGAGTGAACCAAACAAAGCCCAGTTCGCACCTTTAGTTTTATATCTAAAATTATAGGGAGCCCTTTGTGGATCCTGTGCAACCCTTGGTATGAATTCGTACACGATCAAGCGGTGATCACTACAGGATGCGTCCGGAAGGACACGCCATCCGGATATCGAGACGTCGCCGCGCGTAAGCGTCACGTCAATAGAAGACTCACTCATTGGGTTGCAAAAAGTTGGTGGTGCATCGGGGGTATTGTGAATAATAAGATTCATTTCCGCAATGAAATCTTCAACCGCACAACGTCGAACCGTGTTGGTTGAACGCAACTTGCCATACCATAATGAAGATGACGCATTGACATCAGCGCCAATGATAATTTTATGTCCCACGAGGAACTGCAAGACGTAACGAAAGTGATGTTAGTGAGGATCAATAGGATGTGAATATTGAAAATAGCAGCTCACTACGTAAACCTTACAGGTAGAGGATGAGATCTCAGCAACGGCGCAGTGTGACGTCATAAGATTACGCAAAGATGTTACCGTAAAATTAGAACTTGCAACATATATCCCAGCCTGCGAACGGCAGTCAAGCGTACAGCTTTACATTACGACGCAAGTGAGCGCTCTGATATTGTTCTTGTAAAAGGACAATGTCTAACTTTTGTTCTAAAATTAAACGGTCTAATTCTGATGTAGCTATTTTATCGTTATGAAGATTTAACTGGCCTATCGAAATATTATTCATTACTTAGTAAGTTACTCTTTTAACTTTTTTTTTTTTTTTTAACTAAGTTAAACTATTCAGTAATTGGTATTTAATATTAGCTGTTCCAGTTTTAATTTGTATGTGGCACAGTCGTATGAGTCGCATCGATGGTCAGATGGTTTTTTGAACCGCTTACACTGTGCGCACGTGGGCTTAAAATCTGGCGTGTCTTTATCTGGACAAGCTCGTGTTTCGTGTGCGGCGGCGCAATTAGCACAAGTAGGGGTTTTTATGGTGCAAAACTTTTGTACATGACAGAATTGCTGACAATTTAAGCAACGAACTACTTCTATATCGTCTATGAATCTACATGTGGCCCAGTCTATATAAAGTTTATCTTTTGTGTTGGCTAGATGTTTCCGAACTGTTACCTCTAATTCTAAGCCTATCCATTGACGACCATTATCTAGTTTACGATGCCTAACAATTTTGGTTGACTTAATAAAATCGTTCTCACTTAATTTTAATTCGTCCTTGATATTCTGATGGTATAAGGCTGTTAGGAAGGCACGATCTTCCATAGAACCGGGTACGTCTTTTACAATTATTTGGGGCCTACGGCCTTTCGGTTTTTCTAAGCGCAACCCTACTGATTTAATGGCGTCCACAGATTCCAGTTTCTTAAGCTGCCGTTCGTTAGCTACACGTAACACGACGCCTGCCTTAGAGGTTTTTTTAACGCCTACAATTTGAAATCCCTCATCGCTCGGTTTAATAGCCTTCATGAGAGCTTGTTTTGTTGCTGACGAGGTCGCATAGTCCGCTAAGCGTTCCGTGGTGGGATAGGCAATAACACAAGGCCTAGGAACGCGCGCTTCAGTAGGTACCGGGCACGGAGCAGATTTAGGTGGTAATCGAAGCTTAAGTTTGTCCGCGTACGTTAAACTCGTTTGTTGAGTTGCGATACCCTCCATTTGTCGCTCAAAATTCGCTAACTTCGTTTCGTTGCTAGAGGATTTTATTGCTAACAAAGATACGATACCGGTAATTCGTTGAGTAATATCCATAATCGCCGTTTTATTACCTACATTCATCCGAGATCCCTGATCATTAACTAATTCATTAATTTTTGCTAAATAATCAGTGGCCTGTGATACTAAGTCACAGTAGTTGTACTCCCCACAGTTATCACGACCGGTAGGAGACGAAACATTTCCACTTAAGTCCGAATTAATAACGCGTCTACGGCTACTGTCTTTCGGCGAGATATCCGTAGGTGACATTTCGATAAATGTCCTTTTCCCGGTTGGTGTTAGAAATTCACTTGTACCGCCGGGGTCCGGCAACTCGCTAACGACCGACATACCCAAACAAAGACACACCAAACAACAATTTCAAAAGGAACAGGTTTAAAAATAAATAACACGCAGAGAAAAATCAATATAAACAAAGGATACCTCCTACCCACTTTTAGAAAGAAAATAAATTTACTCACCAATAGTCTGTTGGTAACACAACATCTTAGTTTAATTATGTTGGCTGCATTGTGTATCCTTTAGCTGCCAACGACAATATACCAATGTAACATTCACTTGCGTTCCATCCGATCTACAATAAACAAGCATAATTTCTACTCGTGGTTTCCTTTAAGGTAGATGACCAGCAAAATACCTATATACAGTCCGCTTCAAAACATGGTCCTATCTCACCGCTAGTATCGCGAGTGTTACCGTGACAGTTCTAAATTTCGACGTGTCGAGAGTATTTTGTTTCGACCAATTTTCAAGAAGCAGCCATTTTGAACGACATTTCGGCGAAGAACTTGTCTCGACAAAAAGGAATTTCAGTTTGGATTGGGTCAAAGAGGAAGAGGATAAAAACCGAGATTTGCAGTAAACTACGCAATCACGTGTTCAATAATTTTATCCACCTTGCGCAAGACAACTTTTTCGTAAAACGAAAGAATTTGCAGTGGAGCAATCAACGCATTCCGCACGTATATTTTATCTCAGCTTGTTGTTTTTTCAGCTTTTCAGGTAAAAATATATCATTTCCATAATCGGTTGCACGTATTTCCAAAGCAAGGTTTTTTTATTTTGTTCACCGGGCGGATGACGCATGTAGCACAGCACCGTGATTGGACGAGCATCGCACTATAGCCAACATAACGCACGCAAATTTCCTGTACGCTGCGCTGGCGCGGCTCGGACCACGGACGCCATCTTGCCACACCGCCGAGTGCCGACGACAAATTGAAGCGAAAGTTTGTAAACTGTGCTCTGCATTATATTGTTGCACTTAATATTAAGTGTGTGTATAATTTCAGCGTAATATAAGTTTAAATCTTGTAAAAATGACACTAGAAGAAAAGGAAGGCGACGCCATGCAGTCGCTCATAAGGAAACGTGGCGCTTTAAAAGGTTCGCTAACTAAATTTGCTTCTTCATTCAGTGATCCAACAGTGTATTTAGCTTATACAAAACAAACATTAGTATTAAAACAGGAACGCTTAAAATCCACCTTCGATAAATATGAAAATTATAATTTAGACATTTGTGGTTTAGACGCTAGTAAATCCGACATAGACTTTGATTCTACAGAAAATACATACATAAATACGCGTTCACTAATCATAGAATTAATCGAAAAATTAGATAAACAAGAAATTGAATTTTTAAAATAAGCCCTCCTGTCAAAATATACAAACTAAGTTACCTCATATAACCATACCTAATTTTGATGGTAAATATTCAGATTTCAAGGCTTTTATTGGACTATTTGATAGCTTAATACATAACAGTACCAGACTTGATAATGTACAAAGATTCTTTTATTTAAGGAGTTATTTACAGGGAGAACCCTTAGATTTAATTAAAAATTTAACCATTACAAGTGAAAATTACATGGAAGCTAGGTCTATTCTACATGATAGATATGACAATGAATATAAAATCACAAATGAGTTAATCAGTTCACTATTAGATATAATCCCATACCAAGGTCAACGGCACATAATATTAGAAACTTTTTGTCAATTGTTAAGCAACAACTAGCTGCTCTTAGAAACTTAATATGCCTGTTGATCAGTGGGATGCTATTCTGTATGCATACTCACAAGGAAGCTGGACACCTATTGCAATAGGGAATTTCAATTAATTAGGGAAAAGGAAACAAAGGTAGCACATTTGTTGGATTTTCTAGATAGGCGAGCCCAAGCATTGGAGAATGTGGAGAAACCAGTGGCGGATCGTCCAAGGGTAGCTAATATATTGATAAAGATAGGAAGGAAAAAACCTCAAGCTTCACATCCACTTCATTTCAACCTGCCTGCTTAATATGTAAGTCTGCTCACAAGCTTTTTTTATGTGCACAATTTAAATCAAAAAATGCATCAGAACGGCTTCAATTTACAGAAGAGCATGGTTTGTGTAAGGTGTGCCTCAATAAACATAATAATAAATGTAGGTTTCACTTTAAGTGTGACATTTGCAAGCAAGGTCACAACACACTACTTCATGTTGATAAGGCACAATCACCAGTAATTTTGGCTTCTCAAGCAAGCAATCAGGTATTATTACCTACGGCTAGAATAAAGCTTATTGCTAAGAATGGGACTGAGGTGCATGTGAAGGCATTACTTGACAGTGGTTCTCAAGCGTCTTTCATTACAACTGAACTTGCACGCCTACTTGACTTACAGCCTAAATCAATTAACACACCTTTAACTGGCATAGGTAATAGCAAAGCTAAGCTATCAAAATGTGTTAACATAGACATCCACTCTTTAATCCAGGATTATAAAATAAATGTGAATTGCTATCTTTTGGATTCTATCACTACTAAACTGCCTCAGATTAAATTCAGTGGGGAGGGTCTGCTGCTTCCCGCAAACATAACACTAGCTGACAACACTTTTAATGAACCTAGTACAATACATATTCTATTAGGAGCTGACATCTTCTTCCAGGTGCTACTACCGACTGAGCCAAATAGGTTCCAGTCCAACTCCGGGAAAGATGTAAGAGAAAATGTTAAGTCTACAGTACCTGTGTTAAATACTGTCTTCGGTCATATTGTTGCTGGCACCGTACCTACCCACACTGCTCATTCACACATACCGGTAACACTTTTTTGTAAATCCCAAGATTACCTTCATACATTGAATGAAAATTTTGAAACCTTTTTTGAAGCAGAAAAGGTCCCTGAGTATTTTCCAGAAAAACTTAGTGAACATGATACTTGTGAAAAACTTTTCTGTGAAACTGTCAAATTAGATACAAAAAGTAAGAAATTTCAAGTAGCCTTGCCCTTAAGGCTGCCATTAGATTCTATCAGAGAGACCCTTGGAGACTCATTGTATTTAGCTTCAAGGAGATTTCACAACTTAGAAGTTAGATTCAAAAAAGATCCTCTTTTGCATAGTCTTTATAAGGAATTTATTCACGAATATATTGAAAAAGGTCATGGAACTATAATAGACATAAATCAATATGACCTCAAAAAAAGATCCTGTGTTCTTTTTGCCACATCATCCTGTCTTAAAACTTGATAGAAAGACTACTAAATGCAGAGTTGTCTTTGATGGATCTATGAAGACTACAAATAAGATTTCACTAAATGATTTATTGCATAATGGCCCTGTTACTCAAAAGGAACTTATAGACATTTTGTTGTTGTTTAGAGTAGATGAATATATTTTTGTGACTGATATCAGAAGTATGTTCAGATGTGTAGAATTAGATCCAAAGTATAGGCCCTTGCAAAACATTCTATGGCGGGACAGCCCAGAACAAGGTTTGCAATATGTTCAGTTGAATACAGTTACTTATGGCATGAAGTCTTCTTCTTACTTAGCCACAAGGTGTTTAAAGGAACTAGTAAGCCTGTATGGAGAAAAATTCCCTCTGGCTGCTTTTATCATAAATAACTGTACATATATAGATGACGCCATTTGTTCCCAAGGTTCTCCAGAGCTTTTGATAAAGGCAAAGGAGCAACTCTGTAGTCTTTTAGAATTAGGGGGTTTTCAGTTACATAAATGGGTTTCTAATCTGCCTGAATTATTACATGATATTCCTAAATCAAGACAACATTTTGATGACATTGATTTACAGAAAAGTAACTTATCCTTTAAAACCTTAGGTATAAATTTTAATGTTAAAACCGATTCATTTATAATTTCAAGTCCCAAACCAATCGAAGACTTTCCAGTTACGAAGCGCGGCATTTTAAGCTATATCAGTAAATTCTATGATCCGCTAGGTTTGGTAGGTCCAGTCATAGTATGCGCTAAGGTAATTATGCAGCAGCTATGGCTAGCTAAGATTGATTGGGACAGTACCCCCAATGATAAGATTTCGCACTCATGGCGAGAGTTTTATAATAGTTTACTTAACATGAGACCAATAAATGTGCCACGATACACAAATTTACACAACACAAAATTGATACAGATCATAGGTTATGCAGATGCATCAAAAAATACTGCCTATGGTTGCTGTGTTTATTTACGAGTTGTCAATGAAACTGGTAGTATAAAAGTTTCTTTACTCTGCTCAAAAAGTCGCATAAATCCAATTAAACAAGACATGACTGTTCCACGCCTAGAGCTCAATGCTGCAGTATTGTTGGCTAAATTAGTCAATCGAGTCCATGATACATTATCACTAAAACTGAAGATCGATGAAGTTATTTTGCACTCTGATTCTCAAATTGTTTTAGCTTGGATCAAAACGCCATTGATAAAGCTTAGTGCATATGTAGCAAATAGAGTAAAAATACTTTTAGAGCTATCTCATAAATTCACATGGGCTTACATAGGTACTAGCGAGAACCCTGCCGACTGTCTTAGCAGAGGTGTCTTACCTCATGAGTTAGAGCAACATCCATTATGGTGGAAGGGTCCAAAGTTGTTGCATACATGTAAGTATGAGCCGGAGCTAAATTTAGCTATTCCAAGCCGCTTACCTGAAACCAAAGAGGCCTCCACATCCTTCAATGCTATGGTTTGTTCTCTTTCTACTGATGAGCAGAATCTAACTTTAGAATTTCTAGATAATTATTCTAATATTAATAAGATGCAAGGGGTCTTAGCTTACGTATTACGCTTTGTTCAAAATGTAAGGTCAAAAAATAATAAAACTAAACTTTGTTATTTGACAAGTCAAGAATTAAGTAACTCATTGTTGTTAATTGTTAAACATGAGCAGCTAAAACATTACAAAGATGAATTTAATGCCTTAAGATCTAAGAATGTAATTGTTAAAGGTAATTTAAAGCCTTTGAGTCCATTTGTTGATGGCAATGGTCTTCTGCGAGTAGGAGGCAGGTTACATAATGCTTCTATTTCCTATTCACAGAAACATCCAATACTCTTACCTCGAGAGTCACGGATAACAGAGTTAATAATTGAAAATGAACATGTTAAAAATCTACATGCTGGACCTAGACTAGTATTGTCATCGATTAACCAAAGGTTTTGGATTGTGCAAGGATTGAGACAGGTAAAAAATGTTTTACATAAATGCATTACTTGCTTTAGATTAAAGGCAGAATCAGCCAAACAACTGATGGGCAGTTTACCTGCAGACAGAGTAAATATCTGTCGCCCTTTTCAAAAAATAGGCATGGACTTTGCAGGTCCTATTTCAGTTAAGGTAGCTAGAATCAGAAAGCCAATCATTACAAAGGGTTATGTTTGCCTCTTTGTGTGTTTTGTGACAAGGGCTATACACCTTGAGTTAGCCTCAGATCTAAAAACTGAAACCTTTCTTGCTTGTCTCAAAAGGTTTGTTTCTCGTAGAGGACTACCTACTGATATTTATTCAGATAACGCGTCAACATTTAAATGTGCTAAAACACAGCTTGATGAGCTGTATAAATTACAAAATTGTCAAATGCATCAGAAACAAGTATATGACTTTGCTGCACAGAAGGGTATTAACTTTCATTTTTTGCCTTGTTATTCTCCAACTTTTGCCGGACTCGCAGAAGCGGGAGTCAAGAGTATGAAATATCATTTAAAGAGAGTCATGCAAACTTCCTCACTTACATATGAAGAACTTAATACACTTTTGTGTCAAATAGAGGCTGTATTAAACAGCAGACCTCTCATGCCATTGTCTGCAGATGTAAATGATTTTTCATGTATCACCCCTGGACATTTTCTCATAGGATCACCTCTAAATTCATATCCTGAACAAGAAAATGCATCTATTTCCAGATTAAAGTCTTGGAACGTTTGTAACAATCTTAAACATTCATTTTGGAAGCAATGGAGAAAACAATATCTTAATATATTACAATCTCGCCCTAAGTGGACCGATGTTCATCCTAACATTAAGATAGGCTCTCTTGTTATATTAAAGGATGATAATTTAGCCCCTTTGTATTGGCCTATGGCCAGAGTTACGCAAGTCTTTCCAGGGACTACTGATAACAGGGTTAGAGTAGTAGAAGTCATGACCTCTAATGGTAAAACTCATAAACGGTCTATCACCAAGGTATGTTTACTGCCTGTAGACAATGATAGTGTTTAAATGTCAGCAAATACTTGTTTTACAGTTACTTAGACAATAAGGTGCATACTCAATTACAATGAGTAAATTGTTAAATTAAATTAAATTTAATTTTTTATAATACATAGGTATTGTTACCAATGTATAATACATAGGTACTACTTAACATTTGTTATTTGAAGTTGTTTGGTACTTGTTTTTTCCTGGTGGCAAGACTGACTGTGTCATGTATGTTATCTACTTATATTGTTTTGTAGATGTATAAGTAAGCGTAAACATTTTTTTTTAAACTATAGTTTAGTTCATTCACTTATAAAGTTAAAACTTTTAATTTAAGGTCGCAAGTGTAAGGGCAAAATGTTCTCTTGAACATAAGTTAATATGTAACACATCAAGTGTGTGGTATTTATGAACTATTTATATACAGATTGTTACAAGTTTAGCCTTTCAATTTGAGTTTAGTGGCTGTGTAGCTGTAATAATATTTTTGTGTTATCCTTTTTAAACTGTCAAGCATTATGTTTGTCTAAGCATTGTACTTGTTTGTTTTAAGTACTTGTGTATCTTCCTAGGGTTGTCAAAACTTTATTATAGGCTTATTATTAAACCATTTGTCGCCCTGGCCAATATGTTGGTAACACAACATCTTAGTTTAATTATGTTGGCTGCATTGTGTATCCTTTAGCTGCCAACGACAATATACCAATGTAACATTCACTTGCGTTCCATCCGATCTACAATAAACAAGCATAATTTCTACTCGTGGTTTCCTTTAAGGTAGATGACCAGCAAAATACCTATATACAGTCCGCTTCAAAACAAGTCGTAATAAAATAATTCAGCACTATATTACTGTTTAAAAACAATAAAAACTTACTGACTTTCTTTAAAACACTATACACAACCTTTAGCCGCCCGCAAGCCGGAAACTAGTCGCAGAAAAACAGAAAACAATATTTAAATTGTTAGCACATGAAGTCACACGTTAGTCGCACGGTGCCGCGAAGGGAAGTGATTGTGATCTGTCACCCTAGCAGAAGCAGGCAGGCCGGGGTGGCGGCGAGCGCGTTGCGAAGCGCGCTCGCTTCCAGGGAGCACAGGGAACATGGGGTTCCCATATGGGGGGGGGGGGTCGTCTACTCGTCTGTAGATGACCCGAGGTATGTCGGGGCACCAGGGACTTCCTTTCTAGGGTATACCTGGTTCCCCGGCTATTAGTACCCGAGACGGCGTGCGGTTTTAGTCGGTTCGAGTCCGACATGCCACCGTGGTATCCGAGGGGATTTCCGCACGGAAAAAAACAAAAAAAAAAATGCCGTTTATTGTATTTATGTTGTCGAATTTTGATATAGGTATTGCAAGTAATTAAATTCTAGTAAAGTCAAAAAGACACAAATACACTTCACTATTGCGTCAAAACAGCTGTTATTGCCACGGAAATACGCATGAGAATAATGAACAGTAACAATGTAAATAACCTGAGTATTCAATATTGCGTGGCTAGGCTGTAGTAAATTAATAGTTAAGAAAGGCACTAGGTAAAAGGTTAAGATTAATATATTTTCCTTTCTAGTAAAGAGTAAGAGAATGTCACAGCAATTCATGTAATTGAGTAAATATAGCTTATATTGAATACTGTTTTGGTTTCCTGCAGACAAACAGGGTTCAGATAAATTAAGCTGTTGGGTTGCCATGAGTATATACGTACTTGTAGTGAATGTTTTATGATTATGTATAGGTGTAGGATCTACTATTATATAGAGGGACTTTGTACATAAGTTTTTACAAAGACCATGTAAATATAGTTTGTATTTATTGTTGTGTAAATATATAGTAGAAATTGTATGATGTAATGTATATATACGAACGATGTATGTTTCAGGGCTATGTACAGATATAAGGTTAGTGATCGTGCAAGTGCGGTAAGATAAACCGTGTAGATAAAGTGTGTGTTAATTGATGTGTGTATCTTTTGTAAGTAGTGTAAGTGGTGTTGGACATAAAAGGGTGATGTATGTGTTATTGTTGTGAGTAAGTATGAATTTTGTAGTTTTAACATTTTATTGGACAATAGTAATGAAATATAACTAAAATTAGGTGTAAGCAATTTAAATAGTAGTTATTTCAGTAACATGTTTTTCAGATCCTGTTCGCTGTCAATGCGCAGTGCTGTTGATTCTTGTGACTTTTTAAAGAAAATTTTGCCATACGAGTTCCAAGTGCTGTGGTAATGGTTCTCTTTAACGAGTTGTCTAGCAAGGTACGCGAGCCTTCTTCCAAGACTTGTTAAGGATTCGTCAATAAATACAGGCTTAGAAGGTCCTGGTAACTGGATGTGGGTAGTATTCAGTTTATTGTCCCTGTTGGACTTGTTAAAGATTCTGCTTTGGTTGATAAAGCCATCCTTACACAGTAGTTGATGTACTCACTATCCTTCGCTGTTGTTCAATAACTTGCGTATGCGTCGCTCCGGTTGGATGAATGGGCTAGTTGCTTTGACACGATGGGAGGGGCCAACAGCTCCGCCCAGAAATGCGGTCGTCCCGCTCACATGCACCGCGCTGCACGTCGCTAGGGGACCACCAATTCCTTTGGTAAGTTATGCTCGCAGCTGAGTCTTGTAAAGTGCAGTTGTCTCGTTCTGTTGCGTACTGTCTTTTTCTATTGCAAGTCGCTGACCTCCTCGCCGCGTCTACACTCCGAGTATATAGTTGTAAATTATTTTTGTATAATTTAGTTAAAAAAAAAAAAAGGAATCGACTCCGAAAAAATGCTGTTCGAAACTCTATTTCACGTTCTTGTAAGACAGAGATAGATCGTGAAGAACGTTTGTTAGCTATGAAAAATTATTTAAAATTACGTTCACGTCAAGAAACTCTTGAACAGTATGAGTCTAGACTCGCTAAGATTCAAGAACGTCTTGCATAAGAGACGTCTGAACAGCAAGCGCATAGGTTAGGCCTTATTTATGACCGTCTAGCCAACGAGTCTGCTGAGCAGAGGGCTCATAGACTCGGTCTTATTTATGATCGATTAGCCAACGAATCTGCTCAGGAACGTGAAAACCGGCTGGCGACAGCGCGACAGACGTCACAAAGACTACGTTCAATGATTGAGTGTAATTTTCTGACTACTATAAATCAGTACGCTGAAGTACCCTATACAGTTTGTAAGAAATTATTATGTCCAAAACAACAAATGTCATTAGCGACGAACCCGTTTTGATTTCCTTCCGCAAGAGTTAGTAGCCTTGAAAAAAATTATCGTATGTTCACGTTGCTCGACTAGCATAAAAAAAAGAAAAGTTCCTTCTCAGGCCTACTGGAACAACATGGAAGCTATGTCTTTGCCTCCTGAACTGGCCGACTTGACAGACGTCTCCACGTCTGTCAAGTCGGCCAGACAAGTAATTTTATTTGCTCAAGACGTCGTCGAAGTAGCGGAGCAGTTACCGTTGCCTTTAACTTAGGCAGGTATTGTGTTCGTAGTTGAAACACGTGGAAATTTACCAAATCATAGGCAGTTTCAAGTCAAAATCCAAAAAATTAAATCTGCACTAAATTGGTTGCTAACATACAACCATTTATATCGTGATGTAAGACCGAATTATGCAAACATAATAAACTGCGATATTTCATGATGAAATAAATAACGGTCATAATGCAAATGCGAATCATATCGAAGTTGTTAACCAGCAGCTTAATAGTAAATTTATAAGCCATAATAATAATACGTCTATATTACGCGGATCCTTCCATCAAGGCAGTGACAGATTAGGATCCTCTGGTAGACAGTGTACTGCTATAGCAGCCGTAGCTTGCGTCGCTTGTCGCTTGTTATAAATCTGACCCAATTACATGGACTGTTAGTGATTTGGATTACATATTAATAGTCGGCGATAAATTTTATCGACAATGTTTGAGAGCAAGGCCTGTGCCGGATCCTAGTGAAATAAATTCTGATTATTTAGCCGCGACGGAACTCTTGTTGGAGATAACATTCCAGGGTTCCTATGTAAATTTGAACATTGCACACGATTTATCAATTAATGGCCACTTTTCGAGAGATCAAGAAGGATATCCAAATCTAGAAAATGGTATTGCTTCCTTTTTTGATAATTATGCTAATGGAATCCTGATTGCCAATTTCGTTTTTGTATGTATAGCATTTAAAAATCTGTCATACTGGTTTATAGATTCTCATGCCAGGGGACCAAAAGGTCATAAAGGTAGGACCGGCGGTGTTTCTTGCTGTATGAGATTTGAAACTTCACGACAAATCGCTGCATTGTTACGTAGCAATTAAAAAGCCACAGGACTGCCGGAATATATGTTGAATATATATTCTATGTTAGGGCTGTGCTCTAAGCTACTAAGGGGGTCACAGGTGGTGGATAGTGAACCGCCACTAGATATAGTGGTCAACTGCGAATAGAATAAGCAGTCCCCAACCATTCAGCGGGTGAGACGGCACCCCAGCATTGGCTTGCATCCGTCTAGGAGAAGGAAAACTCCAAAACTAAACCCAGATTTGGGATCACTGTTAGGCGTAAGTAGAGTCGAACCCGAAATAAGCGGCACATCCCTGCAACCGACCTGGCTCCACACGTACTGGCTTGCCTCTCCTGTGGGTCCAGCCAGCGAGGTCGAGAGGGTGATGTAGGTCTTAGGCAACCCTACGTTTCCTTAATTGTGTCCTAGGCGACGCACTGTCCGTGGAGAGGACACTTCACCCACGCTAGTCAAAAGCGTGGATAAGAACACGGGGAGCGGCAGTTACCGGTTATAAGCCCGTGCATATGGGCGTAAGCGCGAAAGCCAGGGGTCGCTCTTGACGGTGGGAAGGTCAATCGTAGGCCCACTGATCAGCTACCGCCCGCTTTAGCTGGGCAGCCTACAGTCAATAGGGTGCTGATCCGCCTCAGAGCTGGCTTATCGCTTTGGGTTGTGGGGGATACCAGGTTGTGTGGATGGTTGGCGCTGCGACACGTTACACCTACCAATAAACGGCAAAAGATGAGCTTTTGAGCAAAAGATGAGACACCACAAGCATTAACCCATCTATGCGCATAGCGACATGGAATGTCCGAACTATGTGGACAGGTCTCCCGGAGAACTGTGGAGGCTCAGGAGACACACCGGGTCGTAAGACTGCCCTCATCGATGAAGAACTAAATAGACTTAACATTTCAGTCTGTGCTCTCCAAGAAACTAGGCTAACCGACGAGGGATCTTTGAGGGAAGCTCATTATACCTTTTACCGGAGAGGAAAGGGAAGTAACGAGGTGCGCGAACACGGCGTTGGCTTTGCAGTTCGGAGCGATCTTGTTTGTGCGCTGGGGCATCCGCCTCGGGGCATTACAGAACGAATCTTTCTGCTGAAATTGAAGACCAAAAGAGGCTTTGCTTCATTCATACCTGTATACGCTCCAACCTTAGGAGCCACAGGACTTAGGACACATCAGATTTTAAGCCCACGTGCGCACAGTGTAAGCGGTTCAAAAAACCATCTGACCATCGATGCGGCTCATACGACTGTGCCACATACAAATTAAAACTGGAACAGCTAATATTAAATACCAATTACTGAATAGTTTAACTTAGTTTAAAAAAAAAAAAGATAAAAAAAGTTAAAAGAGTAACTTACTAAGTAATGAATAATATTTCGATAGGCCAGTTAAATCTTCATAACGATAAAATAGCTACATCAGAATTAGACCGTTTAATTTTAGAACAAAAGTTAGACATTGTCCTTTTACAAGAACAATATCAGAGCGCTCACTTGCGTCGTAATGTAGTACAGCTTGACTGCCGTTCGCAGGCTGGGATATATGTTGCAAGTTCTAATTTTACGGTAACATCTTTGCGTAATCTTATGACGTCACACTGCGCCGTTGCTGAGATCTCATCCTCTACCTGTAAGGTTTACGTAGTGAGCTGCTATTTTCAATATTCACATCCTATTGATCCTCACTTACATCACTTACGTTACGTCTTGCAGTTCCTCGTGGGACATAAAATTATCATTGGCGCTGATGTCAATGCGTCATCTTCATTATGGTATGGCAAGTTGCGTTCAACCGACACGGTTCGACGTTGTGCGGTTGAAGATTTCATTGCGGAAATGAATCTTATTATTCACAATACCCCCGATGCACCACCAACTTTTTGCAACCCAATGGGTGAGTCTTCTATTGACGTGACGCTTACGCGCGGCGACGTCTCGATATCCGGATGGCGTGTCCTTCCGGACGCATCCTGTAGTGATCACCGCTTGATCGTGTACGAATTCATACCAAGGGTTGCACAGGATCCACAAAGGGCTCCCTATAATTTTAGATATAAAACTAAAGGTGCGAACTGGGCTTTGTTTGGTTCACTCTTTGCAACTCATACCAAAGACTTCAGTCGCAGTAGTTTATCAGCTGAGGAAAGCGCAGAAATACTATCAGAAACTTTTACATACTGCGCTGCTGTAACTATTGGTCGCGGATCTATCACTAACACTCGTAGATGTGATTGGTGGAATGATAGATTAGCCGAACTACGTAGAAGCTACCGGAAAGCTCGTAGAAAATTAAACACTATTAAAAAACATAACGTAACAGGAGATTTGTACAACAATGCTCTCATTGCTCTTAGAGTTGCCAGGTCCCACTACAGAGCTGCTGTGGAAAAATCCAAGGGAAACTTAATTCAGAAACTTGTTGATAAACTCGATAGAGAGGGCCCGTGGTCACCTTTGTATCACGAATTTAAGGCAAATAGATCAATCGACCTTGCATACATACAGAACATCAAAATTAATAACAGATATACCACAGGAGTAGAACAAACAGCAGAATATCTTTTAGACTCACTCGTACCTGACGATCGACCGGAAAACGACACTGATCATCACCGACAGATCAGGCAGTGGGCCATCGAACCACCACTGTCTCCAATGCCTGATTTACCATCTTCAGACGAATTTCTCGGTATCATTAGATCCTTGCCGCTAAACAAGGCTTCGGGCGATGATAAAATATCTAACAAAATGATAAAAGAAGCTTGTAAACTTTCGGGTGACACGATTTTCACTGTCTTTAAACGTTGCATTGCTGAAGGAATATTTCCTCGTATATGGCGGTGCCTTCGTATAATACCAAAAAGTGGCGACAAGCCATCGGATGATCCTAAATCCTACCGACCAATCACATTATTACCATCGTTAGGAAAGCTTTTAGAACGTCTTGTAGTGCCCCGGCTTCTGCCAGGTGGAGTCAAATTTCATGATAGACAATTTGGATTTACGTTGGGTAAATCGACAACTGACGCTGTTATATCGGTTAGAAAGTTTGTCACAGAGTCAAAATTTCAATACGTGCTGGCTATTTTCTTAGATATATCTGGCGCCTTCGACAATGCATGGTGGCCCATGCTGTTGCTGAAATTAAAATCACGGGGGTGCTTTAAAAATATTTATTCCCTTATCTCTTCGTACTTTTCACAAGGTACAACTAAACTAAGACTTGGTCATCATTCTGTGTCGAAGGCGCTTACAATGGGATGTCCTCAGGGATCGGTGCTAGGTCCATACTTGTGGAATATCGGCTTCGACGATTTTCTTGCGATACCAATACCATCCGGATGTACTCTGAACGCGTATGCTGATGACGGCTTATTACTGGTGGAATCTGATACTAGGGCGGGGCTTGAGAGATTAGCCAATAGATGTTTGAACTTGATATCTCAATGGGGTGAACGTAATCGCTTAACTTTTGCACCCAACAAAACCTTCCAGCTACTTTTAAAAGGTAACCTCAAATCACCGCCGAGCATTAGATTTGACAATGTTACTGTAAAAAACAAAACCACAGTGTGTTATCTAGGATTAGTTTTAGAAAGAAACTTTTCATTTATCGAACACATTAAAATAGATAATGAAAAGTCTAAAAAGAGTTTCTGTGCATTGACAAGGATATCAACTGCGACATGGGGTCTATCATTTAATACATTAAAGATCATATACGGAGCTACTTATTTAGGTTCTATGTGCTATGGTGCACCTGTATGGGCCGATAGGGCGACCGTAGGCGCTGTCCGTCGCAAACTGTTACAAGGCCAACGACTTGCACTGATATTCTTGTGTAAGGCATATAGGACGGTTAGCACTGAGGCTTTGCCGGTGTTGGCGGGTGTGCTTCCGGTCGATCTCGAGGTGCAGAGACGTGCAGCCATGTACTATTCAAGACAACAAAACATGGAATGCGATTTTTTGGGCGCGCGGGATCGCGGTAAAATTACAAGATTGCTTCAACAGCAGCCCGATGTCTATAACGACCTCATAGACGAATGGCAACAACGCTGGGATGAATCATCCAAGGGGCGCCATCTTTACCAATTCTTTCCATCTGTTCGCGAACGGTTGTCGAGGATATGGCTTGAGGTGGATTGTACAGACTGTTATCCGGCTAATAAATTTAAAATAAAAAGCAGCGATGTGGTAAAACTTGTAATGGCTGAACAGTACAGAATGAAGTTAACAATGGTAATGTACCGACATCTATGTAATATATAACATAAGCTTAACGCCACAAAAAAGTAAATAGACGTCCTAAGGGCATACGCACTATTGCGCACGCGAATTGCGTAGGCGCTTCAACATGCCCCCGGACGTTGAAAGATACGCTTTCAACCAACAGTAGGAATGGGTAGTGGGCAAATCCTGTTGAAGGCTCTTCTAATAATCCCAGTGGACGTGCGTATGTCAGCGACACGAGCAATTCCATCTGACCCAGGATACATTTTGACTATTCTTCCCAATCTCCACTTCAAAGGCGGCAGGTAGTCCTCTTTAATGACTACCAAAGAATCCAGCTTCAATTCGTCTTTGCTGGTACGCCACTTGGTCCTCTGCTGCAGTTCGGAGACAAACTCTCTGCTCCACCGAACCCAGAAATGCTGACGAAGCTGTTCGATCCTCTGGAAACGGGTCAGGTGATTCAGAGATTGGTCCTGGTACTTTGGTTGGGGCACAGAAGTAAGCGGCCGGCCAACGAGGAACTGTCCAGGCGTAAGCGGAGTGTAGTCATCGGGATCGGAAGATAACGGCGTTAACGGGCGTGAATTCAGTATAGCCTCGATGTGGACTAACGTGGTGTTAAGTTCTTCATATGTTAGATTACAATTTCCCAACACTCGTTGAAGGTGGTACTTAGTCGACTTAACACCCGCCTCCCAAAGTCCGCCAAAATGAGGGGTATACGCAGGAATGAAGTGGAATCTAATTCCATCGTTAGCTACGCTCGACGCTAATGAGTCACAGTTAGATTTTAAAAATTTCGATAATTCATTGTACGCGCCAGTAAATGAAGTGCCGTTGTCGGAGTACATATCTACGGGTTTACCCCGTCGTGCAATAAAACGATATAAAGCCAATAAATACTTGTCACTAGTGAGATCACTTACCAACTCCAAATGAATTGCCTTAGTAGTAAAACAAATAAATACAGCTATGTACACCTTTACCAGTCTACACCCACGTCCTTGACGACTAGCGCACATGACTGGACCAGCGTAATCGACACCAGTACAATTAAAAGGATACCCACCCGGAAGGAGCCGCTGCTGCGGTAGGTTACCCATTAAGGGAGTAACTACGTTACCCTTGAGGCGATGACAGCGTACACACTTATGATAGCAAGACTTGGCTAAGTTGCGCCCGCCTATGGGCCAATAAGATTCTCTAATAGTTGCTAACAACAACTGCGGCCCTGCGTGCATTAATCTTCTATGTTCAAAATCAAATAACAATTTAGTTAACTGATGAGACGAGTGTAAAACTATAGGGTGCCTTTTATTAAATGAAAAATTAGAATTCTCTAAGCGTCCTCCCACACGTATTATATTAATTTCATCTATGAAAACATTTAACTTTAACAAAGCACTTTTCGCAGGCAAACTTTGTTTATTTAAAAGTAATCTAAGCTCCGGAAAGGATTCAACTTGACTTTGTAGAATCAAAACATTTAATGCGTTCTGTAACTCTTCTTGTGTTAAATAATTACTAGCAACGGGCAATTTTCTACATAACCTAATAAATCGAATAACATAAGCCATGCAACGCACTAGTTTTAAATAATTTGAGAACCGCTTAAAGTCTAAAAAATATCACTCTGTTGAGTCTCTTCCATAAAGGCGCTCAAAGCAACATGGGCTCTAGTTTCGGGCAATGACTGCAATTCTAACCGTTGAAGCTGAGAAGGCCAATCAGACTCGGCTCGTCGTAAGATACTTGGTCCACTCCACCATAGTTCCGAACTTTGCAGACTACCAATATCCGTGCCACGAGATATTAGGTCTGCTGGGTTCTCGTCAGTTGGAACATGCCTCCAGGTACAGTTACCAGCCTTTTCTAAAACCTCAGCAACGCGATTTCACACAAAAGGCTGAAGTTTAGAAGGCAACATCTGTAACCATCCCAATACTATGGTGGAGTCAGTCCAACAGTAAGCACGGCTGAACCTTACTCTTAAAGAATTTAAAACTTTCTCGTATATACGAGCTCCAACTACCGCACCACACAACTCCAATCTAGGAATAGTGGTGGGTTTGATCGGCGCCACTCGACTTTTAGCCATTAATAAACGAACCATGTACTCACCGTTATCATTCATACTACGGACATAGGCGCACGCACCGTAGGCGCGTTCAGACGCGTCTGTGAACACATGTAGTTCTAATAATTTATAAGAGTTACATATTACTCTTCGCGGTATATGAAAACTATTCAAAAGCGGTAAAGACTTAATAATTATATTCCAATCAGAGTTATGCTCTGAAATTAAAGGATCATCCCACGAAAGCTTGTCAAGCCACATTCTTTGCAATAACATTTTCATTGTTATTACGAACGGGGATAAAAGACCTAACGGGTCAAAAATACGTGCTATCGCAGAAAGCACATCACGTTTTGTGCTGCTTTCTGACGGCAGTTTAAATTTACATAAATAACCTAGTTCATCGGAATTTGCAAACCAGTCAAGTCCTAATAACTTATTGGGTTGACTAGATCCCATACTTAAATCCAAAGTGGACTGAAATACTTCCGATACTAACTTAGGCTCATTAGACTTCCACTTTCGAAGTGGCATACAAGCCGACGCAAGTACATTTGTGACTTCTGTGCGGATATTTAACACATCATTGAAATCATCCCCTCCAGTAAGTAAATCGTCAACATAGAAATCATGTTTAATTACCTCTGCTATTTTCTCGAGATTACACTCAATGCCTAATTGCTTAATACAGCGTGTGGCAAGAAAGGGTGCACTAGCTGTGCCATATGTCACCGTGTTTAAAGTGTAAACTTTAATAGGATCATGTAACTTCTCTCGCCAGAGCACCTGCTGCAAGTGTCTATCAGATGGATGGATGACTATCTGCCGGTACATCTTCTCAACATCCGCTGATAAAACGTATTTGTGTTGACGAAACCGTAGCAAGATAGATAGAAGGTCATCCTGAACTGTAGGACCTACCATCTGGATGTCATTTAAAGAGATTCCCGATGACGTAGGACAGCTTGCATTGAACACTACACGCAGTTTAGTAGTGCTACTACACTCGCGCAGTACTCCGTGATGAGGTATAAAATAGCCACAAGAACTTAAATTAATGTCCTTATTTTCTGACATATGACCCAAGGTTTTATATTCAGACATAAAGTCACGATATAACATACTGAGGCTTGGTTTAGTCTTTAATCGTCTTTCTAATGAATGTAGACAATTTTTAGCCCTATCAAAAGAATTGCCAAGAACAGAACTATTTTGTTTTAAGGGGAGACGAACACAAAATCGACCATCATTTAATCGTATCATATTTTTAATGAAGTGCTCCTCACATGATTTCTCCTCAGGTAAATAAGTAGAAGACTGTTCATTAATCTCCTCGAGCTTCCAAAAGCGCATTAAATCGCTGCGAATCTCATCTAAGTCACTGCTAGTAGACGAATTAGTTTGCGTAAAATTACAGGTTATTTTATTCGAAACCTCGTTAGTATACTTATAGGTAATAGGCCCTGAAACAATCCAGCCCAACCTTGTTTCACACAACACAGGTTTTCCTTTACCTAATTGTAATCTTTGAGACCCTAGTAAATCCCAAAATAAGTCTGCACCAATTAATATGTCAACATCTGACGGTACATAAAACTTAGGATCTGCTATAAGAGAAATATCTATCTCACAACATGGTATTGCATTCGCTATTAACGGCAAAACAAAACAATATAACTTAGCGCTATAGTTGCTATCTAACGACGTCATATTTACATGACATCTTTTGCCTACGCGTGAAAACGCGTTATTTATGCCATATACCGACCCGGTTATTTCATTCGTTGTTAAATTTAACCGCCTACACAGTCGCTCCGTTATCAAACATGACGTGCTACCACTGTCGAGAACTGCGCGCACGACATGCGCACGATTACGATTATCAAATACTTTAACTAAAGCTGTCGATAACAACACGCCACAATGTCTACGCCCGGCACGGGGCGATTGAGGCGATGCAATACTTG
The DNA here is from genome assembly GCA_902825455.1 of Arctia plantaginis. NCBI lineage: Eukaryota > Metazoa > Arthropoda > Insecta > Lepidoptera > Erebidae > Arctia > Arctia plantaginis. Next base: position 651,744 of record CADEBD010000323.1, on the reverse strand, counting down.
CCGACAAAGCCAAGTTATGCGCATCAGTGACAGAGGACGGCAAACACGTCGAGTGTGGCGAAGACGAGTTATCATATGACTCGTCATTCTTATGACTTGGTGAATCTAACATAAGTTTAGAATCGGATGTGTGTATTAATATGTTGTGTCTGCGTTTGCATAACTTACAACCCGGTTTTTTACATTGATTGGCAAAGTGACCTGTACGGAAACAGTTATAACACACCTTATAACTAGGTATTAATTTAAGACGTGCTTCGTTACTCAACGCTAAGAATTGTGGACAATTGTTTAAATTATGGCTGTCCTTACATTTAGGACAGTGCCTAGAACTAGATTCAAAACTTTGTGTTACAACCATTGACCTAACCTTAGAATATTTGTTATGATTAAACGTGTGGGAGACGTTATTTCGCGATAATTCTAATGTCTCAACTAAGTCAGCGCGGCTGCGCATGAATTGTAAAAAGAAATCAAACGTGATCGTGCTATCTTTGTCTAAACGTCCTTTACACTCTTCCCACTCACGATAGGTTTTCTGGTCTAACTTATGAGTCACTATATAGATTAACAAAGTGTCCCAGTGCTTAACTGACTCACCTAACGTTTCTAAAGCTCTTAAGTTTTTATTCAACTGATCAATTAGGGACTTTAATGCACTAGACGATTCCTTGTTAATAACTTCAATGTTAAATAACGCTGACACATGATTTTGAACTAATAATCTTTTATTGTCAAAACGATCACAAATTAACCTCCATGCCACATCATAATTACCAGCAGAGAACTCCAAAGACTGAATAACGACAGCAGCAGATCCTTCAAGAGACGCACGCAAATAATGAAATTTATTGATTAAATCAATGTCATCATTGCAGTGAATAAGACTAGTAAAGGTGTCTCTAAATTCCAACCAATTACCATAACATCCATTGAATTTTGGAAGTTGGATAGTGGGTAGTTTTATAGGCTTATAATTACTGGCGCGAGTACTTTTATTGCTACTAATAGACTCTTTGTCTTTATTGTATTGTTCAATTAAATCTTGCGCCCTAGATAAACATGCATAATAATTCGAATCAAATTCTGAGCGTTCGGTATACTGAACCTTAACGTCATCAACAATGCACTCCAGACGCAACTGCACCTCATCAAATTGCTCGTACAACGACTCGATCTTACCGGTACGAAGCTGCAGCTCCTTAATGTTATAGCTACTAAGGGGCTTATCACTCAAAGCGTCAAGGTAGCCAATGAAAGCTGTCAAGCGACCTTTGAAGCTCCCTCGCTTCTTGATTAAGTCTTTTTTTTCGGACATACTGGGATACGGGTATTGTCGAACTGAAATTTATACAATAACAACTTAAATAAAGAAATAAAAATCTAGGTTTGTACTACCTACGTTATGTATAATTTGTTGTACAATCGAACAATCTGAAAATGTATATGTTTAACTATTTAATAATTTATTTGTGAATAGATACAGTTAATTTTATTACAATGTTTTATTTGCCAATTGCCTAACTATCCTTTTATAATTACTTTAATTAAAAAACAATCTTAACGTACACTTATTATTAACACGGCTCAAATAACTAAGTTTCATTTAAAAATTAACAATTAATATCTACACTAACCTTTGGTAAGCCTTAATTAAGGATAAATAATACCTGGTCGAGTGTTGGGTGACGATATTAACTGAAAAAAACTTAACACCGCTAGTGCACTCTGTCCAAATGCCAAACCACACCGGCTTCCGAGATTAATATTTTTTTCTTCTTAAATCTTCGCTATAATTTTGTTGAATCTTCAACAAACAATCGAAAACTATCGAATATTACAGCATCCGAGCTCGTATGGACCATGTACAGACTATTATCCGGCTAATAAATTTAAAATAAAAAGCAGCGATGTGGTAAAACTTGTAATGGCTGAACAGTACAGAATGAAGTTAACAATGGTAATGTACCGACATCTATGTAATATATAACATAAGCTTAACGCCACAAAAAAGTAAATAGACGTCCTAAGGGCATACGCACTATTGCGCACGCGAATTGCGTAGGCGCTTCAACATGGATCACTGTGTCGCTCAATTTCTTACGGGTCATGGTAACTTTACGAGTAAGAGCAAGCTTTATTCATTTAAATTAGTCGAGTCACCATTGTGTCAATGCTCAACACCTAACTCTCACTATGAACAGTCTGCTCATCATATCCTCTGGGAATGTAGTCTTTGGTATAATGAACGTAATATAATGCTGAATAGCTTGCAGGTGACATCTGGGGCGGTATACTATGGGGATCTTGTGTCAACTAGGGTGAATTTCCGTGTGTTTAGGCGATTCTGCCATACATATTATAGAAATCAAACATAGCTCACGTAGGACCCGTAATATTTGTGGCCGTGGTGCTTCCCTGTTTAAAAGGGTGTATGCCCATTTTACTTCATTTTGTCTCCCGCTTTGCTAAGGAGGGAAGTGGATTTACTGTATTTCCAACTCCTCCAATTTTCTTCTGATTAATTTCGTTGCGGGTTCCAAGACAGTTTAATTTCTTCCTGGGACTTCCCGAGTGTCATAACTCGGTGTGTTCGTGGGTCACTGCTGTGGATCCTGGTGTACAGGAGTTACAGTGGTGGGCGTGTGGGTGGGATTAGTCCCTAAAGCCACAGATGAGGCCAAAAGTCAGTTCTATGATCAACTGTCGGCAACCGTTCGATCAATAAAAACCAGCGATCATCTTTATATCCTTTATCGACTTTAATGCGCGAGTTGGTCAGGACGCGACTGCATGGGGTGATTTTATTGGGGACCACGGCATCGGAAAAATCAATGGAAATGGCCAACGTCTGTTGGAGTTTTGCTCCAGGTACCTACTGTGCGTGACCAATACGTATTTCAAAGGAAAGTCACTACATAAGACATCATGGAAACATCCACGCTCTGGCCACTGGCACCAATTGGACCTTATTGTAACCCGTAAAAGAGATCTGAGGGATACACATCACACACGCTCTTATCATAGCGCCGAATGCGACACCGACCACTCCCTAGTTGCTAGTCGAATTGCCATATCCCCGAAGAAAATCCACTCGTCCAGACCACAAGGCGTTAAGAAAGTCAATTTTAGAAACGTGAAAAGTGGGGAGATGTTGATGTCATTTGAGGCTTTTGTGCGGAGCGAGACTGCTTCCAGGGATACAAATGCGCCCGTATACGAGGAGTGGCTGAAAGTCAGTGGGTTATCAGAAAGCAAAATCGCAGGATTGGTTTGCGGAAAACGTGGAAGAAATTCGACCATTCCTAGATGAGAAACGGAAAGCATTTTTAAAATACCGCGAACATCCCTGTCCGAATACAGAAAAGGAGTGGAGGTCGTCTAAGGCAGCGTTCCAGCGGGTTGCACGGCACTGCGCTAATGCATACTGGATTGAAGCCTGCCGTACTATACAAGCGTGCGCCGACGTAGGTGACTTTGGGGGTATTTACTCCGGGATCAAGCGAGCGCTTGGGCCTGTCCCTAAAATGACGGCTCCTCTGAAGGAGGTTGATGGCTCTGTCATAACAGACAATTGCCGGCAACTAGCGCGCTGGGTAGAACACTACATCAAGCTCTACTCAACTCCAGCCCACATTTCGCCAGTGGCAGTACAGAAGTTACCCAAATTGCCTACATGGAGCGAGCTGGACGTTCCACCTACCATAGAGGAATTGGCCAAGGCAGTCAAGCGACTTAAACGTGGTCGAAGCCCGGGAGGCGATGGAGTCTTTGCCGAAATTCTGAAGCTCGAGTGCATCGCGCCCATTCTGCACAGTCTGCTATGGAAATGCTGGAAGGACCCCACCCTTACCTTTATATAAGGTCATAATGTTCGCGTCGCACATATCCTGTGGAATGTACCCCACATTCCACAGGATATGTGCGACGCGAACATTATGACCTTATATAAAGGTAAGGGTGACCGCGGTGAATGCAACAATTACCGTGGAATAGCTTCTAAGCATTGTTGGCAAACTGTTTGGCCGTGTAGTTCTGGGCAGAATTCAAAAACTGGCTGATCGCGTCTATCCTGAGTCTCAGTGCGGCTTCCGTGCCCAACGCTCCACAATAGACATGATTTTTACAATCCGTCAGTTACAGGAGAAGTGTCCAGAGCAGAGGACCCCTTTGTTTGTTGCGTTCGTCGATCTCAACAAGGCTTTCGATACCGTCAGCAGGGAAGGACTCTGTACAATACTCGAGAGCATTGGTTGTCCTCCACTCTTACTGAGCCTCGTTCAATGTTTTCACGAAGACATGAAGGGTACGACGGAGGCGTTTGACGTGCGCAGGGGTGTCCGACAGGACTGCGTACTGGCGCCTACCTTGTTTGGTATATTTTTCGCAGTGCTCCAAAAAATACCATCCACCTGCATACGCGGGCCGATGGGAGGCTATTCAACATAATTTCGCTCCTCAGGGCTGAACGCTTTCGCGAGGACTTATATGCAGACTGTCTCCTTTTTTCCGATGACGCAGCCTTGGTAGCGACTTCTGCTCATGAGCTCACAGCCATCCTGGACAAATTCTCCCGCGCTTGTTCCTTGTTCTCCATGAGCATAAACGCTAAAAAGACAGTTGTATTGTGTCAGGGTTGCGCAGACGTACCTCCCATCACGCTGAACGGGGCTCCCTTGGAGGTTGTTGATAAGTTTAGTTATCTAGGGTCCACCTTGTCGAACAACCTGTCGCTCGATGCGGAGATCGACATTCGTGTCGGCAGGGCGGCTGCCACATTCGGGCGGTTAAGTGCAAGAGTGTGGCAAAATAAATACTTAACAACAAAAACAAAGCTGATAATTTTTCAGGCATACGTATTATCCATACTCTTGTACGGCGCTGAGACTTGGACCACATACGCAAAACAAAAACGTCGTCTTAATGCGTTCTATATGCGTTGTCTCCGGAACATCTTGGAGATCTCATGGAAGGACAGGGTCACCAACCAGAGGATCTTAGAAATTGCACAGCTACCGAGGCTCACAGCGCTGTTAAAGCAGAAACGCTTGCGATGGTTGGGGCATGTGCACCGTATGGACTCCTCACGGCTGCCCTGACGTGTCCTGCTTGGTGCTTTAGCACACAAAAAACGGAGTATTGGCAGACCCATGCTGCGGTTCAAAGACTGCGTCAAGAGGGATATGATTTCATTTGAGATAGACCATATGGCTTGGGAGATCTGGCTTGGCTTGGCTGGAGATCGCGATGAATGGAGGAGGCGTGTGATCGATAGGCGCGCAGTTCAAGACAATATCTAGTTCCAGAAGTTGGCAGAAAGAAGAGTGATGCGTCGGAGAGTTACCATGGACCCGCAAACCGGTAGTTTTAAGTGCAGGGTACGCGGTAGAACCTGTCGCTCCAGAATTGGCTTACATAGCCATGAAAAAAGGTGTATGGCTACGGGTCAGTGACTAAATCGTTTGGAATAGACGTGAGAGGCCAATGTATTCTATAACACCAGTTTTTGTAGTCGAAAGTAGTGGCCATACCAATATAGAATCACAACACTCTGAGAGGAATCCAAATGTGATCAGTTCATCTACTGATCTTTTGACATCTAATTTAAGAACAGAAAATCGATTTAATGTTAAATTTTCTTCAAGATCAGCTCCAGTTATAAATAATATGGAAATTGTTTACAACCTCAGTGAAGACAGGCGCCTAATATTTTCAACGAGTATGTTGTATTATATCGACGAAAACATCCCCAATTTAGATAGTATTATAGAATCAGATAAAAGAAATCTTAATAGAAACAGAGTCACAGATATTCATAGAAAAACAGCCTCACCTGTAAATATAGAACGAGAAAGAAGGATGGAAGAATTATGTTGGTTTACAATGTATCCAGATGGCAAAAACGGTTTTGGTGAATCAAGAAACGTCTCGATTACAGCTCTCGATTACTTTCGCGTGTGATGAGCAACGAAGCCCGATTTCAAAAAGTTGATTATTTATTTTTTGCTCTATCTGTGGTAGCGTATTTTAGAACAAAAGCGAGCGTTTCGGTTTCTTGCCGTATAAGGACAAAACGAATTAGTTCCTCAGGGCTTAGTAGATAACAAAAATTTAACCATAAGGATATAAGGGGTTCTGCTTCATACTGGAAACGTTGTTGTGCAGAGTTAATAGCCATCGTACGTTCACTTGGTGCACCGACTTGGTTTGCAACGTTTCCATGTAATGACCTTAACTGGCCAGACATGCTAAAGGCATTACTTATAGCTGATGGTCGCAAAGAATTTGATATTGAAGCTTTGACTTTCCAAGAGCGACTGGAATTAGTTGAAAAATATCCCGTTGTAATTGCACGACAATTTACACTTCGCGTATATCCATTGATTGCAAATTGCAAAAACAATAAAAAGTACTTTTTTTCGTGGGTAGGTGTTAAAAAGTCAATACATAGTTTTCAAAAGCTCTTAATTTACTTAAATTATTTTTACCTAAATTACATCTAAATACAGTAAATTATTATTTATTCTTATAACACTAACAGTTACTATCCTGTTTATACATTGATCTAAGCGTTTAAGCCACCTGCTAGCTTATTTGCTCATTTCATATTCCATCAACAAATTAACATTTTTTTTTTCAACCATCTCTGCAATCTTCGGTAACAATGTCTCAACTTGCTGACATACAAGCGGCACAGTGTAGTTTAGAAGAAAGTTTCTCCAAAAGGATGGCCCAGCTTGAAGCACAACTGCATACTGGAGGTAACTCCAAGGAAACTGGTGCAAGAGTCTCGGAGGAGTTTAGAGCATTCCGGGAGTTAATGTTTAATATGCTGGGTCTGCTTCGCAAGCAAATCCGTGAGTGTGCCAAAATGGTGGATATCATGGAGACCCGCCATCGACGTAAGGCACTTGTCTTTCTCGGAGTGCCTGAAGCCATCAAGGAGGACTGTACTAAGACCTTGCTTGTGATCCTTAATCAGAAGATGGGTCTCAAAGACGTTACAACAACCACCATCAAAACTTGTCACCGGATTGGTGTTCCATCCAAGGACCGTCGTCGCCCGGTGCTGGTAAGATTTTCTTCGGCGGAGGTTCGAGCTGCAGTCTGGAAGGCGAAGACGACGCTGAAGGGGACCGGCTTCTCGGCAAGAGAATTTCTTACTAGAACCCGACAGACGGCCTTCAGCATGGCCCGCCAACATTTCGGCATGTCGGCCTGCTGGACACAAGATGGCACGATAGTCGTCAAACCTTCCGATAATAGCCGCCATAAAATAACATCACCGGATGAGCTGGAACCACTCATAGCCAAATACCCTAAGGCTACATCCCCGCCCAAAGCGAGTTCGAGTACGGCCGCTAAAAGTTCGCGGAGACAGTGACCGTTTTGCACTACTGCACAGTTGTCATCATTTATAGACACTGCACACTTTGGTTGTTCATATAATTAGTTTGTTGTTATCAAAACACAAGTACGCAGGGTTTTTGTATTTCCGTAAGGAGCCAACGCCTGAGTGCCACCACTGCGATGGCCAGACCGTGGACACGGCTCTCCACACGCTGACAGAGTGCCCGGCGTGGGTTGAGCAGAGGCGAGACCTCGTGGCGGCCATCGGAGTGGGAGTTCTCTCGCTCGATAGCCTGATTGCGGCTATCGTGCGGAGCAAGAGTGCGTGAAACTCTGCCGTCTCCTTCTGCGAGCAAGTTATGCTCGCGAAGGAGACGGCAGAGCGGGACCGGGAGGGGTTTAGTTCCCGGCCCGCCAGGCCCGGGAACGGGCTAGGTACCGAGGCTAGGCGACTCAGGCGCCGGAGGTCGCAGAACGACCTCCGTCCTCCATAAGCGCAGGCCTGGGGGTGACAGGTGAGGCCATCTGTCACCCTAGCAGAAGCACCCCGGGGTGGCGGCGAGCGCGTTGCGAAGCGCACTCACTTCCAGAGAGCAGAGGGAACATGGGGTTCCCACACGGGGGGGTCGTCTACTCGTCTGTAGATGGCCCGAGGTATGTCGGGGCACCAGGGACTTCCTTTCTAGGGTATACCTGGTTCCCCGGCTATTAGTACCCGAGAGGGCGTGCGATTTTAGTCGGTTCGAGTCCGACATGCCACCGATAGGATGGGATTTCCGCACGGAAAAAAAAAAAAAAAGGGTTTTTGTATTGTTTAAATTGCATATCCTAAATCAGAACAATTTGTGACAACAACTAGTGTCATCTGTCAAGATAACGTTTGTTTATATATTTTTTTTTTTTAGGTGCGTTCGGCAATTGTATAGTGGTATGTCTGAAGGCGATGTAGATGTTTGTATCGCAGATTATTATAAAATGAGTAAGTGGACTGTATATTTAACTGGTATATTACACATAGAAGGAAATTATTACAAATTAAACAAATTACTATTATATTAGCGCGCAACATGCGCTTCGCCTCACGTTCGTCCGAGGACTGGTGGGCGCGCGCGGCCCGTGCGTCTGCTGCTGACGATATATATATCTATCTATATAATATATTTAATCTATAGGCGCGCCAGCGCGCGCTGTGTCGTAGACATACTGCCGGGCCGCAATTTAGTCCAACAGTGGACATAGTTAAACGCTCGACGGATGGTTCCCGTTTTCGTTTTGACATCGGTCACTCGCGCTATGCCGTCAGCGCCTGGATGCAGTTTCACTATGCGACCCAAGAGCCAGTGGAGTGGTGGCAGGGCATCGTCCTTGATGATTACGAGCATGCCTTCTGTAATTGATCCTGTAGATTTGTTCCACTTCATCCTGGTCTGCAGCTCTGAAATGTATTCTTTGTAAAATCTATTCCAGTAATGTTGACGTAATTGCTCAATACGTTCATGTCTAAGTAGACGCATTGGGTCGCAATCACTGACCTGTGGGCATGGTAATACAGTTTGAGTTCGACCGATGAGAAAGTAAATTGGTGTAAGACATGTTAGATCAGAGGGATCAGCTGATAGTGGGGTCAAGGGTCTGGAATTGAGGATACCTTCGATTTGAACGAGTGTTGTATACATCTCTTCGTAAGTGAAATGTGTTTGATTTAAAATACGATTGAAATGATATTTGGTGGATCGCCCTCCAGACTCGTGCAAACCTCCGAAATGAGGACTCCAGGGAGGATTAAAATTGAATGTAATACCTTGCTCTGCGGCCGCAGCACTTATACTCTCATGGTTTTGTGAAATAAAGTTCCTTATCACTCTCGCAGCACCCACAAAATTAGTACCATTATCTGAATAAATGTGAGACGGTTTTCCTCTGCGAGACATGAAACGGTTTAATGCCAATATGAATGCTTCCTTAGTAGGCTCGGTAACAAGTTTCAAGTGGACAGCCTTAACAGTAAAACACACAAAAATACAAATGTATGATTTGATCAAGTTAGCTCCACGCCCCCTCTTGGTGCTTATCATCACAGGTCCCGCATAATCGACACTTACATGAATAAAAGGGAAGTCTGTGTAGTAAGGGAAGTAGGTTACTCATAATCGGCGTGATGGTTCTACCTTGATAACGTCTGCATTTGACGCAAGATGAAACAGTTTTACGCGCGAGATTGCGCCAGGGGCCACGGGCGAGTAAGTTTCCCTGATATTAGAAAGTAGTAACTGTGGACCAGCATGTAGTAACGAAGTATGAGTTTAATTAAATATAAGTTTACAAATATGATTTTTTGATGATAATAAAATTGAATATTTCTTATCATAATTGAAGTTTGAATTAGATAACCTGCCACCTACTCTTATTAGGTCATTTGAATCAATGAATGGATGTAATGAGGATAATCTGTGTTTAACTAAAGCAAAACAGTAACTTACCAGAAGTTACTGTTTTGCTTTAGTTTTGTGAATTCGTCTTCAAATGAAGTTTGTTGTGAAACTTTTAATAAAATATTTTTTGCGTTTATTATTTCTTGTGTATTAAGGAATTTATGTAAATGTATGTTTTATTTTCTGCAATTGTTTACAAATCTTAAAATATAGTCAGTTATACGAACGAGTTTGTTAAAGTTAGAAAAATTGTAAATAAATGAGTTGTTTTCCATTTGCAAAGTGAAGCATTGTGTTGTGTATGATGATGTCATGGTTTTCCTAGTTTCAGGCAGGTCAGTTGTGTTCATATAACCAGGCTGTTGTGGCCAGTGGCGTCCATCATCCCTGAGTAACTGTGGACTGTGTGGAAGAAACTCCGGAAAACCATAAGTCACTAGTAATAAGTTGGTGTGCGTGCATGCCAGTGCTGATCAGATCAGCTGGGTATGCTTGTGTAGGTACATATCTCCAATGCCTATAACCGCTCTGTTTAATTTCAGAAAACCGGTGACTGACAAATGACTGAAGCTTGTGATGATTTTAACCATGCAAGCACAATCATTGAGTCAGTCTAGAAAGTGCAGCTTTGAATACGTTCGGTGTTACGTAATGACGACATGACCTTGTTACATAATCTTACAGCTATTAGCGCGGCTAATAATTCGAGGCGCGGGATGGTCAGCTGTTTGAGCGGTGCCACTCTGCCTTTAGCTGTAAACAGTTGTGTGTGTACTGTGTTGTCTATTTGAATAGTGCGTATGTATATACATGCGTCGTCGGCGCTTAGTGAAGCGTCACAAAATATATGTAATTGTATTTTTTCGTTTGTATCACGAAATGCACGTCTACTTTAAATTAATTTATTCAGTAAAGGTAAATGTGTAATAAACTGTCGCCATTCTGATTGAATATCGTCGGGTACTTGATCGTCCCATGAAATTTGTTTCAACCAAATTTTTTACATTATTTGTTTGGCTTTTAAAGTGCAAGGGCTAATGATACCAATTGGGTCAAATATTTGCGCGATTGTGCGTTGAAAGAATTGTGCGTTTTGTGTTTGTATTTGTGAGTGAAGTGTGATTGAGAGTGAATGATATTTTGATTGTGTCTTCTTTAGAGTCCCAATATATACCTAAAATTTTTGATGATTCGTTGTCACCCAACTGTATTGTGCATATTTGTGATTGTTGAAATTGTAAATCACTTAATAATGTTTGATGGTTTGACTGCCATTTTCTGAGATTAAACTTAGCTGTGTATAGTGTGTGATGAGCAGATTGGATACTGCCTCTATCCCACCGGTCGTCTACAATGGTTTAATTATTCCATTCAGCCCGGTAGTCAAAGAGAATTTCCTACCTCCTAAAACTTAAATTACGCTCATGCAGTCCTTAATAATGCCAATAATTGACTATGGTGATGTGTGTTATTTCGACCTGAATGCAGACCTTCTAAATAAGCTTGACCGTCTTCTCAATAACTGCATTCGATACATCTTCAATCTTCGGAAGTATGACCATGTGTCTGCTTTGCGTTCCCAATTAAACTGGTTGCCTATTCGCCTCCGCCGCAAACAGCGTGCACTTACCTCTCTATTTGCATTTCTCAATTCACCGTCCTCACCTACTTACCTTGCTCCCTACTTACGTTACCTGTCTAGCAATCATGACAGAAATCTTCGCTCAGATAACAATCTGCTTCTCTTATGTCCCTCTCATAACTCCAACTTCCGAACTTTTCGTTCTTTGTTCAAGCAGTACTACTCTGGAATGCGCTCCCGCTCGAAATCAGGATGTCCACAAACCGATTTATATTCAAAAAGAAGGTACATGCTCTCCTTCTTAAAGAAATGGCAGAACGGTCTAATCCATAGTTAAGTATACCTCATATTCAGGTTTTCATAGTGTACGAATAAGATATGTCTATGTATCTACATATATAAATATACTTGTATATATTTGTATGTGTATCTATGCGTATTTATGATGTGTAAGTGTAGTATGTGTGTATATGTTTATATATGTAGTGAACCGTATATATTTTCATTGTACATTTGATATTATGATGTAACCTCTGTGCACCTACCTTACAAGATTTCTACATCACCCAAAGGTTGACTGGAAGAGAATGCCCTGGGCATTAAATCCGCCGATGTACAAAAGTGCATAAAGATAAATAAATAAATACTATAAGGTTCTAGTTGTGTTTTTTTCTTCAAACGACAAAACTTAAAAGGCATGCCTCGTACTGTTCTCATCTCTATGCAGGGGCACCTCAGTACCAGCTTCTCTCTCTGGACCGCATCCAACGAAGAGCGACTTGAATTATCGATAGCCTAAACATCTCCGATCGGCTCGATCCCTTGGCGTTATATCATGGAGAGTGCTCCGAGGAATTGTTCGGACTAATACCATCCGCAAATTTCCGCCATCGTTCCACACGACAAAATTTTCATCCTCATTACCTAGATAGTTGGCGCTCCACTACTGTGCGCTTTTCGAGACACTTTTTGCCCCGCACAACCAATCTGTGGAATGGGTTATCGTCTGCGGTATTTCCGGACCGATACGACCTTCAAACCTTCAAGAAAAGAGCATACTCCTTCCTGAAAGGCCGGCAACGCGTTTGTGACTCCTGAGTTCATGGGCGGCGATAGTCACTTTCCACCAGGTGACCCTTCTGCTCGTCTGCCCCCTCTAACATAAAAAAATTCAATTCGTGCGAAAGTTGACGTATTGAGGTTAAACAATATTTTGGCTCTAAGCCTTTACAAAAGTCGAAAATATCATGTAAGTAGTCTTCAAATTTTTTAACTCCACTCCAGTAGGTGGATAAATTGTAGTACATTACCAGTCTCCATTCGTTATGAATTATTTTACTTTTCCAATAGTGTCGTAGTATTTGTGATTTGAAGCCTTGAAGTAAAGAGTCCCGATGGTACGGCGTTACCATATGTTCCAACCACCCAAGAAATAACAAGTAGTAGTAAAGTTGTTACCATCTTGTAGACTATTTTTTGTTCAGGCTAGTGTGTGTCTCTGTTAATTGATAAGTTAATAATGATTTTTTTTATTTTGTTTAGAAGTTATTGTGAGGTTTCAAGTGGCAGTAACGACAGTTTCGTAATAGGTCGTTTCAATATGCTAGCTTGCGTTTTCATAGTTGCAATTCGCATATGTCCGTCGCTACCAGGATGGACTTCGATCACACGCCCGAGGGCCCACTTTCCAGGGGGAAGGTTGTTGTCCTTGACTAAGACGATATCATCGATTTTCATAATAGGCGGGGGTCTCAGCCATTTGCTCCGCAGACTTAGGTGGCGGTCATATTCATAGTTCGATAGTGAAAGCGACATAGTTGGGTTACCTGTGAGAAAATGTCCAGGTGTTAAGTAATTTTAAAACTCGTTTGGGTCCTCTGTAAGTGAGCAAATCGGCCGAGAGTTCAAGCACGGTTCTATTTTAGATAATAGGGTCGAAAACTCTGTTTGAAATAATCTGTCTACTTCTGTTTTAAATAAATCGTATTCATTGTTTAGCATCTTCGATGCTCCAATAAAGTTTGTCCCGGGGTCAGAATGAACGTGGCTTGGTGTGCCACGTCTTGCACACACCCGTTGAAAAGCACCCATGAAAGTTTCAGTGCCCAAGTCAAAAACTAGTTCTATGTGAACTACCTTCGTTGCTAAACAAACAAAGATAGCGATATATCCTTTGAATGTTTTAACGCCTCTTCCTTTGTTTAATTTGACATCCACATGGCCCGTGATGTCGACCCCCGTGTGAGTAAAAGGACGAGAAGGTGTTACGCGTTGAGAAGGAACATCGGCTATGAGCTGGTAGTTTTCGTTAGTCTTAAATCGATGGCACCACACACATCGGCGTAGTTGAGTTTTTACCGCTCTGTTACCCCCTACTATCCAATATAGTTGACGGATGTAGGCGAGCGTAAGTCGGGCTCCCCCGTGTAAAGTCGCCGCATGAGCTTGATTTATTAATAACTGAGTAAGTCTGCTTTATCAAGGAATAATTGCGGGATTTTTCCTTTCAACAGGTATGTTAAATCCCTGATCTACGGGTATATAATTTAAAGGCAATGGACTGTAAATTGGTACATATATTAATGAAAACAATTAAAGTATGGTGCGCGTGCGATGCTTGCGGACTTCAGAGGTAACAGCTGACGGTTGGCACCTCCGCGCCCCCCGTACTAGACCATTTTCATAGGTTCATATCTCCTCGTTGTAAAAGTTTTATTAACTTTTGAACTGCCATGTCAGGCCTCGGTAAAAGTGCCGGCTACAAAGGCGCGATTGAATATTTTCAAAAAAAATAATTACTCGTCATACATCTAGCGATTTTATATGATAGATGGATAACCAATGCACCTTGTTACACTATACTTTATTATCAAAACACATATTATCTTTGTTGGGGCTGTTTTTATGTTTTTCCCAACATTTAATGTTGAAGTTTGTTTATAGTTGAAGTTAGGTAAAAAATACCAATGTTGCAGTTGTGAGCGTTTATTGAACACTAAAATTCACTGTATAAATTAAAACCTTATAAACCACAATTTCGCTGACTTAGAAAAGTACGAGTTCGTACATGCTCCCGACTTAAGATAAGGAAATGGGCAAACATTTTGTACGATATCAACTAAAATAAACTGTATAAAGTATGTACAATATAAAAAAATGAACAAACGGTATATCTAATGCTAATTTCTACGACTCGTGAAAGGTGAGCTCTCCCTATCCACTATCCTAAGCATGTTCCTGAGCAGAGCTCCTTTCACGTGTACCTTCCTTGAGATCCGCCGTTGGTCCTGGGTTACCTTCGGGTTCCACACTACTCTGGCGATTACTTATGAAGCGTACCTTGAACCTCAGAACACAGCAAGCTCCCAGAATAGTACTACCTACTGCTAAAATATACGCATACACGGCGTAATGATGTTTATCATTTGTGTTTTGACCACCTCTAGGTTCTCCTTCAGGTAGCTTAACTGCTTAAGTGGTGCTCGGGCTCGAAAGTAAAAGCACTAGTGTTGATGATCTGATTGACCCCTGACTCTGGTATATACTGTGTATCTCGGTTGATATTTACGGTATTCTAAGGGTTCCTGTGGGCGTGAATGAATATTTCATCTCCCTTCAGAGTGCAACCTTCCGATAATGTAATGATTCCGGTATTGCGTAATGTTTGTGAAGTTATTCCAGTCGAGCAAAATACGTGCACGAGGCGCTCCTCACAACCCGGGAATAGCCACGCGACGCGGCTTGTTAACTTGATCCATTCGTCATAACAATCGGTAGACACCGTTTTGCAACTTGATACCTCTTTGTTGTTTATAATTTGCACCTCGCACCTTGCTGAGGTGTCTTTAATATTATAAGTGGGTGAGGTCAGGACACAAATTAATTGATATTTGTTTATATATTCGCATGACGTCAGATCGTTGTATGTTAATGGCAATAAGATTTCCCTTTTGAGATTAACTGCCAAATAACTTGAAGACGGCGCTATCCTTGTGGCAGATTGGTTTCGTTTTTGAGGTATGGGCAAGATTCGGTTTAGTTCGTATTTTTCGTTGGATTTAAGCGGTAATTTAACTTCAAATATCAATAAATCTTCAATAAACCTCATGTGCACATGTGACAACTTGTACATTTGTTGAATACAGCTATGGTCGCTGATACACGGTACTGAGAGATCGTTTGGTATCTGCCGTGAAATAATGTTCAGCTCTTGTTGAAACTCATCAGGGTGCAATAAGTGTGTGTCCAATCGTCCATTTCGTACATCCGTAACTAGATCGAGCAAAACTTGTTGAATACGATGCAAGCTTGCACTAATCATGTTTGCGGCAAGCGCGCTAGTTGTCAGGTGCAATAAATTTTCGTGGGTTGATTTCGCGCGATTGTCTATTTGCTGAAGGTGTTGGCTAATTGCAGAAAACTGTTGATTCATCACTTCTTCGTTCCTTTTGAGCATGTTATATTCGCCTTCAATGATAGAAGTGTGTTGTTTATATAGTTTCAAAAGATGATCATCGTTACTTTGTAAATATTTTATGTCTTTTTGTACTGTTTAGCGAATCGTTCGTCTAGGACACCAAATAGATAGTTGCAATAGTAACACCGGCAATGTCCTCATTGCATATTTCCTTCAAGTATCTCACGTATAATAACTTAAATGCTAATCTTTCCAAAACCAATTTCATACAATTCCAAACACAAAGCTCAAAACTAAATCTTAGAGAAATAAGATATGGCGATACTGTTATAGAGGAAACGGAATGCGTTAGGTTTCTAGGATTATCGTTAGATAAATATTGCAACTGGAAGACACACGTCGATTCAGTCTGCAAAAGGGTTAATAGTTTTATCTACGTGCTTAACCGACTAAGAACAACCGCTACTCAGCAGACAGTACTTCTCGCCTATCATGGTCACGTAGGTTCTGTATTGAGATACGGTCTATTGTTGTGGGGAAACTCAGTAGATGCTACTCGAGCGTTTTTATCCCAGAAGAGATGTGTTTGGCTATGGTGGGCAATCCTCCTTATGAATCTTGCAAACTTTATTTTGTGGAATACTTGTGGAATATCGGCTTCGACGATTTTCTTGCGATACCAATACAATCCGGATGTACTCTGAACGCGTATGCTGATGACGGTTTATTACTGGTGGAATCTGATACTAGGGCGGGACTTGAGAGATTAGCCAATAGATGTTTGAACTTGATATCTCAATGGGGTGAACGTAATCGCTTAAATTTTGCACCCAACAAAACCTTCCAGCTACTTTTAAAAGGTAACCTCAAATCACCTCCAAGCATTTGATTTGACAATGTTACTGTAAAAAATAAGGCCTCAGTGTGTTACCTAGGATTAGTTTTAGAAAGAAACTTTTTATTTATCGAACATATTAAAATAGATAATGAAAAGTCTAAAAAGAGTTTCTGTGCATTGACAAGGATATCAGCTGCGACATGGGGTCTATCATTTAATACATTAAAGATCATATACGGAGCTACTTATTTAGGTTCTATGTGCTATGGTGCACCTGTATGGGCCGATAGGGCGACCGTAGGCGCTGTCCGTCGCAAATTGTTACAAGGCCAACGACTTGCATTGATATTCTTGTGCAAGGCATATAGGACGGTTAGCACTGAGGCTTTGCCGGTGTTGGCGGGTGTGCTTCCGGTCGATCTCGAGGTGCAGAGACGTGCAGCCATGTACTATTCAAGACAACAAAACATGGAATGCGATTTTTTGGGCGCGCGGGATCGCGGTAAAATTAAAAGATTGCTTCAACAGCAGTCCGATGTCTATAATGACCTCATACACGAATGGCAACAACGCTGGGATGAATCATCCAAGGGGCGCCATCTTTACCAATTCTTTCCATCTGTTCGCGAACGGTTGTCGAGGACATGGCTTGAGGTGGATCACTGTGTCGCTCAATTTCTTACGGGTCATGGTAATGTAGGGATTCCCCTACTTTCGTTTGAGTTTTACTAGGTTTTACACATAATACACTAAACATTAACACATAGATTATATATTATTATTTATTTATAATATTTACGCTTATTCTACACCTAAAATATTATTTACAAAATATATACATCATTAATACACACGTTTATAATATAAGTACATCATAAATAAATATGACAGCGATACATACCGGTTTGTCGATATGTTTGCCGATAAATTCTATCGACACATCCCTTTCACTATGCTATCTAAATGTATAGCTAGATGAGATACGCGCCGGCAACCGTTGCGTGTGCGCCGTCTCGAACAGTCTGAATTCTCGTGTGCTGGACAAATACATGGTAATAACAGTGAGTTGAACTTTTTTATTTACTCCTCATACACGAGACAAGTAGTTACTACCCTAGTACCTACAGTAACTTAGTAGTAGTAGTAGTAGGCCAAAACCTCCTTTCTCAGGAGAGGCTTATGTCCAGCAGTGGACTAGTAAAGGCTGTTGATGATGATGATGATGGTAACTTTAAGAGCAAGCTTTATTCATTTAAATTAGTCGAGTCACCATTGTGTCAATGCTCAACACCTAACTCTCACTATGAACAGTCTGCTCATCATATCCTCTGGGAATGTAGTCTTTGGTATAATGAACGTAATATAATGCTGAATACCTTGCAGGTGACATCTGGGGCGGTATACTATGGGGATCTTGTGTCAACTAGGGTGAATTTCCGTGCGTTTAGGCGATTCTGCCATACATATTATAGAAATCAAATATAGCTCACGTAGGACCCGTAATATTTCGTGACCGTGGTGCTTCCCTGTTTAAAAGGGTGTATGCCCATTTTACTTCATTTTGTCTCCCGCTTTGCTTTTTTTTTTTTTTTTTTTTTTTTTTTCCGTGCGGAAATCCCCTCGGATACTACCTGTCGGTGGCATGTCGGACTCGAACCGACTAAAACCGCACGCCGTCGCCGGGTACTAATAGCCGGGGAACCAGGTATACCCTAGAAAGGAAGTCCCTGGTGCCCCGACATACCTCGGGTCATCTACAGACGAGTAGACGACCCCCCCCCCGTGTGGGAACCCCATGTTCCCTGTGCTCCCTGGAAGCGAGCGCGCTTCGCAATGCGCTCGCAGCCACCCCGGCCTGCTTCTGCTAGGGTGACAGATGGCCTCACCTGTCACCCCCAGGCCTGCGCTTATGGAGGACGGAGGTCGTTCTGCGACCTCCGGCGCCTGAGTCGCCTGCGGTACCTGGCCCGTTCCCGGGCCTGGCGGGCCGGGAGAGTTCTAAACCTCTCCCGGTCCCGCTCCGCCGTCTCCTTCGCGAGCATAACTTGCTCGCAGGAGGAGACGGCAGAGTTCCACGCACTCTCGCTCCGCACGATAACCGCAATCAGGCTATCGAGCGAGAGATGTATTTCCAACTCCTAGAATTTTCTTCTGATTAATTTCGTTGCGGGTTCCAAGACAGTTTAATTTCTTCCTGGGACTTCCCGAGTGTCATAACTCGGTGTGTTCGTGGGTCACTGCTGTGGATCCTGGTGTACAGGAGTTACAGTGGTGGGCGTGTGGGTGGGATTAGTAATATTTTATTGTATGTTGTGTTCTATATTAGAAATAAATTATCGGATTAAAAAATTTGACATTGCAATTATGTATTTGACATTTTGTAAATTGTTTATTGACATGAGCTTAGTAGTTTATTATTAAATCAATCTTTTGTTGTAATATGCATGTACGTTTCAAATTTTGCATGTCAGAACAGACTGACGAAATATGTGATTCTCTCCTAATAACACATAAACAGCTCATGTACCATATTTCTGCAATTAAAGTATCATTTCATTTCATTTCACGTATTGTTCGACGTTATTTATACTCTGCCAGTAAGATGACATGTTATAGGAAATCACCATTGTCCACTTGTCTTGACTTACGTGCATATCTGCGATTTTATCAAAATAAACAAGTTTCGCAGCATCCAATGCCCTAATGCTGCAGAACTGATCAACCGAGGACGTGGAGCACATAGCAATCAATGTGAGAAAAATGCATAAGTACTCGAAAACTGATTTATTTGGTACTCCTGGATCAGATGAATCGGTAGCCCTTACTTGTTTATTTTTGTCTAGTGGTAATAAGGATGGGGTGCGTGGTCCGGAACCTCCATGTGGTGCACCCTGGGCAACGGAGACGGCAGCGCCTCTCTCCCTAGGTGGGGGAGGCGCTGCCGCCTGCGGCCAATTCCGGCCGAGGTGGGAACGGCCCGTCAAGGGCTGTTCGGAGGGCTGCTTTCCGCGTGTCCCTCTGTTTGGCAGAGGGCATAGGGGAGAGCGGGTTGGGGGCGGACGGGTCCATTGCCGCTGGCTCTGTCCAGAGGTGGGGGACACTGGTCTGACGCAGACCACCGTGCGGCCATGTCGTAACCCTGACTGGCAACAGTCAGGAATGACGGCTCTTCGAGGGCTACGAGGACGGCAACCTCTATAAAAATCCTGGCGCGGACGGACCCGGTCTGGTGCAGACCCCGTCCGGCCCAGCCGAAATCCTGAATGGACAGGACCGGTGGATCTTCGGATCCGCGAGGACGTAAACCTCTATAAAAAATGCTCTAAGCCCACGTTTCTGACGCCTGGCAAGGGGCTGAGTCCAGTGCCGAAGGCGTCCCCGTCGAAGGACGTTAAACTCTTTAAATGACATGAGGCCAAGGATTAATAAATCTACCCAGGAGGGTCCCGGGCACACAGTGTCTGGGGAATCCCTCCCGGAGCCAAACGGCTCCGGCAGCTCACAATCGTATTCTTGGGGGAGCACCGAATGTCGAACCTGCCCGTCGCCGAGCAGTAAATCCGGCGACGTTATCGAGGAGGATGCGAAAAACCTGGAGGTAGTGTCGAACACCGACACTGCCTCGGAGATGAGCGGAGCGAGTACCCCTATGGTCTCAGCTGCGGAGCAGCACCAGAAGGGTACTCCAAAGCGCAAAAGGCGCTCGCTTCGCCTGGTCTTGAAGAGGCAATTGGAGTCGGCCTAGAGCGATGAAGCCACGGCTCCCAAAGTCGGCACTCCCCAAAATCAGGGTGGCCCAAAGGAAGGTGGCGGTCCAGTCCGCGGCGCTGGGAGGAGCCGAAGATGAGGGTCTGAGACGGAGAAGACAGGAGGGGGTCGCGTCCGAGAGGTCGACCACTAATGTGGGGAGCGGGGGTGGGGGTGCTGGCCTCGATGAGCTGCGAGGCAAAACCGGCAACCCCGTTGACCGGATTGAGGAGGCAATCGGTGTGGCCGATTGCTTGCTTCAGACGTCCGGGGTGGCCGGGGGCCCCCAACCGGAGGCCCTGGTAGCGGTCGTGCGCTCCATAATCGAGGCGGGCAGACTCCTTGTGGCCGAGAGCAAGGCCCACATTAGGGAGAGGGCCCGCCTCGAGGCGGATCTCGCTAGGGCTCGTGCCCACGCTGGTGCCACACCAGCGTCTTCGGCGCTGTTGGCGCTGTCCGCCCGTAAGGAGCCGGACTTAGTCCGACTCATGGCGGAGATGGAGGAGCGGATAATGAGGCGCATCTCCGTAATAGAGAGCGCCCGTTGTCGCCCACCTCTGGCTCCGCCAAGGGCGACATATGCGGCCGCTGCCAGGGCGGGCCTAACAGCCCAGCCAGCAGCTAGGGTGGCTGGGCCGTCATCAGCGCCCCCGCCCCAGAAGGAAGGAAAGGGCAAAGGGAGGGGGAAGGGCCCCAATCCAAGCCCTAGTCTCGGCCCCAGCTGACACCGCACAGCGCCCGTTGGAGCGGGACTGGACGGTGGCCGGGGAGAGCAAGAAGAGGCGGAAGGCCGCCAAAAAAGCGGCCAAGTAGGCGAGGAAGGACGCCGCCGCCGCCGCGGCGGTAGCGCCGAGGAAGCTCCGCGCCCCTCGCTCCTCGGCCGTCGTTATCACTTTGAAGGCCGGAGCAATACGCTTCGGCCCCGGTGGACAGGGGGCAGCGGTTGTCAGCTGCCCCATCGCGGCGGCCCAGAAGGTCGCCGATGGACGGAGCCTCCTGATTGGAGGTTTTCTGAGGGCGCAGGCACGACTCCTGCAAGCCCAAGCGGCAAGGTGCTTCAGGTGCCTGTGGGTGGGGCACGTAGGGGTGCACTGCACGGCGGAGGCCACCGTAGGTGACCGATGCTACCGCTGTGGAAAGCCCGGTCACAAGGCGGGTGGCTGCAACGCTCCGCTGCGTTGCTTTAGGTACGTCGCCTAAAGAGAGGAAAGATTAGAGACGGGGCCCGCAACAGGAGCGGGCCGGCGCTGGGAGGGGTCCAGAAGGCGATAACTACCTGGACCCCTCCTACACTGGAAGCGCAAAGAGGGCACACCGTGTGGTTTTAGTCGGTTCGAGTCCGACACACCGCCCCGCCGAACGAGAGCCCCGGCGGGGTGACGGTCCGAGGGGATTTCCACACGTAAAAAAAAAAAAAAAAAAAAAAAAAAAAAAAAAAAAAAAAAAAAAAAAAAAGGTGCGCAGCGGGGCTGGACGAGGTGGGAAAGCTGTTCGAGCGGATAGTTGCAGCCCGCCTCGTCCGTCACTTGTGTGAGGAGGGGCCGGACCTGGCCGAGTGCCAGTTCGGGTTTCGGCATGGGCACTTGACTATTACGGCGATTTCGCGAGTGAGAATCCTGGCGGAGGAAGCGGTGTCCCGCGGCGGGGTGATGTTGGCGGTGTCCTTGGACATCTCCAACGCCTTCAACACCCTGCCCTGGAGTTGTATTCGGGAGGCACTGCGCTACCATCAAGTGCCTCTCCACCTCCGCCGCATCGTTGGGGCGTATTTATCGGAGAGGTGTGTCACCTATCTGGGACGTGATGGCAAACACCAGCGCCTAATGTCGTGCGGTGTTCCGCAGGGGTCAGTCCTAGGCCCGCTCCTGTGGAACATCGGTTACGACTGGGTGCTGAGGGGCGAGCTCCAACCGGGGGTAGACCTGACGTGTTACGCTGGTCACTGCCCGGGGGAGCTCGTACAGGGAGGCAGCGTTGCTAGCGACGGCGGCGGTCTCACAAGTGGTGAGCCGCATACGGCGCCTTGGCCTGGAGGTGGCCCTCAACAAGTCGGAGGCCATAGCTATTCATGGCCCCCGACGGGCGCCGCCGCCGGGATTGCACATGGTGGTTGGGGGGGCTCGAATCGCTGTCGAGCCCACCCTAAAATATCTAGGATTGGTGCTCGACAGCCGGTGGGATCCTGGCCCCCACTTCCGGCGGCTGCCGCCCAAGTTGTTGGGCGCGGCTGGGGCGCTGTCAACGCTGCTTCCCAATAAGTCGGACCCGAGAGCCGCCTGCAGGCGGCTGTACGAGGGGATCGTGCAATCGATGGCCCTACATGGGGCCCCGATCTGGGCGGCTGACCTGACGGCCGGCGCTATCACAGTTCTGCGGAAGCCGCAGAGGGTGATGGCCGTCAGAGTCGTTAGGGGTTATCGCACGATCTCCCACGAGGCGGCTTGCGTACTGGCCGGATCTCCGCCCTGGGACTTGGAGGCAAAAGTCCTCGCGTCACTGCATCGGTGGCGTGAGGACGCGCGGGCTCGCGGTGAGGGACTGGCGCAGCGAGACATCGAGCTGCGTCGGTCACAGCTGCGCGAGGTCCTGGTGGTGGAATGGCGGAACAGGCTGTCACGCCCTTCCGCCGGCCTCGTTACTATCGAGGCCATCCGGCCAGTGCTCGACCTCTGGCTCGACAGAAGGCACGGCTCCCTGTCGTTCCGTGTGACGCAGGTCCTCTCTGGGCATGGCTGCTTCGGGAGGTTCCTGTGTCGCTTAGGCAGGGAGCCGGACGCTCGGTGTCACCACTGCGTCGACTGTCGGGAGGACACGGCGCGGCATACGCTGGCAGAGTGTGCCGCTTGGGAGGAGCCGCGCCGTGCCCTCATATCTGTAGTAGGCAGTGACCTCTCGGTGCCGGCCGTAGTTCGTTCTATGGTCGACAGCGAGGAGTCCTGGGACGCGGTGGCGTCCTTCTGCGAAACGGTTATCTCGCAGAAGGCTGCGGAGAGGGAGAGGGAGATCCTGACCTCTCTCCCGATCCGCAGCAGGCGCACCGGGCGTCGGAGGAGGGCATATGCTGCCCTCCACCGGCCCCCCTAGCTGGGTCCAGGGGCGGCGGACTTGGGGATGTTCGTCGCCCCATCTGGACCCGAGGTGGCGGCGCGTTGTGTTCCCGTGCGCCCCTCTGTGTAGTTGCGAGGGGAGTCAAACACCTCACTCCCCCCGCTGGGCCGGCACCAGTCGGGGATTGCGGAAGTCACCTCAGTTCCCGCGATCCCCGGCCTAGGTGAGAGACGGAACACCGGGGGGTTTTAGTCAGTAGGAGTCTGACAGACCCCTCCGCCCTTTCCCCTGGGCGGAGGACATCCATGAGGATCTCCCCCTGTTAACAAAAAAAAAAAAAAAAAAAGGTGCGCAGCGGGGAGCAAGCCTGCCGACCACCGGGTTGGTGGTAAGGCCTGTGCCCTATCAGGACCGAAGCCGTGAGGCCGACCTTCCGCCTCCGGGCCGCTGATCCAGGCGGGGAGTGCCGCTGGACAGCAGCAAAGTTCGCTGCGGGATGCGGGGATGGAAGTCCAGTGGCTGATGCACATCTCCGCATCCTCCAGGTGAACGTAGGCCCCGGTGCCGATGCTCAGGATCTTCTGTTCCAGAGCATGGCACAGTGGTCCATCAACATCGCCGCTGTCGCCGAGCCATATGTCCATCGGTTTCTCGGGCCTGCCTGGGAGACCGACTTGGACGGCACGGCGGCCCTGGTGCACGGTACCGCAGCCGGCACTCCACCTCTTGCAGTAGTTGCAAGGGGACGGGGCTGTGTAGCGGCGATAGTTGGGGATATAGCGGTCGTGGCCGCTTATTTCACGCCGAACCGAAACCTAACTGAGTACGAGCAATGGCTCGCTCAGCTGGCCGTCGTCGTCGATCCCTGTCGCCCCCACCCGGTTCTTGTGCTGGGGGACTTCAACGCCTGGTCGCAGGCTTGGGGTTCCCTGCGCCCGAACCCGAGGGGTAGGGCATTGGAGAACTGGGCTGAAAGATTCGGCCTAGTTCTCCTAAACCGGGGGCCGTGGCCACGTTCGTGACGGCGAGGGGTAGTTCGATCGTGGACATCTCGTTCGCATGCCCCTCGCTAGCGCGTCGTGTCCAGGGCTGGCGCGTCGTTGTCGGGGAGGAGACAGGTTCGGATCACCGATATATTCGGTTTGACGTCTCCGCCCCTACAGATGGCGCGCCGGTCAGACCGGCACCACCTGAACCACGTTGGGCGCTCAAGCGCTTAGATCGCGACCTCCTCCTGGAAGCCGCCATCGTACAGACCTGGGCTCTTGCGCCGGACAGGCCTGTCGAAGGCACAGTGGTTCCAGGAGGCCATGACCCGCGTCTGCGATGCGGCGATGCCTAGGGCTCAGCCCAATACTGCGAGGCGCCAGGTCTACTGGTGGTCGCCGGAGATCGCACGGCTGCGTCAGGCCTGCGTGACCGCGCGCCGCCAGTGGTCCAGGTTCCGCAGGAGGCGTCGCCGCCCGGAGATGCGGCAGCGAGAGAGGCGAAGCTGTTAGCGGGTTACAGGGTTGCCAAGAGGACCCTTCAGGCAGCGATAAAGCGGGCCAAGAGCGAGGCCCGCCGCGAAATGCTGGAGACACTGGATCGGGATCCGTGGGGACGCCCCTACCGTATGGTTAGGGGCAAGATGCGCCCATGGGCCCCGCCGCTCACACGGTGTCTTCAGCCAGAGCTGCTTGAGAGGGTCGTTGGCTCCCTGTTCCCAACGCGTGTGGTGGAGCATACTCCACCACAGATGGCTCCGCCTCCGGCGCTTGAGGCGCCTAACGTGGATGACGACGACGTGCCTGAGGTCACTGGGGTGGAACTAAGGGTGCCGATGGCATTCCTGGCCGAGCGTGGGTCCTGGCCTTAGTCGACGAGGCTCTCGAGCCCCGACTGCGAGGGTTCTTCAGCGCATGCCTCGAGCGGGGCCAGTTTCCGAAATTGTGGAAGACGGGGAAACTGGTCCTCATCCGAAAGGAGGGGCGCCCGGCGGACTCACCGTTCGCCTACCGGCCCATAGTGTTGCTTGACGAGGTGTGCAAGCTCTTTGAAAGAGTGATTGCAAGGCGCCTCGTCATGCATCTAGTGATGGTTGGGCCGGATCTGGCGGACAACCAGTACGGTTTCCGTCAGGGGCGCTCCACCGTGGATGCGATCATGCGCGTGAAGGCTCTGGCGGAGGAAGCAGTCTCCCGGGGCGAAGTGGTGTTGGCGGTGTCCTTGGACATCGCCAACGCGTTCAACACTGTGCCCTGGAGCTGCATGAAGGAGGCGCTCGTGTATCACGAAGTGCCTCTCTACCTCCGCCGCATAGTCGGGGGCTATTTGTCGGAGAGAGCCGTCGTCTACCCCAGTGGGACCGGTCTCGGTAGGCGTGAAATGTCGTGCGGTGTTCCGCAGGGGTCGGTGCTAGGGCCACTCTTGTGGAACATCGGCTACGACTGGGTGCTTCGTGGTGCCTTCTTGGATGGTGTCGCCATCGTGTGCTACGCGGACGACACACTCGTGACGGCGCGCGGCAAGACGCACCACGAGGCAACCCTGAGGGCCACGGCCGGGGTTGCCCAAGTCGTTGAGCGTATCCGGCGGCTGGGTCTCGAGGTGGCTCTGCACAAGTCCGAGGCCCTGTTCTTCTACGGGCTTCGGAGGAAGCCGCCTGAGGGATCAAGCCTCACGGTAGGAGGCACTCTCATCGGCATCTAGCCCTCGATCAGGTATCTGGGGCTCGTACTCGATGGCCGATGGGACTTCGGATATCATTTCCGAGGTCTGGTCCCCAAGTTGGTTGGGGCAGCGCGTGCGTTGAAGGGACCCGATGACTCCTGCAGGAGACTCTACTCGGGGGTTGTGCGGTATATGGCCCTTTACGGGTGCCCAGTATGGGCGGGGGCCCTGAAGGCCAGCAACGTCGCGATACTGCGACGACCGCAGCGAGTGCTGGCCATCAGGATCATAAGCGGGTACCGCACGATCTCCTTTGAGGCGGCGAGTCTCCTGGCCGGAACTCCACCGTGGGACCTGGAGGCGAGACCTGGTGTCCCAAGACTCGAGAAATCGATGACCGGAAATCCCAACTCCGCCAGGTCATCATAGGGGAGTGGAAGGAACGACTCGGACAACCGAGCGCCGGGCACGCCGTCATCGCGGCGGTAAGACCCGTTATGGAGGATTGGCTCGAGAGGCGTCACGGGACCCTCTCATACCGACTGACGCAGGTGATCACTGGGAAAGGATGTTTCGGGGATCACCTGTGTCTGATCCGCAAGGAGCCAACGCCTGAGTGCCACCACTGCGATGGCCAGACCGTGGACACGGCTCTCCACACGCTGGCAGAGTGCCCGGCGTGGGTTGAGCAGAGGCGAGACCTCGTGGCGGCCATCGGAGTGGGAGTTCTCTCGCTCGATAGCCTGATAGCGGCTATCGTGCGGAGCGAGAGTGCGTGGAACTCTGCCGTCTCATTCTGCGAGCAAGTTATGCTCGCGAAGGAGACAGCGGAGCGGGACCGGGAGAGGTTTAGGACTCTCCCGGCCCGCCAGGCCCAGGAACGGGCCAGGTACCGCAGGCGACTCAGGCGCCGGAGGTCGCAGAACGACCTCCGTCCTCCATAAGCGCAGGCCTGGGGGTGACAGGTGAGGCCATCTGTCACCCTAGCAGAAGCAGGCCGGGGTGGCGGCGAGTGCGTTGCGAAGCGCGCTCGCTTCCAGGGAGCACAGGGAACATGGGGTTCCCACACGGGGGGGGTCGTCTACTCGTCTGTAGATGACCCGAGGTATGTCGGGGCACCAGGGACTTCCTTTCTAGGGTATACCTGGTTCCCCGGCTATTAGTACCCGAGACGGCGTGCGGTTTTAGTCGGTTCGAGTCCGACATGCCACCGACAGGTGGTATCCGAGGGGATTTCCCACTTAAAAAAAAAAAAAAAAAGGTGTTAATAAGGATAACTTTGTCACTGGTCGTTTCAGGGCATTACTTTTTGTTTTTAATGTCACGACGCGGACACGACCGTCAACGGACCCGGGTGAGTTTCTGTAACTCTTCCTAAAATTCAGCGTCCCGGGGGTACATTGTATTCAGTAGAACAATGTCCCCTTTTCAATGTTTTTTGTCGTAAGCTGCCATTTACCACGTGTTTGCAACGTTTGCAAATAATCTGAAGACCATCTCTTCCAGAAATCTCTAAGCAGTTTTGTTGTCATCTGCATTGAGACAAGCTTCTATCTGGCTCAATAGAGTGGAAAACTCCTCAAATGACAGTTTTTGCTAGCCAAGCACCCTTTTTAAATGATGTTTCATACTTTTTACCGCAGCCTTCCAGACTCGCATATGATAATCATATGAATATGGCTATGTAACCGACAGTAGTTTTAATGCCTCTTCCTTTGTTTGCCTTTACTTCAACCACCCCACCCCACTGAAATCCACCCCTTTTTTTTTAACGTGTGAAACCCCCTCGGGCCATCACCCCGCTCGCGCCGGGGTTTGCGGCGGGGTGGTGTGTCCAAATCGGACCGACTAAAACCACACGGTGTGCCACTCTGCGCCTGTAATAGGAGGGATCCGGGAACTGCTGTTATTAAGACATCCGGACCCCTCCTGCCTGTCCGCAATTATGCGGGCATCACCTTCGGGTTTTCTCTATTTAGGTGACGTCCCCCACACGCGGACGTCACCTCCTCGCGGCTGGCCATTATAGCGGGTGGAGGGGAAGACCCGTCCCGTCCACACGCTGCCACACTCAGGGCGGCATGAGGCGCAGGTGAGCGCGCCTCCGCCGCCCGGTTCGCCGGCGGCGGATCGGGTCCGAGTGGAGGTCGTCCTCCCGGGCCTTCTCCGCCGCCTCCTTCTGCGAGATTACCTCCTCGCAGAAGGTTGCGACCGCGGTAAAAACACTGTCGCTACCGGCCATGGAGTGAACTACGGCCGGTAGCGAGAGATCCGCTCCGATGACTGCAGTGAGGGCCCGGCGCTGCGTCGCCCATGCGGGGCAGACCGCCAGCGTGTGCTGGGCCGAGTCCTCACTGCAGTCGCAGTGGTGGCAGGCGGGACTCGATTCCCTCCTAGCGACCGAGTGCAGGTACTTGCCAAAGCAACCGTGCCCGGAAAGCACCTGCGTCAGCCGGAAGGCACATTGAAGGTGATGAGGTTGACGCCCCTGAAGATAAGACGAGAACCAGTCCAGTGTATCAGGCGTTATCATAAGATAGGAAAGGATGGCTAGAAGGATATCGTGACTGACGGAGTTGAATGCATTAGAGAAGTCACCCAAAGCCAACACTGTTACTTTGGATTTTTCAATTCCTGCTCGGATGTCAGCAGTCACTTTAGCACAGCAGAAGTTGTACTATGCCCGGGCCTGAACCCCGATTGAAAAGGGCTTAGTAGGTTGTTTCGATAAATGTGTAGGGATAGTTGTTGGTTCACGCAGGCCTCGAGGACTTTAGAGAGGAAGGGGAGAATGGGTATAGGACGAAGATGATTAAGGACTGTAGGATTCGGGATCTTGGGAAGGGGAGTGACGAATGCTTTACGCCACGCTGTGGGGAAAATCCCCGAGTCAAGCAAAAAATTTGTTATATGCGTAATCACAGGAAGAAGGTGATCGAGGATGGGAATAATCATGCGACGGCTAATGTTATCACTTCCCATTGCATTGGATTTGATAGAGAGGATAATCTTTTTGACCACACCTGGTTCAACCGGAGAAAACCCAAAAGCTTCAATATTGGGACGAGGCAGATCCGCCAGGAACTGTAACGTCCGAGCCTTGATTTGGCGATCGAACTGCGATGAGGAGGTGAAATGACGGTTAATATCATCCAAATCAAAGGTCGGCGGAAGATTATGTTTTTCAGACTTGACGATACCCAAGGTCTCCAGGAACCTCCAGATACTTGAAGCTGTTGTGCAATTAAGGTTGTTAAGAATATGGCGGCGTTTAGCATTACGCACCATCTGGTTACACCGATTTCTTGCAAATCTGTAAAAACCCCAGTTTTCGTCGCAGCGGTTTCTCTGAAATTTTCGATAAGCCTTATCTCTTCGATGCATTTCCTCTCGAATAGCTACAGTTAACCAAGGGGCTGGAGGACGCTTAATTTTATAATTCTGTCTATCTTTTACCTTAAGTTGAGAAAATTCTTTATAGTGGTATAAGTCGCCATTACACATGCTACATTTGATAACTGACCCGTGAAACGATGTTTGTTTTCGTTTAAATAGCACTTCGGTGGTGTACGTACCTTGTTTAAGGCATTAGTGCCTATCATTTCCAACGATCTATACATGCATTTAGAAATTCCGAGAATTGAGACCAAGTCGGTAACACATCATTAGTTTTACTAAGCTGACATTCGAACTGCTTAATGGATTCAGAATCTAAATTTGAGATAAAAAAACACACAATAAACACATCTGACTCATCATTATTAATTTCCATATTACGCAAAGACTGTAAACAAGTTGTTGTAGTGTCTAATATGTCTTTTATAGCAATATCAGACTCACAAAGAATTTGTTTTTGTGAATATAATACTCTTAAAACTTCATTACAATTATAACGCTTGTTATTATAATGCTTTAATAATTGATTCTAAGCATCTTCGTAGTTCTTCCGCTTTCTTCAGGTTTTCTAGTAATTTTGCTCTTTGATCTTTTAAAAATTTAGGATTAGGAATATATCCTGTGTCGCGGGGGACTTTACAAACACACATGGAACGGGCACAAAGAACACCCAGACTCAGAACAACAATTTTTGGATCACACAAAGTATCGTCCCATGTGGGGCTTGAACCCACAACACTCGGCGTAATAGGAAGCGGCGTGGCGACCGCTTAAACAACTACGCCATCCGTGCAGTATGTTCTTTCTGATATACCATTAAGGTTTCCATGTTGGAGGTATGTACAAATGCGTGTGCGGAAAAACGTTGAAACTTCGAAATCCAAGCAAAATAGATAAAATACTTGAATGATTATTTTGCTATTGATTTGCTTAAAACACTCGATGTTAGCAAGATAATGCGCTTAAGGATAGTATTGTTTTCTTGATACAGCGATCGCCGATACAACTCATAAAATCCGGTTCGAAAATCTACGATATGTTTGAGGGAATAAGGTCTTTATCTATAAACTGGTGAATAAAACACTTGCAATACGTCTTCACGGATACGATATTTTATTTGTACCAAAAGTAATACTTAACAGCATAGAACTTATTGACTGTATGAATGTGTGAGTACAGTATGTTTGTGAGTGTGTAAGTGTTGCTACTTATTTTAAAACAAAGGTATGATATTTAGACAGTAGCAGTATTATGGGCAAACTACGTATAGCTGGCCGAGGCGGGTTGACTTGAAGGAGAAACGTGTCATGAAATTAATTATTATAAAAAACAAAAACCCCTCAGAAAATACAAATAAATAAGGCAGTCAGGTTATTGACTTTTATAATAAATAAGTGGTGGTACATAAAAGTAATAATAATGCTAAAATGAAATGAATACATCAATAAGAAATAATATATAATAAAATGTATATAAAAAGAAAAATACTAAATTTAATAAAATGTATATTATAATAATAAATATAGTATAATATACTTATAATACATGTAAATTGTCATATTCGTAGAATCATTCAGGCGATTAGTGTTCCGGGCGGTTTCGGTCTCACTGTGATCGGGATAGTGATCCAGTAATCGGTTCAACCGATCACAGGAGACGTCAACCGGCACCGGTACCGCTCTGAATGTTTCTGAAAAGTTGTGAAGCAGCTGCTCCGCTAACTTGTAGCAGAACTACCGGTGCGTGAGTTTTTGGCCTTGGCCAATGTTGGAACGGTAACTAATATACGAATTTAATATACTTATATTTAATAATCTCCCAAATACTTTTTTTTATTTTATTTATTTAACTTAATGCACTAGTTGTACAAAGGCGGACTTAATGCCCAAGGCATTCTCTGCCAGTCGACCTTCGGGTGATGTAGAAAAATGAAGCTGTAGGTGCAAGAGAAAACAGAGAATTTGACTTGTTTATATTATTAATGTTGGATAAATCTAACTTACATATATACACTACCACTATAAATACTATAAATAAAGTACTATATTCATAACTACATATATACATAGAGGTCTCAAGTATACACATACAATAGATGAATATACACATTTATAAATACATAAATATCAAAACACATAGTCGGGTACTAGATCTACCAGAGATGCAGCTTTCTCTTTGGTCAACGACATCCTTCAGAGTGTCAATGAAAAAATGTACACAACGGTGATGTTTCTTGATATGTCTAAGGCTTTTGATTTTGTTTCACATGTGCAGCTTCTGATGAAACTTGAGCATTATGGTGTTAGGGGACCTGCTTTGAATTGGCTAAAGACATACCTAGATGATAGATATCAATGTGTTGATGTGACACAATTAACCGCCAAAGACTGTATTGAAGTAAGGAGATCCAACTATGATTTAAATAAATTTGGAGTTCCCCAGGGCAGTGTGTTGGGCCCGTTACTCTTCCTGGTCTACATTAACGACTTGCCAGAAGTTACTCACCATAACACTATACTATTTGCTGATGATGTGTCAGTAATAGTAACTACAAATAAAAATCTGACAATTGCACAACACGAAAATGACATCAATAATACCTTGACATCAATTATAAATTGGCTGAATTATAATAATTTACAAATTAATTTATTAAAAACGCATATAATTAATTTTAATAATTTAAATGACGATGACATACATGTAAATTACAATGGACTAAGCATCTCGATGGCTAACAATACGACATTTCTTGGCATAGTTATCAATGATAAACTTAACTGGAAGGAACATATAGACAAAATCGCAAACAGGATAAATGGATTCTCTTTCGCTCTGTACAAACTGGCAAAAGTATCTTGCCAAATTACAGCATGTACAGCGTACCTTGCGTATGTCGAATCTGTGTTAAGGTATGGGTTGTTGGTATGGGGTAACGGTACAGACATAGATAAGGCCTTTATAGCACAAAAACGGTGCATTAGGTCCATATGTGATATCGCTCCGGACGTATCTTGTAGGCCATATTTTAAAAAACTAAAAATCCTCACGTTACCGTGCTTGTACATCCTCGAGGTATGCAAATTCATAAGACAGCACCCTCGAACATTTAAGCAAGCGAAGGATGTCACCAAAAGGAGCAACATTAGAAATCCAAATAGACTTGTGTTGGACATGGTACCTAGGTCGAAAAGAATTCAAAAAAATTGTTACGCGATGTGCATTAAAATCTTCAATAAAATCCCAGAACGATTTAAAGAACTACCATTAAATAAGTTCATTCCAGCCCTGAAAGATTGGTTAATTACAAATACATTTTATTCGGTCAAAGACTTTCTGAATGGTGGAGAGTAGTAGGTATAATTAATAAAAGTGAAATTATAATCAATACACAAACACTGATGAATAATGATGATAATAATAATAATAATAATATATAATAATGTTAAATTAATAATAATAATAATAATGTTAAATTTGCATGCTATCTTTATGGCTAAATGGGCCTGTTCGCAATATATTGAACCTTTAATACCACAACATGTACCACCCCATTTATAGCAAATATATAATTTGAATTTGAATTTGAATTTGAATAGCGATGTGACCCTTCTGCCAACTTATTTTGTAGAAGTTCTTGTACTTTCTTCTTGAACGTAAACCGGTTAGTGGACATCCTAATTTCAACTGGGAGCGCATTCCAGAGAAGAACTGACTGTACATAGAAGGAAGAATTGATGAAGTTGGAAGTGTGAGGGGGGCAAAGAAGAAGCATATTATTTGTTGATCGAAGATTTCGGTCGTGACTGGAGCAAAGGAGGCGGAGATGGGGAACCAGGTACTCAGGTACCGATGGGGAATTAAGAAAAGAAAAAAGATATGTTGAAGACTGCGGCGTTGACGAATCGGGAGCCATTTCAGTTGGGAACGTAAAGCAGACACATGGTCATACTTGCGAAGATTAAAAAAAAATCGAATGCAGTTATTAAGAAGTCGGTCTAGTTTATTGAGGAGGTCTGCATTCAGGTCAAGATAACACACATCACCATAATCGATTAAGGGAGTAATAAGGGACTGCATAAGCGTAGCCTTGGTTTTAGTGGGCAGAAAATTCTTGAGACGATATAAGGCGCGAAGACATGTAGTGACTTGCGGGCTGACGTGGGTGACTTGTGCTCTCCAGTCAAGTGTCGAATCAATATGTAGCCCTAGGTTCTTGACCACTGGGCTCAGAGGTATGATTATGTCGTTAAAAACAACTGGTGGTATGGCCGTCATGTCCAACCTATTTAAAATCTGTTTGCTACCTATGACGATCACTTGACATTTGCTTGGGTTAACCGACAAACCAAACCTCATTGACCAGCTCCTTATGAAGTCCAAATCTTTGTTGACTTTATCAGTGGCGTGTGATATGTCTTCAACTCTCGATTGGGCGTAAATTTACAAGTCATCTGCATAAAGGTGATACGCACATTGAAGGTGTTGGGTTACGAGATTAATAAAAATTGAAAATAATAACGGAGATAATATACCGCCTCGAGGGACGCCAGTGAAAAGATCGCACCAACTCGATGACAAGCCGTCAATACGCTGTTGTCGTCCCTGAAGATAGGAGGAACCCCATTCCAGGGCTTCCGAGGAGATCATAAGATAGGAAAGGATGGATAGCAGAACATCGTGACTGACGGTATTAAAGGCATTCGAGAAATCAATCAAAGCCAGCACTGTGACTTTGGTGTCCTCCATACCCTGCCTAATATCGCCAGTCACTTTTAGGAGAGCGGTAATTGTGCTATGACCAGGTCTGAATCCAGATTGTAAATGGCTAAGGAGCTTCTGCTGGTACACAAACTGCGATAGCTGCTTATGTACACAAGCCTCAAGCACTTTTGAGAGAAAGGGGAGTATGGAAATAGGTCGATAGTGTTCAGGGAGAGAAGGGTTATTTTTTTTTTTGGCAAGGGGATTATGATAGCCTTACGCCAGATTGAGGGAAAATTGCCGGAGTCGAGTGAAAAGTTAATGATATGGGCTATTGCAGGAAGAATTTGATCCAAGATAGTGGCAATCATACGACGGCTGATGCAGTCACAACCCATAGCATTGGAATGGATAGACAGGATGATCTTTTTGATGTCCTCGGAAGATGCCGGAGAAAAGCTAAAGGATTCAATATTGGGTCGGGCAAGACCAGCAATATAGTTCAAGGTTTGACTCTTGGTTTGATGATCCAGCTGAGGTGCGGACGAGAAATGACGATTGATATCATCTAGACCAATTGTCATCCTCACCTCAGGGCGCTGCTGTTTGCCAATGCCCAATGTACCAAGAAACTTCCACATATTGGAAGACGAAGAGGTTTCTATATTTTGTAGAATATGACGGCGTTTTGCGTTACGTATCACCTGGTTGCACCGATTCCTCGCAGTCTTAAAGAGGTTCCATTTCTCTTCACAGCGGTTTCTCCTGTATTTTTTGAAAAATGGTCTCTCCGTCTCATGGCCATTCGTACTTCCTCTGTCATCCATGGAGCGGGGGGCCGCTTTAATTTAACTTGCCTAACAGGTGCGTGAACGTCATACAAGTTCTGAACTGCGTCGTTGAATATCCTGACCTTGTTGTCTATGTCTGGCCGCTGCCAAGTTCGTCCAGTCTAATTTGGAAGCATCTGACCACAGTTTTTCGACATCCATTCGCTTAAAGCTACGCATACGCAAAATTTTGGGTCAGGATTTAGGGGGTTTTAGGATATAGGAGAGAAAGATCAAGTCATGATGGGAAAATCCAGGAGCAGGGTGTTGACCATGGGAGTGGACCCGGTTAGGAGCAGAGGTGAGCATTAGGTCAAGCCAAGTATCCTGGTGCTCAATATTATGGTGAGTTGCTTGAAGGGGGAGGACGTGGAAGCTGGTGGATTGGATGATGTGAAGGAGATTGCGGGTACGGGGAGAGTTAATCGCTAGAAGATCGGTATTAAAATCTCCCATAATGATGTGATGTGCATATTCCGACCCTAACGATTCCAGAACTGTTTCCAGACTGGAGAAGTAGCTAACAACAGGGGGACAATAAACTACACCCAGTAATACGTTAGATCTTCCGACACGAACTTCAAGGAATAGGTATTCAGCGGTAGTAGAAAGATCGGAAGCAGAAGCGGCGACGATTTTATAAGGTAAACAGCTACGGAGGTAGATGGCAACCCCACCGCCTCTTTTTGATTCTTTTCTATCATTACGAATAAGTACAAAGTCAGTCAGTGAAAAAGAAGAAGAAGATAGGTGCGGCTTGAGCCAAGTCTCTGAAATCAGTACGGCATGAACGTTGTTGTCGGTGAAAGTTACAGTCAAATCATTAAAATGACTGGGAACACTCTGGGCATTTATATGACATACATTCAACAAAGATTGATTGTTAAATGACTGCCGCAATTGTTCCTCCAAGGTATCAGGTAGCGAACTGTAGCTATCATCATCTGAAGAGTCGTTGGCAGAAAAATATACTTCGTTATCATCAATCATTATAACAGCAGAGTACACGTATTAAACATACAAGGAATTAAATAGAATACGATCTAATAAAATATTATACAAATATATAATAATATTGTACATGCATATATATATAATAAATATTTTTGTAAGTTATTACCTTAGTCGACGTTGGATTTATGTATTTCTACACCACCCGCCAGCTCACACACAAGACTGAAATTAATTAGTAAAACACTAAAACAAAACATGCGAAGAAAAAATCGACTATAAATAACTGTTATAAATTGAGCATAGTGTACCTTATTTAGTTAATTATATTTAGGCAGCTAAACCAGAGAAAGAACAAAAATAAAAACAAGAGTTATATAGCTAAGGGTTTTGTGAGTACAAGATACTGAACTCAACAGTAATGGTTGCTGAACGAGCGAAACATCGACTTGACAGATGTCATATCTGTCACGATTGTTAGCAATTCACGGGACAGCAAACAAAGTTTTTAACTAATGAGTTGAAGGTACAATAACAAACAAGAAACTATGAAAACTTATTATCAGGATATTATGAAAATATATCGAATGCACAATGCGACAAATAGTAGTGTCACTAATACTAATGTCTTCGCGTACTTTTATTACTCACAGCGTCTCGGCAAACGTAGTGTAGGACGCCCACAGGCCAGGTGGAGTGACGATTTGCGCAAGATGGCTGGCAGGAGCTGGATGCGAGAAGCCCAAAATCGATCTAAGTGGCGTGCAATGGGAGAGGCCTATGTCCAGCAGTGGACTGCGATAGGCTGATGATGATGATGATGATGATGAAATTTGCATTTTCGGAGACGCTTCTATCTGCAACTGATACCTTAGGATATTTGGTGACCAATCCTTTAAGCTCGTCGATGGATGTTATTTTATGCCGACAGTTGTCACGGGTTTTGATGTTTATAATGCCGTCCTGTGTCCAACAAGCTGACATACCGAAATGCTGTCGGGCCATGCTGAAGGCAGTCTGTCGGCGTTTAGTGAGAAATTCCCTCACTGAGAAGCCAGAACCCTTCAGGGATGTCTTAGACTTCCAGACCGCCAGTCTAGTCTCCGCGGTGGTAAATCTCACCAATATTGGCCGACGATGTTCTTTAGATGGAGCACCAATCCGATAACAATGCCTGATATTTGGGCGTGAGATGTCTTTCTTATTCATCTTTGTATTAATTATGTCGAGAAGAGTTGTCTCACAGTCCTCTTTGATAGCCTCGGGCACTCCTAAGAAGATCAGGGACTTGTGACGGTGCCGGGTCTCCATAGCATCTACCATCCTGACACACTCACCAATTTGCTTCCGAAGAAGACCCAGCATGGTAAACATCAACTCACGAAAGGTTTTGAACTCCTCTGACACCCGCGCCACTGTCTCCTTGCTGTTTCCACCAGTTTGCAGTTGTGCCTCCAGCTGAGCCATCCTCTTCGAGAAGCTCTCTTCTAAACTGTTCTGAGCCTCTTGAATATCAGACAGTTGAGACATAGTTGTGATTACAAAGTGAAAACAATATTTTCTTTAAAGTTACGCTGTGTAG
This sequence comes from Arctia plantaginis, assembly GCA_902825455.1. Classification (NCBI taxonomy): domain Eukaryota; kingdom Metazoa; phylum Arthropoda; class Insecta; order Lepidoptera; family Erebidae; genus Arctia; species Arctia plantaginis. Next base: position 614,215 of record CADEBD010000323.1, on the reverse strand, counting down.
TGTTGATGTGCTGGCAGGTGGTTAAAATACCTGGCTTAAATCATGTAAGTCAGTGTGATAACTGTAAGTACAATGTATCTTAGCTTTATTGCACGTTTTTTGATAACAAACACTAGGGATTTATTAATTAAAATTATTTAAAATACTGCAGAGATTTTTACTGTGTGTTAACTTATTTAGCACCTACCCGAAAAAAAACTTTTATACACTTTTATACACCACTTCATGCCACGTTTCCTTATATAAATAATAGTTGATAATTCAGATCAACACCGCCCATAAATTTATCGTAGTCGGCTACTACAGCCGGCTTCAATAAATTATGCTCTGCTCAGCGGCCTTCAACGACATCGCTATTATGTATAGGTAAAGACTGTGGCAAACAATTTCACATCTTTCCATGCTGTCACAGAAACATCACCACAGCCATACTCCGCTCGCTCAAGTTTTTGATGTCGGCGGGGGTTTTCTGTCGCCGCCGATTCAGGGTGCCGACTACGTCCGTAGCCCTCCGTTTCAGGTAGCCGCATAACTCTACAGAGCTGTAGTAGTTGTCCATTAGAAATCGTGTACACTCTCCCAATGAGTCCCCCAACAGCTTTATCACTACTTTGGCGGTGGCGCTGGTAAATCCAGCAACCGGTTGTGACGGACTACTGTATCTGACCGTATATAAGAAAAGATTTAACACGTAGCCGGTTACAGCCTCGCAGAGTTCGTAACTCTCAATGCCGAATCGCGCTGCCTTGGAACGGATACATTGTACCCAGCTCAATCTTCCCTTCCAAAGCAGCAACGATCTGTCAACCGAAAGGTCTCTGCGTGGGCTGCAAAAAGCTTTAAATTTTTCGTTCAAATAAACCACCAACGGCGAAAAAAAAATTATTTATATCGACTACATCTTATATACTAATTTTACTCTAACTACACATGGATGGCTATTTGCTTGTGTGCAAGTACTACATACCACATCAACCAGTGATTAAAGAAGAATCATTGACCACTAAATTACGAGTAGTGTTCGATGCAAACTTTTACAGGCGCTTGTTTTACAAACAAGCGCCTGTAAAAGTTTGAATAGCAATATGTTTACGGGAGCCAGATTGTAACAAAATTTAGCGTCTATTTTACTGCAGTGGCGTAAACATAAAAATAGTATTCATTGCAGATAAAGAGAAGATGTATCGATTCATAAAAATAAATGAATGCGATATGACGTACCAAAGGATACTATGGAGAGAATCGCCATAACAGCCCATTGACGAATACGAATTAACCACAGTAACATACTGAACTACCTCTGCACCGTATTTAGCAATAAAAACTTTGCAACAGCTGGCGTTACATGAACAAAAGAATTTTCCGAGAGCTGGTCAAAAAGCCCTTCGGGATTTTTACGTGGATGACATTTTATCAGGGGATACCAGTGTTGAAGCCGCGTAAGTACTACAAAAGGAATTAATAGGAATGTTACAAGAAGGCGGATTCAACTTGAGAAAATGGTCATCAAATAACTTAAAGTTATTAGAAAACTTAGGGAATGATACCCAGGATAACGAAATGTTAAAAATACCACTAGATGAAACTAGAAAATCACTCGGGATTTTATGTTCACCTCTAGAAGACAAGTTTTCGTTTACAATTGATGTCAACGAAACCAAGAAAGTTACAAAACGTGTCATTCTGTCAGAAGTGTCAAAAATATTTGACCCACTGGGATGGTTAGCGCCAGTTATTATAAATATGAAACTTATAATCCAGGAGTTACGGTCGAATGGCACAGAATGGGCTCAACCTGTCGATAATTCTATTTTAAGGAGATGATCATAAATACAAAATCAATTGAAAACACTTAAAGAAATTACCGTCCCCAAGATGGTGTCAGTTTACGCCAGATCTAAGGATCAAGCTTCATGGGTTTTGCGATGCGTCGGAAAGAGCATACGGCGCAGTGGTATATTGTCGAATAAAGGTCAAAACGATAACTACAATATTACGTTATAACAAGCAAAATTCAAGGTGGCTCCGAAAACACAGAAAACGACATTACCTAAGTTAGAATTATGTGCAGCACTACTACTTTCAAAATTAATGAATAAAGTTATTAAAATAATGGATATCCCTATCTTAAACATATATTGGCGGACAGATTCAATGATTTCACTGGGCTGGATTAAAGGTGAAGCAGAGAGATGGAAAACTTTTGTAGCTAATAGGGTTTCTGAAATATAACACTTATTATCTGAAACACGCTGGAACTACGTAAACAAAGCTCACAATCCTGCCGACTTACTTACTAGAGGGGTCGTTCCTAGTGAGCTGAAAAATTTGACATTATGGTAGAATGGGCCAGAATGATTGAATAATGATGTCATACCAATTACAAAAACTATTCCAGAGATAAGTGAGGAAATAAAACGCTGTTATCATACAACAATAACTCCACAAAATTTAGTTTGGGACAGATTCTCAAGTTTCAGATAAATGATGCGAGTACTGTCATAATGCTACAGGTTTAAAAACCGAATAAGGAACAGTAAACATTTGAGTGTAGCGGAAATCTGTAAAACTACAAATAAAACATTGTTACTTGTTCAACAGGAGCTATTTTCCGAAGAATACAAAACGATTAAAGGTGGGTCAACATTAAAGAAAGGCAGTAGGCTATTGTGTCTAGACCCCTTCATTGACTCCAATGGATTGTTGCGAGTTGGAGGAAGTCTTCAAAACTTTAATCGCCGTTTAGGTTCTGTTGGTCAAAACCGTGTAGGAGACGGTTTCTTGACCCGTTGGACTCGTGCTCTAATGAACCGCACCACCTTTGGACCATAACATAAACAAATTATATTAATAATTAGACTTAAAATAGATGCTGAGAAACTAAGTATGTATGAGAACTGATTGGTTCCATACAGTTCAGACAACATAGTTCACATAGTTCAGACAAGCTTCAATCTGGTGTAAAAATGTTGACAGCTCTTCGTACGTTAAGGTCTGTTCCCCCCTACTACTCAGCGCGTTTTGTATTCTTCGGAAAATAATAATAATAATAATAAAATCTGCTATAGAAAGAGTGACAGTTAAAAGACAGCATGGAGGAAGGGGCCTTATAGGCCTTACCCTATGGACCACACAAATATTAAAATTACGATCATTTTTCTTCGAAAAGCTAACATCAGTCAAATCCATAAAGCAATAGTTAGTAATGATCTGAACCACACACAACTAAATCTAACCCAAGAGACAGAAATAGGTAACATAGAAAATAACTCTGAAATCTGTAAAACAGAACAATGTAAAAAGAAAGCCCTCCATGGCCGACATCCCCAAGACCTCGAACAACCGCATATAGACAAGTTAGCATCAAACGAATGGCTCACTCTTGGAGCCCTATTTCCAGAAACTGAAGGATTCATCATAGCAATCCAAGATCAAATCATCAACACTAAAAACTATAAAAAACATATTATCAAAGATCCTACAGCCACAGACGATAGATGTAGAAAATGTCACAACCAAGCAGAAACAATTCAAAATATCACTGGCGCATGCGCTAACCTTGCACAAACAGACTAAACACATAGACACAAACAAATTGCAAATATCATACATCAAAGACTAGCACTCAAACACGAACTCATCCCGGACACACGTACACCATACTACCAATATATCCCTAAAACAGTTTTCGAAAACAACACTCATAAAATATACTATGACCGTGCAATACTAACCGATAGAACCATACATTACAACCGCCCCGATATAACCGTCCAAGACAAAATAAATAAAACTACTTACCTGATCGATATAGCTGTTCCAAATACTCAAAACCTACAAAAAACAATAGCAGAAAAAATACACAAATATGCAGACCTTAAGGATGAAGTTTTAAAAATCTGGAAACAACAAAAAGTATACATTGTCCCTATAGTATTGTCCACGACCGGTATTATTCCAAAACATATACATCATAGTTTAAAACTCATTGATCTGAAACCTAATACCTACATGATTCTTCAAAAAGCTGCTATACTAAACACTTGCAGAATCGTAAGAAAATTTCTGCAAATAGATGAACAAATACACAATGCAATAGACGAATAGACATAATAAACTTCGCCCAAGAACCCGTGGCATTTACTTGACTTTTTCCGTAAATGTCACAAAATACTACCAGCCAAAGCTGAGAAAGAACAAATTTAACACAATAATAATAATAATTTGTTTCCAAGTAATTACTAACAATATTGCCGGTGGCCCCACACTAGGCAAGCCTATCCTGTGGGTGCCTGATACGCTTACACTTTACCACATACATTGTTCGGGCGACGACTTAAAAGTAATTTTAACAAGACAATAATAAGCATTTTTCAGGAACAACTTAAAAACTTAAAAAAAAAAAAGATTTTTCTATTATTATATAATACAAAAAAAAGTAAAAGTATATATATAATAATAATGGTAGGAACATAATTCATTCATTCTATAACTAATTAACGCAAGTATGTTATTATAAGTACACATAATAATATAATATCGATGTGTGTCACATATACACACACAGTATATATATATATATAAATTTATAGTTTTATAATAGTTATTAGTTATTTACTATTTCATACATACTTTCACATTTCATGATAAATGTACTTAAAGATTTTCGGTTGAATCATAGGATAGGGAAGTGAGCCATTTGGTAACCGTAGTCTTTACCTCTTTCACTGAGCATTGCTTTATATTGCAAGCGCTGGATATTTTATTGTAAAGATAGATGTCCTTGAATGGACTAAAACGCCTAGCGAATCATGTGTTCATGGCGGGCATTGGCAGTTTGTACACACGACGCTGTAATAGATTTGTGTAGACATTAGAATTGACTACTATTCTATGAACACTGAGAACTGTTTTCAGAATATATAGCTGGAGGACATTCAATATTTGACTTTCCTTGTATAACATTTGTGTTGGGTACCGGAAGGGCTTATTCAGCATGGTTTTAAGAACAGACCGTTTTGCTTTCAATATATCTGTCGATGCCGATGATCGAAGTAATTAATATTATTTAACGGGAATTAACGCGATCTCTTATTTAGGGTATTACATACCTCTGGTTTGCCTGACGTTTCGACCAGGTTGCACCGGCCGTGGTCACAGGCTGACTGGCTCATCGGCGCACGCCCTCCGTCGTCGAATCCGTGAAGTAGAAGGCTCTTCATCTACCCGCACATTTTCGATATTATCTTTGTGTCGCCATGTACCGTCACATACCACACTAACAGTGTCCCTATTCTGTAAGCAAACCGATGAGTCCCTATTCTGGTGTTTAACCGATTGCGCAGAAAAGCGAGGTGGTATGTTTTTTAACACTGGATTCCACGCTGTAGATAATTTAAAACCATCTTCCCGATTGAAAGTTTTATGCTTTTTAATCTCAATCGCTTCACGTACAACTCTTGAGTAAAAGTGACGTTCGGTGGAGAGGACTTGCGTGCGGTGAAATTCAATCCAGTGGTTGATGCCTGCATCGAGTGCATGTTCTGCAATCGCTGATTTGCTCGTCTGTCGGTTCTTCACAGCAGCGATATGCTCTTTGACCCTTTCTGCAATAGTCCGCTTAGTTTGGCCTATGTATGAGCTTCCGCAGCTGCAGTCTATTTTATAAACACCCGGAGTTTGTAGTGGCAATGTATCCTTCGGTGTGCCGACGATGTTGTGAACCTTTATGCCTGGTGTGTATACTGTCGGAATGGAATATTTCTTTAGTACAGACCCGATCTTGTCCGTAACTCCCTTGACATAAGGCATATAGGCCGGTTGCCTGTTCACTTCTGGATACTTGCGTCTTATTTTCGGTTGCTTCCGTCCTCCTTTCACTTGATATCCGTTACCTTTGAGTACCTCCTGAACATGTTTTAGCTCCTGTTCTAAATGTTCAGGGTCACAGAGATCGTAAGCTCTGTTTTTGAGTGAAGTCATAACAGATTGCAAGTGCCGGGGGTGATGATGAGACGTGGCGTGTAGGTATCTGTCCGTATGAGTGGGTTTACGGTACACACAGTGTGACAAGGACCCATCCGATCTCACGGCTACTTTAACATCTAAGAAGGACAACGACCTGTCCGTCTCCATTTCATATGTAAACCTCATTTTGGGGTGAATAGAGTTCAGATGTTGTATATATTGATCCACTTCTTGTTTGTTTCCTTTGACGATACTGAAAATGTCATCCACGTATCGCTTCCATAGCTTAACGGTATTCGGGCCGAGATTTAAAGCCTTCTCTTCAAAATGTTCCATCCAGATGTTGGCCAGTACTGGGGCTACAGGACTTCCCATCGCGACACCATCAATCTGGAGGTAATGTTGACCTTGGAAAAGGAAATAGTTGCCTTCTAAACAGTGTTCAAGTAGATCCATATAGTTTAAGGGCAGCTCGTTGTCTCTCAGTAGGTCTTTTACGACGTTTAGGCACTCCTTTATTGGAACATTGGTGAAAAGCGACTCCACGTCAAAGCTCACCATGACGTCATCCGGTTCCAACGTCAGATCTTTTATGATTTGTATGAAGTGCCGTGAGTCTTTCACAAAAGACGGTGTTTTGCCTATAAGTGGTTGCAATACTGAAGCAACGTGCTTTGCTAGATCGTAAGTAGGAGAAGCAATTTGACTTACAATCGGCCGCAGCGGTACGTCAGGCTTGTGTATCTTAGGCAGACCATATAATTTCGGTGGCTGGTGTGACTTTGGTTTGTACAGTCTGTTGTACTCGTCTTCTGAAAATAGGTCCTCATTGTCCCGGATTAGAGATCGTATTTTTCGCGTTACTCTGGCCGTGGGGTTGTATGTTACCGGTTTATAAACCTTATTATCACTCAACAGTTCAAGTATTTTGCTTTTGTAATCAGTTGTATTCATCACTACGGTAGCGTTTCCCTTGTCGGCCTTAAGCACCAAAATATCCTGGTTATCCCTAATGTTTTTTAGTGCTTGACGCTCTTCGATAGTGATATTACTAGCCGGAAGCTTTGACCGACGTAATATTACCGCAACGTCCTGTCTTAGGATATCGGCATCGCCGGGCGGTACTTTGTTCCGTGTAATCGATTCCTCGACGCTACTGATTACATTCTCGAACGGTATTCGTTTAGGTGTCGGAGCGAAGTTCATACCTTTAGCCAAGATGTTCATTGTTGTATCATCTAAACTCATGTTTGACAAGTTTACAACGGTGTCCTTCGATCTCTCGGGTACCCCGGGTGACGCTTTATTTTCTGTATACCGTCGATTATATTCCTTCGAGAACTTTCGATCAAAATTTTTACTACATAACTCGAAGGTACGACTCGCTTGTAAAAACGTAACCCGGTCACACAAATCATAGTCCGATTGAGATAGATTAACACTGCACTTTAATTGTAACGCATATGACTCCCTCTGTATATACTCCAAATCACTGTGTTTGTTTCGAATTAATTGTCTCAGGAGACGTGCACTCGCGTTTTTTAGAATTTCACGTGAAAATGCGATATCACTACGCGGTTTTATTCGAACACACGAAGGTAATAAGTCCCAATCGCGACACTTCACAAGAAATATCAACGATGTTTCCATTCGCGCTCGTTTTTTACGTAAATATTCTAGGTGACGCACTTGTTTTGCAATTTCCGACCCGTAGCGGTTTGCTATACTAACTTTTAAACTTTCGCGTTCCATGATAATTAATATTATTTAACGGGAATTAACGCGATCTCTTATTTAGGGTATTACATACCTCTGGTTTGCCTGACGTACCGCTGCGGCCGATTGTAAGTCAAATTGCTTCTCCTACTTACGATCTAGCAAAGCACGTTGCTTCAGTATTGCAACCACTTATAGGCAAAACACCGTCTTTTGTGAAAGACTCACGGCACTTCATACAAATCATAAAAGATCTGACGTTGGAACCGGATGACGTCATGGTGAGCTTTGACGTGGAGTCGCTTTTCACCAATGTTCCAATAAAGGAGTGCCTAAACGTCGTAAAAGACCTACTGAGAGACAACGAGCTGCCCTTAAACTATATGGATCTACTTGAACACTGTTTAGAAGGCAACTATTTCCTTTTCCAAGGTCAACATTACCTCCAGATTGATGGTGTCGCGATGGGAAGTCCTGTAGCCCCAGTACTGGCCAACATCTGGATGGAACATTTTGAAGAGAAGGCTTTAAATCTCGGCCCGAATACCGTTAAGCTATGGAAGCGATACGTGGATGACATTTTCAGTATCGTCAAAGGAAACAAACAAGAAGTGGATCAATATATACAACATCTGAACTCTATTCACCCCAAAATGAGGTTTACATATGAAATGGAGACGGACAGGTCGTTGTCCTTCTTAGATGTTAAGGTAGCCGTGAGATCGGATGGGTCCTTGTCACACTGTGTGTACCGTAAACCCACTCATACGGACAGATACCTACACGCCACGTCTCATCATCACCCCCGGCACTTGCAATCTGTTATGACTTCACTCAAAAACAGAGCTTACGATCTCTGTGACCCTGAACATTTAGAACAGGAGCTAAAACATGTTCAGGAGGTACTCAAAGGTAACGGATATCAAGTGAAAGGAGGACGGAAGCAACCGAAAATAAGACGCAAGTATCCAGAAGTGAACAGGCAACCGGCCTATATGCCTTATGTCAAGGGAGTTACGGACAAGATCGGGTCTGTACTAAAGAAATATTCCATTCCGACAGTATACACACCAGGCATAAAGGTTCACAACATCGTCGGCACACCGAAGGATACATTGCCACTACAAACTCCGGGTGTTTATAAAATAGACTGCAGCTGCGGAAGCTCATACATAGGCCAAACTAAGCGGACTATTGCAGAAAGGGTCAAAGAGCATATCGCTGCTGTGAAGAACCGACAGACGAGCAAATCAGCGATTGCAGAACATGCACTCGATGCAGGCATCAACCACTGGATTGAATTTCACCGCACGCAAGTCCTCTCCACCGAACGTCACTTTTACTCAAGAGTTGTACGTGAAGCGATTGAGATTAAAAAGCATAAAACTTTCAATCGGGAAGATGGTTTTAAATTATCTACAGCGTGGAATCCAGTGTTAAAAAACATACCACCTCGCTTTTCTGCGCAATCGGTTAAACACCAGAATAGGGACTCATCGGTTTGCTTACAGAATAGGGACACTGTTAGTGTGGTATGTGACGGTACATGGCGACACAAAGATAATATCGAAAATGTGCGGGTAGATGAAGAGCCTTCTACTTCACGGATTCGACGACGGAGGGCGTGCGCCGATGAGCCAGTCAGCCTGTGACCACGGCCGGTGCAACCTGGTCGAAACGTCAGGCAAACCAGAGGTATGTAATACCCTAAATAAGAGATCGCGTTAATTCCCGTTAAATAATATTAATTATCATGGAACGCGAAAGTTTAAAAGTTAGTATAGCAAACCGCTACGGGTCGGAAATTGCAAAACAAGTGCGTCACCTAGAATATTTACGTAAAAAACGAGCGCGAATGGAAACATCGTTGATATTTCTTGTGAAGTGTCGCGATTGGGACTTATTACCTTCGTGTGTTCGAATAAAACCGCGTAGTGATATCGCATTTTCACGTGAAATTCTAAAAAACGCGAGTGCACGTCTCCTGAGACAATTAATTCGAAACAAACACAGTGATTTGGAGTATATACAGAGGGAGTCATATGCGTTACAATTAAAGTGCAGTGTTAATCTATCTCAATCGGACTATGATTTGTGTGACCGGGTTACGTTTTTACAAGCGAGTCGTACCTTCGAGTTATGTAGTAAAAATTTTGATCGAAAGTTCTCGAAGGAATATAATCGACGGTATACAGAAAATAAAGCGTCACCCGGGGTACCCGAGAGATCGAAGGACACCGTTGTAAACTTGTCAAACATGAGTTTAGATGATACAACAATGAACATCTTGGCTAAAGGTATGAACTTCGCTCCGACACCTAAACGAATACCGTTCGAGAATGTAATCAGTAGCGTCGAGGAATCGATTACACGGAACAAAGTACCGCCCGGCGATGCCGATATCCTAAGACAGGACGTTGCGGTAATATTACGTCGGTCAAAGCTTCCGGCTAGTAATATCACTATCGAAGAGCGTCAAGCACTAAAAAACATTAGGGATAACCAGGATATTTTGGTGCTTAAGGCCGACAAGGGAAACGCTACCGTAGTGATGAATACAACTGATTACAAAAGCAAAATACTTGAACTGTTGAGTGATAATAAGGTTTATAAACCGGTAACATACAACCCCACGGCCAGAGTAACGCGAAAAATACGATCTCTAATCCGGGACAATGAGGACCTATTTTCAGAAGACGAGTACAACAGACTGTACAAACCAAAGTCACACCAGCCACCGAAATTATATGGTCTGCCTAAGATACACAAGCCTGACGTACCGCTGCGGCCGATTGTAAGTCAAATTGCTTCTCCTACTTACGATCTAGCAAAGCACGTTGCTTCAGTATTGCAACCACTTATAGGCAAAACACCGTCTTTTGTGAAAGACTCACGGCACTTCATACAAATCATAAAAGATCTGACGTTGGAACCGGATGACGTCATGGTGAGCTTTGACGTGGAGTCGCTTTTCACCAATGTTCCAATAAAGGAGTGCCTAAACGTCGTAAAAGACCTACTGAGAGACAACGAGCTGCCCTTAAACTATATGGATCTACTTGAACACTGTTTAGAAGGCAACTATTTCCTTTTCCAAGGTCAACATTACCTCCAGATTGATGGTGTCGCGATGGGAAGTCCTGTAGCCCCAGTACTGGCCAACATCTGGATGGAACATTTTGAAGAGAAGGCTTTAAATCTCGGCCCGAATACCGTTAAGCTATGGAAGCGATACGTGGATGACATTTTCAGTATCGTCAAAGGAAACAAACAAGAAGTGGATCAATATATACAACATCTGAACTCTATTCACCCCAAAATGAGGTTTACATATGAAATGGAGACGGACAGGTCGTTGTCCTTCTTAGATGTTAAAGTAGCCGTGAGATCGGATGGGTCCTTGTCACACTGTGTGTACCGTAAACCCACTCATACGGACAGATACCTACACGCCACGTCTCATCATCACCCCCGGCACTTGCAATCTGTTATGACTTCACTCAAAAACAGAGCTTACGATCTCTGTGACCCTGAACATTTAGAACAGGAGCTAAAACATGTTCAGGAGGTACTCAAAGGTAACGGATATCAAGTGAAAGGAGGACGGAAGCAACCGAAAATAAGACGCAAGTATCCAGAAGTGAACAGGCAACCGGCCTATATGCCTTATGTCAAGGGAGTTACGGACAAGATCGGGTCTGTACTAAAGAAATATTCCATTCCGACAGTATACACACCAGGCATAAAGGTTCACAACATCGTCGGCACACCGAAGGATACATTGCCACTACAAACTCCGGGTGTTTATAAAATAGACTGCAGCTGCGGAAGCTCATACATAGGCCAAACTAAGCGGACTATTGCAGAAAGGGTCAAAGAGCATATCGCTGCTGTGAAGAACCGACAGACGAGCAAATCAGCGATTGCAGAACATGCACTCGATGCAGGCATCAACCACTGGATTGAATTTCACCGCACGCAAGTCCTCTCCACCGAACGTCACTTTTACTCAAGAGTTGTACGTGAAGCGATTGAGATTAAAAAGCATAAAACTTTCAATCGGGAAGATGGTTTTAAATTATCTACAGCGTGGAATCCAGTGTTAAAAAACATACCACCTCGCTTTTCTGCGCAATCGGTTAAACACCAGAATAGGGACTCATCGGTTTGCTTACAGAATAGGGACACTGTTAGTGTGGTATGTGACGGTACATGGCGACACAAAGATAATATCGAAAATGTGCGGGTAGATGAAGAGCCTTCTACTTCACGGATTCGACGACGGAGGGCGTGCGCCGATGAGCCAGTCAGCCTGTGACCACGGCCGGTGCAACCTGGTCGAAACGTCAGGCAAACCAGAGGTATGTAATACCCTAAATAAGAGATCGCGTTAATTCCCGTTAAATAATATTAATTATCATGGAACGCGAAAGTTTAAAAGATGATCGAAGTAGTTTTAGTATATTTGCCGTCTTTCGGGCTCTAGTCGATAGGATCCTTATGTGAGTTTTAAAATTTAAGTTTTTGTCAATCATTATACCAAGGTATTTTATAGTATCAGTTTTAACTAACTCCTCACAATCGCAGAATTGACTCTGGTTGGCACACTGATGTATTTTAATACTAAGGGTGGTATTTGGAGCCGATATGGCAGTTTTATGGTAACATATATACTTAGTCTTTTCAGTATTCAGTGTAAGCAAATTGTACCGTAGCCATGAGTACAGTTGCCTCATCCCATTCTCAGCCTTCGAGAACGCCTCCGACCAAGTATGTCCATGGTACATAACGGCAGTATCATCCGCATAGCATATGATGTCAGCATCGACGCTATCGTGTATATCATTTATATACATGATGAACAATGATGATGTAGCCGCTTTTCTTATCAGGCGGACTACTCACCGGCTGACCCAGTGGAGAGATTCACAAGATTACCTCAGGGCGCCTTTTATCAAACAGAAGTGTGTGCGTGTGGGATACCTACGGGACCCCTTAGAGAAAGACAACTTACACCTCAGTCATACATACATGTATATTTCAATAAAAAAAATTAGTTACAATAAAAAAATAGTGGGTATATAAAAAAAACCCGCAGCGGCGCGCGTCAGAGCCGAGCTGATGCTGCTCGGAGCCTCCTCGTCTTCAATCCAGGAGGTCACTTCCCCTTCCGCCCGAGTCGGCTATTTATATTAGGTATAAAGGAAGGTTCACTAATGATATAAATAAAGTTAACGAGAAGGCCACAAATGAACAAGCACGCCGTCTGAGACTGACCGTGTTGACCCGAAATCTGGGACCCTACGAATGGATTAGCACTCATATTATCGATCAGGTTCCAGAAACAAATAAGTACAAGAAAATTATTAATATACTCACCACTGGCGTGGGTACTTCGAACAGATAAAATATAACTAAGATGAAATCACCAGACAAACAAAATACTATTTAAGATCGAAAGACAAGAATTAGCAGAGTGTCCCCTGTGGCTGCAAGCCGGACTTATATATGTTCGGTTTGTGAAGTTTCCAGAAAGAATCCCTACTTTAATATTTCAAACTGTCACTCAAATTATTATCTAGGTTAACATGAACTAAATCAAAAGTAACTCGCTTCCTACCATAACAGGTCACTTATAACACCAATACAATTTATCAGGATAAATTAATCCAATGACTTACCTATAAAACAAAGCCATCTAGTGGTCCGATGGCGGACGAAGAACAACAATACCATAGTTACAAACTACTTTAGATAAATCAACAAATGCGACGCGAGGCAACAGATGTCGCTTTTTACAACTCCGTATGCAATACAAATATAATAAAAAAATAACTGTTACAAGTTGGTAACAAAATACTGCCCTGCGAGACGCCAAAACTAGTAAATCTCTTCTCGCTTTCATAGCAACCTACTCTAACGCACTGTCTTCTCTCTGTCAGATAGCTCTTAAACCAGTCTAAAGCTATACCCCGGACGCCAAATTGTAATTCCAGCTTTTTCAATAAGATTGGAATTGAGACGGTATCAAAGGCTTTTGCCAAGTCCAGGAAGACGCCTATGCTAGCCTTGTTCTGGTCCAGATGAGCCGAAACGGTTGATGTCAATAATGTGACAGCTTCTTCCGTAGACTCACCTTTTCTAAAACCAAATTGCCTGTGTGATATAAGATCACCATTCTCGATGTACTTAACAAGTCTGTTATTCACTATCTTCTCCAGTAGTTTTAAGAAGGCTGTCAACAGCGAAATAGGTCTGTAGTTTTCTGTTGCTTCCTTACTTCCATTTTTGTGAATATTAGTTATAGACGCTGTTTTCCATAAGTTCAAAAAAGTACCCGATTTGAAGCTTTCATTGAATATGTATGTTAAAGGCTTTATTATGACACTTCTAATATCCTTTAAGAGAAGATTGGTTATACCATCAACACCCGGTGCTTTATCGTTTTGCAGAGACAGTATTAAAGACTCAATTTCCGAATCATCAGTCGGATGTAGGAAAAAGGAATTTAGAATTTGCTTACCATAGACTTTTGATGCTAGTGTCTCTTGATTCGTCCGTATTTAATTTAAAATTTTATCTGCTAGTTTCTCTCCTATAGTAGAAAAATAGGTGTTGCATATGTTCAGAGATTGTTTGGCACTAGAGCTACCTTGGAGTGTTAGAAGCTCTTTAGGCTCATTGTTCGTCTTGTTCAAGTGACACATGGTTTTTATAGTTTTCCACATTTTCTTAGGATTTTTTGCATTGTTAGACAGTTCTCTATTCTCGTAATCTGTTTTGAGTTTATGAAGGAGATCGTTGCAGAAGTTCCTGTATCGTGTATAAGTTTTGTGTAAAATTGCATTATGTGGCAATTTGTTCGACTTTATGTGTAGTTTGTCTCTATGCTGCATACAGCGGATTAATCCGGGAGTGATCCAAGGTTTAATATTCTATTTTGAGTGGCTAATTGTAATTTGTTTGGTGTGCTTATTGATTATTTCTGCAAGTCGTTCACTGAAGGTTTTTACTATATTGTTAATATCGCTGCTATTCAATAGTAGTGACCAGTCTTCCTCAATTAGTTCTCTCCTTATAGCTTCTACGTCCCGTTTTATAGTTACTCTATTATGAGATGGTGCTTTTTCTTTGTTCAAGGCTAAGCCGAGTATTATCGGGTAATGATCAGTTATGTCGGAGCAACACACTACACCCACCGCATTTTGAAAGCTGTTAACAAAAATGTGGTCTAGGCAAGCCTCAGCCCTTGTCGGCTTTGTTATTGCGGGCAAGAGCCCGTGTTCTGCGGTGAGACATGTATACTCTAAATCCTTACCGTTTGCGGTCGAGAGAAGGTTAATATTGATATCGCCTGCAATAATAAGAGTTGAGTTTTTGTTGGATAAATTTGCAAGGGCAACATCAAGGGAGCACAAGGATTTGTTCGTGTTTGCAAACGATGGTGGGCGATACACGCCAAGAATTACGTCTGAGTTTGAGAGCACAATTTGCAAGCAGTTTGCTTCATCAATGGTTCTGACACACAGACCCTCAGTGTATTCCTGGCGTACACTACGACACCACTGTTTTGGTTCAACTTTTTTTTCGCACTGTACGAGGTATATGAAGACATCTGTGGTATTGTAGTGAATTCGTCAAGCCAGCACTCTTTCGAGTTTTGTTATGTTATATGATCCGCATACATTAGAAATTAGCACCATAAAAAATAATAAAGTCATTGTTGTGTAACTAAATGATAATTTTTGCTTACTACGTGTTCTTATGTTGTTCTTTATTGTGATATTTGTTTGATTGGTTTTCGAATCCTGTTCGTATATAGGTAAAATAGATAATTTAACTATAGGCCTCTTGATGTATCCGTTTTTTGTTTTCAACGTTACAACTCTCACGAGGTTGTCCTTGCCAGGATGGAGTTCTGTCACTCTTCCCATAGCCCAATTGCCAGCTGGAAGGTTATCGTCATGAATAAGTACGATGTCGTTAATTTTAATATTTTCACGGGTCTGTTTCCACTTGCTTCTCGTTGTAAGTTGAGTCAGATACTCAGTATGCCACCTGTTCCAGATATCTTGGAATATCCGTTTTATTAGATTCCATCTTGTGCGGTAGTCCTTTTCAGTCTCTATTATAGTAAGTCCAGCTCCACCAGTTAGGAAGTGAGCGGGTGTAAGATAATCAAGATTGTCTGGATCTTCTGATAAAGGACAGAGAGGTCTAGTGTTTAAGCAGGCCTCTAACTGAGTTAACAGTGTGGAGTACTCCTCGTATGTCAGTTTTTGTTCACCGACTATGCGCTTAAGGTGGTATTTTAAGCTCTTGACTGCCGCTTCACACAGACCGTTACCTGATGGCCACGATGGTGCATTAAAATGCCATTCGATTTTCATCGCTGATATTTCAGACATAAACTGCTGGCCAAAGACCTTTTGCAAGTCATCGTACTCTTTCTGAAGGATGTTGTTAGCGCCTACAAAGTTGGTACCGTTGTCACTAAAAATGTGTCGCGGGGTACCTCGTCGTGCCGCCATTCTTCGTAGCGCCGCGAGAAATGCTGATGTCGAGAGATCTGTGACGAGTTCGAGGTGTATTGCTTTTGTCGCCATGCAAACAAATACTGTAATATTACCCTTAGTGGTCTTGATACCACGACCCTTGTTGGCCTTAATCATCACAAACCCAGTGAAGTCAACTCCAGTATTGTAGAATGCTCGCGGTGAGATGTTACTCCTTGATCGAGGTAGGTCTCCCATGAGCTGGTATTGCTTACTGGAATCGAACCTGCGACACACTACGCATCGGCGTAGGCGTTTCTTGATATATCAGTTACTGCCGAGTATCCAGTACTGTTTTCTAACAAACGGTGAAGTTAATCGCGCTCCTCCATGATAAGTCGATTTGATAGTCAACTATTAGCTCTGATAGTCTGGTATCGCTTGCTATGATTGTTGGGTGTTTCATATCTTCGCTAAGTTGAGCGTGTCTCAACCTTCCGCCAACTCGAAGAATACCCGCTGGATTTAAGAAGGGGTTGAGGCATAATAATTTGCTTTTTGAGCTAATACTGGTACCCGCTTGTAACTTGAGATATTTCTTCGAGAAAATTGTCTGTTTGATGCTGTTTTATAATGTAAAGTTTTGCTTGTTTCAATTCGCAGACTGTGAGGTAGGGACACGTGTTCCTGTCTTGCTTTTTTGTTAAGAAACGACGTACCCAAGCTAATATTCTAATTGATTTTGAAAAATGATGTTTGTTCGTAATTTCATTTATGACA
The DNA here is from genome assembly GCA_902825455.1 of Arctia plantaginis. NCBI lineage: Eukaryota > Metazoa > Arthropoda > Insecta > Lepidoptera > Erebidae > Arctia > Arctia plantaginis. The sequence continues at coordinate 597,257 of CADEBD010000323.1, read as the reverse complement.
CTGTCTGCGGGTATTTGTTTGACCACGGCGTGTGTCTGGACCAGTCTTGTTGTTGTTTTAACTTCCTCACCTGTCTCAAACGTGATATTTTTGCTCTCTTGATTAGCAAACGTTGGTAACCATGATGGACCGTGCCACCAGAGTTCATAGTTTATCAGTTGAGATGGAAAGAGACCTCTGCTGGCACAAACAGCTGGGTTATCGCCAGACTTCATGTATCGCTAGGATTCTGCGGGTATAACTTCCTTGATTTGTTTTACTTTATTAGACACAAAAGCTTTCCACCTGGCCTCATCACCTTGTATCCAACCAATCACTACCTGTGAGTCGGTCCATCCATAGACCTCGAAACAGTAGTCTGATAAGCACTCCTTGACCTTGTGTATTAGTTTTGATAATAGATGGGCTCCTGCTAGCTCCAATCTAGGTAATGAAATACCTTTATTTACTGGCACGATTCTTGATTTCCCGACGACCAAAACTATATTATTATTTTTTTTGCAATAAATAACTGCGTCAGATTTAATGTTGACCCATTCAGAGTAGATTTCTTGGGGAACTTTGGTGTTCCAGTCTATGTTAGAAGCTCAGGTAGACTGAAAAATGAGCTTCAGTTTGACTGTTAAAGGTGACAGCCATCCTAATGGGTCAAATAATCTCGAAATATCTGACAATAGTATACGTTTGATCGGTACAGTCAGGTCCGAATTTAGCCTCCAATCAAAGGTAAAGGTGTCTTGTTGACTATTCCATCGAAGACCCAATGTTTTTGTAGATTCCGCTTGTTTGAAATCATACTTTATTTGATGTGGTTCGTCCTTGTTGACGTCACTTAATAATTCTGGTGAGTTTGAAGCCCATTTGCGCAAGTTGAACCCACCAGATTTCAGTAGATCTATAAGGCCCCTTTGAAGGCTTTTAGCACTGGATAAGCTATGCTGACCTTGCAGTAAATCGTCCATAAAGAAACAGTTTTTTAATGTTTGTATGACCTTGTTGTCATAACGATTTTGCTCGTCATTTGCCAACTGTTTAAGCGTCATCATAGCTAGGAAAGGAGCTGATTTTGTTCCATAAGTAACAGTGGTAAGCTGGTACTCCTGTAACTGTTTTGGAACCTCTGGTCATCACGGTGAACCCAAATCTGTCTGAACATTTTCTCGATATCTGCTGTGAAGGCGTACTTAAACTGTCTCCACTTCAGTATGAGAGTTTGTAGGTCTTGCTGTAGATTTGGACCTCGAAATATGAAATCATTTAATGTCTTGCCATTAGACATTTTTGCCGATGCATTAAACACTGTACGCTGTGACGTAGTCGTTGACTCGGTACGCGTCACACAGTGGTGAGGTAGGTAACAATCGGGTTTCGTGTTACCGATAGCAGGTTGTAAGTGACGTAACGATACGTACTCATTCATAAATAATTTATATTTTGCTGACATGTCTAAGTTTTTCCCAAATTTTCTTTCTAATTGCCGAAATTGTGCTATCGCGATGTGTTTTGATTCGCCTATTTCTTTTTCAAAATTAGGTTTGAAGGGGATACGCACTTCATACCGACCGTCTGATTTTCTGGTGGTGGTATTTTTATAAAATTCAGTACATTACTGATCTTCAGCCGATAAGGACGATTCTTCTGATATATCTTCCACCTCCCAGAACCGTTGAATATCATCTAAGTTGTTTAGGGTGACGTTGCATTGTAAGGTCTTAGTGCCCCCACACAGAATCCAGCCGAGGCGTGTTTGTTGGGCAATAGGCATGTAGTGTTCACCTCTGCATATTCCTTCTAAAATGACGTGAGAGTACACATCGGCTCCCAGAAGTATTTGTAGGGGACGACTGATATAGAATTCGCTATCCGCTAATTCTAGGCCTTCCAGATGCGCCCAAGATGGCTTTGAGAATGACTGACTAGGCAAATTCTTGATTAACGTTTTCATAATGGCCGCATCGGTGTTAAAGGAAATGTTATTATTTAACGAAGTAAAAGTTATGTTTGTCGTTCCTTTGCAACTACTTTATTTTGTTCCAATCCCCGAAACGGTACCCTTACAATGTCTTCTGTTTAACTTTAATAATTGGGCTGCATTTTCCGTAATCAAGGACAGTTGAGACCCTTGATCTATTAGGGCCCGCATGGTTAGGAAGGTACCATCTCTTGCTTGCACCTTAATCATAGCTGTTGCTAAGAGGATTTCAGGCGTGTCATGTTGTTGCGACACATGTGTAGTAACGGAACGTTACCTTGTCTATGATTGACAAATGTCAAATGTGCTTTATGTCAACTCTCCCCTCTTGTCGCATCAACCCAAGAAGCAACACGTAGCATGAATCCTTAGATTTATAATATAATATTAATACTTACAATAAATGTAAAATAAACTCAACAATAAACTGAAGAAGACCTACATATTATTTTAAAAATATTGAAGACAACAATACATGGCGCAGTCGGTAGGATTTTCAAAGATTGAAAACGTGCCGGTCACCGGTTAGTATAAAACACGAGCCTGCATTACTATACTTAACACATAATGTCAGAGGATGAAAAAGGCGTTGTGACGTGTGCGGTGGAATATAAAATGCCGAAAGGTTTAAATCTGGACACCATCGACAACTGTTATACACAATGGCAGAGATTCAAACAGAGTTTCAGGACGTTCATCATGGCAGCCGGTGTAGAAAAATTTTCTGAAACTCGGAAAGCGGCAATATTGCTAAATTGCATCGGGCAACAGGCTCAGGAGCTTTATTTCAATGTGCTAAAAATCGACGAAAAGGCAAAATTAGAAGATGTACTAGATGTCTTTGAAAATTATTTTAAGCCAAAGCAGAATGATGTAATTAATACATATAACTTTAACAAGAGAACACAAGAAGAGGGTGAATCCTTTGATGCATTCTATACAGCAATCAGGAAGATGGCAGAAAACTGCAACTTTGGAGACAAGAATGAGCGCATGATACGGGACAGGATAGTCATCGGTGTCAAGGAGCAACGGATGCAACAAAAACTTCTCGAAGTAAAAGACTTGACGATGAACAAGGCAGTAGACATATGTAGATCTGCGGAGCTGTCCAAGGAACATTTGAAGACACTGGCTAAGTCGGAAGTTCATGCGGTGCAGGAATCAAAGTCATCTCGGCAACACACATCATTTGAAAATAGAGCTAAGTATTTCAATAATAATTATAAAGATAGCAAATTTAATATTGATAAGAATAGATCATTTAACAGTAAAAATAATGAAGGCAAAGTCAGTTTCAATAAATATTTTTATAAGTGTAAAAAATGTAATACTGAACATGGTCAGAGACAATGTCCTGCATATGGGAAAAAGTGCACTAAATGTAATAAAATGAATCATTTCAGTGTAGGTTGCTATCTTACAAATGAAAATAAAAAAGTTCATAATATTAATGAACCTTGTCAGAATAGTGTGCATGACTTATGACTAGTTAGCACTATAGATATTAAGAATAATGAGTGGATAGAAAAACTAAGAGTTGAAAATAAAAGAGTGACATTCAAATGTGACACAGGTGCACAGATTAATGTTATTAGTTTACAAGATTTGAAACAATTAGTCGATGATGAGAATAATATCAGTTTAACTGAGACTATAACTATAATAGAGGTCTTTGGAGGTGGCAAGTCATTTCCTTTAGGGAAAATAACATTAAAAGTTTATAATAATAATATTAATGATGATGAGTATGTAAAACTTGAATTTGTAATAATAAAAGAGCAGGTGAGACCTATTTTAGGTTTAAAGTCACTATTAGAGCTGAAGTTGTTAAATAATAATAATATTAATGTGATTCAAACTAAGAATGAATGTAATAATACTAAGGAAAACATTATTAATAAGAATAAAAAACTTTTTCAGGGCGTGGGTGAATTTAAGAGTGCTCTGCAGTTGCGCATTCAACCGGGTGTGCAGCCTGTAGTGAGGCCACCACGGAGAGTGCCTAATGCACTTATGAAGCGCCTCGCTGACAAGTTGGAGGCTCTGGTGAAGCACAAAGTCATTGCGAGAGTGAAGCACCCAAAAAGTTTTGTAAGCAATTTGGTTATTATTGAAAAGAAAGATGGTTCATTAAGAATTTGCTTAGATCCTAAAGATCTTAATAAAGTATTAATAAGAGAGCATCATTTGATACCAACAATAGATGAAATTGTGTCTAAGTTGTGCAATAAAAAATGTTTCTCAGTATTAGATTTATCCGATGCATTTTATAATATTAAGCTCAGTGAGGATTCAAATGATCTTTGTACTTTCAATAGCCCTTATGGCTGTTTTAAATTTTTGAGAATGCCATTTGGTTTGTCAGTAGCGCCTGAAATATTTCAAAGGTATAGTGAAATGGCCTTTGGTGATATACCAGGTGTAATTGTCTATTGTGATGATTTGTTAATAAGTAGTGACTCGGAGCAAGAGCATGATGCAATATTAAGAAAAGTTTTTGAAAGAGCATTAGAACATAACGTGAGATTTAATGAGAAAAAAATTCAATATAAATTAAAAGAAGTAAAATACTTTGGTCACCTGTTTTCTGAAAAAGGCATGAAAATTGACCCAGATAGTTTAAATGCAATATTAAATATGAAAAGTCCAACTAATAAAAAACAATTACAAATTTTTCTTGGAATGGTCAGTTATTTAAGAAAGTTTATTCCTAATATGGCCTCACCGTTACATTTATTGCTTAAAAAGGATGTGGAGTGGCTGTGGACAGAAGTTCATGAAAATGTTTATAATAATCTTAAGAAAAAAATTACTGAAGCTCCAATCTTACAGAATTTTAATAGTAAGTTACCGATTGTAGTACAATGTGACGCATCCAAGGATGGCATTGGTTGTTGTTTATTACAAAATAACAAACCAGTTAGCTTTGCATCTCGTAGTTTAACTCAGTCAGAGAAAAATTTCTCACAGATAGAAAAAGAATTATTAAGTGTGGTGTGGGCCACTAAAAAATTTCATTTTTATTTTTTTATTTATTAGGCCACCAACGGCGAGTACACTATTACAATGTATTTATAAACATATGAATTTTAAAGTTAAGCATCACGCCACTTAAAGGTAGGCACAGCATGGACCAACAAAAGTGCAATAACAATTTACAAAAAATAATGTGAACTTAAAAGTTATTTTAAGACTTACAAAAACTTACAAAACAAAAAGAAGCAAAATCAAATTGAAAAATAAACAAAAAACCCCTATAAGCTTACATTCCTTGTATCTAATACAATTCTCTTGATTCGAGGCACGGATGTAAAGTTAATATCTATTATATTGGCAAAAGGTTGAAATGCAGCAAATAATCGGGCTATTGAGTAATGCAATTTAAGGTTCGTGTGGCATTTAGGTCTACAGAAATATTCTCGCTTAGTACAAGACCTAGCGTTTAATCTAGGAACATTGAGGCCAATCCTGCTCAGCAACTCGGGGCAGTTCATGGTCCCAGTCATCAACTTGTGCAGAAAAATTATATCCAACATCCTCCTGCGACTCTCGAGAGAAGACAACCCAAAGTACTCAAGTCTTTTATTATATGATGTTAGTTCTTTGCACATCTTGTAACTGTAAGATAAGTGTCTTAGAAAACGTTTTTGGATTCTTTCAAGCCGATCAATATGATTCCAATAAGTGGGAGACCAGACAACACTGCAGTATTCCAGATGGCTTCTTACTAATGAGTTAAATAATATAATTTTGGTAAAAGCTTTTTTGAAGTGCTTAGACTCACGTATAACAAATCCAAGCATTTGTGAGGACTTTACAAAGACGAAATCCATATGCTCAATGAAATTTAACTTCCTATCCATGATAATTCCTAGGTCTCGAATATGCGTAACCTCGTTAAGTAAGTGATTATTCAACGAATATTGGGTGTTAATTATATGTTTGTTTCTGGTAAATTTTATATGGACACATTTTTTTACATTTAGAGCCATTTTATTTTGGACGCACCATCCACAGAGCCTATCGAGGTCTTCTTGAAGTAACATTGAGTCATTGATGCTATGGATTACTTTAGTGGCTTTAAGGTCGTCCGCAAACATAAATATACTAGAATGGTGAAAGCAATGGACGATGTCATTAATGAATAGTGTGAATAGATAGGGTCCTAGATGCGACCCTTGTGGTATTCCCGAGAATGCAGTGTACTGCTTGGAACATGAACCGTTTATGACTACTCTGAGTTTTCTATTATGAAGGTAAGATTTAAACCAACTCAGCAAAGGCCCCGAAATTCCAAAGAGCATTATTTTTTGAACTAAGATTGAATGATCTACCGTGTCGAAGGCCTTACTGAAGTCGGTGTAGATAGCGTCGACCTGTACTCTCTCGTCAACAGTAGTAACTAAAGAATCAACATAGGTAGTAAGGTTTGAGGCAGTAGATCTGCCCGCTAGAAAGCCATGCTGCGCAGTGCTTATTTTCGGAGAGATATGCCAGGATAAATGAGGACAGACAAGAGCCTCAAACACTTTCGCAGGTACTGATAAAATTGCTATTGGCCTGTAATTTTCGACATTACTCTCGTCCCCAGTTTTATATACAGGAACAATTTTTGTTTCTTTCCAAAAAGAGGGAAATTTGCCCGTCATCAAAGATCTTTTGAAGATCATAGTTAACGGAGACGCTAATTTGTCAGCGTTTTTGACATAAAATATGGGCGGTATATCATCCGGTCCTGCTCCCTTATTCATATCTAGGTGCGACAATGCTCTCTTGACTTGATCATGTGAAAATTCAATATTGTTTAAGTTGGTATTAATTATACTATCATCCAAAAGAACAGGGTGACTATCTTGTTTAAAATCAGGCTTGGTGTAGACACTGGAAAAGTGAGAAGCAAAGAGGCCACAAATATCATCGGGTTTATCAGAGCACAGAGAGCCGTATGACATAGTGCCAGGATAGTTACTAGTTCCACCTCTTTTAATTTTTATGTGACTCCAAAAGTACTTTGGATTAGTGGCTAGAATGGATTCCAGTCTGCTTGTATATGCATTATAACACATAGTTGCTAGTTTATCGCATCTCAATTTCAATAAATTAAGGCTTAGCTCATCCATAGCGTTCTTGTACTTTTTGAAACGAATTCTTACTCGATTTTTTTCATTTAGGCTTCTAATTAGTGCGTGAGAGAACCAATAAGGGTAACGAGACCCTTTTATGGTTATTCGAGGTACGTACTCATCAATTAGCCTACGAATGATTGCGTAGAATACCTTGAGATTATTGTCTAGGGAAGAATTTAAGTCCAATACGCTTTGCCAGTCTACATTGTCAAGGGCCCTGCCAATAGCTTCATAGTCAGCTTTAAAGTAATTAAACTTACACTTAGGCGTACTTTTGGGAGTTGTGACAGTACTAGTAAAAGAAATCTCGCAGAGAAGTGGTTTGTGATGTCTGTCTATGTTGGAAAGTATGTCGTCTGGAAGTAACAAGTTAATATTATCTATTTTGGATAGTACAAGATCTAGAATACGGTTATTAATGTTAAGTAGGTAGTTATGTTGCTTAAGATTATTAAATAAGATAAATTCCCATAACAATTGTTCTAATTTAGAGGCACAGTTTTGGGGTACTGTAATAATCGTAGCGTCACTACTGAGCCAATTAATTGTCTTAATGTTAAAATCTCCCAAAATTACACACTTCTCAACACATTCTAATACTCTGCTAGAATTATCGAGGAAATGTTCCAACACAGTAAGTTGAATGGGTGAGGGCAGATATACCGCACAAATGTAAATTTCATCAGTACGACCGTCTAATGGTACATATACTTTGATCCACAAATCCTCGCAGTCACTCTCGCAGTTAGTTAGCCTTTTAGATCTATATTTCGTAGACACTGCCACTAGAACACCACCACCGCCCTGTTTAACATTAAGACAATTAATAGTGCGATCACGTCTATATAGTACATATCGGCCATCCGTTACCTCAGAATCAAAAATACTACTCACAAACCAGGTCTCCGTAATTACTATGACATCGTAATCGCTGCACGCAATTCTACAATAGAAATCTGTTAATTTAGTTCTCATGCCACCAACATTTTGGTAATATACTTTTAAACCATTGAATTTTAACACTAATAATGCCAAGAAGATACATTACAATTTATAATAAAATTTAGATCTAATCATTCTAATTTCTTAAGTGTGTAATTTCTAATGTGTATATATTGAGAGTCATCCGACTTTCTCATAAATATCCTTCCATGTCGGATCCAAACATACTTGTAGCTCAGCTCTTTGCCTCTCTTTCTGGCTGCGGCATGGATTGCTTTGTTCCCAGGGGATAGATGTTCGGTGATGTAGATGCTTTCTTTTTTACCCGCAATACCGATAAGACTGCTATTGAGCTTTTTGCTATTGTCGTTGCTCTTGCTCTTGTTAAATTTAATGGATGCGGCGAGGAAACCGTCGCGAATCTTTGGGCTGCTAAATTGTACAATAATCGACTTCGGACGAGTACTAGTTGGGTTCTGTTTAGCAATCCGTGTAGTGTTGTGAATATTACTCTCAGTCAGTTCAAAGGATATAACTTTGCTAATATTCATGACCGTAGACACGAGATTCTCGCTTTTGAACTCAGGTACGCACTGAATTTCCACATTACACGAACGTGAATGTTGCTCCATTAGGTTCACTTTGGTAGTTAGATCCTTTACCGCGTTCTTAAGCTCTTCATTTTCCTTCTCAATGTCATGTATCTGGCTATTTCTCTCAGCTAATCCAGCTCTCATCTCCTCATATTGATTGTTAATAAATGTCATTGATTCCTTTACTTGAACTATTTCGTCCTTGATAGTTTTGAGTTCTTTATTAACGTAGTTAGCCAGAGGTTCATTGAGATGTTTCATAAGCTCTTTGACTTCGCGTTGCACATTATTCGTTACTATTCTCGATGTAACAGGAGCATCAATCTGTGAATAGTCTGGGTCATCGGTGGTAGTTGTCTTTTTACGCCGCGTTATATTATCCTGGTGACCGCTGGGCGTTTGAGTTGCAGGATCATTGGGCATTATGAGGAAAGTAATAAATAGTAAATATATAGAAATAAAAACCCCTGTGCGCTGTAATAAATGCCAGCTGCACTGCTATGCGTCGATGTTAATGTAATAAGCCGGCGTCCGTGGTGCAAGTTAGAAATCCACGAGAAAGCAGGCTTAAGCTCCGCTGAGATATCGTCGCTAACGCGTTCGGCACAAACAGTCTATTCACTCGGTAATGTCGATAGTTTTCAAAGAAATTTCAGTCAAATATGATGTTTTAGTCGAATATATGTAGATCAAATAAGGATTTAAAGTTATCACCAATAGTTAGTTATTTACCTTAACTACAAAATGAGCGTAATCTTAGAACGTAAAAGTCAAGAAGTTTTCTTCTCGTTCGGCGGCTTCCTGCACTTTGCACACTTTTCTTAAAGTTTCAGAGGTAGAATTCTTGCGATGTTATTTTTTTAGTAGATTTATTTATTCATCACTGGCAACACCAAGTCCTGACAATTTGACGTAACTCTATCAATGATAACGAAATAACTATGTTTTTGAGGGTAGGCCGAAATTTTATTATTTCGCAATTGTCAAACACATTATTTCATTAGAGATTTTTAGACGAAATCCAGTTTTTTACACCAAGATAACACTAACATATTATTCAGTATAGTTAATGAACACTTTACATATGTTTTTATTAGCGCTATTAAGCTTTTACAGCAGAAATTCAATTTAGATGAAGAACACAAACACTTTCGCGACTTGACACTTGATCTTTGTATCTTTCATTATTATATTTATGGTCAAAAAATTACTATCATTAATGATCATAAACCATTAGAATCTTTGTTAAAAAAGCATTTGCATGATATACCTTCGCCTAGATTGCAAAGATTAAAACTTAAATTATTAAAATATAATATTGAGTTCAAATACTTACAAGGAAAATTTATGTATATAGCAGATCTTCTATCGCGTTCATACCAGGAATCTGATGATGTTGATGAACCTTACATGTATGAAGTTATACATTGTGTAGTCACACACTTAAGTCAGAATTTAGAATGTGTGGAAGAGCAAAAGCTTAAACTTATTAGTGAAAGTTCTAATGATAGTGAGCTAGCTGAATTAATTGAATATATTAAGAATGGTTGGCCTAATAACATTCCAGATCATTTACATAGTTATCACAAGTTAAAGGATGACTTGTCATTTGATGACAAATTAGTATTCTTTAAAGAAAGATTGATTGTACCTAAAAGTTTAAGAATGTCTACATTAAAGATTTTACATGAAGGACACATAGGTATTTTTTACTAATCCCACCCACACGCCCTCCACTGTAACTCCTGTACACCAGGATCCACAGCAGTGACCCACGAACACACCGAGTTATGACACTCGGGAAGTCCCAGGAAGAAATTAAACTGTCTTGGAACCCGCAACGAAATTAATCAGAAGAAAATTGGAGGAGTTGGAAATACAGTAAATCCACTTCCCTCCTTAGCAAAGCGGGAGACAAAATGAAGTAAAAAGGGCATACACCCTTTTAAACAGGGAAGCACCACGGCCACAAATATTACGGGTCCTACGTGAGCTATGTTTGATTTCTATAATATGTATGGCAGAATCGCCTAAACGCACGGAAATTCACCCTAGTTGACACAAGATCCCCATAGTATACCGCCCCAGATGTCACCTGCAAGCTATTCAGCATTATATTACGTTCATTATACCAAAGACTACATTCCCAGAGGATATGATGAGCAGACTGTTCATAGTGAGAGTTAAGTGTTGAGCATTGACACAATGGTGACTCGACTAATTTAAATGAATAAAGCTTGCTCTTAAAGTTACCATGACCCGTAAGAAATTGAGCGACACAGTGATCTACCTCAAGCCATATCCTCGACAACCGTTCGCGAACAGATGGAAAGAATTGGTAAAGATGGCGCCCCTTGGATGATTCATCCCAGCGTTGTTGCCATTCGTCTATGAGGTCATTATAGACATCGGGCTGCTGTTGAAGCAATCTTGTAATTTTACCGCGATCCCGCGCGCCCAAAAAATCGCATTCCATGTTTTGTTGTCTTGAATAGTACATGGCTGCACGTCTCTGCACCTCGAGATCGACCGGAAGGACACCCGCCAACACCGGCAAAGCCTCAGTGCTAACCGTCCTATATGCCTTACACAAGAATATCAGTGCAAGTCGTTGGCCTTGTAACAGTTTGCGACGGACAGCGCCTACGGTCGCCCTATCGGCCCATACAGGTGCACCATAGCACATAGAACCTAAATAAGTAGCTCCGTATATGATCTTTAATGTATTAAATGATAGACCCCATGTCGCAGTTGATATCCTTGTCAATGCACAGAAACTCTTTTTAGACTTTTCATTAACTATTTTAATATGTTCGATAAATGAAAAGTTTCTTTCTAAAACTAATCCTAGATAACACACTGTAGTTTTATTTTTTACAGTAACATTGTCAAATCTAATGCTCGGCGGTGATTTAAGGTTACCTTTTAAAAGTAGCTGGAAGGTTTTGTTGGGTGCAAAAGTTAAGCGATTACGTTCACCCCATTGAGATATCAAGTTCAAACATCTATTGGCTAATCTCTCAAGCCCCGCCCTAGTATCAGATTCCACCAGTAATAAGCCGTCATCAGCATACGCGTTCAGAGTACATCCGGATGGTATTGGTATCGCAAGAAAATCGTCGAAGCCGATATTCCACAAGTATGGACCTAGCACCGATCCCTGAGGACATCCCATTGTAAGCGCCTTCGACACAGAATGATGACCAAGTCTTAGTTTAGTTGTACCTTGTGAAAAGTACGAAGAGATAAGGGAATAAATATTTTTAAAGCACCCCCGTGATTTTAATTTCAGCAACAGCATGGGCCACCATGCGTTGTCGAAGGCGCCAGATATATCTAAGAAAATAGCCAGCACGTATTGAAATTTTGACTCTGTGACAAACTTTCTAACCGATATAACAGCGTCAGTTGTCGATTTACCCAACGTAAATCCAAATTGTCTATCATGAAATTTGACTCCACCTGGCAGAAGCCGGGGCACTACAAGACGTTCTAAAAGCTTTCCTAACGATGGTAATAATGTGATTGGTCGGTAGGATTTAGGATCATCCGATGGCTTGTCGCCACTTTTTGGTATTATACGAAGGCACCGCCATATACGAGGAAATATTCCTTCAGCAATGCAACGTTTAAAGACAGTGAAAATCGTGTCACCCGAAAGTTTACAAGCTTCTTTTATCATTTTGTTAGATATTTTATCATCGCCCGAAGCCTTGTTTAGCGGCAAGGATCTAATGATACCGAGAAATTCGTCTGAAGATGGTAAATCAGACATTGGAGACAGTGGTGGTTCGATGGCCCACTGCCTGATCTGTCGGTGATGATCAGTGTCGTTTTCCGGTCGATCGTCAGGTACGAGTGAGTCTAAAAGATATTCTGCTGTTTGTTCTACTCCTGTGGTATATCTGTTATTAATTTTGATGTTCTGTATGTATGCAAGGTCGATTGATCTATTTGCCTTAAATTCGTGATACAAAGGTGACCACGGGCCCTCTCTATCGAGTTTATCAACAAGTTTCTGAATTAAGTTTCCCTTGGATTTTTCCACAGCAGCTCTGTAGTGGGACCTGGCAACTCTAAGAGCAATGAGAGCATTGTTGTACAAATCTCCTGTTACGTTATGTTTTTTAATAGTGTTTAATTTTCTACGAGCTTTCCGGTAGCTTCTACGTAGTTCGGCTAATCTATCATTCCACCAATCACATCTACGAGTGTTAGTGATAGATCCGCGACCAATAGTTACATCAGCGCAGTATGTAAAAGTTTCTGATAATATTTCTGCGCTTTCCTCAGCTGATAAACTACTGCGACTGAAGTCTTTGGTATGAGTTGCAAAGAGTGAACCAAACAAAGCCCAGTTCGCACCTTTAGTTTTATATCTAAAATTATAGGGAGCCCTTTGTGGATCCTGTGCCACCCTTGGTATGAATTCGTACACGATCAAGCGGTGATCACTACAGGATGCGTCCGGAAGGACACGCCATCCGGATATCGAGACGTCGCCGCGTGTAAGCGTCACGTCAATAGAAGACTCACCCATTGGGTTGCAAAAAGTTGGTGGTGCATCGGGGGTATTGTGAATAATAAGATTCATTTCCGCAATGAAATCTTCAACCGCACAACGTCGAACCGTGTCGGTTGAACGCAACTTGCCATACCATAATGAAGATGACGCATTGACATCAGCGCCAATGATAATTTTATGTCCCACGAGGAACTGCAAGACGTAACGTAAGTGATGTAAGTGAGGATCAATAGGATGTGAATATTGAAAATAGCAGCTCACTACGTAAACCTTACAGGTAGAGGATGAGATCTCAGCAACGGCGCAGTGTGACGTCATAAGATTACGCAAAGATGTTACCGTAAAATTAGAACTTGCAACATATATCCCAGCCTGCGAACGGCAGTCAAGCTGTACTACATTACGACGCAAGTGAGCGCTCTGATATTGTTCTTGTAAAAGGACAATGTCTAACTTTTGTTCTAAAATTAAACGGTCTAACTCTGATGTAGCTATTTTATCGTTATGAAGATTTATCTGGCCTATCAAAATATTATTCATTACTTAGTAAGTTACTCTTTTAACTTTTTTTTTTTTTTTTTTTTTAAACTAAGTTAAACTATTCAGTAATTGGTATTTAATATCAGCTGTTCCAGTTTTAATTTGTATGTGGCACAGTCGTATGAGCCGCATCGATGGTCAGATGGTTTCTTGAACCGCTTACACTGTGCGCACGTGGGCTTAAAATCTGGTGTGTCTCTATTTGGACAGGCTCGCGTTTCGTGTGCGGCGGCGCAATTAGCACAAGTAGGGGTTTTTATGGTGCAAAACTTTTGTACATGACCGAATTGCTGACAATTTAAGCAACGAACTACTTCTATATCGTCTATGAATCTACATGTGGCCCAGTCTATATAAAGTTTATCTTTTGTGTTGGCTAGATGTTTCCGAACTGCTGCCTCTAATTCTAAGCCTATCCATTGACGCCCATTTTCTAGTTACGATGCCTAACAATTTTGGTTGACTTAATAAAATCGTTCTCACTTAATTTTAATTCGTCCTTGATATTCTGACGGTATAAGGCTGTTAGGAAGGCACGATCTTCCATAGAACCGGGTACGTCTTTTACAATTATACGGGGCCTACGGCCTTTCGGTTTTTCTAAGCGCAACCCTACTGATTTAATGGCGTCCACAGATTCCAGTTTCTTAAGCTGCCGTTCGTTAGCTACACGTAACACGACGCCTGCCTTAGAGGTTTTTTTAACGCCTACAATTTGAAATCCCTCATCGCTCGGTTTAATAGCCTTCATGAGAGCTTGTTTTGTTGCTGACGAGGTCGCATAGTCCGCTAAGCGTTCCGTAGTGGGATAGGCAATAACACAAGGCCTAGGAACGCGCGCTTCAGTAGGTACCGGGCACGGAGCAGATTTAGGTGGTAATCGAAGCTTAAGTTTGTCCGCGTACGTTAAACTAGTTTTTTGAGTGGCGATACCCTCCATTTGTCGCTCAAAATTCGCTAACTTCGTTTCGTTGCTAGAGGATTTTATTGCTAACAAAGATACGATACCGGTAATTCGTTGAGTAATATCCATAATCGCCGTTTTATTACCTACATTCATCCGAGATCCCTGATCATTAACTAATTCATTAATTTTTGCTAAATAATCAGTGGCCTGTGATACTAAGTCACAGTAGTTGTACTCCCCACAGTTATCACGACCGGTAGGAGACGAAACATTTCCACTTAAGTCCGAATTAATAAGGCGCCTACGGCTACTGTCTTTCGGCGAGAAATCCGTAGGTGACATTTCGATAAATGTCCTTTTCCCGGTTGGTGTTAGAAATTCACTTGTACCGCCGGGGTCCGGCAACTCGCTAACGACCGACATAGCCAAACAAAGACACACTAAACAACAATTTCAAAAGGAACAGGTTTAAAAATAAATAACACGCAGAGAAAAATCAATATAAACAAAGGATACCTCCTACCCACTTTTAGAAAGAAAATAAATTTACTCACCAATAGTCGTAATAAAATAATTCAGCACTATATTACTGTTTAAAAACAATAAAAACTTACTGACTTTCTTTAAAACACTATACACAACCTTTAGCCGCCCGCAAGCCGGAAACTAGTCGCAGAAAAACAGAAAACAATATTTAAATTGTTAGCACATGAAGTCACACGTTAGTCGCACGGTGCCGCGAAGGGAAGTGATATAGGTACACACATACACATAGGTATTTTATTGGGACTAATCCCACCCACACGCCCACCACTGTAACTCCTGTACACCAGGATCCACAGCAGTGACCCACGAACACACCGAGTTATGACACTCGGGAAGTCCCAGGAAGAAATTAAACTGTCTTGGAACCCGCAACGAAATTAATCAGAAGAAAATTGGAGGAGTTGGAAATACAGTAAATCCACTTCCCTCCTTAGCAAAGCGGGAGACAAAATGAATTAAAATGGGCATACACCCTTTTAAACAGGGAAGCACCACGGCCACAAATATTACGGGTCCTACGTGAGCTATGTTTGATTTCTATAATATGTATGGCAGAATCGCCTAAACGCACGGAAATTCACCCTAGTTGACACAAGATCCCCATAGTATACCGCCCCAGATGTCACCTGCAAGCTATTCAGCATTATATTACGTTCATTATACCAAAGACTACATTCCCAGAGGATATGATGAGCAGACTGTTCATAGTGAGAGTTAGGTGTTGAGCATTGACACAATGGTGACTCGACTAATTTAAATGAATAAAGCTTGCTCTTAAAGTTACCATGACCCGTAAGAAATTGAGCGACACAGTGATCCACCTCAAGCCATATCCTCGACAACCGTTCGCGAACAGATGGAAAGAATTGGTAAAGATGGCGCCCCTTGGATGATTCATCCCAGCGTTGTTGCCATTCGTCTATGAGGTCATTATAGACATCGGGCTGCTGTTGAAGCAATCTTGTAATTTTACCGCGATCCCGCGCGCCCAAAAAATCGCATTCCATGTTTTGTTGTCTTGAATAATACATGGCTGCACGTCTCTGCACCTCGAGATCGACCGGAAGCACACCCGCCAACACCGGCAAAGCCTCAGTGCTAACCGTCCTATATGCCTTACACAAGAATATCAGTGCAAGTCGTTGGCCTTGTAACAGTTTGCGACGGACAGCGCCTACGGTCGCCCTATCGGCCCATACAGGTGCACCATAGCACATAGAACCTAAATAAGTAGCTCCGTATATGATCTTTAATGTATTAAATGATAGACCCCATGTCGCAGTTGATATCCTTGTCAATGCACAGAAACTCTTTTTAGACTTTTCATTAACTATTTTAATATGTTCGATAAATGAAAAGTTTCTTTCTAAAACTAATCCTAGATAACACACTGTAGTTTTATTTTTTACAGTAACATTGTCAAATCTAATGCTCGGCGGTGATTTGAGGTTACCTTTTAAAAGTAGCTGGAAGGTTTTGTTGGGTGCAAAAGTTAAGCGATTACGTTCACCCCATTGAGATATCAAGTTCAAACATCTATTGGCTAATCTCTCAAGCCCCGCCCTAGTATCAGATTCCACCAGTAATAAGCCGTCATCAGCATACGCGTTCAGAGTACATCCGGATGGTATTGGTATCGCAAGAAAATCGTCGAAGCCGATATTCCACAAGTATGGACCTAGCACCGATCCCTGAGGACATCCCATTGTAAGCGCCTTCGACACCGAATGATGACCAAGTCTTAGTTTAGTTGTACCTTGTGAAAAGTACGAAGAGATAAGGGAATAAATATTTTTAAAGCACCCCCGTGATTTTAATTTCAGCAACAGCATGGGCCACCATGCGTTGTCGAAGGCGCCAGATATATCTAAGAAAATAGCCAGCACGTATTGAAATTTTGACTCTGTGACAAACTTTCTAACCGATATAACAGCGTCAGTTGTCGATTTACCCAACGTAAATCCAAATTGTCTATCATGAAATTTGACTCCACCTGGCAGAAGCCGGGGCACTACAAGACGTTCTAAAAGCTTTCCTAACGATGGTAATAATGTGATTGGTCGGTAGGATTTAGGATCATCCGGTGGCTTGTCGCCACTTTTTGGTATTATACGAATATTACCGCACCGCCATATACGAGGAAATATTCCTTCAGCAATGCAACGTTTAAAGACAGTGAAAATCGTGTCACCCGAAAGTTTACAAGCTTCTTTTATCATTTTGTTAGATATTTTATCATCGCCCGAAGCCTTGTTTAGCGGCAAGGATCTAATGATACCGAGAAATTCGTCTGAAGATGGTAAATCAGACATTGGAGACAGTGGTGGTTCGATGGCCCACTGCCTGATCTGTCGGTGATGATCAGTGTCGTTTTCCGGTCGATCGTCAGGTACGAGTGAGTCTAAAAGATATCCTGCTGTTTGTTCTACTCCTGTGGTATATCTGTTATTAATTTTGATGTTCTGTATGTATGCAAGGTCGATTGATCTATTTGCCTTAAATTCGTGATACAAAGGTGACCACGGGCCCTCTCTATCGAGTTTATCAACAAGTTTCTGAATTAAGTTTCCCTTGGCTTTTTCCACAGCAGCTCTGTAGTGGGACCTGGCAACTCTAAGAGCAATGAGAGCATTGTTGTACAAATCTCCTGTTACGTTATGTTTTTTAATAGTGTTTAATTTTCTACGAGCTTTCCGGTAGCTTCTACGTAGTTCGGCTAATCTATCATTCCACCAATCACATCTACGAGTGTTAGTGATAGATCCGCGACCAATAGTTACATCAGCGCAGTATGTAAAAGTTTCTGATAGTATTTCTGCGCTTTCCTCAGCTGATAAACTACTGCGACTGAAGTCTTTGGTATGACTTGCGAAGAGTGAACCAAACAAAGCCCAGTTCGCACCTTTAGTTTTATATCTAAAATTATAGGGAGCCCTTTGTGGATCCTGTGCAACCCTTGGTATGAATTCGTACACGATTAAGCGGTGATCACTACAGGATGCGTCCGGAAGGACACGCCATCCGGATATCGAGACGTCGCCGCGCGTAAGCGTCACGTCAATAGAAGACTCACCCATTGGGTTGCAAAAAGTTGGTGGTGCATCGGGGGTATTGTGAATAATAAGATTCATTTCCGCAATGAAATCTTCAACCGCACAACGTCGAACCGTGTCGGTTGAACGCAACTTGCCATACCATAATGAAGATGACGCATTGACATCAGCTCCAATGATAATTTTATGTCCCACGAGGAACTGCAAGACGTAACGTAAGTGATGTAAGTGAGGATCAATAGGATGTGAATATTGAAAATAGCAGCTCACTACGTAAACCTTACAGGTAGAGGATGAGATCTCAGCAACGGCGCAGTGTGACGTCATAAGATTACGCAAAGATGTTACCGTAAAATTAGAACTTGCAACATATATCCCAGCCCGCGAACGGCAGTCAAGCTGTACTACATTACGACGCAAGTGAGCGCTCTGATATTGTTCTTGTAAAAGGACAATGTCTAACTTTTGTTCTAAAATTAAACGGTCTAATTCTGATGTAGCTATTTTATCGTTATGAAGATTTAACTGGCCTATCGAAATATTATTCATTACTAGTAAGTTACTCTTTAAACTTTTTTTTTTTTTTTTTTTTTTTTTTTTTTTAAACTAAGTTAAACTATTCAGTAATTGGTATTTAATATTAGCTGTTCCAGTTTTAATTTGTATGTGGCACAGTCGTATGAGCCGCATCGATGGTCAGATGGTTTTTTGAACCGCTTACACTGTGCGCACGTGGGCTTAAAATCTGGTGTGTCTTTATCTGGACAAGCTCGCGTTTCGTGTGCATAGGTATGTCAAAAATGAAACAGTTAGCTCGGAAATTATACTATTGGCCTCATATAGATAGTCACATTGAAGAATTTGTGAAAAAATGTTTCCCCTGTCAGACTTATCAAAATAATAATGTAAAAGAACCATTGATTTCACATACAGTTCCTAGTTTACCATTTTCAAAGTTAGGTATTGATATCATGGATTTTAAGAGGAAAAGTCATTTGATAATATATGATTATTACTCCAAGTGGTTAGACATTAAGTATCTGAGCAGCAAAACTGCAAGTGCAATTAATAATAGTTTACTAGATTTATTTTGTAACTTTGGTGTTCCTTCTGAGATTGTATCAGACCATGTACCATTTGATTCTCGTGAATGTAAAAATTTTGCCCAAGAATGGGGTTTTAAATACACTTACACTAGTCCTAGATACCCGCAGTCTAACGGAATGGCTGAAAGAGGAGTTCAGATAGCTAAAAAAATTATGTATAAGTGTAATGAGGATAATACAGATTTTAGAGTAGCTTTGTTAAAATATAGAATATCACCAGTTACTGGAACAAATTTCTCTCCTTGTGAATTGTTAATGAATAGGAATTTAAGAACAAAATTAATAACTTCACATAAATACTTGGAACCAAAATTAAATAGTAATGTAAAGCATCAATTTAGTAAACAAATGGAGAGAAATATTAAGAGTTATAATAAGACGAGTAGAATGAAAAAATAATTTAATGTTGGTCAAAATATATGGTTTAAAAAAGAGCCACAAAAGAATGTATGGTTACAAGGTAGAATTGTTAGTTATAATGGTAATAGGTCTTTTAACATTAGGGATAACAATAATGTAAATTATACCAGAACCTCTTTCTTCATTCGACCAGCGTAGACTTTGTGGTTCACCAGAGGAGGGGCTTGCTGGTTGAGTGTGTGATTGCAGTGTAACTTAATATTGTAGTAATTAAGACTGATGTAATATCCTAATACTATAGTACTTTAGTATTTAAGATTGTTATTTTGTAAAAGGGGATGATGGAGTTATTGTAATAACAGAAGTTTGTTCTTATTTTTTGTTAAAAGCAGTTTAATGTTAATAATTTGTTTAAGGGGCAGAATGTTTGAATGTTTCATTTTTTAAATATTTGTAAAAGGGGATGATGTAGTAACGGAACGTTACCTTGTCTATGATTGACAAATGTCAAATGTGCTTTATGTCAACTCTCCCCTCTTGTCGCATCAACCCAAGAAGCAACACGTAGCATGAATCCTTAGATTTATAATATAATATTAATACTTACAATAAATGTAAAATAAACTCAACAATAAACTGAAGAAGACCTACATATTATTTTAAAAATAATGAAGACAACAATACAACATGTGTGCTAAATTTTGGTTCAATCTTTGGTTTTGCTGACGACGAATTTATGTGCGCCTCGTGCAAGATTGAATTGTGAAATTCTCCGCAATGACGACATGGCTTGTCCGAAGTGCAAGCCTTACCATTATGGCTGAACAAACAGTTTTTAAAAATATTGTATTTTCCACTGTTCTAATTTTATTGCTATCTGGCATGTTTAAAAACTTTTGACAATAGTATAAACTATGATTTTCTTCACAAATGAGACATTTCGTGGTATGAGAGTAATTACTAACTTGTTTCTTAGAGTTTGACGAGACTTTATTTGCTGTGAATGACTGCTTATGATATGATAATTTACCTTGCTGTTGCTTCGATCCTAATGCTGTGGATAAGTTTTGTTTTACGGATTTTTGCGGAGCGTCTTGTTTTCTCCGTGTCATGGTGGATTCCATAGTAGTAAACTTACTTTCTAAAAAGGATAGAAATTCTTGTAACGTAGGAAGTTCTCTCGGCTGTTTAAGCGATTCCAAGTAATCACTGTGCGTATCAGGATCGAGTTTTTGGGACAATACGTGTACTAGAATTGGGTCCCACGTACTTATGTGCACACCTAAATTTTTGATAGCATTTAGGCATTCAAGGGTGGTATCGTGAATGCGCTTGATAATATTCATCGACACGGTTTGTATTACAGGTAGCGACATTTAAATATTCATGTGAGATGTGAAAATTAATTTCTTGTTATTGTATCTGTGGTTTAAAATTTCCCAACAAACACTGTAATTTTCAGAACTTATCTGTAAATGTTGAATAAGTCGTTCAGCTTCGCCTCCCACCTTGCTTTTGAGGAACTGCATTTTTTGAGCCTGGGAAAGTGATGGATTGCTGTGAATTGTTTCGGTAAATAAATCTTTGAATGACGTCCATTGATAATAATTACCATGAAATATTGGAATTTCCATTTGTGGTGTTGATTTCTCCCTGTGTGATACAGACCATAGTTTGCTGTTAATTGACTTTTTCACGAAGTTATACCTCCTTTCGTGCGCTGTAAAACTATGCTCATATTGTTCATACACCTCGGTGCCGTTTATAATGCTATCTAATTCCCAATGTAATTTGTCGATGGTAGACCATCTTGATTCAAGCTGAAACAAACAGGTCTTGAAATTCCCATTTCTCCGTAACTGCTTCCAGGTCCATATGGGATGTCGTCCTCGAGAAAGCTCTAAAATTACTTTCCTGTTTCCTGTTTTAAACTTCTTCAGCACTTTCGAAGTATCTGTGTTGAAAATAAGGAGACTCGTCTAAGTCATACTTACTCAACTGTTCATGGTTACCCTGAAATTCATTCCAATACTCCTCTAAAGCGTCCAGCTTCCTCTTGATATAGTCAGCTGTTCTCTTGTCCCGCCCAGTTTTCTTAAAAGATGCGAGGAGCCGTTCCATCTCCTCGACGAGTTGCTCTTGATTTACAACGACGGCTTCGATTTGCGACATCGTGTTTTGCTAGATAAATTAAAAGATCTTACTTGATATAACTGCAAACCCTTGAAGTTCTGTTCACGGAGCCCTGTTGTCCGTCGATGAAGAATATGCCGAAATTATTCACTTGTTAGAACAATTTCGTTACGATATTTACTTTTTACACGCGAAGGTCCTGCTTAAAACCAAACCGCGCGCTAGGTTCAAACCTCGAAGGACCACTTTGATGTAAGGTATTTACACCAAGAAATAAAATGCTCGATAATTAGTTAACTTGTTTTAACTATTTATTGTATTTAGCTAAATCTAACTAAATCTAAAATGATACGGGTTAATGACTCTCTTGTTAGGTCAACCGTTTGAGTACGAAGCTTGATATGTACTGCTTATTGCTAATGAGTAAAATGTACGTGTTGGCGTAATATGCTGACACGACAATGTGCGGGTGCATTGCCCGTACAACACCGACAGAGCGCATTTGCAGAAACCGTTGAAGTTACCTCAGATCCCGAAGATGCCCTGAGTGACCCAGCAATAGGAGTAATCATGTTCTTTGGCTTTAGTTCTTGTTTTTACGAAAAAGCATTCTATTTTCCTTCGTTAGCCGTTCATTGTAAAAGACTTTATATGATTTGCCGGGAACGTCCAAGTCAGAGCTGGTTACATTCCGTCGAGATTTTGATGCTTTTATTAGCTGATCTCTCTTATTTCGACGCAGGAGTCGCATCACTATTGGTCGCGGGAACGTAGTGTCGTTCTCTGTAATAGTAGTCCCGCGCTGGACACGGGGTCCAACTCTGGTCACCCAGTCGATATAACAGTCAGACAGATCGACACCTATTTTTTTCGCCGCTAAGAGTGCAATGTGTTGCAGGTTTTCATTATTACACTCAGGAATGCCAGCTAACTTCATTTCATTGCGCAAATGTTGTTGCGACTAGAAGTTTATTTCTTGCTGAAGCTCAATCGCCTTGTTTTCTAGCAGCTTCACTTCCTTATCACGTCCTTCTAGAGTTTTTAGTCTGGAATCATTGGAGGCTGTAGAACTCGCTAATTCATATAGTCTAGCCTGGCAGCTGGTCAAACCTGATGTGGCATTTTCTAGACGGCCCTTAAGCGAGGCGATATCTCGCGTAAGGAGACGAACTTCCTCTGTTAGCTGCCTTACCTCGACATGGAGAGTATCATCGGAATTTTCATTGCATTTCTTCCTCAGTGTAACATTGTCATCAGCAGGACGTACAGGGGTTAAGCTGTTATCTCCAACCTTCTTCTTCATAGCGCAACAATCGAGGCATCTCCAGTTCTTCTTTTTCTCTACCGACATATTGCAAACGTTGATGCACATCGAACAAAAGTTTTTGTCGCATGTTTGTGAGGAACATTTAATGCAATTTGCATTAACTACATTCTTCAAACAACCATTGCACTTCATTTTGTATTCAATGTTGGAACTCATTTGGTTTCAAATTAGATTGTTATATTAGAACATAGAAAGATTCCAAAAAGAACCAACAGACCTCGGTGAGGTTTGAACTTATACCCTCGAGAGTAACGACTGAGTGCACTACAAAATGCGCCAGCTGACTAATTAAGTAAGTAATCCAATTTATCGATTATAAGACAGGTGTTAAAAATATGCAAATCATTTACGATGTTGACCTCTGCCGCTTTCAATGTCGGTTGCACTAGGTAACAACACCTTAACTGACTTTTTAAATAGTTTTTTGTTGAATACTTTCGGTATTGTTTATAGTGCACAGTCACAGTTTATACACCATTTTGTTTATTTTTTATTTTTCTACACACTAGTATATAGATTATGCACTGAAATATGATTGAAACTTTTTTTTTAGAATAAAATAAACGGAACACACAGTAACACGTCTGTCCACGACGGCGCACCGAGCGGGGGGGGAATAGCTCCTGTTGAACAAGTAACAATGTTTTATTTGAAGTTTTACAGATTCCCGCTACACTCAAAGGTTTACTGTTCCTTATTCGGTTTTTAAACCTGTAGCATTAAGACAGTACTCGCATCATTTATCTGAAACTTGAGAATCTGTCCCAAACTAAATTTTGTGGAGTTTATGTATTATGATAACAGCGTTTTATTTCCTCACTTATCTCTGGATTAGTTTTTGTAATTGGCATGACATCATTATTCAACCATTCTGGCCCGTTCTACCATAATGTCAAATTTTTCAGCTCACTGGGAACGACCCCTCTGGTGAGTAAGTCGGCAGGATTGTGAGCTTTGTTTACGTAGTTCCAGCATGTTTCAGATAATAAGTGTTTATTCTAGAAACCCTGTTAGCTACAAAGGTTTTCCATCTCTCTGCTTCACTTTTAATACAGCCCAGTGTAATCATTGAATCTGTCCGCCAATATATGTTTAAGATAGGGATATCCATTATTTTAATAACTTTATTCATTAATTTTGAAAGTAGTAGTGCTGCACATAATTCTAACTTAGGTAATGTCGTTTTCTGTGTTTTCGGAGCTACCTTGAATTTGGCTTGTAATAACGTAATATTGTAGTTATCGTTATGACCTTTATTCGACAATATATCACTGCGCCGTATGCTCTTTCCGACGCATCGCAAAACCCATGAAGCTTGATCCTTAGGTCTGGCGTAAACTGACACCATCTTGGGACGGTAATTTCTTTAAGTGTTTTCAATTGATTTTGTATTTATGATCATCATCCTTAAAATAGAATTATCGACAGGTTGATCCCATTCTGTGCCATTCGACCGTAACTCCTGGATCATAAGTTTCATATTTATAATAACTGGCGCTAACCATCCCAGTGGGTCAAATATTTTTGACACTTCTGACAGAATGACACGTTTTGTAACTTTCTTGGTTTCGTCACGGTACTATTATAATACAGTACTCCAACTTCATACAAGCGGACGCAACGCGAGCTATACCTACGCGCCTCGATCTCGGGGTGGGCTCGGGGCGCAGACAGTCACGGCTGTGCCGCAGTGTCGAATGGACGGTGTGTTGTTTTTTTAACAATAACCGCGCGTTTTTTTCTCTAAAAATCAGTTAATATAACGAGTAGGAAATATTGTGCTGTTTTTGGTTGTATGAATTCGTCAATAACGCATCCAGACATAAGTTTTTTTTAATTACCTGGAAACTCTGAAAGGTAAGACTATAAAATAATTATACTTACTAGTAGGTAGGTACATAATATGTGTCTTTTTAATGGATAAGTATTTCCTTTTATCTCACGAAAAAAAAGGTGTTTGGATGAATAAATAAAGCAAATAGAGTAACGGAAAGTTATTGAGACGAGTGAAATAGGTAGTTATATGCGGTTCTGAATGAATCTTGATACGGTAGGTACCTACTTATGCTTGTGATAAAACTTCGGTGCGTGTGTGTTTTGTTACTTTGCATAATTCAAAGTAAAGACGTGGTATTTTATTATTAATAATATTTGTTTATTATCTCTGTGTATGAATAATATTAGAATTATTTTTTTACCGTCTGTGTGTCATTAGATAGTTTTCTAAATTTTCACAAAGTGTTTCTGCTGCTACTATAACAACATATACCACTAAAAACTGGTTTTATTTTCTCGGTATTAACAACAACACCTAGACTCATATATAATATTTAGATGTTTGAGGGTTGTGATTTTAAAACATTCGTAATCAGCTGTTCAGCTTTTTAATAATTAATTAATTGGTGACCAAAGAACTTTTGTTTTGAGTTGTTGCGAGTTGTAGGTAGGTACCTAATTTATGGAGACGTTAATAAGCTGAGATAAAAAGTTACTTACTCGTCAGCTGTTTCTTGCATTCTAGTTGAGTAGGCAGGTCTTGGAGTTTCTAAGGATTGGAGTTTTGTAACGCGTAAGGAGAAAGCACTTTTTTTTTATTCTATTGAAGGATTTTTAAGCTATTGCATAGCTTTTATCGCGGGCTCTGAGCGCGGCGCGGCGCGGTGACCGAATCAAGAAATTCTCAAAACCTAACGGAAAATACCTGACACCACGCAGATTTTTTTCTTTAAAAAAAAATGTTATGCAACAGCTTTACCGCGGCAGTCTCCGAGAGTGCCACATGTATTTTTTTTTCAGACGTCTTCAATGGTTGCAACTGATCCGGCGAGATGATTTGGAAAACAAACCTAACTTTAGTTCCTACCAAGTTTGTGAACATTTAATTTAAAATTGTAAAACTTATTGTAAAACATTTTAATTTGGAGGATGTATTACATTCATCAAATAGAAAACTTTTAAGAAATAATGCCCTACCATTGTTGATGCTGCCAAACTTAGCTAGTACTGATCCAGGAGTCTCTCTAAAAGAAGATAAACAAACCCAAACTGCTCCGTTGGTAGGAAATGAAAATAGTACACAGACTGAAAATGCAACAAATGAAATCTTTGCTCAAATCTCAACGAGTCTCTCTAGCAACACTCCAAGAAAAAGAAAATTGAAACTTGATCTCCTCCAATGCAGAAAGAAAATAAAATAATTAAATCTACCAATCAAAAAACAACACGCATTTTTATTGAACACTTCCTATTCAATATACAAAGTATTTCATTTATTTATATAAAAAGGATATTTATAATCACAAATCTAAATAGAAACAGAAAGTAGGCAAATATAATTAAAATGCTGGAGACGGGCAGCCCTAACGCATGTTTACGTACCGCGCGGCTGTAGGCATTTATTTCTATCATGCGGCCGAGTTACACTACTGTATTATAATTGTACCGTGGTTTCGTTGACATCAATTGTAAACGAAAACTTGTCTTCTAGAGGTGACCATAAAATCCCGAGTGATTTTCTAGTTTCATCTAGTGGTATTTTTAACATTTCGTTATCCTGGGTATCATTCCCTAAGTTTTCTAATAACTTTGAGTTATTTGATGACCATTTTCTCAAGTTGAATCCGCCTTCATTCCTATTAATTCCTTTTGTAGTACTTACGCGGCTTCAACACTGGTATCCCCTGATAAAATGTCATCCACGTAAAAATCCCGAAGGGCTATTTGACGAGCTCTCGGAAAATTCTTTTGTTCATGTAACGCCAGCTGTTGCAAAGTTTTTATTGCTAAATACGGTGCAGAGGCAGTTCAGTATGTTACTGTGGTTAATTCGTATTCGTCAATGGGCTGTTATGGCGATTCTGTCCATAGTATCCTTTGGTACGTCATATCGCATTCATTTATTTTTATGAATCGATACATCTTCTCTATATCTGCAATGAATACTATTTTATGTTTACGCCACTGCAGTAAAATAGACGCTAAATCTTGTTACAATCTGGCTCCCGTAAACATATTGCTATTCAAACTTTTACAGGCGCTTGTTTTACATGATGCATCGAACACTACTCGTAATTTAGTGGTCAATGATTCTTCTTTAATCACTGGTTGATGTGGTATGTAGTACTTTCCCTGACCGTAGTCTTTTCTGTGAACTTTCCTCATGTGACCCATGTCTAAGTACTCCCTGAGGAACATTTTGTAATGTGTTAGTAAGTTTTTATCTTTAGCGAATTTCCAATTTAACTGTATTAGCCGTGCCAGCGCCAATTGACGAGTATTCCCGTAATTCTGGTTCGGATTCTTTAATGGTAATCTCACAGTGTAAGTTCCGTCTGGATTTCTTACGGTAGTTTCTTTGTAGTAATTTTCGGACGATTTTTCATCGTTCGTATTTGCATATTTCGGTAACCTCTTCTAATTCCCAAAATTTGGTTAATTGTTGAATTTCAGTAGTTCTAGTTGTCATGCTAAGAATCTTCGTATAATTCTTAGTCATGGCGGAGTTACTACATATCCCAGATAAAATCCACCCAAATTCTGCATTTTTTGTAACCCTTGAGTATAATAGAATAAACTACTGTATTCCTGAGCGCCTAATATTATCTCTATTGAGCCTCGTTTGTAATATGTCAAATCTACTAGAAGAATGCTTTCTATGCAGTCCGAATGTAGCTGCGCTATGGTTCTTTTTGGTAAAGAACCGGTAAGCTTCGGCAGTATTATAAAAGTTACTGGTAGCTTATATTCACTAGGAAACCGTGGTTGTAGTTGGACATCGAAACAGTAATTCTGGTTTGTATCTTACTGCGAGGGTATGATAGTAGTTGTAGTAGTAGTAGTAGTCACATAACACTCTTATTAATTGAGGTATGCCGTCGTTGGTTTTCGCTTGCACTAAGGCCGTAGCCAGTAGCGCTGTTGTAGGTATATTTGTAGTAGTTTTAGTGATAAGTATGCACGCACAGGGAGTAGTGAAACGACCGATAGCTGGATTCGCACAACGTTTATCTGTCAAGCGACACGACATTTTTATACTATGTTAGGGGTGGATGGAACCACCCACATTTTAGGAATATAACATTCCTCGATCTAGCTTGACAACACATGAGTAACATTAAAATAAAACTTATATTAAATAAACATTTAAAAATATCTTTTATAATCCACCCTAGGTACAGGTTGCAATATCTTGCCACAATTGGTTAACCTATCCGGCTGTGGCGGCTGATGACCTGAAGATGACTCTAGTGAGACTTCATCATCCTGTAGTGTAGTAATACATATATAATACGTATGTCTATCTTAAGATAAAACTAGTGATCACTATTGTATTTACTGGAGAATAAATCTGATCGTTGATCTAACAACATCTTGAATTTCTCTCTCGACACACAACCTTACATGGCGACCCTGCCAGTAAGCGATCAGGTTCGCGTTGCATACCGATCGCCTAATAAGGTATTGTGATATTAAACATTGTCACAATCACATCGCAATTATGAGTTATTTTATATTATCGCGTATTGAGAAGTGTAGGGAACGGTTATTTTGTTGCGAAAAATGGGTAAGCAACAGTCTAAGGAAGAACCAGTAATCATCGCACAAAATGCTAGCGGTGGTAACAACGCTTCATCATTGGAGCAAATGTATCAACATACCAGCGTCATCACCTGTATCCTGGGGGTGATATGTCTTATCCTGATTGCCGCATTAATATACTATGCGATTCGGCTGTATGGTAAATGTCACAGAGAGTGGATACGAAGAGAGATACATGAACATAACCTCCGACGGTCAAGCAGTTGGTTTCGGCGACGACACGAGACCCATGGTTCACCCCGTACCAAGGAGGATCAGCCAGACGCGAGAATAGTATGATACAGTGTCGATAAGCGGAAGTATCAGTATATTGCTAAAGGAAAAATATATAAAAGTGTCTGTGTAACGGTGCGATTCGGCAAATATATAGTGTACTACGTAACAGTAACGGTATAGTAATCAGTATAATGGACTTATTTAGAGGACTTTAGGTTTTAGTGGTGTATAACATACTATATAATATATATCGCATTTGTCAATATGTATTGATGGCAGAAAAATTAGAAAAGTATTATAGTAGCTTGTTTGAAATACGGACATATCTTGTAAAGATAGGACCACAGCGCCGTGGAGGCCCTATTTGTTCGAAAAAATATAAGGAAGCTAATATCATTTTACAAAGTTTTGAAAGACAGTTATTAGATATACGAAGTAACATAAAGAAATTGAGTCAAACTGAACTTAGTTTAATTAATAAATTCACGGAACAAATTAAGAAGGTATTTGAAGAGTTTAAAATTTTGTGTAACCCATCTATGGTGATTGATAAAATGGAGTCTTTTAATATTAAGACGGCAGTCGCTTTACTTCCAGTCATGGATGATAAAGAAAATGTTACAAAACAATTAATTTCTGCTATAGAGTTGTATAGCTCTCTACTTGATGACAAATCAATGCCAATTCTTATCAGTTTTATATTAAAAACCAGGTTGTCTGAGAATGCCAAGTTACGATTAGCTCAGCATTATGATACAGTACAACTCCTTGTTGATGATATGAAAAAATATTTAATTTCAAAAAAGTCTTTCACAGCCCTACAAGAACAATTGATGCGGTGTAAACAAAATCAGCTCGATATCGAGGACTACGGTAAGGAAATTGAAAATTTATTTGTTAACTTGACCATTTCGCAGGCCGATGGGGATACAAAAAATTATGACGTAATTAAACCACTGAATGAGAAAATGGCTATAAAACGTTTTGCCACCGGGTTACGAAATAGGCACATAAGCACTATTATTTCCACCAGGAACTATGAAACATTGAGGGATGCTATCCGAGGTGCGGCTGATGAGCAGACATCTACGTGTCCAGAGGACAGTATCATGAAATTGACGAACAGGGAATACACCCGTAATAATATGTCATATTCATCTAGAGGACGATGTTTTCAGGCACGTGGTGTCTACGATAACCAGCGTGGTCAGTTCCGTCAGCGTAGTCATAGTCACTCTACTCGAGCGCGTGGGCAGCCGCAAGGTGTCTACTATAGAGGTAACCGGTACTCTAGAGGTAGGTACATACATAATAATTATGCTCGAAGTAATCGCAGAGAAAACTACGTAACATCAATTATGGTACGTGATACACAAAATAATAGTACGCCTACTGAATCTAACGCCAGCCAATTTTTTCGTGACCAACAAGAATAATCATGTCAATATTTGTTATTATAATAATTATAATTCTATTCCTTTGTCACTTGGTAACAGATCATATAACTGGTTAGTTGATACGGGTGCGTCACTTAGCGCCATTAAATATGAGACATTGCATCAGAATAACATTCCATTCCAAATAGGGAAGGTAACAATAAACGGAGTGTGTGGTGAACTCTGCTCTGTAGGTTTTGTTGATTTAAGATTATCATTTAAGGACATAGTATTTATACACAGGTTTCATGTCTTTCGAGATTTATGTTGCGTGACTGATGGAATTTTAGGTTTAGATTTTTTGAGGAAATATAACGCTAAATTGAATTTAGAATTAGATATTTTAACTTTATTAAATAATGGCACTGAAATTTGTTTATCTTTACAACCAAGTGTGAGAGGAGAAAAATTTATTCACTTATCGCCCAGATGTGAATCACTGCATTTTGTATCGACCAGTTTGAAAGATGAATGCGTGATTTTACCTAAACAATTATGTGAAGGTGTTTTTATGGCTGGGTGTATTGCAAGCCCTAAGAATGGTAAAATACCTATTCGAATACTAAATACGCGAGAGGAGATTATTAGTTTGAGTTTTTTTTGTCCTGAAGTAGAAAACTTGAAGGATTATTCATTACTTTCTTTCGATAAGGCTACCATCAATGCGGATAGAGTGAAAAGGTTATTGAAAGAGTTAAAATTAAGTTATTTAAATAAGGAAGAACAGTTAGAAATTGAGAAAATATGTGCAAAATTTTCTGATGTTTTTCATTTAGAAGGTGATAGATTAACAACGTGTAACATTTATCAGCAATCAATAATATTAAAACCTAATACTGTGCCCGTTTATAAAAAACAATACCGATTGCCAAAGTCTCAAAGAGGAGAAATTCAAAAACAAATTAGTAAAATGTTACAGGACGATATCATTGAAGAAACAACAAATGAATGGTCTAGCCCTATACTTTTAGTGCCTAAAAATCAGATTCTACAGAAAAAAAGTATAGACTAGTAGTAGATTATCGAAAATTAAACGAAAATATTGCGGATGACCGCTTCCCACTCCCTAACATAGTTGAAATTCTAGATTCGCTATCAGGTGCTATTTATTTCAGTCACCTTGACCTGCAAAATAGTTACTATCAATTTGTTTTAGATCCAAACAGCAGACAATGCACTGTTTTCACGTTTGATAAGCAATATCAAATGAAAAGGATTCCAATGGGTCTTAAGACCAGCCCTAGCGCATTTTCAAGGGCAATGTCTATAGCGTTATCAGGTTTAAATTACGATAAATGTCTTCTGTATATGGATGATTTAGTCTGCATCGGACGTAATTTAGAAAATCATAATAAAAATTTAATAGATATTTTTTCTAGATTACGAAAAGTTAATTTAAAATTGAACCCCAGTAAGTGTAAGTTTTTAGTTAAAGAGTTATTGTATTTAGGACATGTAGTTAGTGCGGATGGAGTAAAACCTGACCCTGAAAAAACAAAAATAATAGAAAATTATCCACTACCAAAAAATACTGATGATGTAAGACGATTTGTAGCTTTTTCAAACTATTATCGCCGTTTTATTCCAAATTTTGCTGAAATAGTAATTCCTTTAAACAAATTATTAAGAAAAAATGTCGAATTTATTTGGACACATGAATGTACCAAGTCATTTGAATTATTAAAAAATAGCTTAGTGTCTCCACCTTTATTGCAGTACCCAGATTTTTCAGATGACAATGAATTTCAGTTATACACAGACGCATCAGGAACTGCAATAGGTTCTGTTTTATGTAATAAGGATGGCCGCCCAGTAGCGTATACAAGTCGTAGCTTAAATAAAGCTGAATTAAACTATGCAACCATAGAAAAAGAAATGCTAGCTATTGTTTGGTCTATTAAATATTTCCGACCTTATTTGTTTGGGAAAAGGTTTACAATTTTTTCAGATCATCGCCCTTTAATATATTTATTTAACATGAACAATCCTTCAAGCCGATTGACGAAATTTCGTTTAGTTTTGGAAGAGTATGATTTTGTAATTGAGTATATAAAAGGTAAAGACAATGTTGCTGCAGACACATTATCAAGGATGCGAGTTACATCAGAAGAGTTGAAAGAAATGAGTGAACGGATAATTAATGTTATGACAAGAAATCAACGAAAGAAACTGGAAGGTCAGAAAGTAATTCACCCAAATTTGCAAACTTTGCCGAGCTCAACCACTAACATTCGGCCTGATCAACCGAAGGTTGTGGAAATGCTTACAAAGCCGTCAAATTCTGTAGAATTATTATTAGTTTTTTGGAGAAAAATGAATATTATGAATAGTGAATTAAATAGTCCAGATAGATTTTTATATAATAAAAGTGAAATGATATTGTATACTTGTCCAGACTTCCGATCATGTATCGCGCGAGACGCATATGTGAGTGAACTGGAGCAATATTGTAAAAAAATGAGTATAAAAGATCTCTTTATTATAAAACTTGCAAGTTGTAATGAATTTGTAAATTGGTTGTCAAAAGAAATAAATAATAAAAATCCATGGTCCGGACCACGACTACATATCCTAAAGGGGGTTAAGCGAATAATTTCTAATGATGACAAAAAGGTAATCATAAATGACTATCACATCCTACCAACTAGTGGTCATGCCGGAATAAGAAGAATGTTAAATAACATCAAAAAATATTATTTTTGGCCTGGAATGGAACGTGACGTTACTGCTTTTGTAGCTAAATGCAAGAAATGCCAAATGCAAAAGCATTCTTTGCCCGTTAAAGAGCCTATGGTGGTAACTAGCACTGCCGCAGGCGCATTTGATAAGATATTTTTAGATTTAGTGGGGCCCCTAGATAAGGATTATTATGGTAAGGTATATATTTTAACTATTCAGTGCGAACTCACTAAGTTCGTAGAAGCATATCCTTTAGATCGTAAGGACGCTGTCACCGTAGCAAAATCTTTCGTAGAAAACTTCATTCTCAGGTATGGTATACCGCGAGAAATCGCGACAGATAAGGGTTCGGAGTTCATAGCATCAACAATGAGTGAGGTTTGTAAATTACTTGGTGTTCAACAATTATTTTCAACCGCTTACCATCATGAATCTATAGGTGCGCTTGAAAATGCACATAAAAATTTAAATGCTTATCTTCGGATACAGACTAATAATAGCTCTAGAGAGTGGAGCACCTGGGTTCCCTATTGGTCTTTTAGTTATAATACTACTGTACACACATCTACAAAATTTACGCCATACGAATTAGTGTTTGGAAAACTGTGTAAATTACCTACAAATTTGTCTCAACAAGTTGAACCTCTGTACAATAGTGATGATTATCCATTAACCTTGAAATATAGACTTCAAAAATCTCAGGTACAAGCTAGGGAAAATTTGTTAATGTCAAAAGTAGCCCGAAAACGTAATTACGATAAGCAAATAAATCCAACTATTTACGAACCTAATGATTTAATTTTATTACGCAATGAAAATTGCAATAAATTTCAGAATGTTTATATTGGTCCTTTTAAAGTTTTAGAAGATGTGTCACCGAATGTTAAAATAATTAGAGACAATAAAATTGAAACAGTTCACAAAAATAGAACCAAATTGTATAGAACTTAAATTTGTAATATTTACCTAGTTTTATAACCTTTAATTTTTTTTTTCTTTTTGTTTACCATAAATATTGTGTGTTTTTAGATCTAAGGAATTTTTATAATGAAAATAAAATAAATATCTTGTATTATTTTATTTTTTTTAAAAGAAGGGGGGTGTAGTGTAGTAATACATATATAATACGTATGTCTATCTTAAGATAAAAGTAGTGATCACTATTGTATTTACTGGAGAATAAATCTGATCGTTGATCTAACAACATCTTTAATTTCTCTCTCGACACCCAACCTTACAATCCTTTGATTCGATAGCCTCATAGAATTCTTCGTCTTCTGTCGAGTTACTGGCTTGTGTTTCCTTTTCCACTAATCCTTCTCTTCCTTCCCCATCTGTATTGGACGCAACCTCAACCAGTGCTGGGGTCGTAGACTGCGGTGACGAAGCTTCTTTCGGGGAGATGTCTTCGAAATCAATAGGACAGTTACACGACTGATGAAGGTTGCTACCTGTACCCTTGAAGGGTATTAATTGGTTTTGATGTTTTTTAAAGTTACAAGAAGTTAAACTGTCTTTAACAATATAAATAACTTTACCAATTCGTTTCACAAAAACCCGTTTGTTCCAGAATCGTTGTTTATAATTGTTATATGTTTTATATAACACATGGTCCCCCGATTCAAAACAACGTTTTCGCCTTGTATTAGACGCTTTAGACTGTAAGCACTGTTTATTTTCGACACATCGAGCGAGAGTGACAGACGCCGGCAAGGGTTGTATTGTATTGATTGTGTCCAATCGTGACCGCAATTTATGTCCAAATACTAACTGGGCAGGCGAACAGCCCGTGGTGGAATGTATGGAGTTTCGATAAGCAAACAGATATTTACACAATTTATGTTGTATAGATTTAACATTTTCATT
The DNA here is from genome assembly GCA_902825455.1 of Arctia plantaginis. Taxonomy (NCBI): domain Eukaryota; kingdom Metazoa; phylum Arthropoda; class Insecta; order Lepidoptera; family Erebidae; genus Arctia; species Arctia plantaginis. The sequence goes on along the minus strand of CADEBD010000323.1, from coordinate 562,329 downwards.
ACTTAAAATACACGATTTAATCCCTTTTTTAACAACCTTTACGTAACTTTCTGCCTTTTTTTTTTTTTTTTTTTTTTTTTTTTTTTTTTTTTCCGTGCGGAAATCCCCTCGGATACCACCTATCGGTGGCATGTCGGACTCGAACCGACTAAAACCGCACGCCTTCGCCGGGTACTAATAGCCGGGGAACCAGGTATACCCTAGAAAGGAAGGCCCTGGTGCAACGTAACTTTCTGCCTGCCCGTTACTAGCCGGGTGATAAGCCGGTGACGTCACATGCGATATACCATTAGATAGACAAAATGATTCAAATTCTAGCGATGTGAATTGCGTGCCATTATCGCTAACTAAAGTGTGTGGCAGGCCAAACCTCGCCATATATTCATATAACTTGCTAATCACTGATAACGTAGACGTACTTGTACCCATATCATACGCTTTCACCCACTTAGAGTACGCATCTACTATTACTAAATAAGAACGCTTATGAATGGGCCCTAAGAAATCTATATGTATTCTATAAAACGGCTGTGGTGGGTGGGGCCATAACGCGAGCGGCGCACGCGCACGCGCACTGTCGTAATTGTAAACAAATCGCACAGCCGGCAATCATATTTTCAATAGCTTTGTCTACTCCGGGAAAACAAAACCTGCTACGCGCCTCTGCTTTCGTTTTAACAATACCCAAATGTGATTTATGAAGCTCAAATAATAACTTAGCTTTCATAGATATAGGGATAACTATTTTGTGCCCTCTCATAACCCAACCGTTTTCATACGATAACTGAGTCTTACAAAGAAAATAAGGTTTAATTGATACATCTGATAAACGCCTTGGCCAGCCATTAGTAATATAAGAAATAACTTTGTATAATATTGTGTCCCTAAGAGTTTCTTCGCGTATTTCGTTTAACGTTATAGGCAAACTACCATCTATAACAAAGTTAACATACGAAGCGCGATCTTCGATTGGTACTAAACTGTCATTATCGCCAGTCTCGTGGCCGTAACCCCGCCTCAACTCTGAATCATCGTTGTTGTTATCGGGCAGGCTCGCGCTACGTATATATTCTATGGTGTAATTATATCCACTCAGAACCATCGCGTAACGCTGCAACCTATTAGCTGAAACCTCGGGAACGCCACGATGGGGACCAAAAATAGACAATAAGGGCTTGTGATCTGTACGGAGTATAAACGGTGTTGCCCTCCCGTATAAATACTGGTGGAAACGTCGCACTCCGAATATAATTGCTGTAGCCTCCTTTTGAATTTGTGAATACCGCTTTTCTGCAGTATTCAGTGTCCGTGAGGCAAACGACATAGGACGTTCCACCCCGTCCGATCCTATTTGTGACAGAATCGCTCCCAAGCCGCTGGGTGAGGCATCTACCGTTAAAATAATTTTTGCGTTCTGATTAAAATGAGCAAGAACCTGTTCGGAAGCTAAACATTTTTTAATAATATTAAATGCATCATCATGTGAGGTGTCCCATTTCCATTTACTATCCTTTTGTAATAAAGAATAAAGTGGACTCAAAATTGAATATGCGTTCGGTACAAAACTCCTGTAATAATTGACTAAACCAAGAAACGATTGTAATTTTTTTACGTTTGTTGGAATAGGTGCTTCAAGTATTGCCTTCACTTTTTGTTGAGATTTCCTCAATCCGTTTTTGTCAATAGTATAGCCTAAATATTCTATTTGGTCAGCAAAAAATACACATTTATCTGTACGTAAAGTTAACCCAGCGTCTTGTAACCTTTTTAAAACTGCATTAAGCCTACCCAAATGCTGCGCTTTCGTTTCTCCTGTTATACATATATCATCAAGCATACACATAACTCCGTCTAATCCAGACAACAAACACTCCATTGCCCGTTGAAAAATAGCCGGAGCACTAGCCAGACCAAACACTAGCCTTGTATACTTGAACAACAAGCGGTGAGTATTTATACAAGTAATCTTTTGAGACGCGTCATCTAGAACAAACTGCGAATATGCTTGTGTTAAATCTAATTTGGTAAACTGCTGCCCCCCGTGTAGTTTCGTAAACAATTCGCGAACAGTCGGCAAGGGGTACTGTTCAATAATTAATTGTTTATTTACACTTACGGAATAGTCAACGCACAAACGGACAGAGCCATCGCGCTTTAATATAGGCACAATCGGCGATGCGTACTCCGAGTGTTGAACCGGTTTTAACACACCTAAACGTATCAAACGATCGAGCTCACTGTTTACCTTATCTCTTAATGCAAACGCAATAGGACGAGGTTTAAAAAATACCGGTTTAGCATCATCTTTTAATTGCAATTGCACTTGGTATTTTGTAAACATGCCTAAATCGTTTGAAAAAACTGTTGGGTAACGCGATTTTAACTGTTCAACGATGTTATCAGACTGAGTGAAATTAATTTGTAACATTTGCAAGTTAAATAAACTTATAAAATCACGCCCCACAATTGGCGGCCCACCTTCACGTATTACCCGCACACTAATAATACGTGTCTTGTCCGAATACGTAAAAGGCAGTTTTATAATTCCGAGACAGTGAATTGCTCGTCCCGTATATGTAAACAATCGATCACTCGCGAGCGATAATGGCATAGATTTGAAATATTTTTTATACGTTAATTCGGAAATCGCGGTGACCGCCGACCCTGTGTCAATTTCAAACTTTAGATTAACGGCCCGAATTGAAATAACCACCGTCATTGGTTCACCCTTATGCGAACATATCTTATTTATCCTACCGTCATCGTCACTCTCGTTCGACTCGCCGGTACCTACAAAGTTAATCTTTTTGCACATTCGGCGCAGATGTCCCGTTGCATTACACTTTTTACACTTATAATTACTAAATCTACACTGAGCCGTCTTATGATTTTTATAGCCGCACACTTGGCACATATCTTTTTTTACGCCACTGGTTTCACTACGCGCGTATTTATCCTTCGCGATCTTGAAAAGAGGCTCGCTCGCGGCCGGCCGATGTGCCGACGCTTGAAATGATGATGATGAAGCGTTAGTTCCTCTAGGTTGCGCGCAAACAGTTTATCTTTCTCCGGCCCCGGTTGCATACCCATAACAAACCGGTCACGGAGTGCCTCCTCTACGTTCAGAAACCCACAATGTGTGGTCAGCCTAGCAGCCCACTGCGAATACGTTTCATCTAGATGTTGGGTAGCGGCATAAAATTTATACCTCTCGCGAAACACACATTTTTTCGGCGTAAAATGCTTGTCGAGAAGTGCCAAAATGTCTTCATATGGCACTTGCGTTAACTCCTTCGGTAACGCCAAATCCGCCGCCAGTTGATAAGTGCCATCGCTGAGTGCACTCAGCAATATCGCCCGCCTTTTCACTGCTGCCGAGTCCGCATATCTCAATGGTTATCGACGATGTAACATCGTCGATAACCATTGAGATATGCGCTGTTTATAGTTTTGCCATGTATGAATAGAGTGGTCAAAACTGGACAAAATACCAAACTGAGACATTTTTCGTATTTTTTTTTATAACGCGGGTACTCGTCGCCACTGATAAGTATGTGCACAGGGAGTAGTGAAACGACCGATAGCTGGATTCGCACAACGTTTATTTCTCTCGAATCTTCAGACCGTCCCGTAGGGAACGCGTGGTGGCTGGATCGGGGCTGTAGCCCCCTGCCGGCGGTGTCTACCGCTACCCCTAAATAGGGGTAGGTCGTGGGGTTTCGGTGTTGGTGTCCTTGTTGGGGGGTTGCTTCGGTCTTCACGCCGCCTCGGCGGTCAAGCCCGAGCCAGGTGAGACCCCAGGCGGTACCTGGGGAGGCCCAGCTCCGAGCGACCAGCGACGGAGGCGGCGACTTACTTGCAACCCCTTCGTCTCATCCGGGGTATCTAGGGCGGTCCGCACCGCTACGCGGTCTGCGGAGCACCCTGTTGTGTGGTTCAGCTTCTGCTGCGGCGGTCACCGGCGCCCGCACACGGTGCGCCTGCTTGGGCCAAGTAGGCACAGGTGCTGGCGGGTCGCAGGGTGGTCGCAGCAACAGGAACTGAAACAATGCATTATTTTTTCTCAGTGTGGGTATGCAAAAAAAATTCTCGACGAAAAGTTTTTGCCTTTTATCATCAGTGTGGTTACTTTAAAAAAAAGTTGGCGGATCTCTGCGTCTACGCTTCCCATGCCATCAGGGCAGTTATGCCCTTGGCGATAATGAGAGCGATGTCGTCCTTGGTCGTCTCTTGGCTCATGGCGGCCAATAGGTCTTGTAGCAGTTGAAGTGTGAAAAGGATAACAGCTTTTGTGCTGTTATCCTCCTCGGCTGCTAGGGCGATTGTTCGCCTGTGGGTGCTCTCGCTGGCGTTCTTTGTCCTCCCTGCCTCCCTCTTTCGAGAGGCGGGGACATCGATAGTGGTTAGGGTGATAGCGGGCTGACCGGCAGACGGCCCCTCCGCGACGCAGTCAGCCTGGGTGTCTGCAGCGGGGTTTGCGGTCCTCCTCTTGCCGCTCCTCTTCTTGCGCCCTCTCTTTGGAGAGGTGGATGTTCCACAGGGAGGTGCGGGGTTGGCTTCCGCCATAAGCGACACCCCTCGCGCATACTCCCCGGTGGGCTGTGGGTTCACCGGTGTCGGCCCTTTGTGCGACGCACCGGTGACGGCGACCGTACCCGCCTTCCTGTTACGCTGTTCGCGTTGGAAGACGGGGCAATGAGTGTTATTAGCCGGGTGCTCTCCTCCGCAGTTGGCGCACAAAGCGGGCTCCTGCAGTTGCCTGGTGGCAGCTCGCAGCGGGGTGCTCGCCGCCGCACCGCACACACGCTTGTCTGCGGTGGCAGTGGCGGCTGGAGTGCCTGAATTGTTGGCAGCGGTGGCATTGCGCGGGCCTCTTTTTCCCGCGCCAGGCTTCTATTTTCACACCGGGGATTCCTAACATCTCCTCGATGTCGTACATCCCCGGTGTCAGGTTTGGTGTCCTCTTCAGGATGGCGAGGAGAATGCACCCGGGACGGTCGCCGCGACCCCGTATGCTACGCACATACTCGGGGTCGAAGCCCAGGTCTCGGAGCTCCTGCTCCACCTCTTCCGGCGTCGCGTTGCTTGGCAAGCCACGGATGGCCACCTTTATGCTGCGCTCCTCCGGGAGGGGGTAGGAGAACCAGGAGATACCCTCGTTCTTCTCCAGCGCCGTGCGGTAGCGCTGGACGAGCCGGTACTCCTGGTCGTCTTTGGGCGAGAAGCGTATCCCCTTGCCGAAGGGGCGGGCGTTTGCCGCCCTGCCTAGGATACGATTGAGCTCTCTCATGTGAGTGGCCCAATTGGGTAGGTACTCTACTATTAGCGGCGGATAGCGACGCTTAGGCGCCTGGGGCGGCGCGGCAGTCGCAGTTTCTGCGGTACCGGCAGTGGAGGCGGGTGGGGGGGGCGGGGACCTCGCGACCTGTGCGTAGGTGTCGACCCGCCGGCTTTCGTCCTGCTGTTGGTGCCTTCTTGCCACCCGCGGGTCGCGCTGCGAGTACAGCGGGGACCTCTCGCGGGTGGTGAGGCAGGGGCGCTTCCTATCGTCGCACTGCTCCGCCTCTTCGGGGCTGTGCTGACGACGAGTGGGGGTAGGTGGCGGTGGGGCGTCCGTGTCCATCGTGTCCATTGCCTGCGAGGAGGCGGGCAGCGGAGGCGTCCGTGTTGGCAGTCGTTGGCGGGCTAGCCACTCCTGGATCTCGCTTTTTGTTTCGGCCTTCATTTGGTGACGCGGGGAGGCTCCGCGGTGGTAGGCTGGGGTGCGCGGCGTCGAGTCCTCGCTCGAGGTCGTCGGTTCCGGCGACTTAGTAGCGCGACTCGCGGCGCGCGGTTGCGCAGTGGCCCTTTGTCGGGGGCGGCGGTTGGGGCATGGGTGCGCGGTGCTCACCCTCATGCTCAACGCTGGCGAGCGCAGGTGCAGCTCGAGCCTGCGGAGCGCGAGGGGAGCTCGCGACACCCTCCTTGGGGTTATTGGCGCGTCTCCTGGGCATAGCTGGCGCTAGAAAAGCGCGCGGCCTGCCCTAGGAGATTGGTGGTTGTCGCTCGGCCGGAGCCGGGCGGCGCAGGGGTCACACGGGGTTGCAAACAAACACAACAGATTCACCGCTGAAAACCAAACTGGGCTGTGGTCGACCCACAATTATATCAGCACTGTTGTGTTTGTTTGCCACTGCATCGGTGGGCGGACGTCTCCTGCGAACACTCGGCCGAAGGCCGGGGAGCAAAGAAATCGGTTCCGTGCAGGCAGCAACAGCTTCGGGCAGCTTCGTCAGGCTTCGTGAGTCTTCGGGAGCCGACTTCGTCGACGTCCGAGCGAATCCCAACGTTTATTTGTCAAGCGACACGACATTTTATACTATGTTAGGGGTGGATGCAACCACCCACATTTTAGGAATATAACATATAGAATTGATGGACATAGTTTTATTCGCCACTTTGCTTGTGGACGGCTTCATTAAGCTGTTATTTTCAGGCACCTTTGAATCTTTTTTTTTGTTATTATACTCTATATCATGTAACAAGGGTTGAGGGTGCCACTGCGACACTGTCAACATCGTACTCGCTATTGCATATACATATACAATACGCATAGTGCATATACAATAAAATGTATTAAAAAGTACATAAAATCGTTCCATCAAATGACACTAAAAGTTCGTTAAGATACCAAGAACATATCACTATTCAAGTGCAAAATTATTAGTGTAGCACGTGTACGACAAAACTGGAACTTGAATTACATTAAAACAGTGCGTAAACCAAAAGCATCAGAAACTATAACCTCAAAAGTGCTATGTAATCATAACAATATCTCCGTTCCTAAATCATCGATCAAAGTATCCATCAGCGCCATCTATTATGATCCATCAGAACTTTCTAGCCGGGTCGTAGTTCGACGCGCACTCTGATATCTCGCAACATTTAGGACACCTCTTAACACGCTTAGACAACTCGATCGCCACTAAGCCAAGAAGTACTTACCTGTTCCCATAGAGGGCGCTAAGCGAACTATAACCAAATATGGATAAAATAAAAAATATGTTAATGAGCATGCAGCAAGATATAAAGCAGCAAAACAAGACATGCTAGAGATGAAAGAAGATATTAAAGGTACAATAATCAACAGCCTCAACGAGAAGTTCAATAACTTAGAACTGGAAAATGAGCTTTTGGAAAAAAAAATAGAAAAGCAATCAGATAAAATTAACAACCTAAAAAGAACAGTGTAGACGCAAAAATTTGATCTTTTTTGGCGTAGAAAAGATAGAAAAGTCGTACGATGAACCGGAAAAAATGATAATAAATATAATAAATACATACATGAAAATTTCATGCGACACTTACAACATAGATGCTGTTAGAAGGTTGGGGAAAAGGGGTGAAAAAGTTCGACCGGTAAACCAGGCTAGTGTAAAAACTGGTTTGGAAATGAATCTGGAAAAAACTACAATTATGTCTAACCGCAGTGCAACGCCCATATCAACAAATAACACACTTCTCGAGTTTGTCAACCACAACATATACTTAGGAAAACAAATTTCCTTACCTGGAACAAGTTCTGGCATCATAAGGAAATACTAAAATCGCAACTTTCGCTACCAACCAAGAAACTAGTCATGGAAACAGGACTTCTACCGTGCCTCACCTATGGATGCCAAACTTGGACCTTCGATTCAAACAAAACCAGGAACAAAATTCAGATTACCCAGAGAATAATGGAAAGAAGTTGCCTAGGTATAAAACTGAAGGATAAGGTAAAGAACGTTGACATTCGAAAGAAGACAAAAGTATGCGATGCCTTAATTTTTGCAATGAAGGCTAAATGGAAGTGGGCGGGACACGTGACCTGACAAGGACGATGGATGGACTCTACGGTCAGTAAAGTGGTCGGGGCCAAAAGGCACCAGATCAAGAGGTCGACCCAAGGCCAGATGGGCTGGGGTGCTAGGCTAGGAAACCTCTACGTGGTGCACCCTGGAAACGTGGCGCTGTTTCTACCTCCGCTATTTGGTGGAGGGCATCATGGCCAATGGTCAATATTATAGAACGAAGAGGAGGCCATCTTTCTTTGGCCAGTTGGTCGAGGCCTGGTCCAACAGAGCGGGCGTATCTGCTGACTCCTCTGTTGGCTCTTCGCTCTTCGGAGCAATGAGGACGGAAACCTCGGTAAAAAAAAAACAACGAAGGCGACCCGCAGAAGGGTTCCCCTTCTACAAGTCAGAATGGAGAAAATGGACGGGCTCGGTGTGACACTGCCACCGAGCAGGCATTGGAAGATTTTGTCTTCCCGCCGCCGTCGGCATATCGTAATCCCGAAAAGAGTCTCGTAGTTATATCTCGCTATTCCGATCGGGGACGAGGGTCTTGGCTCAGCCGGACTGTGAGGAAGAAAACCTCTATAAAAATTACTCCGAATCCCGTGTTCTGGTGCGTGGCTAGGGGATGCATGGCTAATGGGTAGTTCAGTCGCAAGCACACTCCTAGCCGAGGCACCTACGGACCCCTTGGTTGGGCATAAATTTACGCTTGCACGGGTACTGGGGGATCTCTGCACGGGTTGACTTATATTTCTCCCCTACTCAGGTCTAATTATGGAAACTTTAAATATAAAAAATAAAAAGCAAGAAAAGGAGAGGAAGAACAAAAAGGAGAAGGGTGGAAAGGCGGATGACTTCTCGTCCAACGATGAGGAGTTTTTGCCTGAGACGCCTATCGCTGAACGACTTCCAGAAATCAATCTGGCTTCTGGGAGCCTAAGAAGATCGGAACATCTGAGATCTAGGTCCACTATTCCGTTGGACAGTAACTCCAGTACGACGACGGACATGCTGGAGCAGATAGATGGTGATACGCAGCGGCGTGCACAGGATTATGACACTAGGTATGCGGCAGAGTAGTCGGTCACAAAAACTTTTTCTTTTATAGATTTTTGGAGGTGTCTTGTAGGTTTACTATTCAATCCCGTGATGGTGTCTACAAGGAAACTATTAGTTGTATTGTACTGCCTGAGATCACTAGGATGTTGCCTTCATCTATGGTGGACATAAGCAAAATCAGCATTCCAACAGATATTCAACTGGCTGACCCTTCATTCCACATTCAGTCAGTTATTGATATCCTCGTCAGCGCTGAAGTCTTTTGGAATGTCTTAGGTACCTCGTCGATCAGCCCAGGTAAGAATCAACCGAAACTTCACGCCACAAGATTCGGATGGATAGTGTCAGGTCCAGATCCAATTGTATCATCTTCTAGAAAAGTGACTCACTACTGTAACGTGTCGATTGATGAGTTACATTGTAGGATGAACAGGTTCTGGGAGTTAGATTCTGTGTCATCAATACATTCTTTGACTCAAGAAGAACGAGCGTGTGAAGAAAAATTTCTTCATAACACTATTCGTGATGAACAGGGTCGCTTTGTCGTAACAATTCCATTAAAGAACAATCCTAATATTTTAGGTGAGTCATACGAAAGGGCCAAACGTCGATTTTTATCTCTGGAGCGTCGTTTCCTCCGTGATGTATCACGGAGGAAACGACGCTCCAGACGTTTCAAGACACGATATGTTGCCTTCATGGAGGAATACGAGCGTCTTGGCCACATGACAGAAAATCGAACGTCTATGAAGCCTCACACAGGTGATAATGTCGAGTATTTCTTGCCTCATCACGGGGTCATAAAGGAGTCTAGCTCAACACCACTCCGGGCAGTCTTCGATGCCTCAGCGGCAACCTCGTCTGGAATATCGTTCAATGATATTCTGATGGTATTCCCAACTGTTCAGGAGGACCTATTTTCAATTTTGTTAAGGTTCGGCAACACAAATTTGTAATTTCTGGTGACATAGCTAGGATGTATCGTGCTGTTGCTGTCACACCTTCACAACGTGCTCTACAGCAAATCATTTTCAGAACTGATCCCAAATTACCGTTGAAAAAATACAGTCTGAACACTGTAACCTATGGCACATCTTCCGCTCCATATTTAGCAACAAAGTGTTTGATAAGCTTAGCTAAATTTGCTACTAGTAAAGCCGTCAAGTCTTCAATTAAACGTGATTTTTACGTTGATGACTATCTTTCAGGGGGAAACTCAATTTCAGAAGTGGCAGATACGGTTAAAGAGGTGATTTCTGTTTTGTCATCAGCGAATTTTCATTCAATCTAACAATTTGTCAATTTTAAACCAAATTACAACCTCTTCAGAGGCTTCGGGTTACTTGAACTTGGCTGAGGGTAGGAAGGTGGCATCCCAGGAGTTGGCGGACCTCCGTGCGGCCTGTGTACGTGCCCGGAGGTCCCTCACCCGTAGTCGGCGATGTCACCGCGGGGTAGGTGAGGAGGTGGACCGGCTTCATGAGGAGTACCGAGAAGCTCGGAAAACTCTGAGGCTGGCCATCTGCCGCGCCAAGGATGCGTGTAGAGAGGAGATGCTGGAGAGTCTCGAGCGTGACCCCTGGGGTCGCCCTTATCGTGCGGTGCGTCAAAAGCTCCGCACGTCGGGCCCCCCCCTTACGGAGACTCTTCAGCCCAGCTTCCTGCAGGAAGTGGTCGAGGGCCTATTCCCGCAGCGGGCGGAGCACACACCCCCGTCGATGGCTGCATCAGCCGGAGACGACGGGGGCAGCGAGGCTGATGTTCCGCCCGTCAGGGAATCGGAGTTGGGGGCGGCTGTTCTACGGATTCGATCCAAGAACACCGCTCCCGGGCCGGACGGGGTTCCAGCCCGAGTGATGGCCCGAGCCCTCGACTACATGTCGGACCACCTCAGGGGGGTGTTGGACGCTAGCCTGGCGTCCGGACGCTTCCCTGAGCGCTGGAAATGCGGGAAGCTGGTCCTGCTGCAGAAGCCGGGACGGCCTGCCGAATCGGTCGCGGCCTATAGGCCTATCGTGTTGCTGGACGAGGCGGGCAAACTTTTCGAGAGGGTGCTCTCTGCCCGCATCGTCCGGCACCTTTGCGAGGTTGGCCCCGATCTGTCGGACGCCCAATTCGGTTTCCGAGAGGGGCGTTCGACGATCGATGCCGTAATGCGCCTTAGGGCCGTGACCGAGGAGGCCGTGAGCTGCGGCGGAGTGGTGTTGGCGGTGTCCTTGGACATCGCCAACGCCTTCAATAGTCTGCCATTCAGCTGCATCAGGGAAGCGCTCCGCTACCACGGAGTGCCGGAGTACCTGAGGCGGCTGGTGGCAGACTATCTTGAGGAGCGAACCGTCATGTACGAGGACCGAGATGGCGTCTTGAGACGCAGGGCCATGTCGTGCGGTGTTCCGCAGGGGTCTGTCCTAGGACCACTCCTGTGGAACATTGGATACGACTGGGCCCTACGAGGGCGTCTCCCCCCCGGGCTGGGTGTACTCTGCTACGCAGATGACACTTTAGTCACGGCCCGGGGGGCTAACTTCCAGGAGGCGGCGCGCCTGGCCGCCACGGGGGTTTCCCTGGTGGTCGGGCGCATTGAGGCGTTGGGTTTGCGGGTGGCCCTGGATAAGACGGAGGCCCTATTATTTCATGGGCCCCGTCGTGGTCCGCCCGCCGGCGCCTCAATCGAGGTCGGCTCGGTCCTCGTACCGGTCCGGGCCCAGATGAGGTACCTGGGTCTGGTCCTAGACGGTAGGTGGCTCTTCGACGAGCACTTCCGACAGCTTGGTCCGAAGCTGGTGGACACTGCCTCCGCCCTAGGGCGACTTTTGCCCAATTTGGGCGGGGCCAGTGTTCCCACGAGGCGGCTGTACGCGGGGGTTGTCCGGTCCATGGCGCTTTATGGTGCACCGGTGTGGGTGACGGCTCTGACCGCCCCGAATAGGGCGCGCCTCTGGCGCCCCCAGAGGATATTGGCGGTCAGAGCCATACGCGGATACCGCACGGTGTCCACCGAGGCGGCTTGCGCCTTGGCCGGAACACCCCCGTGGGATTTGGAGGCGGAAGTGCTCGCCGAAGTTTATCGGCGAGTGGCTGACTTCCGGGCGGAGAGCGGATTTCGCCCTCCGCCCGAAGACGTGCGCGAGTGGCGCGAAGCCGCTCGCCGAGCCACCATGGTGAGATGGTCGTTCCGGCTGGAGACTCCACGCGCTGGCTTCGCCGCCGTGGAGGCCCTCCAGCCGGTCATCGCCGAGTGGGCAGGGCGGCAGCACGGGACCCTTTCCTTCCGGCTGACGCAGGTGCTTTCCGGGCACGGTTGCTTCGGAAAGTACCTGTACTCGGTCGCTAGGAGGGAATCGAGTCCCGCCTGCCACCACTGCGACTGCAGTGAGGATTCGGCCCAGCACACGCTGGCGGTTTGCCCTGCATGGGCGACGCAGCGCCGGGCCCTCACTGCAGTCATCGGAGTGGATCTCTCGCTACCGGCCGTAATTCGCTCCATGGCCGGTAGCGACAGTTGTTTTACCGCGGTCGCAACCTTCTGCGAGGAGGTAATCTCGCAGAAGGAGGCGGCGGAGAAGGCCCGGGAGGACGACCTCCACTCGGACCTGATCCGCCGCCGGCGAACCGGGCGGCGGAGGCGCGCTCACCTGCGCCTCATGCCGCCCTGAGTGTGGCCGCGGGTGGACGGGATGGGTTCTCCCCTCCACCCGCATTAGTTGGCCAGCCGCGAGGGGGCGGCGTCCGCGTGTGCCGGACGCCGCCTAAAGAGAGTAAATTTCGAGACGGAGCCCGCAACAGGAGCGGGCCGGCGCTGGGAGGGGTCCAGAAGGCGATAACTACCTGGACCCCTCCTAAACTGGAAGCGCAAAGAGGGCACACCGTGTGGTTTTAGTCGGTTCGAGTCCGACACACCGCCCCGCCGAACGAGAGCCCCGGCGGGGTGACGGTCCGAGGGGATTTCCACACGTAAAAAAAAAAAAAAAAAAAAAAAAAAAAAAGGGTAGGAAGGTGGCATCGAAAACATTAGGTTTACGTTGGGTGTATGAAGGAGATTACCTGTCATTTTCTATTCACACTGACACCGAAAAACAAGTAACTAAACGTCAAATTTTATCGGTCATAAGTCAGATATTTGACCCTGTACCGGCTCGTGTCGGTACTTGAAATTTGTTTATTGGGTTCTTGGTAGCCCGTGTGCTGAACTGATATTTGCGTCTTTTTAGGTGATAAATAAAACAAGTGTACTGTAGAAAAGTAAGTCGAAGTCTGTATTGCGAATGAAAAATTTGTACATTATTCGAGGAAAGTAGGGAGGTAGGGAACAATAATTTTACCAATGGGAACAATGCTGTATCACGTCATCCCCTCTTGGTTTGATTGGTGACGAAATATTGTCCGTTTACGAGGTTGGTTATATGCGTGAACATGCCCCCGGCCTTGAAAGCAGGCGCTTTCAAAATAAAGCGTGCAGCAGCCTCACTTCCCCTCGTGGTCATCATTGAAGAGAGGACAGATCTTGGTGAAGGCCCGACGTACAACGCCTGAAGCTGTCCTGATGTCTGCGACTCTTGAAATCCCATCCTTTCCTGGGATAGAAAGAAGTACTCGACCCATTGACCATTTCAAAGGCGGAAGGTTGCTGTCCTTAATAAGGACAAGCGAGTTGTCCTTCAACTCCGTTTTGTTCTCCGTCCACTTTGTTCGCACCTGCAACTCAGACACATATTCCTTGGACCAACGAGTCCAAAAATGTTGGCGAATTTGCTCCACCCTTTGATACCTCTTCAGTGTATGCTCAGGAATGTCGCTTACGTCGTCATAAACTGGCGCGGTCAGTGATCGACCAACCAGAAAATGAGCGGGAGTGAGGGGAGAAAGGTCTCGGGGGTCCGAAGAAAGCGGAGAAAGTGGTCGGGAATTTAGAATTGCCTCTATTTGCGATAGCACTGTGCCAAACTCTTCAAAGGTAAGGTGTGCATTTCCTACCACTCTGCGAAGATGAAACTTGCAAGATTTTACTCCTGCCTCCCACAAACCACCAAAATGAGGCGAATAAGGCGGAATGAATTTAAAATCAATTCGTTGACTAATCGCGTAATCTTTGATTTCTGAATTGCACCTACGTAAAAACTCAGAGAAATCGTTCATCAACCCTACAAAATTACGCCCATTGTCGGAATATATTTCTTTAGGTTTACCGCGCCGAGAAATAAAACGTTTAAGTGCCAATAGATATGCTTCACTAGTGAGATCACTGACGAGTTCCAAATGTATTGCACGCGTCACAAAGCATACAAACAAACAAATGTACGCTTTCGATGTTTTAGCCCCCCTACCCTTACGATTCAGTATGAAGACTGGCCCGCAGTAATCCACTCCGCATTTTATGAATGGAAAAGCAGGAGTTATCCTTTCCTTCGGTAAATTACCCATTTGTGGAGTTAAAGTGTTACCTTTATTGCGTGTACATTTGACACAGGCGTTCACTACGCGCCTAGACAGACTCCTGCCCCCTAGAGGCCACCAGGTTTCGCGTATATGGTAAAGCAATGCCTGAGGTCCAGCGTGAAGGAGCCGTAAATGCTCATGACGGAACAACAATTCAGTAAAATGATGTGTACTAGAGAGTAATATAGGATGCATTTTATCATAACCAAATTCATTTGAATTACTCAACCGCCCACCTACGCGAATAATTTTACTACTATCTAAATATAAATTTAATCGTTTTAAATTATTTTTACCCTTAATTTGTGCGTTATTAGTCAAAAGGTTGCACTCGTTAGGAAAGCTTTCCATTTGGCACCACCGAGTTAAAATCATCTGAGACTCGCTCAACTCTTCAACAGTAAGAACACCAAACTGTTTATTATTTTTATTGCGGATATTGTGTATAAAACGTAACATATATGCGACGGCCCGGTTCATACGATTAAATTGTGAAAAACGGTGAAACGAAAAAGGAGTTAAATCGCGCGCATGAGTCACGAAAGAATAAATAGCTGATTTAACCTCGGGGAGTTCTCCATCTGTTTCTATGTTCGTATAATAATCGTCTAATGAAAAACTTGGACTTCTCAAAAATTCAGGGCCTTCCCACCATAACCTACAGGAAGACAGCTCTTCCAAGCAAACGCCCCGCGAAACGAGGTCAGCAGGATTATCTTTGCCATTCACGTGGCGCCAAAGTACATCTTGTGTGAGCTCATGAATCTCCACCGTTCTGTTTTGAACAAACGTTTTAAGTTTGCTTGGAGACATGCGCAACCAGCCTAACACGACGGTTGAGTCAGTCCAAAATACTGTGTTTCTGAACTCACAACGTACAGAACTGCGCACTTTCTCGAGTACCCTAGCACCCAGCAGTGCACCGCAAAGTTCCAGTAGTAGTTTTCAGTAGTAGTTTCCTTAGTAGTTTCAATGGAGCGACGCGAGACTTAGAAAACAACAATCTTACGGTAATTGTATTATCTATATTTATAGTGCGCACATAACTGCAAGCGCCGTACGCCGTCTGCGATGCGTCACTAAAAATATGCAACTCCGCATACATAGGTTCGCTGCCTATAACGTGCCGAGGAATGTTTATTGTTTTGAGCGCCTGTAGAGAGATAACAAACCGGTTCCATGTTCGCGCGACGCATTGTTCCAGCCTAGTCCCAACGTTTTTAAGCTGATATTTTCGTTGGATTTAATTTCCTTTGAATAGTCGGTTTGGTCATTATTGTATGGAAAATTGTAAACCCATTTTCGAAGTGAAAAACAACCAGACTGTAACGTATTTTTTATATCCGTGCATAGCTGTATTAATATCGATTTATCGTTATTTCCAGACAAAAAATCGTCGACATATATGTCCTCCAAAGTAGCTCGTTGAACCTCAGGGTTGGAAGACTCAACTCCTAACTGTTTTAAGCATCTCACACTAAGGAATGGCGCGGACGCGGTACCATATGTAACGGTGTTTAATTGATAAATCCGCAGAGGTTTCGATGGATCATCACGCCACAAAATCATTTGAAACCGGCGCTGATCTTCGGCTACTAAACAATTTCGAAACATTTTTTCAACGTCAGCGCAGGCAACAAACTTGTGCTGTCTAAAGCGGAGAAGAATGGATATTAAGTCACCTTGTATAGGAGGCCCGACAAGTTGTAGGTTGTTGAGAGACATGCCGGAAGACGATGCTGCGCTTGCGTCGAAGACAACGCGCAGCTTAGTTGTAGTGCTATTTTCTCTAAATACGCCGTGATGTGGCATGAAGTAGCACGGATGACTATAAGAGTCTACAGGATTCATATGACCTAAGTACAGGTATTCCTGCATAAATTGCGTATATAGTAATTTATAGTCAGGAGAACGTTGTAAACGCTTCTCCAATGCAAGGAAGCGTCGTTCAGCTTGCGTATATGATTCGCCTAGAAGATCAGGTGACTCCTTAAATGGAATGCGTACACAGAACCTTCCTTCACTATTACGCGTAGTAGTACGAAGAAAATGATCTTCACATGCACGCTCTTCCTGAGTCCGCGTATCCCTGACCTTAGGAAGCTCTTCAACCTCCCAAAACAAGCGAAGTTGCGAATCTAAAGAACTACTAAAGTTACAATGAACGCGCCTCTCATTTTGCGTGTTATTACTAACTAAGTCAGAGATAATCCAGCCCAGCCTAGTATTTTGTAGGTAAGGACCGTTGGACAGTCTCATTCTGCCTTCCAACAATAAGTCCCAAAACCTATCTGCGCCTATTAAAATGTCTATATTTTTTAATTCCAAAAACTGTGGATCCGCAAGACTAACATTGTTTGGAATCAAGAATTGCGCGCTTAATGGGCATAAGGCCGGCAATATAGACGTTATCTGTGATAATACAAAACAAGTAATGCGTGTTTTGAACGTATTATCAAATCGCGATTTAATTTCGACGTCACAAGTTTCCGAACATTGTATCACAGAGTCGCCTACCCCCTTAATTACATAAGTAGAATTTATCATAGGAACGTTGATCAACCTACAAAAGGATTTTGTTATGAAACACCGTTGACTGCCACTATCAAGTAGTGCGTGTGCCCGATGATAAACACCGTGATCGTCAGGCACTTCCACGACCGCTGTCGATAGTAGAACTGAGTGCATATCTATAGAATTATTATGCATTTGTGCGTTGCTTACTTGAATAGGGCGTGAATCCGCGGCGGTTAAGGCGGCGGGGCCGGAGGGTGTCATCGTTGCGCCCACAACTTCACTCCTCGCTAGGCCGTCAGTCGTATTATTGGAATGCAATGTAACTAGACTCTCGCCGCTTTCATTATGAATTAATGAATTATGTTTGCGATTACATTTACGACATGGCCCAAACACGCATTTATTAGGCGTGTGACCCGAACGTAAACAATTCTCACATAATTTGTGCTCGCGAATTAAATTTAGCTTTGAATTTAAGTCACTATCAATGAATTTCTGACAAGAATAAAGTTGGTGATTCGCGTTACATTTTAAGCACGTCCTTTTGTAGCGAGACGAACGACTATCGTTGGACTTATGTGTCGACACATTGCAGTGTGATGTGTTGTGTGAATAGTGTTTTTTATTTTCAATTTGTATTTGTGGTTTATTGTGTGACGAATGCAACGTTTCCAACATATCCGCTCTGTCCTTAAGGAAGCTAATCAATTCATGTACTTTGATTTTGCGTTTAGAATCATTCCCGCTCGATGTTAGTGTGCATTTGCGCGTCTCCCATTCGCGTTCCGTTGTCCTATCTAACTTTAAAACGATTATATAGTTGATAAGCGTATCCCACGAGTCGGTAGGTTCGCCAAGTAATTTTAATGCGCGCAAGTTTTTTAATATAACGTCAATAAGCTTTCTAATGCTAGACGACGACTCTTTTGTTAATGCGTTTATATTAAACAAAGCCTTTACGTGATTGTGCACTAAAAGTCTATTATTATTATATCTATTTAGCAATAATTCCCATGCGATTTGATAATTATCAGAAGAGAATTCTACAGAATTAATGACTAATTCGGCGGTGCCTTTTAGAGACGACTTTAAATAGTGGAACTTTTGTATGTTACTGATGCGTTTAGAGTTATGTACTAAGGATAAAAAAGTGTTTTTAAACTCCAGCCAGTGATCATAAGATCCGTCAAAAGTGGGTAGTGAAATGGTTGGCAGTTTAACCGACTGCGATTGTTCGCTACAGCAATAGTTGCTGGTACCGTCAGTGACCTCGCCATCGGTCAGCATGGCTTCCGCGCGGGCTAAAAGGCTGTAGTATGAGGTTTCGAATGATTCTCTGTTATCTAATTGGTCAGGTATCTCACTATCGGAAACGATTTCTTCAATTTTGCTTTGAATCGCGTTAAATTCGTTACACAAACTAGTGACGCCTTTGATGCGTAATTTTAAGTCTATGCGATCGCGAGACGAAATTAAATTATCACTGTCTTCTAACGTATCTAAATAGTTGGAAAACTTGGTAAGCCTACCTTTTATGAAGCCGCGTTTTCTCACTAGGTCACGAAGTGCCGTAGGATCGGCACACCCAAGATTAGCATTATTGATATCTAACACAAGAGGAGATTTATCGCCTGACTTAGCACTTTCCGTCGTCATTTTGGTGGGTAGTAAGAACAGGAATACTTACAGTTGGAAGGCTTGAACGACGTTTAGCCGTAATATCACCAGCCACGTGACTAGATGATTTGAGCAGTTCGAGACTCCGATGCGGGAAATCTAACTGAAATCAGGTTGGGCACAGGTATCACAAAGAGAACTAGGAGGTGATTGGGGAAGAGAGGATGGTTGGTCTCACCAGATTGCTTATAACTTGCGATGAACAGCCAATCCAGCTCTCGTCCAATGCGCGCTTAGCCTCCAGTTGCCTTCGCTCTAGATGTAGATAAGCGTTTTGGTTCAGCAGCAGTAGGTACAACCAGGAGATCCACAGGATGCTGATTCGTATGATTTGACGGAGAAGGACCACATGTACCGGCTCGTGTCGGTATTTGAAATTTGTTTATTGGGTTCTTGGTAGCCCGTGTGCTGAACTGATATTTGCGTCTTTTTAGGTGATAAATAAAACAAGTGTACTGTAGAAAAGTAAGTCGAAGTCTGTATTGTGAATGAAAAATTTGTACATTGTTCGAGGAAAGTAGGGAGGTAGGGAACAATAATTTGACCAATGGGAACAATGCTGTATCACGTCATCCCCTCTTGGTCTGATTGGTGACGAAATATTGTCCGTTTACGAGGTTGGTTATATGCGTGAACAGACCCATTAGGTTTGGTTGGTCCATGTGTACTCGAGGCAAAAATTATAATGCAACAATTATGGTTAGCCAAGTGTGATTGGGATGATCATGTCCCGGAGTCAGTTTATGGTCTCTGGTACAACTTGATAAACACTCTTCTTCCAAGTTGAAATACTTTAAAAATCCCGCGATGGGTTGTGTGTGACAATGCTTTATTACACGAGAGTCATGTTTTTACAGATGCATCAGAAAAAGCGTATTATTGTTGTGTATATCTCCGATCAGTGAACGAGCAAGGGATAGTTCAGGTACAACTTTTTGCGTCTAAGAATCGTGTTGCACCAATAAAGCCCACTACGATTCCTCGTCTTGAGCTTTGTGGGGCGTTGGGAGCAAGGCTGTGTGCTAAGGTACTGAGTTCGATTACTCTATCTATTACTAGTTGCCAGTTTTGGAGTGATTCAACAATAGTTTTGAGTTGGTTGGCAATGTCACCGAGCCTACTAAAACCTTTCGTGCGTAATCGTGTTAATGAGATTCAGGAGAGCACAACAGGGCATACGTGGAGTCACGTCCCGTCTAAAGACAATCCAGCGGATCTTGTTTCTCGTGGACTGAAGGCTGACTTTATCAGCGAGTGTTCCTTGTGGTGGTCGGGCCCTCAATTTTGATTAAATCATAAAGAGGACTGGCTAGCCATGCCCAACATAAGCGTGAAACAGGATCAACATAGAATTTTACTTCATGCCGGTCCTCAACTATTGTTAACAAATATCCGTCAAATGTATTGGCCTCTTGGCGGTAGAAACCTGTCTAAATCTATAGTAAAACGCTGCATAGAATGTTTTAGATATAAAACCCAAAATGTGCAACCAATCATGGGACAGTTGCCCTCTGATAGAACTCATTTAGAGTTTCCATTTTT
Organism: Arctia plantaginis; assembly: GCA_902825455.1. Taxonomy (NCBI): domain Eukaryota; kingdom Metazoa; phylum Arthropoda; class Insecta; order Lepidoptera; family Erebidae; genus Arctia; species Arctia plantaginis. The sequence continues at coordinate 542,278 of CADEBD010000323.1, read as the reverse complement.
TAATTGCAGTGTCGATTATGCCGGGCCAATACTGATAGCTGATCGGAAGGGGCGCGGGTGCAAGCTTTCGAAAGCATATATATGCATCTTTGTTTGTCTGGCAGTCAAGGCTGTCCATATCGAGCTCGTTACAGACCTTACTAAAGAGGGTTATATGGCAGCTCTAAACCGTTTTGTTGCACGTCGTGGCAAACCCAAGAGCATCTTGTCCGATAATGGTACGAATTTTGTCGGCACCTGTAATGAATTGCATAAGTTTTTACAAAACTCTAATATCTCGTATGAAGTTTCACAGAAAGGCATCGAATTTAATTTCGCCCCTCCGTACTCACCGCATTTCAACGGTATTGCTGAGGCTGCTGTTCGATCACCTGAAGAGATTACTAGGACTAACCCATTTCACATACGAGGAAATGATCACATGTTTGTCTCAGATTGCAGCTGTCCTTAATTCTCGTCCCCTTACTCCGTTTTCCTCTGATCCATTAGATTTTACCGCCCTTACTCCTTCTCATTTTTTAATTGGACGATCACTTATGACGGTTCCGCATCCACAGGTGGCTGAAACTAGCATCTAGTATGTTCACGCACCCAGTGCATGAATCGTGCCCCTCGCAGGAAGGCGCGCGGAGGGGCGGTGTGACCGACGGCGACGGTCGCGAGCTGTCACTAACTCACTCCACTACCGAACGACGAGCGACGCGCGTGCTTAAGTTAACCAACATTGTACTGCCTTCATTTTTTATTATATTGTTATACAGTCCACCTATATCTTTTCTTTAACCAAAAGAAGAAGCCTAAACAGAACTGATGAACAATTCTTTGTATTGCGGAGAATGTAAATTCATCAATTTTATCTTTGAATTTTCGCTTTAGTCCAGTTTTTTTAGGAGGAGTTGGCGGCGCACCTTTATTTCCTTCCTTCAAAACGTTACAATCAGAGCGTGAGGTTATTCCCAATATGTCAGCAACTTTGCTCATACATTCATTTTCTTCCACAACTTCAAAGGCCTCCAATTGCGCTGAAGTTTCATTTTTCACGTACTTGTATGCGTCGCGGATCATTACTTGTTCAGTAACAGTGAAAGCTTTTCGTGGACGTTTTTTTCTTGGGGACAAGAAAACATCCACGTCTTTTTGTGAAGTACTAGGCTGAGGATCCATTTTGATGGAAAACCAAAACAAATAGATTCACTCAAAGTTCACAAAAAACTATAAACGTAACAACAAACAAAACACAAAATGGCGATAGCTGCACGAGCGCGCACGGGTTGCCAATACAGAAAACTATCCAAGCTCTTTTATTATAAGTTTTGTTTTTAATATAAAAAACAAAAATATTAACTTTTTATAAAATATGCAGCGGTTACTAATTAATAAATAATTATGTATTTATTTAAATAAAAATCATTAATTTAGTCTTTAATTGGCACACCAATATTATGATTACATAACATAAATAAAACATAAATCGCGATTGTTTATCGATTTTTGTGTTCATCACTACACTATTATATGTGGTATCATTATTTTACAAAATGACAGTAGCTAATGTCAAATGTGGAATCGAATTATTGTACCTAGTATAGATGCTGTTGCTGGGTGATGCAATTATGTTCATGACTGAACAGTTTGTGTACGCTTTGACTTGTTGTATACGTGTTTGACACGATATATAATACGCTTCACGGATAGTTTTTATCATTTTTTTCAACCGCATTGTGGTACACCGCCTTTAAAAGCCTGACAGGGTACAGCTGGTTTAAAAGAAAAATAATTAAAAAAAAGAAATATAAATCTATAAAATGTCACACTACCTTAGGTTTTGATCATCCTCGTCCAAAAATTGGCGTAGAGGCGTGATCACCGGCGCTTCGATGAGTTCGATATCCTCCGCCACTTCCACATGGCGTGGTTGCCACGGCTGCCATAACAAATTTTGATTTTTGTTTACAAGGTGCAGTGCAAGGAATGCTTACCAAATGTCCAGGGGCTTAGGCGTGAAAAGCCTGTCGTTGGAGAGCCATGCTTCGGCATAAATGGGCCCGCTCGACCGGGGTGATTACACAGAAAACCGATGTTAAGCAATTCTTTCGTTGCGTTTCACTGAGTGAGTGAGGTTACCGGAGCCCAAATCTTCCCCTCCCGGTCACTCGAGCGGGAGGAACTCCAAGGGCGGCAACGCACTTGTGACTATTTAGTTGCAGGTGTCCATGGGCGGCGGTAATTGCTTACCATCAGCTGACCCGTCTGCTAGTTTGCCCCCTTATACCATAAAAAAAGAAAACCTAACAAACAGACAAACTGATAGTTACTTACGCATTTACAATATTAGCATGGAGAATGGATAAATACTCACGTGGATTCGTCCGGAGGCGGTTCGCTGCTTCTCGCAGCTTCTCGTCCGCCACTACGAGGGACCCATCAGGTTAGGTTACAACCTAACAGTCCAGTCCAGTTACAACGGCAAACCTTTAAACACCTGTTGCGGAAACATTTTTCAAACACCTCATCAGATCCATCTTAATTTTTTTTTTGTTTTACTTTCACTCCTAGGATTTATTATATGGATATATATATATATATATATATATATATATGTGTATATATATATATGTAATATAATTATATGTATGTATAGGTGCATATGGATATATAAATAATTATGTATTGTATGTGTTAGTATTATTATCACTTATTGTATATGTATTTTTTTTTAATATTTTAATGTAGTTAATATGATATCCTATATGTGCTATATTTTTTCTTAAAATCACATTTTTAATTTATTTTGTGCATCTACCATGTTTTGGCTCTGCATCGCCCTATGGTTGACTGGGAGAAAATGCCTACGGCATTAAGTCCGCCTTTGTCACATTTGTGCATAAAGTGTAAAATTAAAAATAAATAAAATTATACCACTGGGGCCTGCGTCCGAAGAATTCCCAGAACTCATTATTACTAAAAACAATTTAAATTACTGTCATATTTTATTTATTTATTTGCGGATTTAATGCCCTGGAAATTCTCTAATACACAACCTTTAGGTGGTGTAGACTATTTTTGCAGAGAATTGAACGCTCTACAAAAAAGGTCTGATGACATTTTTTGATGAATCAACTCGGTCAAAAGTTATTTGAAGTAAAAGTTTAATTCATTTTTTTAAACATAATTATTTGCTAATTTTCAAGTTGCACTGTGCCCTCTCTTACCTATTGCCTATGTTTACAGCTAAGTATAATAAATCGTTTAACACCGATGTAAACAATTCTGACATGGCCCGAAAGCGTGATTCATAAACTTAAAAAAATATCACTTCAACCCATAGGCCCTTCTAACCAAGCCGCAAAAATTAACTACCTGAACTCGAGTCGACGCGCGACGTTGTACGGCGAGGGGCCTAACACTTAAGCGGAACACACTTTAAGTATGAAAGTGGTCATATAACGAATCCGGAGTTGTTACCAAAAGCATAATATTATGTATTTTACTTGTTTGCCACTATAGTATTTAAAACATTCACGTTAACCTTTCGCAAAAAGATGTACATTTTACAATTCTGATTAATAAATAGAAACTTATTACTACTTAACAGTATTTGTATGCTCAGTACGTTTGTTTGCGAGTGTACATTTCACTATCGAATAAGTACATTGTTTTTAGTAACTACTAATTAACTATCTAATTTTTACAGCACTCGTCTCTCTCGCTTGTATAATATATTTGTATAATAAAATATTTGTATAATTTGTATACTTGTATAATATTTATATATATATAATATAAACAACAACAACCTTTGTTACAGTAATGACGACTGCCTATATGCACACATCATGTCGGCCATCTTGATCTGTGTATGTGTGCGTGAGATATGCGCAGACCGAACAAAAAATTGAATTTTTACTCAATAAAAACTGTTTATAAATAAAATTGTATTGCAATCTATACTCTCAATAACATTTTCAACCTTTCATATCAGTGCAATAAAGTAAAACTGCTGCCGACGTATGAAAGTCGTTTAAAACATTTTAATCTCCACAGTTTGTTCGATCGTAGGCAGTTATTGGATCAGATTTTGCTTTACAAATTAGTTAACGGTGACTTAGACTGCCCCATTCTTGTTGAGAAAATAAATATAAATGCTCCCTCAAGGTCTCTCCGTGCCAGTAAATACGCTCCTTTTTCTATTAAAACTTCTAAAACCAACTTGGGTCAGAACGCTACTATAAATAGACTACAAAGCCAGTATAACAAGCTGACGAAAAATCGTGAAATTGATGTAGACATCTTCTTAAACAGTCTTCCAAAATTTAAAAGTAAAGTTATTGCGTCATTTGGACCTTCTTCGATTATCACTGTCTTTAATTAATTTCGATGATGTTCTGTATGTTTTGTGTATTATTATAGATATTGCGTTGTAATCTTAGATGCAACTGTCCCTTACCATGCCGTGGCAACTTGTAAGTAAGACAACACTCAGAAAATATTTGTAAAACATGTTTTTAAATTATGTATTAGTGTATGTTTTGTAAGTTGTCCTATATAAATAAATAAATAAATAAAAAACTGTAATAATACATCAACGAAAATGTAAGAGTAAATGTATGAAATTCTTCAAAATAATAGTGCATTGCAACGGCCACTTTGCACCATAACTTTTTGACGAAAGATTATTCAAATTTGGACACGATTGATATGTTTATACGTATTGAGACATATTAGCAGTATATTTATAAAAAGTAACAATAACCTGTGTATGGGATTATCCAAAAATAAACTGTAAAAGTTATAAATTATAAAGCTGCACAACAAAATCGACACTCTCTTGACGGCGTTCAAACTTGTAATGGCCCCAGATTGGTTCTTTACGTTCACTCACTATGTAAAATTTTCTAGAGGCTGTATTTATAGGGGATCAGTAACAAATAAAAACAGACATTATTTAGCAACAGATTAATATCAAAATTAAATAAAAACCGACGCGGGTGACCTTGAGTTCTGATCAGTGCTCCCGGCACCCGACAACACAACGGTGAGAGCACTGATCAGTGCTCTCGGCATACAAGAGGTTAAATCCGTTTGTAGTTTTTTGGCGGTTTCCAGACAGTTATGCCCGCTAGTCAAATCGTTGACATAGATAGATTTATAATATAATAACTTTACTTTTACTAATATCTGTCAGTAAATAGTTTTACAGCAATTAAGATCTAGCACCTCACGCTTTTTTACGATAAAATGATTTTTCTCTTTGAACTTCTTGGAAAGGCGAAGTAGGAAACATGCGCGTTCACGCTCAAGCAAAATCAAGTTTTAATCCAACCACAATACGTTTCATTTTCTATTCGTTCCATTCAAAGCAATCTCTCAAGGCGCTAAAAGTGTTTCACTCATTTCACTGATATGGAGTGAAAGATTTAGATTTACTTATTAAATAATTTTAGACACGCTAGTTTTAGGTACACTCAATTTGAATGCGTGCGTAAACTGTTTGTAATGAAAAATCTAGTAGTACTAATCTCGTTAATCTGTGACTTGACAGCTAAACACTGTGACTTGACAACGTTAATTTGACTGGAATAAGAAAGATCACCATAGACTAAAGTATAGATTTTTTCGAAGTACATTGTAGAATGAGCAATTGACTCATTCGTGTCAACTTGGATAGCAGGTTAGCGTTTTCTATAATCACTAACGTCGAAGAGTTAGCAATTGTAGAAAGATATTCGATCCGAAAAATTTTTACTTGGCTAGGCCTGCAGGGAGTCTCTCTGTGTTCTGCAGAAGAAATGAGCACTTTGTAAAGAAATGAGCACTTTGTACCGCACAAAGTAACGAGCAGGGATGTTCTTCTTGATTTATTTATGAAGCGAGCGAGTTAAGTATGGGATACACTTCAGTCGGCCCCTAATATCAACGTTTACCACTGTCTACCACTGGTTTTCACTAGTTTTCACCATTTATCACTGCTTTTACAAAATGGGATTTGATGGATTACGGACAAGTACTGGGACTCTTTTTTGCAATCCTTCAGTGCTGCCACCAATGTTACGCGAACCTCGGAGTTTAAAAAATAAGGATTTGATAATGTGACACTAGATTTAATAGATATTATATCGACACAAACCGTGTGGTGACGGATTAAGAATACAAATTGTCACCACCCCAGTTCATCCCGTGGGTGTCGTAAGAGCCGACTAAGGGAGCAAACTAAGCAGGACAACAGCACTGCAAAGAGAAGGAAAACTTGAAACAAACCCTTTTTTTTTTTTTTTTTTTTTAACAGTTTAGGAGGGGTCCAGGTAGTTATCGCCTTCTGGACCCCTCCCAGCGCCGGCCCGCTCCTGGTGCGGGCTCCGTCTCCAATTATCCTCTCTTTAGGCGACGTCCGGCACACGCGGACGCCGCCCCTTCGCGGCTGGCCAACTAATGCGGCATGAGGCGCAGATAAGTGCGCCTCCGCCGCCCGGTTCGCCGGCGGCGGATCAGGTCCGAGTGGAGGTCGTCCTCCCGGGCCTTCTCCGCCGCCTCCTTCTGCGAGATTACCTCCTTGCAGAAGGTTGCGACCGCGGTAAAACAACTGTCGCTACCGGCCATGGAGCGAATTACGGCCGGTAGCGAGAGATCTGCTCCGATGACTGCAGTGAGGGCCCGGCGCTGCGTCGCCCATGCGGGGCAGACCGCCAGCGTGTGCTGGGCCGAGTCCTCACTGTAGTCGCAGTGGTGGCAGGCGGGACTCAGTTCCCTCCTAGCGACCGAGTGCAGGTACTTTCCGAAGCAACCGTACCCGGAAAGCACCTGCGTCAGCCGGAAGGAAAGGGTCCCGTGCTGCCGCCCTGCCCACTCGGCTATGACCGGCTGGAGAGCAGCCAGCGCGTGGAGTCTCCAGCCGGAACGACCATCTGACCATGGTGGCTCGGCGAGCGGCTTCGCGCCACTCGCGCACGTCTTCGGGCGGAGGGCGAAATCCGCTCTCCGCCCGGAAGTCAGCCACTCGCCGATAAACTTCGGCGAGCACCTCCGCCTCCAAATCCCACGGGGGTGTTCCGGCCAAGGCGCAAGCCGCCTCGGTGGACACCGTGCGGTATCCGCGTATGGCTCTGACCGCCAATATCCTCTGGGGGCACCAGAGGCGCGCCCTATTCGGGGCGGTCAAAGCCGCCACCCACACCGGTGCACCATAAAGCGCCATGGACCGGACAACCCCCGCGTACAGCCGCCTCGTGGGAACACTGGCCCCGCCCAAATCGGGCAAAAGTCGCCCTAGGGCGGAGGCAGTGTCCACCAGCTTCGGACCAAGCTGTCGGAAGTGCTCGTCGAAGAGCCACCTACCGTCTAGGACCAGACCCAGGTACCTCATCTGGGCCCGGACCGGTATGAGGACCGAGCCGACCTCGATTGAGGCACCGGCGGGTGGACCACGACGGGGCCCATGAAATAATAGGGCCTCCGTCTTATCCAGGGCCACCCGCAAACCCAACGCCTCAATGCGCCCGACCACCAGGGAAACTCCCGTGGCGGCCAGGCACGCCGCCTCCTGGAAGTTAGCCCCACGGGCCGTGACTAAAGTGTCATCTGCGTAGCAGAGTACACCCAGCCCGGGGGGAGACGCCCTCGTAGGGCCCAGTCGTATCCAATGTTCCACAGGAGTGGTCCTAGGACAGACCCCTGCGGAACACCGCACGACATGGCCCTGCGTCTCAAGACGCCATCTCGGTCCTCGTACATGACGGTTCGCTCCTCAAGATAGTCTGCCACCAGCCGCCTCAGGTACTCCGGCACTCCGTGGTAGCGGAGCGCTTCCCTGATGCAGCTGAATGGCAGACTATTGAAGGCGTTGGCGATGTCCAAAGACACCGCCAACACCACTCCGCCGCAGCTCACGAAACTTGAAACAAACCCTATACCAACCCGTCTGGCCAGCGTGGTATAGTAGACCAAAACCTCCTTTCTAAGGAGAGGCCTATGTCCAGCAGTGGACTAGTATAGGCTGTTGATGATGATGATGATATCGACACAAACAAGGTCACAATTTGTGTCAAAAAACAATGGCAGAAACATATTTACCTAAAACTCAAGCGTTTAAAAAATTGAGTCACAGTAAACTTAATAAATATTTTTTCTATGATTTATCAGTACACCACCATATGTTGTGTAAGTCTTATATGAGATCGAATATTTTTGAAGATTTTATTTGACTAAGAACGTAATGTCAAATTCGCTATCACTTATTACTGAATAGGGATGCATGATGGCATTAGTATGTTATTAAATTATACAAAAATAAAACTAGAATAAATCACTAAATTATAAAAAAATATGTTAAGTTTTTCTATTTTTAATTTCGTATAGTCTGTTATGCATGATCTGACGCCTTAAAAAAGTACGGCCGCTGAGTTATTACCGATTTGACACATGACGAATTGACAATACTAGTGAAGTGACTGAACCAGTAACCCTAATATCATTTTGGAACAGTTTGTTTTTAAATATTCTAGTATAGTGTGTAATTAAATAAAATCAAAACAAATAATAGTTAAAGACACAGGTTCTTTATTAGGTGGAGTATCCTTGATGGGCGTAGATAATTGGTCGAGGACATATCAAAATAAAACAAATTTGTAAACACTGTTACACATTTTAATGAATAGAGTAGGTACAAGATGTTTTAATAAATGACTACCTATCATTTATTAAAACAATTATTCAGACTCTGAACCAGATTCGCCAGAGCTGTCATCGCTATCAGTCACTTGTATGACAATTTCATTGTCTATAATGGTGTCCACTCTTATATCGCGTTCATAATCTTCTGTTATTAGTTTTCGAGTCTTTTCGACGACCTTGACCCAATCTTCTTTCGTTATTTTGCTGCAAGCATCTTTTAATAGACCCATCATTTTATTAGTACTGAATGGCGGAGTCGTATTATTACGAGCTGCGTAACCTGTAATGTAAACATTAAATAACGTTAATTTATTACATTAAATAAACGAAATGTTACACAATTACCTACATGTAAGGGACATGAGATATTTATTTCTTAGTTATGTATCTTTTTACTTATATGCTGAATATTGGATGTTATAATAGTACAAATTATTCATATTCATTACTTATGCGATAAAAAACAATACCTTTGATTTGTGCCCATATTAGCTCAATGGCATTGTACTGGCAGTGATAAGGCGGAATTCGAAGTACCCGATGTCCATGTGCCAGAGCTATCTCATCTACTTCATAACGGACTCTTGATGTTTTATTTTCGCGTACCAACTTTACTAAGTCAGACTTTAGCATTTCGGCAGTAGTTTCAATTTCAAGACGACTAAACAGATTAAAATAGCGGTGGTAAGGGTGTTGCCAGAATAGTATCGCCAATTACTTAAAAAAATACACCTATAACATTGCTTAATTGAGGGAGAAAATTATATTTATTAAATGTTGTTTTATATATTATAAATGTTAAAAATTATACATAATCATTTTAATTGTATTTATTTTTAAATCATAGAAAACAGTATTTCTGTCTTTGGATCACACATAAATCTTAAAAATCATAAGATACTGGCAACACAGTGCAATTAGGATTAGAATTATTATTATTAGATTCGAATTATTATTTATAATTTATTTATTATTAATTTATTTATTTATAGCTAATATTACACCTGCTTGGTGAGCGAATATTTTTTCTATTGTTTTACCATGTATTGGTAAAATAACCTGCACCCTTTTAGGGAGTCGGCCAACACTTTCAACAGCAAAATAGGATTGTTTATGAGTAATAATAATAACAATAATGTTTTCGGTTATATGAGACACAACGCCAACTAGTTTTAAACAAAACATTGACAATATGTTAGTACTTAACCTCGAAACATTCAAAATTCAATATCTTTTTTCCTAGACTTCTTTCGCTAGTAATTTTGTTATGAGAATGGTCAAGAATAAATTCTCAAGTGTTTTAGGCATTTTTGATATTTAAACGCTACCATTTCAGTTCAAATAAAATTATGTATGGGGACCTGCCATTGTCCTTTCACCAGTATTTGTACGGGTGACATTTTAGTTTTGGTCTTAACACAGGTATACCGACTATGGTTGCCAGTCGCATGTAGAGGTGGGCGATCATATTATCAACAAATTCGTTCGAAATTCAGTACGTGCGCACTAATGACAATGACGGACGGACGCGTTATCTCGTTTACCGGTTCGTAGGGATGGCACGGCGTGTCTGTCAACGCCCGAACAGACTTGTTTACATTATATACAACAAAACGTATTATTAGATTATAATGAAATAAAAAGACAAACAGTATGGGATCCCTTGTTATCTAAAATATTAATTTATATCCGTGACGTTTGGCCTAGTGATTGCGAATTTGAACATTTACGACCTTAGACATATCAATAGACAAAAAGGATAATACGAAGAATTATGTAGCGTTATGTGGGGGCAACGTTTGGGAGTACCGGAAAATTGACGAAAAAAAGTGTTATGTATGATACATGAGCCGCATTGGGGTATTGTTAAATCAAAGGGCGGGCGGGCTTTCCTGTTGGTCTAGTGGTTAGTGACCCTGACTGCTAAGCCGGGGTCGTGGAATCGATTCCTACCCAGGACAAATATTGTGTGATGAGCACGGTCATTTGTTCTGTGTCTGGGTGTAATTTATATATAATATGTATGTATTTAAAAATATATAAGTATGTTTATCAGCAGTCTGGTCACCATAGTTCAGGCTCTGCCTAGTTTGGAATCAGACGGCCGTGTGTGAAATGTGTTAGAAAAAAAAAAGGCTCTAGCCCGGAGTTATGTTTGGTGGCCAGGCGTGGACGAGGTAGTAGGACAAGCGCGCGTGTACCGTGTCTGCTGCGCACGCGGACGCGCTCTCGCGCCAGACGCCGCAGCTTTGGCACTGGCCGGGCCCCCATAGAGCCGGTTGCATATGGGTTGTTGGGTTCCCATATCAGGGAAAACTTACCTGGTGGTAGTAGATGCAAGGTCCGAGTGGATAGAGGTTTTTAATGTATCCTCCACTACAGCTCATGGACTTATTGATCGATTAAGTCAACTTTTTAGTAGGGGGGGTACCTAGACAAATCGTTAGTGATAACGATTTTTCTAGGTTTGCGCTTTTAAGAAGTAAGGGGTCTACTTGAGTTATTACGTTATTGAGCACGTATTTATGGCTCCGTACCGTCCAGCGTCGAATGGGTTAGCGCAAAATGCGATAACAACAGTCAAGAGAGCAATAAAAAAAAGCTGTCCAGGACAAAAAAAAATTAATAGAGCTTTATTTACATTTTTAATGCATTATAGAAACGTGGAGCATTCAACATCCGGAGAAACGTCAACCATGCTTTTACTAGGCAGGTACGGCTACGAAAGCGGTTAGATATCATTAAACCGGATAGGGAATTTAAAGTACAAAAAGCACAACAAAGACAAAGAGACGCAGCGCACAGTGTCTCGTCTAATAATATATAAAAACAATATTATTTCTTCACTTATTTCAATTGTTTATGTATATTCCAGGTATCCTATGTTATTTTAAGAAAAAAAAAGTTTAAAATGTGTACTGTATGTGTATTAATCGAAATATATAGCTGCAAGGCGGAAGTGGTTTACTAATGTGCCTCATTTGCTCACTATTGTCGCTAACTGTTTTTTAATTAGCTACGTCTACCTATTTATTATGTGTGTAAAGCACAATCATATTTGTTTACAAATAAATTTCTAGGAAAAAAATAAAAAGTATAATGATTGTACCCACATTTATTAATTTACAAAATATTATTCCTTTTAAAATAAATTAGTACAAAAACAGTATCTATTTACAATAACAAGGTGTATAAGTGAAAGAAATGTAACATTAAATAATTTATAAAATAAGAATAATAATTAAAATAAAAAAATACTTAAACCTACTAATCTTCATTAGATGCTCTCCCATTCTGTAGAATATTCAGAGAGTAAATAATACTCCTCATTTAATTCGACTTACTGATGGTGTTTCGGATGGCAATGAAGGTGGGATAATCTACTGCAGAACCTCCGATGGCAAAGAAGTAAATTTTATTCGCGGTAATTCTTTATATGAGGTGATAACAGGGTCAGACGTAATTAAAAGCATTCTCAAAAATCTGTATTTGTGTACTGTTTTTGGGTCAATACGTGACCGCTTCCTGGTGTGCCGTTCACGGAATCTACGACAATCTTTATTTCTTGCCTCCTGGGCTTCTTCGGAAAGTTGTCCAATGGAAAGAAGAAAATACTTTATAACTTCCGCGCTGTGTACAAGAATTTTATGCGTAAGGGGCATGGAATACCACGTATACAGATCAAGGTATAATTTTCTAGTATCCCTTTTGGAAACTTTTCGAATTCCATGTAATTTATGTCATATCTGAATGACAAAATTCTTAAAAATTACATGAAATCTATGAATAAGTTTTTTTTTTTTTTTTTTTTTTTTTTTTTTTAACTTTCGCGTTCCATGATAATTAATATTATTTAACGGGAATTAACGCGATCTCTTATTTAGGGTATTACATACCTCTGGTTTGCCTGACGTTTCGACCAGGTTGCACCGGCCGTGGTCACAGGCCGGTGCAAATAAAAAAAAATAGGTGTGTACCCTAAATAAGAGATCGCGTTAATTCCCGTTAAATAATATTAATTATCTATGAATAAGGTTAACGTCTAATTCTGTAATTTCGCTGCTCAATTCAGCTTTGGAAAAAATCTACTTGCTGTGTTTCCATCGTTTGTGTTACCATACCCAGTCATTGTCAAAAACAAATCGTGTTTAACGGAGATTTGAGATCCAGCAACGTTACATAATGTTGGAAGAAGCTGACTTACTTCATCTAAAATTTGAGAAGTTTTTTTCTTTCGTAAACTCTTTTGTCTCCTTGGCAAAAATAAACTTAATAGGACGGCAATATAAAGTAAACTGTGAATTGCGATCTGGCAAAATCCAATACCTTCCTATTGAATTTTGCCAGATCACAGTTTCGCCATCAAGCAGTCTCAAAGGGATAAAGAGTATACGCACGAAAATTCGTCTGTAGCGTTAGTGTTCTAAAATTTCTGCTTATACGTGCTATGCCCCGAACTCCCATCACAACCCCATTTGCTTGCCAACGTATAATATGAACGAGGTAACACATTTCTAATGACTTCTGTCTGAGCTTTAACTAATCGTTCAGCCGTTTTATGCAAAATCGCCTGAAGTTTAATTTCAGCTCGAAATTCAGTCACAGGCTTACTTAAACTATAAAAGATGGATACACTTGATGTCCCGCTTTCATTGACCATTTTCTTGTTTGTTTATATGAGTGAGAAGTCGATTTCGAGTCCACATAATAAGCTAAAGCTTCGTCTGGTGTAAACTGCCGACTTTGTTCAGAACACTTATCCTTTTCTCTAGTTTCACTAACCGCGACATTATGGATCTGTTTAGCAACACTTCGATGCCCTTTTCTTTTCGAGTAGGTAACTCAGCTGCTTCAGCTTGCTTCCAAAAGATCTTTTACTCTCCGACTCTTCGTTTTCGTTGATGAGTCTTCAAATGATTTTGTGGGTCGCCCTACGGAAAGAGCCGCTGATGATGTTGAAGTGCACGGCTAGTTAACACACATCTCTATTTCGATTCCGGATCCCTCTTAGGTTAGAGGGTCTTTATTTTTTATTAGAAAAATTTCTTTGTTACACTTTAAAGAAGTTAATTTTTGATCGAATTTTGCTGAAAGGCTTAATATTTTCATTTTGAGTCGTGTTATAGAATCGTCAGAAACAACAGACATATTGAATTTTTCAATTATATAATAAAAAATATATACTGTTTAAAGTTTACAATTAATTTAAAATTTGCTGCATTTATCTATACATTTACAAATTGATATTGCACCAAAAGTATACATATTTTTTATAAAAAATTTAGTCATAATATAGTACAAACCTTCAACAGAATATTCCATCATAAAAAACTCATTTCACTTTGCTACCAATTTTAAAATATGTTATCACAAGTGTGCATAAAATGCAACTGATTTGCAAATGAAAACGACCTCTCTTATAAGGGTTACTTCGAACCCCTGATAAGATAGCTTTATGAGGTGATAAGCAAATTAATTCTTGGAATTCGTTACCTTCAAGTTTAAAAATCTAGGCAAAGGAAAGGAAATGTGCCACCGACACCAGACACATTGACCAGTTACGGAAAAGACCAAGTAAGGCTAGACTGTCATTCGAGCTCGCCGTCCGAGTCACCGCCCCGGACTTAAAAATATTAATTATGAGGAATAAGTAAGTACAGACATGTTTTATTACGGACACCACATATATCTATATATTTAATATTTATTTAAATATCTACGTCCACGCTACCTGCCTATGACATGATTAACATTAATAATTATATTTTTAGGGTATTCTTTGTTGGATTGTCGAAAAACAATTACATTGAATTTATTTCTTATAAAACCTTATTTTCTATAATTGCCGTTACATTTAAAGCGGAGGTTCAGACCGGCTGTTGCGCTATGCGATAGTTTTATGCAACATGTTCTTTACAAAATGTAAACATATATAAGTATATATATAATCATATTTTACTTGTGCTTTTTTATATCCTTTGATATAATACTTATATATTAGGTGTTTAGAAAAGTAGGATTTAAAAAAAAAGCGGGTAGTTGTTTTACAATAGGTTCGCGCGGTGTACACCTTCTCACAAAAGTTTTGAAATCGGTCGGATATGCACGCGGTGTCATAAATCAAAATTAAGGAAAGAATTTGTTCTGTTCGAATGCGCGTGGTGTCGCAGTGCTGTATTATTTTGTGTTAAGGTTATTGGCTAGTTACTGGACTAGAGAATACGGCCGTGACCAGTGGAGCACCGGATGCTGGTTACGGAAATACGTGTTGGGACTACACCGGTAACGTAGTTTATCAATATATTTCTATACAACACATTTAGATAGGGAACATTTACACATCACAGGGTTCCAAACAGAAGACGGATCAGCCTCACTGGTAAGTGGTCAATTCTTCTCTTATACAGCTCCGCGCTATCGCGGACAGTTTGGGGTCTCGGGAGAATCCCAAACATTCTGGTAGCAGAGCGTGGTTCGGTTAGGCTACGTTTATGATTCACAAGAATTAAAATTATATTGTAACGGGATATTGTAACATCCGATTCGAGCTCTCCCGGTCCCAGGACCACAGTAGGGGTCACGCGGCGTGGCGCCCTTCCCGCTTCCCGCGGTGGGCTGTCGCCAAGCTCGACAGGGACCTACTAGAGGAGGCGGCAATTATTCACTCTTGGCTGTCTCCGCAGGCCCCGACCGAGGAGGTCGACATGGGGGCTGGTCGCTTCTGCGATGCGATTACGCAGATTTGCGATGCGGCCATGCCCCGCGTTCGTGGTTGTCGGCCTCCAAGGAAGGAGGTCTACTGGTGATCCCAGGAGTTGGCGGACCTCCGTGCGGCCTGTGTACGTGCCCGGAGGTCCCTCACCCGTAGTCGGCGACGTCACCGCGGAGTCGGTGAGGAGGTGGACCAGCTTCATGAGGAGTACCGAGAAGCTCGGAAAATTCTGAGGCTGGCCATCTGCCGCGCCAAGGATGCTAGTAGAGAGGAGATGCTGGAGAGTCTCGAGCGTGACCCCTGGGGTTGCCCTTATCGTGCGGTGCGTCAAAAGCTCCGCACGTCGGCCCTCCCCCCCTTACGGAGACTCTCCAGCCCAGCTTCCTGCAGGAAGTGGTCGAGGGCCTATTCCCGCAGCGGGCGGAGCACACACCCCCATCGATGGCTGCCTCAGCTGGAGACGACGGGGGCAGCGAGGCTGATGTTCCGCCCGTCAGGGAATCGGAGTTGGGGGCGGCTGTTCTACGGATTCGATCCAAGAACACTGCCCCCGGGCCGGACGGGGTTCCAGCCCGAGTGATGGCCCGAGCCCTCGACTACATGTCGGACCACCTCAGGGAGGTGTTGGACGCTAGCCTGGCGTCCGGACGCTTCCCTGAGCGCTGGAAGTGCGGGAAGCTGGTCCTGCTAAAGAAGCCGGGGCGGCCTGCCGATTCGGTCGCGGCCTATAGGCCTATCGTGTTCCTGGACGAGGCGGGTAAACTTTTTGAGAGGGTACTCTCTGCCCGCATCGTCCGGCACCTCTGCGAGGTTGGCCCCGATCTGTCGGACGCCCAATTCGGTTTCCGAGGGTAGGGGGGGGTTTGATCGATGCCATAATGCGCCTTAGGGCCGTGGCCGAGGAGGCCGTGAGCTGCGGCGGAGTGGTGTTGGCGGTGTCCTTGGAGATCGCCAACGCTTTCAATAGTCTGCCATTCAGCTGCATCAGGGCAGCGCTCCGCTACCACGAAGTGCCAGAGTACCTGAGGCGGCTAGTGGCAGACTATCTTGAGGAGCGACTGGGCCCTACGAGGGTGTCTCCCCCCCGGGCTGGGTGTACTCTGCTACGCAGATGACACCGGGGGGCTAACTCCCAGTAGGCGGCGCGCCTGGCTGCCACAGGTGTTTCCCTGGTGGTCGGGCGCATTGAGGCGTTGGGATTACGGGTGGCCCTGGACAAGACGGAGGCCCTACTATTTCATGGGCACCTTCGTGGTCCGCCCGCCGGCGCCTCAATCGAGGTCGGCTCGGTCCTCGTACCGGTCCGGGCCCAGATGAGGTGCCTGGGTCTGGTCCTAGACGGTAGGTGGCTCTTCGACGAGCACTTCCGACAGCTTGGTCCAAAGTTGGTGGACACTGCCTCCGCCCTAGGGCGACTTTTGCCCAATTTGGGCTTGGCCAGTGTTCCGGGAGGACGACCTCCACTCGGACCCGATCCGTCGCCCGGTTCGCCGGAATGGGTTTTCCCCTCCACCCGCATTAGTTTGGCCAGCCGCGAGTTGGCGGCGTCCGCATGTGCCGGGCACACCGTGTGGTTTTAGTCGGTTTGAGTCCGACACACCGCCCCGCCGAACAGAGAACCCCGGCGGGGTGACGGTATGAGGGGATTTCCACACGTTAAAAAAAAAAAAAAGGCCACGTTTAAGATTCACGAGAATTAAAATTATAGTAACGGGTACTAGGTATTGGTGCTAATTCTGTTGTTGACATCACTAAACTAAAAATTCTCTAAAATTCTCTTATTTTAGTCAAGCGATTTTCAAAATGCTCTTCTGTTGTTAGGTCGAACTAAATTTGGTGTTTTTAAACATTTTGACAGCATTAAATTTGAATCTGACATCACTAAAAATTAAAATGGAAATGTTAATTTTGTTTAAAAATTAGGAGTGAATGATATAGAGAAAGAATTAGAGTGAAGTCATAAATCTTTTGAAACGATATTTTTAGGATTTTAGAATGCCTGTAAATGATTATTAATGCATATTATAGATCAAATAGTAAACAAAATGTTGTATTTTACAGTTATAACGAAGTAAATACAGTTTTACTTAGTTCACATAACTGGCAACCCGTGGTAAACCTTTTTTGTTACCTATGTACGAAAGTAATGATTTCTGAATCTGTGCAGGTCAATTTGACATGACAGTATAGTTTTATTGTAATTAGAATATATTTTTATATTATATATATTTTATTTAATAGTAATGGACAATATGAAAAAGAGGGCCAACAAGAGGCAGCAGGAGCTGCTGGTTGAGCGCCTCCATAACAACCTAGAAGTGGTGAGAGGTGAGAATTATTCAGTGTTTCAGTTTTTAAGGAATATCATTTTTACTATGTTAATTTTAACTGTATTTTCATCACATTAATTATGTTTTTTTACGCAAACAGGCAGATCCAAGTACTATGGAATTTTAGACCAATTTATCAAACGAGCTTAACAGTTTGGGCTGTAATAGAACTGTATAGCAGTGGCAGCATGTAAGTATCTTATAGAAGACCCGTGTTTTTACTCATTCAAACGGTATCTTTTGTTTTGTACTTTCTTGTAATACTAAAGTCGTGAAGATCGTCTGACGTATATTTAACTTACGAAGCCAGCGATACCTAATGTAAAAACCTTCAGCCTCAGTCACACACATTCAATAGAATTTATACTGTAGTAGTTAAAGCGGTCACCTCGGCACTTCATACAGCGCTGAGCGTTGTGGATTCGATCCTCACATGGAACAACACTTGGTGTGATCCACAAATTGTTGTTCTAAGTGGGTGTTCTTTGTGTCTGTTTCATGTGTTTGTCAAGTCCCCCTCAACACAGGAAATATTCCTATTGCGGGAGTTGCCTTTCAAAAAATAATAAACTAGAAAAACAAGGTTTTTTCTATTATGTGCTATGCTTCCTTAACTGACTAATATAGCCAGGGATAGAGACATTTACATCAAAAAATTACAAATTCAATAAAGAATTTGCATAGAAAGCATCTCTCACCCTTACAAACTACTAATTTTAGCATTCTGCTACTTACAGGTTTTGTGCTGGGAAATGTATACCATAGCAACTTATTATTTATTTATATCGTCTTTACTTATGCCTGTTTAATTATTTTTGTTTAGGTTTGGAGTGTATGGGTGGCCAAAGTTAAGACTAAGGCGCGCAAAATCAATGACTCCATAAGGGCTACAGGAGGAGGACCAGCTATATCTGAGCTCACAGATAGTGAGCAAAAAATTATAGATGTAGTTGGGATTGCCTCCATTCAAGGATTTGCCAGTCTTGAAGTGGTAAAATATTGTTTAATCTTAAAACATACTATCACCTAATGCTGTATGGCGAAACACAATACATACTTATTTTATTACAAGACCTTTACACATCCTCTCACACTCCCTAATTCACATAGAGAGGAACTGACATACACTGTTGGTCGGGGCCTGTTGGTCTAGTGGTTAGTGCCCTGACTGCTAAGCTTGAGGTTGTGGATTCGATTCCCACCCAGAAAAAATGTAGTGTGATGAGCACGATCATTTGTTTGGTGTCTGGGTGTAAGTTATTATGCTGGAAGAGCACTGTTGCCATGATACAGGTGTTAAGCCACATACACACATACAGACTTCTTACTGAATAAAGTCATTGTTATTATTTTAATTCTAGGGAATAACACCTTCTTTTGCGCGCGTCTTGCCACCTGCACCAGTATTGCTGCCCTCTGTGCAGTCTCCGCAGGAGCCCCAGGAGGAACAGGAGCAACCGCAGCCTATATCCGGTGTCTCGGCAGTACCCGGCCCAATTCGTCGTCGGATTGTGCCAAGACGCCGCATTACGCCTAGGCCTTCACGTCCTCCTGCCTACGACAACCTGTTACATTCTTTGCAAGTCAGCAGTAACAGTTTACAAGAAACCATTAGACATAGTGCTGAAGTGATTGCTGCTGCTTTGAGAGACAGCAGTGCTTCTACATTGCGTACTGCTGAGATCTTAGCATCAGCAATTACTTCAACACATAATTCAAGTCATAGCAACAACATTAACCAATAGTAAAGTATCAACTTTTATTATTGGTTTATGTTATTGTTATGGTTGTATTTTTCGTAAACTGCTACTACTTCCTGCAA
This sequence comes from Arctia plantaginis, assembly GCA_902825455.1. Taxonomy (NCBI): domain Eukaryota; kingdom Metazoa; phylum Arthropoda; class Insecta; order Lepidoptera; family Erebidae; genus Arctia; species Arctia plantaginis. The sequence continues at coordinate 522,747 of CADEBD010000323.1, read as the reverse complement.
GAATAGCTCGTTTGATAACTTTGTCTAATCCATTTTATTTTATTTGTCCCTTTGTTTTTATTTTGTTGATTTTTTTACATGTTATTTTAAATTATTATTTGTTTAAGTGATTTTTATGATGATTGTTGATTATATAAATAATAAAAAACAGAGCTTTAATTAAACAATATATTAAAACTAATAATTAAAATGAGTTTGAATTAATTCTTCCTGAATATGCCTTGCCTCTATCAAAAAATCTTGGTTTTCTTCCTCAACCACAATATTTGGATCTTGATTTTCCACCTCATAATGATTATCATCTGGAAATGAAGAACAGAACAGTAAAATGTGTTAAGTACAGACATGTATATATGTGTGTATATAAATATTGGGGTAGACAGAAGTATGATATTTAACTGAATGCTGTGGAAATGAGACTTCTGTGAAGTATAGCTGGAGTGACACTTGAATACCTTTATAAGAGAATTTTGCGGTATGGATATATAAAAGATGTAGTGATCAAGGTAAAAAAGGGATACTTATATGGTTTGTTAGAGAGAGGATGGATGTAAGAATATTGACAAAATAGATTTGAGGCAAGAGTAACTGGCAAACTGGTAAGTTTTGAGTCAGATGTAATCAAATTGAAGGATTTGAAAAAGGGCCAGATCAATAGTATCCACAATTAGCGCATATGTATGAAAATATTTATGAAAGTGAAAGGGGTGAAAGATGTATGCCAGGATCATAGCGAGTGGCGAGCTGTGATCTCTGCCTACCTCAATGGGAGAGAGGCTTGGAAATACAAATGTAGAAAGGAAATGTCTGTATGTGCAAAGAATAATTTATAAGTTCATTTTTTACCATTTAATGCATCTATAAACCGGTTGTAGAGTGTGCAGCATGCCAGAATTATTTTTGCAGCTCTTTCTGGTTTATAATGCAAGCAACGATGACGATGTAAACATCGAAATTTATTTTTGAGCCTTCCATTGCATATTTCTACAACATTTCTTGCTCTTGCGTGACAGTTGTTGTATGTCCTTTCTGCCTCCGTTGTTGGTGCCATTAGTGGTGTCATAAGCCATGGTTGCAGGGGGTATCCTTTGTCACCTGTTATAAGTAAATATATTATATACTGCACACAAATAAATAAAACAATCAATAAATGAGTACAAACTTATTACCTAAAAGCCATTGGTTTCTCTCTCCAGACAAAAAATTACTTTTTAAAAAATGATTTATGGTTGATGCTCTCCAGATAGCAGCATCTTGTGTTGAGCCAGGAAAATTTGGATTGAGCCCAATAATTTTCCCTCTAGCACTACACACCTAAAAGACAATTAGTATTTAAAATCTACACAAAATAATTTAAGTAAATTAAGGTTAAATATGCAAAACCTAACTCAAATTAAAACTCTTTGTCCTGATTCATATACATTTGTATGGGATTTTTTAAAATCTAAAATGACTAAATTAAATAGATGAAATTAATGCTGTTATATAATCTTTGCATTAGAAAATAATAAACATTTTGTGAATGCTGTTGGAAGTTATAAAGAGTATGTATGTATATTTAGTATAATAATAGAGTATGGATGGAGTATGATACTCACAATCTGACAGTTAATACTGTAGAATCCTTTTCTATTATAGAAAAGATTTCCAGGTGCAGTAGGGTGATTTATAGATGGCTTTGCTATTGAAATATGTGTCCCATCTACTGCACCTAAGGTGTTAGGCATATTAAACAACTCTTGAAATCTGAAAAGGTGAACACTATAAGTATTTCATAGATCTTATGATACTTAAGATGTAGAAATTGATGATTATCACCAAAACAATAATATATGGCTGTTAACTTACTCTGTCATTGCAATCAGTTTTTCACTCTCAGTCATGGGAAATTTAATATTATTAGGTAAAAGCTTCTCCACTATTAAATCTGCTGTTATTTTAATGCACCTGCTAACAAAAGGTTCATCATCAGCCTATCGCAGTCCACTGCTGGACATAGGCCTCTCCCATTGCACGCCACTTAGATCGATTTTGGGCTTCTCGCATCCAGCTCCTGCCAGCCATCTTGCGCAAATCGTCACTCCACCTGGCCTGTGGGCGTCCTACACTACGTTTACCGAGACGCGGTCTCCACTCAAGAACTCGTTTTCCCCAACGGTTGTCGGTTCTGCGGCTAATATGGCCAGCCCACTGCCACTTCAGCTTGCTGATCCGGTAGGCTATGTCGGTGACCTTGGTTCTCTGCCGGATCACCTCATTTCTGATGTGATCCCCTAGAGAAACGCCGAGCATAGCCCTTTCCTTAGCACGTTGAGCGACTTTGAACTTGTGGACCAGCCGTACCGTAAGTGTCCACGTTTCAGCTCCGTATGTCATGACGGGTAGGACGCACTCATTAAAGACTTTCGTCTTAAGGCACTGTGGGATCGACGATGAGAAGACTCGACGTAGCTTCCCAAACGCTGCCCAACCCAACCGAATTCTTCTGTTCACCTCGTCCTCGAAGTTATTTCTACCTAACTGCAATGTTTGCCCGAGGTACACATAACTTTGAACAACTTCGAGAACGGCACCGTGTACCGCAATCGGTTCCGGTAGTACATGTTCGTTGAACATGAAGTTGGTTTTATCCAAGTTCATCCGTAGGCCGATGCGTACAGAAGCGTCAGCTAGGTCATTCAGCACTTGCTGTAGGTCCTGCAACTTCTCTGCCATGATGACGATGTCGTCTGCAAATCGCAAGTGAGAGATGTATTCGCCATTGATATTGATGCCACGCCCTTTCCAGTGCAGCGTCTTGAACATGTCCTCCATAGTCCACGAATGCTAGACACAGGGGCTGATTATATTCTTCGGTCTTCTGTATAATCTGCCGCACTGTGTAGATGTGGTCTATGGTGCCATATCCGCTCCGAAACCCAGCTTGCTCCGGTGGTAGGAATTCGTCGAGTCTTTGCGCAAGACGGTTCGTGATGACTCTCGAAAACAGCTTATAGATGTGGCTTAGAAGGGATATGGGTCGATAGTTCTTCAACCTGGTCTTGTCACCCTATTTGAAGAACAAGACGACCACACTCCTACTCCACGCTTCCGGAGTTCTCCCTTCAAACAGGACAGCGTTGAAGAGCTTTTGGAGCTCCCTTAGTACAGGTTTACCCCCGGCCTTTAGCAGCTCTGTTGTAACGCCGTCCTCTCCAGGGGCTTTTCCATTTTTCAGCTGTCCAAGATCCATCTCGATTTCGTCAATGCTAACTTCTGGCAGGTCTTCGGTGTAGTGACGTGTTAATGTGGCTCTAGAGTCCTCATTTTCGGGATCAGGTCGAGATGCATGGGAAGCGTATAACCGGCCATAGAAGCTTTCCACTTCCAAAAGGACTGCCGGCTTCGAAGCAACGACTTCTCCACTTTCTGTAGTCAACTTTGTCAGGTGGCTTCTTCCAAGAGATTGTACGAACACTTTTGACGCCCGATTTTGCTCGATCGCTCTTTCAATTGAAAGAGTATTGGAGCACCGGAGGTCGTGTCGTACGAGTTTACTAATCTCTCGGTTTAGAGTCCGCTTTGCCGACAAAGTGACAGGTGGGTTTTCACGTCGTTTCTTCATCAGCCCTAGGGTCCCTTCTGAAAGCTTCGACTTCCTGCCCTTACGCTGCATTTCACAAAATCTCGTACCTTCTTCCCTGAGGATCCGAACCACATTTTCGAGGTTCTGGTTTACGTCGATTGTGGTTTCCACGGCAGCGAATCGGTTTTCCAGTTTTGACTGGAACGTTTCAGATCCTGTCATGGCTTGGAGCAGAGTCGGTCGGAGCCTGGATTTCATCAAACAGACACGTTCCGCCTTAAAGTTGATATTCAGAGAGCCCCGGACAAGTCGGTGATCACTACCAGTATTAAACCTATTGATCACTGAGACGTCTCTGAATATGTGCTTTCTATCCGTCATGATGAAATCGATCTCATTTTTGGTCATAGCGTCGGGGCTTTGCCACGTCCACTTCCTTTGGGGCTGTTTCTTGAAGAAAGAGTTCATCAAAAAGAGCCCCTCCCGTTCGAGGAAGTTGACCAGCATTTGCCCCCTATGATTCCTGCTTCCAAATCCATGGGATCCTACTACCGATTCGCCGCAATTCTGTACACCCACTTTAGCGTTGAAGTCACCCATAACAACGTTGTAGTGGGTTTTAGTTGTGAAGTGGAGGGCCCTCGATATGTCATAGGCTATACCTCTCGGTGAGCTTGATAATACGCTACCCTGTTCGACACACTGGAAATTTCCACAACGTTGTCAGATAGGGACTTATTTACCAGAAACCCAACGCCACCTTGGGATTGGTGGTCTCCCTCGCGGAAGTACATTAGGTGGCCTGACTCGAGGGTTATGGTGTCCTCCCCCTCTCTTCGGACTTCACATAGCCCTATGATATGCCACCTAATCTTCCCAAGTTCCACCTCAAGTTGTGCCAGATGCGAGTCAGAAGGTTGGCTAAGTGCAATGAAATTGTCTTGCCCTACAGCAGCTTGGTAACTCCCTTGAGCAAAAAATTGAAGTGCAGATAAAACCTGAAAAATGAGTTCAATATGAAGAGTAGGTACAAGATAGAAACAGTGGATTAATATTGTGCTCAATGTAATAAAGCAGACCTTTAGGTGTTTAGGTATGAAGCCTTCATCCAGGCGTTGATCATCGAGATCGCTGACTAATTGAAAAGCAGCAGATCTAGGAAGCCTGAATAGTTTCTGAAATTTTTCCTCTGCCAACTCAAACGGATTGGAGTTATCTCGCATACGTTCTAAGCGTATTCGTTCCTGATAGTTTCTAAAAATAATACATAAGTATGTTTGTTTTAATAATTCAGATAAGGTCAGATAAGATCATAATTATTTGTGATTTATGATGAATAATATTATGCACATACCTTTCCGCTGAACTGACCAAAACCATAATCACGTAATCACTTATCATTTTCAAAAAATAGTTCGCTAAAATTTTAAATTTTATACTTAAAAACTCTAATTATTAGGTTAGTCGGGATGTATTTAGCTAGCGTCTAATTTTAGTGTGACGTTTTTAATTTTAGTCAATTTTTGACGTATAGAAAGTACAACAGAATAACAAATGAGCAAAAAAGGACTAAGTTGAGTAACTTAACTAATTTTGGTTGTGTCAAACTAAATATAGTTAAGTTCTACGTTGTCAGAATACGAAACGTTGTTTGACAGGACTAAACTATTTTTTAGTGATTTTTAGTTTAGTTTAGAGAGTTTACGAACAACAGAATTAGCACCATTGACGGTTATTACGGTTACGTGTTTTAAGTCATATTAGCAATGGCTGTATATCAAGATAGTTTGTTTAGTGTATAGGATATCTTCGCTACATTTTTAAGATTTGAAAATTTCACATTCACATTTTTAGTTTGGTGGTAAACTTTTTCAACATTTCTAGAATAAATTTATAAGTGCAAATACGGTGGGTATTTCTGTGTTCGGAACAAAGATTAGCGTAGTAACAGATGTGACAGTTTGTCTGGCACAGATTAAGATTTACTAGAAGTAATATTTGTAATATATGTACGGGTATTGTTCTTAACCGACTTCGGAAAAGGAAAGGTTATGTTTTTCTGATTTCGGGATTTATACTTTTCTTTATTCTATGTTAGTTGCTTACATGATACGATTTGGGTTACGTAGTGTAAATTCTTTATTTCTAGGTACCGCCTTGGACATACTGATTTTATTGTTTCATTTTTATATTGGATTCTTGTATTTAAACAATTAGTTTCCTTTGTTACGAGTGCACTTACGGCTCATTTTGAGATGTCGCCTACGATAGCTAGTGCAACATTAGCAATTACTGAAATAGTTACAGTCAGCTGCCGGTTTGATCGATCGGCCGGACGGGTGGTTGATAAATGATAAATCATGATAAATGATATTTATTTCTGTAAGTAAATCTTTTCAGATATTTTTACAAGTCGGAAACTGTTGTCGTTGAACTGAGTAATCGCCATGAAAAACTGGAAGTTTACTTAGGACAATCAGAGGAGGCTTACCAGGTAATCCTGGAGGCGGAAGCCTCGGTGGAGAACGAGACGGTAAGGGCGAAGTTCGCTCGTTACCACCTGGATTACGAACATTCTTTGGGACTCACGGATACGTTTGGGGCAGCGTATACGCAAATGAATAGTACTTCTGGCGTGGCCCCGACGGGGGGGCCCACGTCGCAACCGGGATTGGTCGCCCGGCTCCCGTCTCTTAATCTTCCCCATTTTTCGGGAGGATATGAACAGTGGATGGGGTTCATTCATTTATTTGATAGCTTGGTGCATGCACGCTCTGACTTAAGCGCAGCTCAAAAAATGGGGTATCTGAGAACGGCCTTATCCGGGGAGGCTCATGATTTGGTGACACATTTGGACGTCACTAATGCTAGTTACGAGACGGCTCGAACACTGCTAACGGAACGGTATCAAAATATGCACCGATTAGTTGACGCTCACGTGAGTCGTATACTTGGCTTACCAAAGGTGACCCGGGTCACCGACTTTCGGGCTCAGCTACTGAACCCACTTACAGTAGCATATAATGCGTTAGGGAAGCTCGGGTTCCCGGTAAAGGAATGGGCATTTTTACTGCTTCACAAAACGCTCTGTAAGCTGCCGGCTGAGCTTCAGCTCAGCTTTGAACACCAGTTCAGAGGGAAGTTACCAACGGATGTGCCCCTCTTTACGGACCTACTCCACTTTCTGGAAGAGGAGTCTAGGATGGTGGACAATGTGGAAGGGCCGGATGCCCCCCACTTGAGTAGATCGGATAGATATATCGACCACCGCTGAAAGGGAGGGGCTGGTCAGATATCAGTGCGAGCTCGGGCTCCACCTAAGAGAGTTGCGATAGGAGCGAGCCAGGCGCTGTCTCCCTGCCACTTTTGTGACCGAGTGGCTCACCCGCTCCTGAATTGTGAGGACTTCAGACGAGCTAACGTTGGGGTTCGTCGCCAGTTTGTATGGCGTACAGGTCACTGCTGGGTGTGTTTGGGTAGACATCTAGCCACATCACGCTATACTTTGCTGATTCGGGATTGGTAGTGGTGGAAACTCCAATGGTCGTCGGTCAGGTCGACGCACCCTGAAGAAGAATCGCTGATCAGGTCGGCGTTCCCCGGTGCATCAGGATGCACCTAGGGGTGGGGGTGCCCCTTAGGATCAGTTCGCCGGGTATACCCCCGAGAAACACAGGGATTTGTGCCTACGGCACTTCAGTATTGTATTGACTGATATATTAAACAGACGTGTCATCGTATAATGGGAGTTTTATTACAATACTCGACACCAAATAAAGACTATACATACAAGATAGCACAGTGGTGACCCCCATATCTAATAAACCTACGCCTTCAGTATAAAGTTCGTGCATAAGTTTATTTTTGGCAATATGACAACTGGTCAGCAACCATCATCAAGGTTGGCGGCGAGCGAAAGAGAGGTAGCGGTTGTTACAGTGTTTTCTAGAATTCCCGAGTTTTGGTGCGATCAACCACGCCTTTGGTATGTGCAGTGTGAAGCTATACTGGGACCACAGAAGCTCAGCGACGAGGCCAGATATAATTTAGTTGTGACGAAATTAGGTAAAGACGTAGTGCAACAGGTCAGTGACATTCTTCTCAAGCCGCCCGAGGTTAAGAAATTTGACACGCTTAAAGAGCGCTTATTAAAAATCTATGAAGAGTCGGAAATCACACAATTTCAAAAGCTATTAGGGGGAATGGAGCTGGGGGATCAGAAGCTATCTCAACTCCTGCGTCGAATGAGGGACTTGGCTCGCGACAAAATACCCGATGACACTCTACGCATTATGTGGCAGGGACACCCGCCTTCTACGGTGCGAGGAGTGTTGGCGGTCAGTGAAGTGAAGGATTTAGAACATTTATCGGCTATTGCGGATAAAGTCATGGAGACCACGCAACCATTGCAAGTGGCAGAAGTACAGGCCACGTCCAGCAGTTCTAGTGCCGATCATAGCTTTATTTTAGCGGAAATAGCTAAGCTGAGCCTAAAACTAAGAGAAATGGAACAGGACCGGAATCATAATCGTAATTTCATTCGATATCGTTCACGGTCACGCTCCGCATCGCGAGGACGTAATATGACACGGCGTTCACCGAGCAGCCCGGACTGGCTTTGCTCTTATCATTATAGATTTAGGCATAGAGCGAAGAAATGTATAGACCCGTGCGCCTGGAAAAAAACAAAAAAATCCGGAAAACTAAATGTGGTGTACTCGCAGGCGGAGATATTCACCATTACTCCTATACACCGCCTATGTGTTACAGATAAAAATAGTGGTTTAAATTTTTTAGTAGATACAGGTGCAAATATATCGGTACTACCATTTATCAAAAATAAGTTCTATAGTGGAAAATGTGAAGACTATAAACTTTACGCAGCTAACGGTACAGAAATAAGGACTTATGGTGTAAAAACGTTGAACTTAAATTTAAAGGTACGTAGACCCTACAGTTGGACATTCGTTGTGGCAGAGGTCAAGCAACCTATACTCGGAGCTGACTTCTTGTCTCATTACACGTTATTAGTAGACGTTAAAAACAGAAAACTAATAGATTCACTGACTAGTCTACAGACTATTGCGTCTGTGGTTATGCAAGAAGAGCCTTAAGTAAGAACGTAACGAAACAAATGAATTTTAAAAATACTCCATGCCATTCTACGGTACACTACATCGAGACTTCGGGACCAGCCGTACATACTCGTCCACGACCATTACCACCTGATAAATACAACAAAGTCAAAGCTGAATTTCAACGCATGCAAGAAATGGGGATATGTAGGCCTTCCAAAAGCAATTGGGCGAGTCCTCTGCATGTAGTTATGAAGAAAAACGATGAAATTCGACCTTGTGGTGATTATAGGCAGCTCAACGCGATTACGAAACCCGATCGTTACCCAATACCGCGTATTCAAGACTGTACCTACTTGCTACATGGGAAGAGCATATTCTCCCGAATAGATATGCAGAGAGCATACCACAATATACCTATTTTTGAGAAAGATATCCCGAAGACTGCTATAGCTTGCCCTTTTGGTTTATTTGAGTTTTTATGATTAGGCTTCGGATTTAAGAACGCTGCAGCCACATTCCAACGTTTTCTTAACGACGAGGTACTGCGAGGCTTAGACTACATATTCATATATATTGATGACATCATTATTGCATCATCATCAGAAAGTAAACATAGAGAGCATGTACGTGAAGTATTGAAACGACTGAATGGATATGGCATTACAATAAACATGGCCAAGTGTGAGTTTGAAAAAACGGAGCTAAATTTTCTGGGATTTCGTGTATCGAAAGAAGGTCTTAGACCGTTAGATGAACAGGTCAAAAGCATATCCGATTCTACAGGCATCATATACCGAAAGCAGCCAGTATTCAGGCAAAATTGAATATTTTCTTACACAACGCAAAGAAAAAAGATAAAAGTCTGATTCCATGGAGCGACGTAACAATTGAGGCATTTGAACAATGTAAACATAGCCTAAAAAGCGCAATCAAATTATCATTTCCGTCAGCAGATGCACCGATAGCCCTCATGACTGACTGTTCTAATACCTGCGCAGGGGCCGTACTGCAACAAAAAGAAGGGGAGGATTGGAAGCCCCTAGGATTTTTCTCAACCAAACTAAGCGATACGCAGCAGCGGTATTCAACATATGACAGAGAACTATTGGCAATATATCTGGCCATCAAGCATTTCAGACCTATCGTTGAAGGCCGATTATTTACGGTGTACACCGATCATAAACCGATAGTGTACTCGCTACAAAAAAATACCATGGGTAAAAATGATACACCAAGGAGAATACGACGTCTAGATTTTATTATGCAGTTTTGTACTGATATTAGATATGTTTCCGGGGAAGAAAATATAGTTGCGGATTGTTTTTCGCGCATAGCAGCGATAGACGCATCACCTATAGATTACAAAAAGTTAGCCGAGATACAGAGTTAAAGGATCTTTTGGAATCGAACACGTTACAATTTAGAAAGTTATTCATGCCCAGTTGCGAATTACCTATATATTGCGATGTATCGACTAATAGGACGCGACCATATTTGCCTAAGGAATTTTGTGTATCAGCTTTCAACGCGGTGCATGACATCAGCCACCCCGATAGCACAGATTCTCGCAGGGGCTCGGGTACCCAAAATGAGCATCGGGATGCTCACAGGGGCGTCCCTCCTCCTCCTCTCATCGAGATTATTATGGTTCGTCAAGAGCAAACATAGAAATCGGAAATCTTTTTTTTTCGGGTAGGTGCTATATAAGTTAACACACACAGTAAAAAACTCAGCAGTATTTTAAATAATTTTAATTAATAAATTCCTAGTGTTTGTTATCAAAAAAGGTGCAATCAAGCTTAGATACATTGAACTTACAGTTATCACACTGATTTACATGATTTAAGCCAGGTATTTTAACCACCTGCCAGCACATCACCACTACACAGCGTAACTTTACAAGAAAATATTATCGCTTAGAACCACAACTATGTCTCAACTATCTGACATTCAAGAGGCACAGAACAATTTAGAAGAGAGCTTCTCGAAGAGGATGGCTCAGCTGGAGGCACAACTGCAAACTGGTGGAAACAGCAAGGAGACAGTGGCGCGGGTGTCAGAGGTGTTTAAAACCTTTCGTGAGTTGATGTTTACCATGCTGGGTCTTTTTCGGAAGCAAATTGGTGAGTGTGTCAAGATGGTTGATGCCAATGAGACCCGGCAACGACACAAGTCCCTGATCTTCTTAGGAGTGCCCGAGGCTATCAAAGAGGATTGTGATACAACTCTTCTCGATATAATCAATAAAAAGATGTGTAATAAAGACATCTCACGCCTAAATATAAGGCATTGCTATCGCATTGGTGCTCCATCTAAAGAACATCGTCGCCCAATATTGGTGAGATTTACCACCGCGGAGACTAGATTTGCGGTCTGGAAGTCTAAGACATCCCTGGAGGGTTCTGGCTTCTCAGTGAGGGAATTTCTCACTAAACGCCGACAGACTGCCTTCAGCATGGCCCGACAGCATTTCGGTATGTCAGCTTGTTGGACACAGGACGGCATTATAAATATCAAAACCGGTGACAACTGTCGGCATAAAATAACATCCATCGACGAGCTTAAAGGATTGGTCACCAAATATCCTAAGGTATCAGTCGCAGATAGGTGCGACTCCGAAAATGCAAATTTGGCTGTGAGCAATAAAAGTACGCGAAGACACAAGTATTAGTGACACTACTATTTTTCCCATTGTGCTTTCGACACATTTTCATAATTTTGATAGTAAGTTTTTATTGTTTCTCATTTGTTATTGTGTACCTTTACTCATTAATTAATAACTTTGTCTGTTGTCCCGTGAATTGCTAAGCTAACAATCGTGACAGATATGACATCTGTCAAGTCAATTTTTCGTTCGTTCAGCAACCATTACTGTTGCGTTCAGTATCTTGTACTCACAAAGCTCTTTTCTATTTAACTCTTATATTTATTTTTGTTTTCTCCCTGGTTCAGATGCCTAATTATAATTAACTAAAATAAGGTACACTTTGTTTACTCTATAACGGTTTTTATAGTCGTTTTTTTTTGTGTTTGAATGTTTTGTTTTAGTGTTTTACTAATTAATTTTAGTCTTGTGTGTGAGCTGGCGAGTGGTGTAGAAATACGTAAATCCAACGTCGCATAAGGTAATAACTTACTTAAATATTTAATATATATATGCATGTACGATATTGTTATATATTTGTATAATATTTTATTAGATCGTATTCCATTAAATTCATTGTATGTTTAATACGTGTACTCTGCTGTTATAATGATTGACGATAACGAAGTATATTTTTCTGCCAACGACTCTTCAGATGATGATAGCTACAGTTCGCTACCTGGTACATTGGGTGACCAATTACGGCAGTCATTTAACAATAAATCTTTGTTTAATGTATGTCATATAAATACCCAGAGTGTTCCCAGTCACTTTAATGATTTGACTTAAACTTTCACCGACAACAACGTTCATGCCATACTGATTTCAGAGACTTGGCTCAAGCCGCACCTATCTTCTACTTCTTTTTCTCTGACTGACTTTGAACTTATTCGAAATGATCGAATAGAATCAAAAAGAGGTGGTGGGGTTGCCATCTACCTCCGCAGCTGTTTACCTTACAAAATTGTCGCCGCTTCTGCTTCCGATCTTTCTACTACCGCTGAATACTGGCTGAGCGTGCCGCTGCGCGGCCGCGCCCGGCATAGCGCCGCCGCCGCGCCCTGTGACTCAGTGTACTTATACATAGTGTGTACATATATTCCTCACGGACCGCAACACGCCGCTCAGATAGAATCATTCTACGACCGGGTAATTAATTTAACTCATTAACATCCTAATAACGTCTTTCTCGTACTAGGCACGGTACAATTATAATACAGTACTGTAACTCGGCTGCATGATAGAAATAAATGCCTACAGCCGCGCGGTACGTAAACATGCGTTAGGGCTGCCCGTCTCCAGCATTTTAATTATATTTGCCTACTTTCTGTTTCTATTTAGATTTGTGATTCAATCAATAAAAATGCGTGTTGTTTTTTGATTGGTAGATTTAATTAAAAAAACATGTTTTTGTTTGAAAAACAAATCGGGCTTATAAATTTGCGACCGAAAAAAATCCTTCTATAAAATAAAATAAATATGCTTTCTCCTTACGCGTTACAAAACTCCAATCCTTAGAAACTCCAACACCTACCTACTCAACTAGAATGCAAGAAACAGCTGACGAGTAAGTAACTTTTTATCTCAGCTTATTAACGTCTCTATAAATTAGGTACCTACCTACAACTCGCAACTACTCAAAACAAACATTCTTTGGTCACCAATTAATTAATTATTAAAAAGCTGAACAGCTGACTACGAATGTTTTAAAATCACAACCTAGCTCTAGCTGTTGTTGTTAATACCGAGAAAATAAAACCAGTTTTTAGTTTTATATGTTGTTATAGTAGCAGCAGAAACACTTTGTGAAAATTTCGAAAACTGTCTAATGACACACAGACGGTAAAAAATTTTTTTTAGTATTATTCATACACACAGATAATAAACCAATATTATTAATAATAAAATACCACGTCTTTACTTTGAATTATGCAAAGTAACAAATCACACATGCACCGAAGTTTTAACACAAGCGTAAGTAGGTAGGTACCTACCGTATCATGATTCATTCAGAACCGCATATAACTCCCTATTTAACTCGTCTCAATAACTTTCCGTTACTCTATTTGCTTTATTTATTCATCCAAACACCTTTTTTTTCGTGAGATAAAAGGAAATACTTATCCATTAAAAAGACACACATTATGTACCTACCTACTAGTAAGTAAAATTATTTTATAGTCTTACCTTTCAGAGTTTCCAGGTAATTTAAAAAAACTTATGTCTGGATGCGTTATTGACGAATTCATACAACCAAAAACAGCACAATATTTCCTACTCGTCATATTAACTGATTTTTAGAGGAAATATCGCGCGGTTATTGTTAAAAAAACAACACACAGTCCGTTCGACACTGCGGTACAGCCGTGACTATCTGCGCCCCGAGCGCACCCCGAGATCGAGGCGCGTAGGTATAGCTCGCGTTTCGTCCGTTTGTATGAAGTTGGAGTACTGTATTATAATAGTACCGTGTACTAGGTGATTACAATTTAACTAACGCCAATTGGTATTTTGACAACGACACGTGTAGCATGATTTTACAAAGAGATAACAATGTACTTACTGCTGTTACCTGTGATTTTATGAACATTTCTTTGCTATACCAACTTAACCATCAACACAACTTAAACAATAGACTTTTAGATTTGGTTTTCTGTATTGTGTACGGTCACTTCACCCCATAATTCTTTGCACCACAAAGCTCTGAATATTTGCTTAAGGACTAGCACATCTGTGGTTCTTGAGAGGAAGCTCGTTCCAAAAAAATTATATTATAAATCGGACTTTGACTCGATTAATAAGGAACTCAACAAAATTAATTGGGACTCTGCTTTTTCTTTGCTGAATGACATTGACTCTGTAGTTACATATTTTTATAATATTCTATCCTCACTAATAGACAAATATGTGCCTACCACTATGTCTTATATCGTTAATAATAAATATCCGCCTTGGTACACGAAAGCTTTAGTTAAATTAAATAATGAGAAAAGAAAGCATCATAAGAAATGGAAAAGCTATGGTAACAGAATAGATTACGATGCATTTTCTTTGTTAAGAAAAAGACTCCGTAAGTTAGAATGCGAAAGGTTTGAAAAATATGTGTCTTTCTCCGAAGATCGTATTCGCAAACACCCGAATTACTTTTGGTCTTACGTGAAGTCTAAAAGGCAACTAGGAGATATTCCGCACATTATGTATCATGATGGTACTCCTCTTAGGACCGGTACAGATATTTGTACTGCTTTTAATGAGTATTTCCAGTCTGTTTTTGTCCCTGCAAATAATTTAAACAATCGTAACTTGTATGATACTGACCATAGTGAATATACTTCAGCTAATATTAGTTCTATTAACTTAGATACACGTATAATACTTAAAAAACTCAAAACAGTCAACCTACACAAAGGTGCGGTGCCCGATGGCGTGCCCCCCATTTTTATCGCTAAATGTGCTGAGGCCCTACTAAGACCTATTAATCTAATTTTCCGTTTATCTGTGGAACGTGGTCAATTTCCCCATATTTGGAAGAAAGCTTTTATTACACCAATACCAAAAAGTAATTGTCGCGAATTGGTATCTGAATATAGACCTATATCGAAACTATGTATTTTTGGCAAAATATTTGAAAAGATAATTACAAATCAACTCTCTCACGAAACAAAAAATATCATATCTGCAGATCACCAGGGATTCTTTAAACATCGCAGTGTCGAAACTAACATGGTTACTTTTGTCGACTATTTACTTAACTCTATGGATAAAAATACACAGGTGGATGTCGTGTACACCGATTTCTCCAAGGCATTTGATAAAATTAATTATAACTTACTAATTGTAAAACTTCGGCGAATCGGTATACACGGCAACCTACTGAGATGGATAGATTCATACATTCGTAACCGCAGTCAGGCTGTATGTATAAAGGCTTACTGTTCCACGTACTTACCGATAGCTTCAGGCGTCCCTCAAGGCTCTCATCTTGGACCTGTCCTATTCTCTTTATATATTAACGATATCGACAAGACTTTATGTAATACCAGTCAGCTCTTATACGCTGATGATACTAAATTATTTCGATCGGTTATTAGTTCTGTCGATTGTGGTAAATTACAAGACGATTTAGACTCCTTACTTAAATACTGTCACGAAAACCAACTGTTTCTTAATCCAAAAAAATGACATATTATCAGCTATATGCGCAAAAAATCTCCTATTGTTTACAATTATAAATTAAATAACGAAACTCTTGGAAGGGTTAGTAATATAAGGGACTTGGGTATTATAACGGATAGTAAGCTAACATTTAAATCACATTACGACTCCATAACTCAACGAGCCTTTAGAAACTTAGGATTTATCAACAGAGTCACTAAGCCTTTTAAAAATAGTACCACTATCAAAATGCTTTATTTTAGTTTTGTTAGGTCTATCTTGGACTTTGGAAGCATTATTTGGAACCCATTCTACAAGGAACATATAGATCAGTTAGAAAAGGTCCAAAAAAAATTCATCAGAATTCTAAATTATCGCAACTGTGCCCCATCAGGCTCTTATGAGGAATCTTTAGCTCGATATAAACTACTCAGCCTCCGGGATCGGCGCACGCAATTTGACATAACTTTTCTATACAAAATTTTAAATAACTGTATTGACTCAAACATAATTCTCTCCAAAATTAACTTCATCGATAAACTTCGACTTCCTGTACGCTCCTCACGTCTCGGTAAGATATTTATACCACTTCGTTCTCGAAAAAAATACTGTCAAAATAATTTTTTCACACGATGCCCCAATAATTACAATAAGAACTTCTCTGATATAGATTTATTTAGTAACTCATTGCAAAAGTTTAAGCTAATGTTGTTTAAAAATCTGTGTCAATAGGTAAAAAACTTAAACATATGTATGCTGCGTATTACGTAACCTGCATTATATTCCTGGACACGATTGTTATGATATGGTGTCCGCCCTTGTTTCTTGTTCTTTTTATGTTTTTATTTTTCTTTATTTGATATGTTTTGTCTTACACAATATGATATGTAAACGCTTTCATAGTATTAATATAAGTACTTTACTCTGTAACATCTGTGACTCATGCAGCTTTCTAAGTCAACACATAGACTTTAATTATTACAAAAAACTGATTTCGGCACTCGTTGTCTATTTATTGTGTAATTTTTGTTTTAAATGACTGTTTGTGCCAAAATAAATGAAAAAAAAAAAAACCTATTCCTTGAGATACGTGTAGGAAGATCTAACGTTTTATTAGGTATAGTTTATTGTCCCCCTGTTGTTAGTTACTTCTCCAGTCTGGAAACAGTTCTGGAATCGTTTGGGTCGGAATATGCACATCACATAATTATGGGCGATTTTAATACCGATCTTCTAGCGATTAACTCTCCCCGTACGCGTTATCTCCTTCACATCATCCAATCCACCTGCTTCCACGTCCTTCCCCTTCAAGAAACTCATCATAATATTGAACACCAGGATACTTGGCTTGACCTTATGCTCACCTCTGCTCCTAACCGAGTCCACTCCCATGGTCAACATCTTGCTCCTAGATTTTCTCATCATGACTTGATCTTTCTCTCCTATATCCTAAAACCCCCTAAATCCTGTCCCAAAATTTTGCGAATGCGTAGTTTTAAGCGAATGGATGTCGAAAAGCTGTGTTCAGATGTTACCAAATTAGACTGGACGAACTTGGCAGCAGCTACCGACATAGACGACAAGGTCAGGATATTCAACGACGCAGCTCAGAACTTGTACGATGTTCACGCACCTGTTAGGCAAGTTATAATAAAGCGCCCCCCCGCACCATGGATGACGGAGGAAGTATGAATGGCTATGAGACGGAGAGACCATTGCTTCAAAAAATACAGGAGAAACCGCTGTCAAGAGAAATGGAACCTCTTCAAGACTGCAAGGAATCGGTGCAACCAGGTGATACGTAACGCAAAACGCCGTCATATTCTTCAAAATATAGAAAATTCTTCGTCTTCCAATATGTGGAAGTTTCTTGGTACATTGGGCATTGGTAAACAACAGCGCCCTGAGGTGATAATGAAAATTGGTCTAGATGACATCAATCGTCACTTCTCGTCCGCGCCTCAGTTAGATCATCAAACCAATAGTCAAACATTGAACTACATTGCTGGTCTTGCCCGACCCAATATTGAATCCTTTAACTTTTCTCCGGCATCTTCCGAGGACATCAAAAAGATCATTCTGTCTATCCATTCCAATGCTATGGGTTGTGACTGCATCAGCCGTCGTATGATTGTCACTATCCTGGATCAAATTATGCCTGCAATAGCCTATATCATTAACTTTTCACTCGACTCCGGCAATTTTCCCGCAATCTGGCGTGAGACTTTCATAATCCCTTTACCCAAAAAAAAACCCTTCTCTCCCTGAACACTATCGACCTATTTCCATACTCCCCTTTCTCTCTGAAGTGCTTGAGGCTCATGTACATAAGCAGCTATCGCAGTTTGTGTACCAGCAGAAGCTTCTTAGCCATTTACAATCTGGATTCAGACCTGGTCATAGCACAATTACTGCTCTCCTAAAAGTGACTGGCGATATTGGGGAGGGTATAGAGGACACCGAAGTCACAGTGCTGGCTTTGATTGATTTCTCGAATGCCTTTAATACCATCAGTCACGATGTTCTGCTATCCATCCTTTCATTTAATACATTAAAGATCATATACGGAGCTACTTATTTAGGTTCTATGTGCTATGGTGCACCTGTATGGGCCGATAGGGCGACCGTAGGCGCTGTCCGTCGCAAACTGTTACAAGGCCAACGACTTGCACTGATATTTTTGTGCAAGGCATATAGGACGGTTAGCACTGAGGCTTTGCCGGTGTTGGCGGGTGTGCTTCCGGTCGATCTCGAGGTGCAGAGACGTGCAGCCATGTACTATTCAAGACAAAACATGGAATGCGATTTTTTGGACGCTCGGGATCGCGGTAAAATCACAAGATTGCTTCAACAGCAGTCCGATGTCTATAATGACCTCATAGACGAATGGCAGCAACGCTGGGACGAATCATCCAAGGGGCGCCATCTTTACCAATTTTTTCCATCTGTTCGCGAACGGTTGTCGAGGACATGGCTTGAGGTGGATCACTGTGTCGCTCAATTTCTTACGGGTCATGGTAACTTTAAGAGCAAGTTGTATTCATTTAAATTAGTCGAGTCACCATTGTGTCAATGCTCAACACCTAACTCTCATTATGAACAGTCTGCTCATCATATCCTCTGGGAATGTAGTCTTTGGTATAATGAACGTAATATAATGCTGAATAGCTTGCAGGTGACATCTGGGGCGGTATACTATGGGGATCTTGTGTCAACTAGGGTGAATTTCCGTGCGTTTAGGCGATTCTGCCATACATATTATAGAAATCAAATATAGCTCATGTAGGACCCGTAATATTTTGTGGCCGTGGTGCTTCCCTGTTTAAAAGGGTGTATGCCTATTTTACTTCATTTTGTCTCCCGCTTTGCTAAGGAGGGAAGTGGATTTACTGTATTTCCAACTCCTCCAATTTTCTTCTGATTAATTTCGTTGCGGGTTCCAAGACAGTTGAATTTCTTCCTGGGACTTCCCGAGTGTCATAACTCGGTGTGTTCGTGGGTCACTGCTGTGGATCCTGGTGTACAGGAGTTACAGTGGTGGGCGTGTGGGTGGGATTAGTCCCAATATCCATCCTTTCCTATCTTATGATCTCCTCGGAAGCCCTGGAATGGTTTTCCTCCTATCTTCAGGGACGACAACAGTGTGTTCGTATTGACGGCTTGTCATCGAGTTGGTGCGATCTTTTTCAACACCTTCAATGTGCGTATCATCTGTATGCAGATGACTTGCAAATTTACGCCCAATCGAGAGTTGAAGACAGCATCAGTTTTCTACATCACCCGAAGGTCGACTGGCGAAAAATGCCCTGGGCATTTAGTCCGCCTGTGTACAACTTGTGCATTAAGTTAAATAAATAAATAAATAAAATCGGTTACCAGCACCGGGCTGATATGCAAGCACCGGAGAATCAAGTGGAGTCCCACATTTCAGCTGCAACTTATGCTGCTCGGGCGGCACAAATATTTTCTTAACAGCCGCTGATGCAGTCGCGCGCCCCTCTGATTGAGCAAGGTATCACGGGTTGTCCTCTCAAGCTCCTTTGTGGATGTGGGGGGCCACACCACCAGGGTCTCCCCTCAGTTCCAGCTCGGACCGGTTCCTCTCAGACATTATAGGTATTTGCGGCCTCCTTACCAGGTGCAGCCTTTTCAAAAACGGTTATTTTCCCAACAGTGTCCCTTTTGGTTAGTGGCTCTGGTGGAGCTCTGGTGGTGATCGGGTTACATCAATTTATGGTCAGGTTAGTTTTGTGGTTACTGGGGAATCGGGTTCTTCCCCCACTATTTCGGTTACAGCTCTTGGACCAGGTACTTGGCAAACATCCACTGGTATCCCTTCCTGCAGTGGTTGGTAACTCCGCCTCGGATCTGCCTCTTGCGGATCACGAGTTTTGGAAACCGAGTTCACTTGATCTGCTTCTCGGTTCTGATATCGCAGGACAGGTGTTATGTTCGGGTTTGGTTATCGCCTTGCATCGGGATGGCCTGATTGTATTCCTATCGGTTTTGGGTTACTTAGTTTTGGGCCCAGAATTTCTTTTTATTCAGAGTAATGATCAAACAGTATTTACGGGCGTTTCTCTGGCCGAGGTTATACAAAGGTTCTGGAAAGTGGAGGAGGTTTCTTCGGCCCCTTACACGGACCCACTGGACTTGGAGTGCGAGAGTCACTATAGACAGACTCTGGTGCGTTTACTGTCAGGGCGGTTTATGGCACGGTTGCCATTCCTATCTTCACACCCACCTCTCGGTCTATCGTTTGGCTTAGCGGAGAAACGTATGTTGTCGATGGAGCGCCGCATGAAACGGGATTCTGTATTTCGGGAAAAATACGTTCAATTCATGCGCGAATATAAGGAGTTTGGACATATGCTCCCCTCGCGTTCGAATTATTCCTCGGTGATACATTACTCTATTCCTCACCACGCTGTTTTTAAGGCTGATAGTGGGAAGATACGTGTTGTATTTGACGGATTGGCTCCGTTATCCAGCGGCGTCTCTCTTAATCAATGTCTACACTCAGGTGCTAAGCTCGAAAAGAATATCTCGGATCTAATTACGGCTTTCTGTAGGCATCTCGTGGTCTTTGCCACAGATATTTGTATGATGTTCAGGCAAACTACCATACATCCGGACGATAGGCGCTACCAATTGATTCTTTGGAGAGAAAATTCATCGCAGCCACTTTTAGTCTACGAACTGGCTACAAATACTTACGGGTTAAAGTCCAGCCCTTGGATGGCCATTCGGAGCCTAATGGAGTTGGCTCATCGGGAACGAGCAACATTTCCAAGAGCGGCAGCCATCTTAGAAACAGATCTATATGTAGACGACATATGCACTGGGGCGTCGTCTGAGCACGAGGCGCTGCTACTTCGAGATGAGTTAATCGGAATTCTTGCCACGGCTGGCTATGAGTTATGAAAATGGGTCTCCAACTGCCCACGCTTATTGACTGATCTTCCGGCAGATCACAGGCAGGATCCACTCCTTTTTGTGGACTCGGATAGCCCTCACTGTACTTCCGTCTTAGGGGTGCAGTATCAACCGGTTTCGGATACTTTTTCATTTCGGTTCACGGCAGTAATGGCGAATTTCTGGACTAAGCGTTTGGTACTCTCTACGGTGGCCACAATTTTCGATCCCAACGGTTAGATCGCGCCAGTGATATTTTGTTCCAGAAAGTCACAGGCTCGTTGTGCGCCCTCTATAGGCTTAAGAACTTTCTGCCATTGAAAGCTAAGTCAATACTTGTTCAGACTCTAATATTCCCTATAATTGACTATGGTGATGTGTGCTACTTTGACCTGAATGCTGATCTACTCAATAAGCTTGTCCGCCTTCTCAATAATTGTTCGTTCGTCTTCGTTTTCAATTTACGCAAATATGATCACGTGTCTCAGCATCGCTCTCTTTTGCAGTGGCTTCCAATTCGCCAACGCAGAGAGACACGGGCATTAGCTACCTTTATTCTTTCATTCATTCTTTACTCTTTTCTCTAAGTTCTCCCTCAACTACTCAACTTCAATATTTAGGTGCAAACCACGCTAAACCCCTTACTAAGATTGTGGAATCAACACCGTGTCTGAAATTTATTTTGTCAAAGGCACCTTCGATATCGATAAAGGTGCCTAGTGTTGATTTTTTGTGCTTTAGATTGCCTTCATATGTGATACTACTCAATGTAAAGCTGATTATGTTGACTTTCCCATCGAGTATGCGTGTTGGTTATTATATACGGAGGTGACTGACTAACGCAGTGCTCTGAGTTTACCTATTTATTAGCCTTTCAAGAACCTTTAATAGGAACCCAAGGAGCACTTAGGCGTTACCGACAACAAATATGCAGCACTTATAGAACTTAGAGTTCTTTTGGAGACGTACAAGGGTGTCAAGAAAAGATTCTATATTTATAAGTGTGGCGTAAGACAGGGTGGGCTGACATCACCAACTCTGTTCAACCTGTACGTCAACGGTCTGATCGGGGAGCTCGGCCGGTCTGGAGTCGGCTGTCACATGACAAATGAACCTGTCAATAACTTGGGCTACACCGACGACATGGTTCTGCTGAGCCCGTCCGTTCAGGGTCTGCGTACATTATTAAAAATTTGTGAAAAATACTCTGCAAGTCATGGACTGACCTATAATGCGGGCAAAACGGAGGTTATGATTTTTAGACACGACAGAACTAACAGCTTTAACCCAGTAATTACTAGTGGCGGGACACCCCTTAAAACCGTAACCTCTTTCAAATATCTAGGGCACGTAATAAGGGATAACCTTAGGGACGATGATGACATGGAGAGGCAAAGGAGGTCTATTGCCGCTAAGAGTAATATGTTAGCACGCCGTTTCGCACGCTGTTTCGCAGTAGGGAGGTTAAAGTCACCCTGTTCGCGGCGTACTGTCAGTCCTTTTACACCTGTAGCTTATGGAGGAACTACACCAAGAAAACGTACAACGCATTACGAGTACAATATAATAACGCTTTTAGAGCCATGCTTAACCTGCACCTGGCGGTGTAGTGTATCTGGCATGTTCGTCGGGAACAGGATAGACGACTTCTTTGCAGTGCTACGAAAGAGGGCTGCTTCATTTATGAATAGAATCAGAAGTACTGCCAACTCAGTTGTCAAAACCGGCTGGACAACTCAGTTGGCAGTAGTTGTCGATACAGAATATGTGATTTGTAAAGGTAAATGACGTATTTTATTGTTAATTTAGATTTATTTTGTATTGTAATGAATGTGGTGATAATAATTTTATTTTATTTTTTGTTCTAATTTTAGTATTCCGACTTTATAATTGTGTAATTTTTATGATTTTATGATTTTTATGATTTTATGATTTTGTGTTTTTGCCTATGGGTTTATACCTGAAATAAATTATTATTATTATTAATTTTTATAAGGTTGATTTACTTTATTATACAGCTCAAGCTGTACTAAATCTTTATAAAAGAATCCGCGTAAACTAAAGGTGTTAAAACGGAATATTAAAACTCTACTTTAAAACTTTAAGAATTTTTGACACTTTAAGCTTATGTTTATTATTCAAGCTGCACAGAGGCTGTATTTTGTATGTGATCACTTAATTACTACAGCTTTATGTGTTAATATGGTATCACTCTATACTTGAGTCTGTATAATGGTATATGCAAACTCCTTTATAAAACTTATTATTATTGCGTAATTATACACCCTTGTAAGTGTTAGTTTTATGACTTCTGACAAATATGATGTTAAAACACTATAACAATAAATTAATTCTATAGTACAGCTTTAGTCTGTTTTATTGTCAGTCATCTATCTTTGCAATACTAAATAAACGTGTAATTCTGGATAAAAATATGTGTAAAAAAGGAAAAAGGTCCGGTGGAGTCAAAAGGAAGATTAAAAGAGAATATAAAAATATAACAAATTACCAACCAAATGAAAATAGTGATACTGAGTCGTCATTTATAGAGAATGAAAAGAATGTAGTCATGAATCGAGCAATCTACAGTCAAGCGCCACTTCAGTCGACGTCTTACGAAGGTTCCGCAGCAAAAACGTCAAACATTGATATTGAAAGTGAAAATTTAATAAAACCTTGGGAAACTGATAATGACATATTTTCATGCAGCAGTACAAGTAAAGAAGACGAATTTTCAGAAAATTTAGTGTTCCGTCGTAAAATTAAGGAATGGGCTATAGAAAGAAATATATCTCAAAAAGCTCTTAGTGATTTCGCAACAATACTAAATTGCAGATTTCCGGGAATATTACCACGGGACGCTAGAGCAATTATAGGTACTGTCAAACAAATACATAATATCAAGACTATAGAACAAGGAGAATACTGGCATAATGGCCTCACTAAATCTCTACAGAAAGCATTGGAAAACTGGGTAGATGTTCCAAACAAAGTAAAATTAAATTTCAATTTCGACGGTCTCCCAATATTTAAAAGCTCCAATAAAGAATTTTGGCCAATTTTATGTAATATATTTGAAAGACTTGATATAGAGCCATTTGTTATTTGTATCTATTTTGGAGTTGGAAAACCAAAAGAAATTGATCAATATTTAGATGATTTTGTAAAAGAAATAGGAAATTTAATTAAAGAAGGAATTTATCTCGAAGATAGAAAAATATCAATTGAAATTAGATGTTTTACATGTGATTCTCCAGAGAGAGCTTACATTAAAGGTGGTTAAAGTATATAAAAACTTATTACAAAGTACGGATTTAGACTATTTAAAAAAATCACATAGTAGGCTTAGTGATTTTTTAATTTTCTAAGACTTACGTTTTCGCGGGAGACTATAAAGGTGATATGCACAGTTTGAAATTTACTTTTCGTTTTTACTCAATCGGTTTGTTATACTATACAAAATGTGGTTATATAAAATTATAAATGTGGCTTCATTCGTAGTTTCATTCAACCATAATTCGACTAAAATAATTCTTGTAATATTTAACTTTCAGGTGTATGTAACTTTAATGCAAAACATGGTTGCTTAAAATGTGTCACAGTAGGAGAATACTCATACTTATCACATACAGTGACATTTCCTGAAACTATTTGCCACCCTAGAACAGACCAAGAATTTCGAGAAAAAAAGTATGGGAATCACCATAAAAAAGATTCTCCTCTACTGAAGTTGCCTGTTGATATGACACAAAACTTCCCGGTAGCAGATTCTCTACACCTCGTGGATTTGGGAATAATGAAGCGGCTATTTGTTGTAACGGTAATTTTGGAAAATCTATTACCAAATGGAGTGCCAGAGATACCGAAACAGTTTCAAATTTTCTTATTAAACGCAAATTGCCATCTGAAATTCATAGGTCAGTAAGAGGATTAGACTGTCTTTCTCATTGGAAAGCATCAGAATATAGATCTTTTTTACTTTATTTGAGCATTATTATACTTCCAGACGCATTACAACACGATGCATTTTCACATTTCCTGGCATTTTTCTGTGGTATTACAATATGCTCTAGCAAAAACTATAATCATTTTTGCCATTGGCAAAAGAGCTTTTAAAATATTTTTTTGAGCATTATAAAGACTTTTATGGATCAGATTATATAACTAGCAATGTCCATAATGTAGTGCATCTCACAGATGAAGTACAAGGATTTGGTCCACTTCATACATTTAGTCCTTATCCTTTTGAAAACAAGCTGCATTTGTTAAAAAGGATGCTAAGGCATGGCAACAAACCTCTTGCTCAAGTAGCAAAAAGATTGAATGAAAATTCAGGATTAGAAATGAGCAAGAGCAGACAAAATCAGCAAATCACATATGTTGAACCCTTTTTTACTACCAATAGCAGAAAACTAAATATACTACATTTGAAAGATTTTAAAATTTCTTTGAAACCACAGAATAAATATTTTATATGTTACAATAGTGACATTTTGGAAGTGAAAAAAATAGAAACCGTTGTTAGCAGTGAAATAAAGATAATTGGCTATAAAATTACTGGCTTAATCGACATTTTTGAAGAACCAATTAAATCATCATACTTAAACATATTCAAAGCCAAATTATCTACTATCAAGCGGACAGAAACCGTAGTTAGTTCTAAAGATATAAAATCTAAATTAGTATGTACTGAACACAAAAATTACTCATACTTTATACCCCTTTTGCATACAGTTTAAATTAATTAAATTTAAGTTTAAAAGAGAAATAAAACACTTTGTAATCAAGAAAATCTGTTTTTATTTTTATTCTTTGCAAAACCCGCAGATGTTCAAAGAACTATAAACAAACACCACTGGACATAATTTGGTGTCTTATGGACAATTACAGTCACGAGATTACGTGTTTTGTATGCTAACTTATCTATAAAACACTGTCGCATGGACATACTCAAATAGTTTCTACTTACTTACTAGATAGGCAATAAAAACAGTCACATCATTTGGTGTCTTACGGACAATCACAGTCACGAGATTACGTGTTTTCTTCTTAAATGCTAACTTATCTATAAAACACTGTCGCAACGACATAATCAAATAGTTTCTTTGTTATACTTACTTACTAGGTAGATTGCCTACCTAGTAAGTAAGTATAACAAAGAAACATACATATACACACATAATTTGGTGTCTTATGGACAATCACAGTCACGAGATTACGTGTTTTCTTCTTAAAGGCTAACTTATCTATAAAACACTGTCGCATGGACATAATGAAATAGTTTCTTTGTTATACTTACTTACTAGGTAGATTGCCTACCTAGTAAGTAAGTATAACAAAGAAACATACATATACACACATAATTTGGTGTCTTAAGGACAATCACAGTCACGAGATTACGTGTTTTCTTCTTAAATGCTAACTTATATATTACACTGTTGCACGGACAATCATGGTCCTTTAAATTTTTACATATTGAGTTATTAGATAGGTAAAATCACAGTCATGAGATTACGTGTTTTGTATGCTAACTTATCTATAAAACACTGTCGCATGGACATACTCAAATAGTTTCTACTTACTTACTAGATAGGCAATAAAAACAGTCACATAATTTGGTGTCTTACGGACAATCACAGTCACGAGATTACGTGTTTTCTTCTTAAATGCTAACTTATCTATAAAACACTGACGCATGGACATAATCAAATAGTTTCTTTGTTATTCTTACTTACTAGGTAGATTGCCTACCTAGTAAGTAAGTATAACAAAGAAACATACATATACACACATAATTTGGTGTGTTAAGGACAATCACAGTCACGAGATTACGTGTTTTCTTTTTAAATGCTAACTTATATATTACACTGTTGCACGGACAATCATGGTCCTTTAAATTTTTACATATTGAGTTATTAGATAGGTAAAATCACAGTCACGAGATTACGTGTTTTTATAAATGCTAAGAGTATCCGCATAATACACACCCCACCTGCAAATTCAGTTTCTGCAATCAACACCTGTCGTTAGCCAAGTAAGATTTAAATGTAGTTTGTAAACGTAAGCACTCTTAGAAAGCTAGGTAACCAAAAAAGAAACAAGTTTTTATGATAAACTTAGATTGGGTTAAGTTAATAAAATAAAATTATTAACGATAACATTGCCCGATAAGATAAATGAAAATGTAGTTATTAAGATAGAGATTTTTTTCTGATGGGTGATCTAACAAAAGGACTCTTCCTTCTCCTCGTCTTCTTCTCTTTCCTCTGTGACATCTTCCGTGGTATTTTTTGTTTCATTTGTAGCGTCGTCGTCTGGAACAATCATGACGCTTTCAACTTGGTTGGTGGTTTGATTTGTTTGATTGGAATTTTTAAGTGTATCTTTTTTTGTTCTCCTACGTTTTGTTGATGCTCTTTCATTCTTGCTGAGTTTTCGCTTTACAGAAGTTTTAAGAACAGTTTTAAAAAAGTTTTCATTATTTTCAATGGTATAAGTTTGGTCCCAGATATGTATCAGTTCGTAGTAAAACTTAAGGACGTTTTTATAAGCCTTTAGAGGATTTTTTACGTTATCACTAGTACCTCTACTACCACCAGTCCAGGAACACTTGTATAAGAAATCACGAGTAAAAAACACATCTAATATTTTGTATGCACATGTTCCACCTCTTCCATCCGATTGTGAACATACGAAAGAGTATTGCTTTAGCAGTTTATTTTTTTGCTGCTTGTCAGTTAAAAGTGATTCCAGTTCTTCTAGCTCTTTAACTGAATCAATAGGTTTTATGACAAAAGTATAATTTTCAATCTCGTTGGATTTGCCCAGTGTCTCTATCTCTATCAAATTGCACTGATAGACTTGCCAATTTGTGTAACATTTTTTTCTGGTTGTCCATTAGAACATTTATTGTTTGTCATATTTATTTGATTGTCTAAAATCAATTTTAGGTAATTTTCAATCTGATTCACATCAGTGTTTTGCTGTATTTGTGTTGGAATTTGTGTTTCGAAATTAGTATTTTGTGTTGCCACATCAGAGTCATTTATATATTGAATAACGTATTCAGCTGCAGTTGTTGGAAGAACCGGTGTAGATGTTGTAGCTGTAGATGAAGTTAATGACTTCTCTGGTTGATTAAGTGCCTGAAATCACACATAAAATGGATTAATGATGTTTTTGTCAATCGCTATGCAAACATTTTGACTTTTAGAGAGACTGTAGTCTGCATATAGAGTTGGCCCAAAATGTTAAGAATGTAGGCGTTCTACTTTTCTACCGACAATCTGAGTGACAAATTTTTTGATTTAAAAAAAAAAGTGTATTTCTTTTATAAAATGTATTTTTAAATCATTGTCCAGTTATCGAAGATACTAACTTTTAAACTTTCGCGTTCCATGATAATTAATATTATTTAACGGGAATTAACGCGATCTCTTATTTAGGGTATTACATACCTCTGGTTTGACGCACGCCCTCCGTCGTCGACGATCGACGACGGAGGGCGTGCGCCGATGAGCCAGTCAGCCTGTGACCACGGCCGGTGCAACCTGGTCGAAACGTCAGGCAAACCAGAGGTATGTAATACCCTAAATAAGAGATCGCGTTAATTCCCGTTAAATAATATTAATTATCAGTTATCGAAGATTTCAGAAATGTATAATGCATCGAAGTTTTATTTTATATCTTTTATTTTTTTAAGTTTTATCGGAATAGTAAGAAAAAATAAACACCTCAGTCACAAAAAAAAATATTTATTAGTTATTATGTAAAATCAAATTTTCAGTTTTTCTTTCACTTTGCTTAACTGGAATACAAGCATTTATTATTATGTAACTCGATTTATAAGAATTTTTATTACAAATATATAAAAAATAACATTTAATACCACTCTCTTCGACTGCACGGATGGCGTAGTGGTTTAAGCGGTCGCCACGCCGCTTCCTACTACGCTGAGTGTTGTGGGTTCAAACCCCACATGGGACGACACTTTGTGTGATATACAAATTGTTGTTCTGAGTCTGGGTGTTCTTTGTGTCCGTTTCATGTATGTTTGTAAAGTCCCCCGCGACACAGGATTTATTCCTAATGCGGGAGTTGTCTATTAAAAAAGAAAGAAAAGAAAGAAAAAAGAAAGAACTCTGTCACATTTTTGCTCGTTAAGATAACAAACTTTGAAATATTTTGCAAATAATTGAAATAAACATAGTCGAAATTCTGTTAATACCGTATATGGTCAATATGTAATAATATAATACGTTTTTTTAGTATATATGTTTTCAATAAATAGAATCATATGCTACATTGACGTTTAGTTACAAGAGGGACAAAATTGTGACAGAGTGTGATAGAGTGGTAGATATTAATAAGCCAACATTTGAACTTAATTTTTTAACATTTTTAATGTTTTTAAAACTATAACAAAACATAATGCTTCTCTTATAATGCTACATAATATATTATTTCTTGGTAGAACCATTCTTTGGTACACGTAATTTTCTCTTTTCTCTTATTCTACTTTTCAAATACTTCTATTGGTTTATCAAATTCGTAACAAACACGCTTTCCTCTTTTGACTTCTTTAGGACTTCGAATTATTTTTATCAAGTTTTCAAACATCACATCTGATAGATCTGATTTTATTAATTTAAATATTTTTCCAGTGTCATCAACAGTTTTATAAAACATTACCTGAACATCTCCATCTTCATCCACACAACTTTTTGCTACTCCTAAGTAGGTGTACTCGACTTTGTTTTTACTGGGTACTTTTACTAACATATGTGTACCATTTTTTATTAATAATGGGTGAATGTTGTCAACAGACAGGACGTATGAAGTACCCGGTTTTATGTGCACATTTTTTTTCTGATTAACAAGAGGCTGATCATCTTCATCTTCTGAAGTAGAAATATAAACAGTCTCATAAAATCTCTTTGTAGGAGCTCTAATTATGTTGGTTATATCAGCTAGTGGTTCTTTTAAATCTGAGGTTGGGCTATCGTTAACTTCTATCTCATGTTCAGGAATTTGTAATGTTCCTTAATGGCATTTTTCAAGATACTATTTTTTTTTCTTCTTCGGCGCCTTTAATTTTATCTTCATTTTTTTTATAGTTTTGGTCATATTATGTAATAAGTTATCTTTTTATTTTTTCTTGTATTTTCGTATTTTTTTCTGAAACTCTTTTACATTGTCTTGGAGTTTCATATTTTGCCTATAAATTTTCGATCTGTCTCGTCTAACTTTTTATCTACCAATTGCTCTAGCAGTGGATGAGATTGAAGTTAGTGAACGAGATCTAGGACATAAAGTAAGTAACCTGGGGCTTGAAGGAACAGTTGTGGAAGCCGGAGAATTCATTAGAACGTTCTGCAAAGCTTTCTATTGTTCTCTTCTCTTCTTGTTTCTAACTTGCCATTTTCTTTTCACTTGTCTGTGATCTCTTGGTGTCATATCTTTGACTAGCTTTTTGCGAGTATGATATCTTTCTAAGTCTTTTCGTTTCACTTCTGCAACTTTTTTGGGGTCTTGTTTCCTTTTTTCACGACAACGTCACTGCCATTTTTAATTACCCCGATGATAATACCTTAAATGAATAAAATAATCGATAATGTAATATATAGAACACAAAAAATATTAATTAACTATTGTAAAAATCAATCAATGCAAAGTTCAAGACAAAAATTACCACTTCGTCACGAGTTATGCCACTCCGTCACAGTTTATTTTTGACAGAGGTGCCTCGTGACAGAAGTGTAAAATAATAGTGTTCGAGGATTTTAGCGTTCACAAAATTACAAATTGTTCGTAAAAGTGGGTGAATATAACAGATTTGCTGGGAAATAATAATATTACATATATAAATATTAATTACAATAAAATTTCAAAGTAGTAACTTACGTGACAGAGTGGTCGTCGAATAAACACACGCACCTCTGTTCACTTCCTGCAGGCGAGTAACTCGGCTCGCTCCCGGGTGAGGCCTCAAGGCATGAGGCCAAGGGGAAGAGGAAACCGTACTGTTGCTTAGTGTTGAAGGTCAAACAGCTAAGAAGCGTTTTTTGTTTTGCGAAATGCGTGACGGAACATAGCAAGAAAAAACATACATAGCCGGACCCAACGATAAAATATTTTTTTGTTTAATAATATGAACCTTTACGTTTATTATATTCTAATCAATTTAATGATAATATTTCAGAAGTTAAATAAATAATTTTATATTAAAGGATTCCATATGATTTTTTTAAGCGAGATCATTTTGTAACATTAGGCGGCGCAAAGAGACACATTTTATTTGTATGTAAAACACCTCTGTCACACATTTCGAATACTGTCACAATGATTTTGTAAAAAGCAAAAAAAAATAAAAACGGAATTTTAGTATTATTATAATCTCTGTATGGTCCAAAAAAATCTTGTGGAAATAAAATTTCAGAAACTGCAATTTTGGACAAAAACCGATTTTTTTTCAAGTATACTATACATATATTAAACACTCATAAAGTCACGTCTAATAGACATGCGGGGAAGGCTACCTAATAATGAAGTAACAAAATAATGCTTACCAATGGCTGGGCAAGCTAGAGTATTGTAATTACTGAAGTTAATATTACTATTTGTTGTGATTACTTCTGTCTGATTATCAAATTCGGTGTCACTATTTTGTAGCATGAGATCTAGTTCTCGTGTTGCTTCGTCGTATGATGTTAATAATTGTCTTTTGACACAGCAATGTGAAGAAGACCAATTATCTACAGGCTGCGAATATTCGTCCTTGACCAATTTATTGATATCTAAACGCTTTTTTGCCCATCTTAAAATACTATTAGACGCCCAAAAACTAGGTATAATGCACAGTCGTTTTTGGCCTTTTTCTATTGTTTCAATTATTTTGAACGGCATATTTTCCTGAAAAATATTGAAAAACATATGAAAAAAAAAATAGGCACACAACACCACACACTAAAAAAACTCCTCCTCATAGTTCTTAGTAAAATATTTTTTTAAAACGAACTACCGTTTTCTAACGCTTTGTTTTGTTTTTGACCTACCTACGAGTTTTAAGACGTGGCAAACAAAGGATCGAAAAGAACAAATAAATGCGTGCACGCTGTCCAGGCCTGGGCCTGTCGACTTTGTTCTACCAACATGAGGTAGGGCAGGTAGGTAAGCAAGAAAGAGACAAAGACATCAGAGTACATGAGAGGAATATATACATTTGTAAAATGTTGCCACCGAAAATACAATATCGTATTCTCTATAATAATGAGCTTATTAATTGGTTTTTAAAGTAAATTGCCCTTGAAAATACATTTTATATAGAATTCTGATGTGAAACAAATATATTTTTATTTATTTTTATTTTATATTAGGATCGCCAACATGATATACAGTAAGTTATATACAAAGAGAAAATAAAAAGTTAGATCTAACTGTTATCATATTTACAAGCAACCACGACATGCGTTAACTGTTACACTGAGCTTTTAAAAATAATTAACAACACTATTAATTCTAGTTAAAAAACAACACTTAACGACACTACTGCAATAATTTATCCAAAAACAATATATAAAAAATACTTAACCAATATGTAAAAAAACTTAATATGAGAAAAGACAACAAATAAACGGCATAACAAAGACAAGGCAAAAACAAGGTATAAGCTATCATTACAAGTAAACTCTTAAGCAAGCAATATAAATCTGATGTTTTTGTATTTAAGCCTCTGACATTTTGGAAATACAAATTTAATGAATAGAATTTAAAGTATAAAATTAATAAATAATTCGTTATATCTAAAATTTTAATTTTTGATATAACGAATTTATGAGTTTACTAAGGGTATCCTAGTAATGAATATAAATGTATGATGCGTTTTCATCTTTGCGCATGAATATGTTTTAAGAAATATAACATATTTAATTGATTATTATGTGATTAAAAACAATTTTATGGAATATAATGTCTGGCAACTGGCAACACTAACGTTCGCACGCCATATTGATTTTAATATTTCTTAAGAAAAATGTCTGCCGGCGCTTGCACATCGGTTTATCTTGTACTTGTTTATTTGTAATAAATAAGCTAGTTATTGATAACTTTGAGTATAGCTTGCTCCTCCGTGGCTGTGTTTTGGTGAAATTAAGTGTAAATTTTTATTTTCGCGATTAGTTCGCAGAAAAAAAAATTTGTTTCCTTTATATGTTATTACATACATACATACTTGTGATTTGTGAACAAATTCATGTGTTCATTTAAAATCAGGGATAATAAATGTTGCCTAAACTAATCTGATAAATTATATGTATTCACATCATCATCATGAGCCTTTAATAGTCCACTGCTAGACATAGGCCTCTCCTTAGAAAGGAGAATAAAAAAGTAAAGTACTAATCTTTGTTTTATTAAAATACTCTATAGATTAATTTTAGCCTTTTATGCACAAGTACACTGTGTTTCTCGATAGTGATTCTGTTTAGATGTTTTACAAAAATATTATTTTTCCTATTATTGTGGAACAAAAATTGTACTTGTGCATAAAATGCTTGATCCAAAGAATAAAATCAAAAATGCACTGCAGTTTAAACTAGCCCCCCTCCCCCTAGATTCTCTCTCTCTAGTTTTCGCAGGCGGTATATAGATGGCGCTGATCGCTAAGGAAAAATTTCCTCGTAAAATTTGAATGAAGTCGACATTCTTCTCCTTGAGTAAAAGTGTTCTGTGGTACAGGCACTATCTATAAACTAATTGCGTTGCTTGTAATGTGACGCTGCTGTCTCGCTCTGTGTGTGTGTATTCTATGGACGATGTTACCCACACGGTTGTTTGTTTACAAGTAATGTGTCTATCTGTAGGTGCGTCGTCTGTTGATTCCATCAAACTGCTTCAATTTGCCTTCGGCATATTACACACTTAAAAAACACGTTGTGTAAGCCGCGAGCGATGTAAACGGCGAAATCTAACAATTGCTAGCGATATATTATACATGGTTTTTCATTTTGAATACGTATCATTAATGAACTGTACAATTTATGTTTTGAAAACTGATATACAGCCTAAATATTAAAAATATTCTAATATAATGCATATTTAAAGGCAATAGCTGTACAATGGAATCTAAAAACTGCGTAGTAAAGCTACAGGATCTATAATACCCTCCAGATATACTTTAGGCTGTTTAATATTTATCACCATTTTTGAATAAACAAAAACAAAACATAATACAAATCCAACGATATTTGACAATAGCTACAGCTGCTATCGTAATTTTATAGCTAAAATAATGAGTGTATTCTAATATTATGCAGTATTTTCAAGCATATTATATTATTCTAACCTTAAAACCATAAACTTACTTACCCGTTTTAGTTATATTTTTTAATTAATCTTGATTATATTGCGGGCGCGTGAATATTTTGACACAAAACTATACACAATTTCACAACAAGATTCGACATGCCGATTTACGGCTGACTAACTGAAGTTAACATCGCAAAAGTGAAGGAAATAGTGACTGAAAATCCTCATTCAACTTTGAGAGAGATAGCCGCCGAACTTTCTGTATCTCACGAGTCGATCCGTACCATTTTAACTAATCATTTGGGTATGAAACATGTTACCGCTCGGCTCGTCAATAAAAAAAAAAAGACCTGAATTTTTTCCAAAAACTCAATCGCATGAGAGTCGGTGAGGACATGCTAGAACGAGTCAATTCTGATCTACTATTCATGAAACGCATTGTTACTGTTGACGAGGCGCCTTTCAACTGAATCGAAACCGAAAAAACCACGCTAAAGTCGATCAAAAGTCAGTCATGTTGACGGAATTCTTGCCGGTAGGTCAACCGTTAAGTAAAAAACATTATTTGAGCGTTATGCGGCATATAAGAGAGCAAATTCGACGAAAAAGGCCAGATTTGTGGAAAGAAAATTCTTGGATTTTGCACCACGATAATGCGCCTTCGCACAAGGCCATAATTGTGAACGAATTTTTGACCAAACACTTAACAAATACCATCGAGCAATCACCATATTCACCAGATATGGCTCCAGCCGACTTCTTTCTTTTTCCTAAACTTGAATTATCACTTCGTGGCACCCGTTTTCAATCGGTAGAAGACATAAAGGAGAATTCGTTGCGAGAACTGAACTCAATTTCGGAAACAGCGTTTAAAAAATGTTTTGATGATTGGATTATTCGTTGGCCTAAGTGTATCGTTTCTGAAGGTGATAAAATACATACTTTGAAGGTGATAAAATAAATTTGGACGAATAACAAACATTTTGTGTGTATTATTGATCTTTTCCTAGTACTTTCTTGACAGAGTAGTATATTTTCAGGCTCTAAGAAGAATCATAATGTAAAACAACGAGGCTAGTGCAGAGCACACACCGCCTGTCAGTATGGCCGTAGTGGTCGGGAACTACAACTAACTTACTATGTAAATCTAATTTGATTGATTTAAATCAGAGTCTAATTGATAACGATTTTGATTACTCTGAATTGTTAGTTAAAAATAACATGAAGAATCATGTTATCTAAAAACAAAAACAAAAAACATCACAACCTAATAACTTGTAAACACATGCGCAAGCAATGCGTCCTATAAAGATGAGCTGCAATTTTGAATGCCCGGTCGTTCTCGCCTCTTCGAGGGTTGAAATCGACAAATCTTTGAGAATTAAAAATGATGAGTCTTTAAGAAATTATTTATTTACTTACATATATGACGGATTTGCAGGAGTGCTTTCAGTATTGATGCAATCATAGTCTCATTCGGGATATGCGATAGATTTGCAATAAACAGGGGTAACATTTCACTACAGTAATATTACATAGGCGTGTGTCGTGGGTAGATTTAAATAATTTTTGAGAATTGGGTTCGACGAGACTTCGAGAGTTACAAACGAGTCCTCGAGAGTTACAAACGAGTCTTCAAGAGTTACAAACTAGTCTTCGAGAGTTACAAACGAGTCTTCGAGAGTTACAAAGTAGCCTTCGAGAATTACAAACTAGTCTAAGAGAGTTACAAACTAGTATTCGAGGAATAAAAGCGACGAGTCTTCTAGGGTGCCAGATCCAAGGAGCCTAATTAACGTTCTTACAGACAACCACAGATCCAGGGCCTCAATTTTGCTATATTATGTTCACGCCGAGCCACTGTCATACCACTGACACGCTATTCAAGATGCCATCGAGTAGCCATTGACATCGGTATACACATCGGTAGTCTACACTGACTCAGTGTCTTTACAGTGGCAATGGAATGGCAGTGGCTCATCAGTGGTGATATCAAAAAGATTGCCATATTTGAAAAATTAATAAATCATTTTCTTATAATTTGGAAATGTATTACGTTTTTTTTTAAATTTGGGTCCATAAAGATGTTATGGATTTATCATAATTATTGATACCAATGTATAAACTACAACGACATAATAAATTTGTAAGTGCTATTGCCAAACGAAAAAAGTGGCACTGATTTATCTATCATTGAAAGAACGGACCAGCAAAATTAAAATGTTTTCTAAAGAAATAGTAAGTACTTACTTTCGTATTTTTTAAATGTTATAGACTAAATAAAATTGTATTATCTATTTCTGCAAACAAATTACAGAAGTAATTTAACACAATATTAATAAAATTATGGTTTAACACTACATAGGTGCATCATTGTCTTTACTTTGAATTATTATAATTCAAACTCCTAAATTCGCAGCAGAAATGGCAACTGAAGTACAATTAGACGCGTTTGATGTTCCTGGTTCAAGGAAGGATGTAGTCTGGCGAAGCTTTTATGCACGGAGTGCGCAAATATATGGTATTTCGCTAGACTGCACAAAGTAGAGAGTGGTGAGAATTAATTTACATAAAAAAAATATTCTATTCTTCTAGGCACCCCTCCACCAATCTCTTTCGTTATGAGAAGGCAATAACGAAATAAATTAGGGCAAATAGTTCACCACGTTATCAGCAAATTTCAACAGGCAAATTTTACACAACTTGATATGGAGAACTCTCAGTGAAGCAAATTGCCTTCGAATGCTGTTTGCCTTCACTGTTAAGGCAAGCGATAACTAAGTCTTTAGTAGCCATAACTTTCAGAGAAAAGTTTGACTAAAGATTTCTTTAATCTTTTTACTACTCCACTGCTTTCTAAATCTAACCTAATATAACCTTTAAAAAGAATATTTTAAAAAAATTTAATATTATCCTATTTAAAGGATATATTTGTTCTTTTCAGGTATAGTACTTACGGCACAGGTATGTGAGAAAAGAAAAATAAAAGTTAGTTTAGGAGGTAGAAAGACGAAATTAATTTAATACAAAGATCACACATACACCATACAAAGTCAGTTAAAAAGTACCGCAAAGATAGAAGGAGCAAATAGGAAACGATAGCACAAACATTAAATAATGTACACAATAAGAATAAATATTATTCGCGACACGACAACGCGTACGGAGGGGGGGCAGTGGTTAGACGGGCGACGCGAGTTACAAGCGCTGGCGTTCGTGGCCGACTAAAGAGCCGCGCGTGGGCGTGGCGCTGCGCTAGCGCATTCTAGAGGGGGCGCCTCTGCTTTGAGCGCGAGTAAGTGTTCTATAGTGGTGAATGTATGTATTTATATATATATATATATATATATATATATAAAATTTTGGCATATATTATAAATATTGGTGTATGAGTAGGCTACACAGGTTTATAAAGAATACAAATAAAAAAATAAAGGAGATAGATAAAATAAGAAATAAAAATCAGAGCGGGAGGTGATGAACTTTATAATTTTTTTGGTATTTAATAAAAGATGTTAGTACTTAGTATTTTTAATATTGAAGTACCAAGAGAAGGATATGGGAAAAATGGGCTAAAATAGCGTTTTTTGAACTTTTAGACTAGAACATCTTAAAAACCTGACGTGATAGAGCACTTCTGCGGCCAAATTCCGATTCAGCGCACCAAAATCCTTTGGGAAAGAAGACTCTAGTTTATGGGAAAGAAACTTTGTCAAATTTTGTTGGCCTGTGTTTTGTTTCTGTTAGTTTCCATTCGTTTGTTAAGTTTATTATAATTAGTTAAATTGTTGTTAGTTAGTATTTTGTTGTGTGGAAAATGGGGAAAAATAAAATAAAAAAAAGAAATAATATTAAGAGTGTTCATTTCTTTGAAGAAGAAAAGAAAAGGGGCTTATTCGTCGTTCCTGTAGACCAAGACTTAAAAAGGACGGTTGCAGCTACTGGAATCAGCCTCAGTACAATCACGCGTATAAAAAGAGAAAGAAAAAAACAAATTATTTTACAGGTAAATATTATACTTATGTTATTTTATGTATAAAAAGGGTACCTACCACAGATTAGAGACAGGTACTAAGCCTCTTTTTTTTTTTTTACGTGTGGAAACCCTCTCGGGCCGTCACCCCACCGGGGTTTGCGGCGAGGTGGTGTGTCGGAATCGGACCGACTAAAACCACACGGTGTGCCACTCTGTGCCTGTAATAGGAGGGATCCGGGAACTGCTGTTATTAGGACATCCGGACCCCTCCTAACGCCAGCCCGCAACGGCGCGGGCACCACCTTCGGGTAAATTCTCCATTTAGACGACGTCCGGCACACGCGGACATCGCCTCCTCGCGGTTGGCCATTATGGTGGGTGGAGGGGAAAACCCGCCCCGTCCACCCGCGGCCACACTCAGGGCGGCATGAGGCGGTGGTAGGTGTGCCTCTGCCGCCCGGGCGACGGCGACGGATTGGTCCGAGTGGAGGTTGTCCTCCCGGGCCCTCTCCAACGCCTCCTTCTGCGAGATGACGTCTTCGCAGAAGGATGCGACCACGGTGAAACATCTGTCACTACCGGCCATGGAGCGTATGAGGGCCGGCAGCGAGAGATCCCCCCGATGACTGCAATGAGAACCCGGCGCTGCGGCGCCCAAGCCGGGCAAATTGCCAGCGTGTGCTGAGCCGAGTCCTCACTGCAATCGCAGTGGTGACAGGCGGGATTCAATTCCCTCCTGGCGACGGAGTGCAGGTACTTCCCGAAGCAGCCGTGCCCATAAAGGACCTGCGTCAGCCGATAGGTACTAAGCCTAGAACAACGTGCAAAACTTATTTTTCACAGAAAAGAGTTTAAATTATAAAAATATGTATATAAAATAAATAAATATTGTATTATAAATATATATATATATCCAGCTGCCGGATTCTATGGTCATTTCACTTTCTGCTGTAATATGACCAGCATGCAAGCAACAATCAAGGACCTTACCTACACTTTCAATAAGAGGATGGAGGAATTTGAAGCCCAGCTCACAAAAACACCAGGCCCACCTTCTGTCTACGGAATTTTCTGCATTTAGAGCCTTTGTCTCACAGGCCCTACAACTACTACAGCAGCAGGTGGAGGCACTGTCTTATACTGTAGATAGTATAGAAATGCGTGGGCGACGGAAGATCCTGCTCTTGCACGGTATTGAAGAGACAAAGGATGAAAATACTGCTGATACCGCCGTAGAAATCATCACACAGCACCTTAATCTCCGGGACTTCAATACGGCTGATATCAAGCGCTGTCAAAGGTTGGGTCGGGCCACTTCCACCAAAAAACCCAGACCCATTCTCATTAAGCTTGCTGACGTGACTGTCCGAGACAACCTGTGGTACAGCAAAACGAAGCTGAAGGGCTCTGGTGTCATGCTGTCGGAGTTTTTGACCAAAACTAGACATGATTTATTCATGGCAGCCCGTAAAAAGGTGGGAGTTGCAAGGTGCTGGACCAAGGAGGGCATTGTCTACGTCTTGGGGCCTGATGGGGCGCGTCATCGAGTGGTGTCCTTAGCCGAGCTTAACAAAGTCCTCACTATATCACCGAAGCCGACCATCGCAGTACTGAAGGCCACCGGGACGAAGCCTAAGCGTGCAGCGGCTGCTAAAAAGTAAATACTCATCTCGCATACATTGCACAGTCCAGGTACAATTCATCACTATCATATCAGTAACATATTGTTTACTTCAACTTCACTTAGATACCTTCATATACTTAATTTTGCATATATTATTATCCCTAACCCACATTTTCTGTAATATAATCCTTAGGTAAACAATAAATTATTGTTACATACTGACATTTTACTTCAAACATTTAATGTCAAAATTGACATTGCTGCGTATTGTTCCATTATACAAATTAATCCTATATTTGAAACAAAGTCTTTTAAACGTATGTACCTGGACTGAAAGTGAGTGCTTATTTGTTTTCTTTTCTTTGTCATTTTTTATTCTCGACTTCTTTTTTTTTTTTTATTTCTACTGGTTTTTGTCATTTATTGTGTTTCTTTGCTTTTTTTTTCTCTCTTCAATTTAATTATTTCTGTTACTGGTCATTGTGTAACATCCTTTTATTATACTTTTATTTAATATCGATACTTACTTACTTACCTTTATCTGAACATTTTATAAAAATACACTATTAATTATTTTTTCTAAACAACCAACCTAGTTGGAAGCTATAAATGTCTTCGCCTGATAGTGATGACACTACTGACTTTTTGTCTGCCTGTAGTAATTCTAGTTCTCAGTATGATCCAACAATCATTGAGACTCTCTCATCTCGGTTCTCTGACGTACCCAAAAATCTCAACCTTGTACATATAAATGCTCAAAGTGTACCGGGTCACTTCTCCGATATGCTGGCATGCTTTGATTGTACGAATTTACACGCTATACTTGTTTCTGAATCGTGGCTTAAGCCCTGCTTACCCTCTTCTGCATATACTCTTCCAGGATTCAACCTTATCAGGAATGATCGCGCTGTGCAATCTATTTACGCTCTTATATCCCCTATTCTATCCTTCTTGGCGTCTTCTATTGCCCATCCTTACGCATCGACTTCTTCTCATCGTTTGAGTTGCTCCTAGAACAACTTACTCCTTCGTACAGTCATACCTTAATCATTGGTGATTTCAATACCTGCCTTCTCCCAAAATGATTCTCGTTCGTCGACTCTTCAATCTATCATCCAATCTAGCAATTTATCTATTCTTCCTTCAAATGCAACACACCATTTCCCAAACTCTGCTTCTTCTCTGCTAGACCTTATCCTTGTTTTCTCCCCTAACCTCGCAGCTAAACACGGCCAGTGCTCTGCTGACGAGTTCTCCTACCATGACTTGCTGTATCTATCTTATCATCTCCGACCCCCCAAACCTAAATCAAAGATTATTCTGCAACGGAACTTTAAGGGCATGGATGTGGATACCTTGGTAAGGGATGCGCACAGTATTGATTGAGCTCCTCTCTTCAGTGCTGATTGTATAGATGATAAAGTGGCATTTTTTACCTCCAAATTAACTTCTCTATACAATAAACTAGCGCCAATCCAAGAAATGAAGGTCAAACGCCTCCCGTCACCTTGGCTAACTGCGGAGATAAAAACGCTTATCAAGAGGAAAGCGTTAGCAAAGTCAAAATTTAAAAAAATATATTAAACTATTTAATTACAAAAAGCGTATTTCCATCAGCTTGGAAGGATGCTGACATTATACCCATCCCAAAAAGAAAAACCCTGCATCCTTTTCTGATTACCGCCCTATTTCCGTCCACCCCTTTCTGTCCAAGGTCCTTGAACGTCTTATTCATTCTCAACTTACAAGTTTCCTATCCAAAAACCTGCTCCTAAATCCTCTCCAGTCTGGTTTTCGACCCGGGCACAGTACCACTACCACCCTAGTTCATATTACGGAGGACATCAGATCTGCTACGGAGAATGGGGAGCTTACAGTCCTAACATTGCTGGACTTCAGTAATGCATTCAACACTGTTGTTTTTGACGTTTTGCTGCGTACATTACGCTCTCTTAACATATCTCCAACTGTGATTGACTGGTTTCGCAACTACCTGTCTGGTCGCCGGCAGCGCATTAGTATTGAAAGCACTGTTTCTTCTTGGTGCAGTACTACAGCCGGTGTACCACAGGGCGGCGTGCTATCTCCGCTACTTTTCTCTGTTTTTATAAACACTATCACCAATGAACTATCTTCTTCCTACCACCTTTACGCGGATGATCTCCAGATCTATGCTAGGGCTTCGCTGGCTAATCTTGCTGATGCTGTAGGCACTACAAATGCTGACCTTGGTAAAATATATAGGTGGAGCAACTCCCACGGCCTGAAAATCAACCCAACTAAGACTCAGGTCATTGTCATTGGAAGCTCGCGAATGATCTCCAAAATTGACTGGACAAAACTGCCTCAAATTACTTGCAATTGTACACCTATTCCGTACAGTAATAAGGTCAAGAACCTGGGGATATACATGGATATACCTTATCCTGGGGTCCTCAGTTACAAGAACTGAGTCTTAAAAGGTTTGCCGCTGCAGGGTCGTTACGCCGACTACGCAACTTTCTACCTACTCTAACCAAAATTGCTCTTGTACAATCCCTTCTTTTCCCCATCCTTGATTATGCTGATGCCAGCTATCTAGATCTTACTGAAAACCAATTGAATAAGCTTGAGAGACTCCAAAATCTCTGCATAAGATTCATATTTGGACTTCGCAAATATGATCATGTTTCTGAATATCGCAAGAAGCTTAAGTGGTTACCCATTCGCCTTCGCCGGGATGCACATATTGTTTCTCTTCTCTATAATATTCTATTTAATCCTTTTACTCCACGTTACCTCAAATCACGGTTTATTTTCTCAAATGACACACACCCCAAGCTGTTGAGATCGTCTGAGAACCTGCAACTAAAAATGCCGGGACATTCCACTAAATTCCTCGACGTCTCCTTCTCTGTTAAAGCGGTTCGGTTGTGGAACGCCCTACCGGTCGTAATAAGACGTGCACAAACACTTGATTCCTTCAAGAAACAAGTGAAAGCACATTACCTAGGAGACATAAATGTACAATAATTATTAACCGCCTTCTAAGTCAATAAGGTTACATTATTTCTTATATTTAAGTATATATATTTGTAATATTATTTGTATATTATTATTAATATATATTATAGATATATTTAAGTATATACATTTGCGTGTATTTATAAATCACATTATTTTATTTATTTACTTGTATGTATCTAATAACACCACTAGTCTTATTTAGCATACAGTATATGGCATATTCCTTCAAGTACCTATGTCATATATTCACCTAAGTTGTATCAGAGTCCTAGACTTAGTCCTTCCAGTTATTTTTTTGTAATTATCACTTTTTTTTTTATTTCTATAGATGCTACATTGATTTCCTCTTCTAATCTACTCGTATTTTCTTAGTACACCAGCAATACCCTACACCTCCTTGCCTTTATGTTTTTCTCTCCATACCAAGGTTGCCTGTAAGAGATTGCCTCTGAGCGATAAGGCCGCCATTTGTACCTGTCTAACCTAGCTTAAATTAATCTTTATATATTTATACCTGGTGTACAATAAAGAGATTTATTATTATTATTAAAAGAAAAACTAATACCAAATTTACCTACTAACAGCATTGTCGTGACACAAACAAACCACCGACAATGGCCTCACGAAAATCAGACATGATAACCTGGCTTAGCAATAAAAATATTAATTACGACCCCAGGATGACGAAGAAAGAATACTGAAAGAGTACTGTTTAATTTTCCAAAACAGACAAGACAAAGAATATTACATAGTCAATTTATTTAAAACCTATGGCCATGAGGTTTTACGTCTTCCACCATACCAGTGTGAGTTAAACCCAATCGAATACGTGTGTAATTTGATGAAGCAGAAAATGGCAGAAAAAAATATAGATCAGTTAGAAAAGAATATGGAAGCTCTCACCTGCGAAGCAATCAAATCTATAACTGCAGCTGACTGGAAAAAGGAAGTGGATTACGTAAGTCGTTTAGAGTGAGTGTTTAGAGTAAATGAGTATTTAGAGAAAGAAAGATTAGAAGAATTGGAAGAGAGAAATATAAAACAGTAGACGTCCGGCTTCGGGGACAGGGACCAACACACCGGTGGTTAGGGCCCCAAGGACAGAAACCTCCTTATTATTATTAATAATATTACATAATTACAACATACAGTTTAATTTCTCCTTGTGTGTTAAACTTGCGTGTGTTAGGCGTTCATGGGCGGCGGTAATCGCTTTTCATCGGCGGTATGTGTGCCAAGCAATTGTATTACACTACTGTCCGCAATATCGTTATCCTATACCGTTTCGTTGACTAGCCGAGAACTAAGTCAAAAATGTTTTCAAAGCCGTTCATACATTGTCCATAAGTTTGGTAAAAAAGGAATAAGAAATAAATAAATAGACAGTAGATATTTTTCTAGTTTATCCCGCTTTGTAACATTAAACACTTGACCGTTATTTGAAGCTTACTAGATTGAGAGTGGCGTTCTTGACTTCCGCTTTATTTTCCCTCTCTTTTGCTCTTTAGT
This sequence comes from Arctia plantaginis, assembly GCA_902825455.1. Lineage (NCBI taxonomy): Eukaryota > Metazoa > Arthropoda > Insecta > Lepidoptera > Erebidae > Arctia > Arctia plantaginis. Next base: position 478,470 of record CADEBD010000323.1, on the reverse strand, counting down.
GCTATTTATATATGTCTATCTCTTTCGCACACATGCTTTCTCCCACCAGGTGGCGCTGTCCGATGACAGCTTAGGCTCGGTAGAGTTTTATATTTCATTGGCGTCTAAAATTCCGCTCAGAGCAGTCGTTGGCTGCTCAATGTTGCAGAATTTTCGTTAAAAATATACATAATATCTATAACAGGATCGCTATTCACTAGCGTATCAAAGTTACATTTAGAAATAAGTATTGTGAACGTTTGATACACCTATACCCGCAACAAAAACTGTGAGTACATTTACTTGTTTAAAAAAAAAAAAAAAATCTGCAATATAATGTGCGCTGCTATAATGGGCGAAGTATTATTCATATAAACGGTGTTACCGTTAGACTTTAGCCCCGTTTAGAAGTTATAGTAACGTGTATGATATGTAAAATACCCTCTTTCTTTAGTTCTTAAATTTTCCTTGGTGTTTAATCATCCTAGATAGAGGTCTACAATAGCTCGAATTTTCGTCAAAATAGAATGGAGAAATCAAATGATTTCGAGCCAAGAGAGGTGCCGGGACCCTCTGGCTTACAAAATAAGACGTATAAATCGCGTCGAGACCAACGATCGAATTCAGATTCGACCTCTAGTTCTACTAGTAGTTCTTTAACCTCGTCATCTGTGAAATCATCTCGTAGAAAGAAAAGACATCGCCGTCATTACCATAAAAATAAAGGTTGGAACCGTAGTCGCAAAGACGAATTGCTGTTTAAATTATCACAAGAAGTTAGTGAACTACGTAATCGTGTTTTTCACGGTGATAACTGTGTAGGAAACAGTCAACCGGAAATGTCACCTCACGGGTCGGTAGACTTACATGCAGATAAATACGACGAAATTTCTTTACTTGAAAATCAGTCTATGTGTAATGACGACGAAGCATTACGGGAATATCGACAGTTTAAATTTGACCTGCAAGTAAAACTGAAGGAGCCCTCTGTTCCTAAGGCACCTAGTGATTTTCTCAAGTCTTTACAACAGATTCAACGCTTAGACCAAAGTGAATGGTGTGAGGTTAGGTACTCGGAGGTACAGAAAATGTATACCCACACGCCTGGGTTTACTGAACTGGAGGTTAACGAGGAAATAAAAAGTTACGATTCCCTACGCTATTTAGCGCACGCTGATAAAACGTATGGTGCCTTGACTTTCTGTGCACTTAAACAACGTGATCAGCTACAAAAAAGTATGTGTGACCTTGTCTCTTGGACTAGGAGCAAAGGTAATGTGACAGCGGATCAATTACATGACAAAATCACGGAACTTTTTGCCGATGGGGACTATAATAAAGTCTACTCGGATATGCTTCAGCTTATTTGTGGTCATCGTGCAGAAACGATCCAAATGCATAGAGATGGGATAACAAATTACGTTCGAGACCCACTTGTTAAGGCTACCTTACGCAAAATACCGCCGTCCTATCAACACATTTTTAATGCTGAATTACTATCACTGGCATTAGAGAAGGCGGGAGGGGTTAAGAAGACTTTTTCACCCCCAAACAAAGCACATGTTCATAAACCTGTTTCGCAAACAGAATTTAAAAAACCCAGTCGCTATCCCTCGCAGGGGTCAGCTCATCATTACGTACCCCCGCAGGGTACCCATCTAGCATGCTACGATAGGCCATGCGCTTCTCAGCCCTCGCAGGGCTGGGGACACGAACAGCTTGCGCAAAGCTGTGGATATCACCAGCCTTCGTATAGAACCAACTCTGGCCAAAGATTGGTTCGAGAAGCTAACCCCAACACTCGTGGATCCTTTCGATCACGAGGAGCTAACCATAATAGAGACAAACGAGATACGAGCGGGAGTAACAGGAAGAGAATGTCAACCAGTGAATATTACACGGGAGGTAAGAGAGGTAAGTTCTGACTGTCAGAACTTCCGAGCAGGCCAATTGAGAGTCTATGTCGATCGATGGCAGGAACTGGGAGCACCGAACATACTGCTTAGCATAATAAAAGGGTATTGCATACCTTTTATCAAAAAACCACCTCTCATGCTACCCAATCTACAAAGCTCGTTCGCAACGAAGCAATCCAAGGCGATGTCAGCTATCATTTCTCAAATGGTAGCGCAGCATGTGCTAGAGGAAGTAAAACTGTCACCAAGTTTTCTGTCAACAATGTTTCTCGATCCAAAGACCGACGGCTCTGCTCGGCCCATTTTCAACCTAAAGAGTCTGAACGAATTTGTTTACACAAAACCGTTCAAACTGATCAACGTATTCAGAGTCCCAGACTTTCTTCAACAGAAGGACTGGCTTTGCAAAATAGACCTCTCCCAGGCCTATTTCAACCTGCCCGTAGCTCGGTCTCACAGGCGATTCCTCAGGCTCATATACAAAAGGAAATTGTTTCAAATGACGTGCCTTCCCTTCGGCCTCAGTACAGCACCCAGAATTTTTGCGATGTTAACGAATTGGGTAGCCGAGACTCTAAGACACGAAGGTATACGGGTACTGGTCTACCTCGACGATTTTCTGGTAGCGCATCAAAGCTATCACGCGTTACAAGGACATATGCAAATAGTATTAAATCGTCTAACCTACCTGGGTTGGCAAATAAATTATCAGAAATCTGTCCTACTCCCGTGCAAAAGCTTGGTTTTTCTAGGTATCAAATGGAACCCATGGCTGAACGAGAGATCATTACCACGCGAAAGAATCTCAAAAATAAATAATAGTTTAAAAAAACTAAAAAAAACGCTTTTATACAAAATCCAACTAAAAAACAGAAAATAAAGTTTAATAAATTTGGATTAAGAATAGTGTAAATTTGATTAAGTTTGATTAAGTACATTGTAAAAAAAAAAATGAATGTACATTATTGTAAAAAAGCGTGGGGTGCATAGTGTCAATAGTTATAAACATTTATTGTCAGATGAGTAGAAAAATCATCACTTTGATAATATCATAAAAAGCACTTCAGATGCACCCCACGCTTTTTTACTGTAATGTACACAAACATACAGGTGAAGCTAATAAAAGCGTGTTAAAAAAGAAAGCGTGTCGAACCTTTTACACAAGCATATCCGTACCGAAGGGTGTAACAGTTATTTTTTTAGTATATTTGTATTGCGTACGGAGTTGCCAAAAGCGACATCTATTACCCCCCCCCCCCCCCCCCCCCCCGTCGCATTTGTTGATTTATCTAAAGTAGTTTATAACTACAGTATTGATGTTCTTCGTTCGCCGTCGGACCACAAGATGGCGTTTGTTTGTTGGGTCCCAGATTTCGGGTCAAGACGGTCAGTCTCAGACGGCGTGCTTGTTCGTTTGTGGCCTTCTGGTTCGAATTCAAGTTTCTCGGTACCCTCTGGCAAGCTGGCAGTCACGCGGCTCACAAACCAAGCGGACAGCCGTACTCAAGGGTTACGTACTTCCATTTAACTTTATAAATACCAATAGTGAACTTTCCTCAATACCTAATATATACCTAATATAAATAATATGAAGACGAGGAGGCTCCGAGCACCATCAGCTCGGCTCTGACGCGCTCCGCTGCGGTTTTTCTTGGACCCACTAATTAATTTATTTATTTTTATTGTAACTTTAATTTGTTTTTGAAATATACATGTATGTATGATTGAGGTGTAAGTTGTTTTCCTCTAAGGAATCCCGTAGGTTTCCCACACGCACACACTTCTGTTCTCTTAGAAGGCGCCCTGAGGTAATCTCATAAATCTCTCCACTGGGTCAGCCGGTGAGTAGTCCGCCTGAGAAGAAAAGCGGCTACAAGGGTCGACTTCAGTTTCGGGATACACTCGTATTCCTGAATCAGAAAGAAAAAGAAAACTCTGTCAGTGTAACTCTACCTATACAAGTGAAACGAGAACTCAATTGGTGGGGGCAAAATTGTCACCGCACCTCTCTGATCCACCTCCCAATGCCGACACACTTCTTGACTACAGATGCATCAGACCTGGCGTGGGGAGCCCAACTCGATGGCCTTGCACTGTCGGGTACATGGAGTAAAGAGGAGAAAGACCTTCATGGCAATCAAAAGGAGATGCTAGCTATACTGAAGGCAATACAAAGTCGGGGTCCGCTCTTGTACAGGGCAACAGTGCTAGTTCAAAGCAACAACAAGACGGTTATTGCCTTCCTGCGAAACGAAGGAGGGACCAGGTCCGCTCTATTACTTCAACTAACAAAAGAAGTGTTTCATCATCTAGACCAGTACCAGATAAGCCTGAAGATGCAACACTTACCAGGAATATTCAACTGTCATGCAGATCACCTATCTCGTCACCGCAACCCACCGGAGTGGCACCTCTTAGCACAGTGTACAGAGAAAATATTTCAAAGATTCGGAGTTCCTGTGATAGACCTGTTTGCGTCGCAACAGGCAAAAGTAGTAGCGAATTATGTATCACTGGACCTGAACGACAACCATGCGATGTATCACGATGCCTTCTCTCAGAAATGGAACTATCCCTTGGCCTGGGTCTTTCCACCACCTTACCTAGTTCCCAAGGTATTAGCACATCTCAACTCAGCCTCGGGAATATACCTTCTGGTAGTACCATGGTGGTAACAAGTTTTCTGGAGAGCGGACGTGAAAGCCCGTGCTCTAGCCCCACCTTTTGTGATCCAGAACCTACGTCTATACCTGATAGACACAGTTACATGTCTACCACCGCCAAGAGTCCAAGAAATGACCTTAGAGATATGGAAGTGTTGGGGGGGTGGTCTCAAAACCTTAAACAATGGAATAATGATCAGGTAGAGCTCTTAAAGTCTTCTTGGCGCCCGTCCACGAGGAAGACTTATAAAGTAGCCTGGAACAGATGGCTAACTTGGACCACGAACCATGGGGTAAACCCCTTCCAGCCGACTGGCCAGAACCTGGCTCGGTTTTTAGCAGATCTATATATCGTACCGTAGTTTGCGCTTTATGCAACGCTGAGGATGCCGGTGGACTAAACTCGCACACCTTAGTCACTCATATACTTAATTCCATCGCTCTGAAGAAGCCAGCGACTAAGACACCAACAATTTGGGACGTAGACAAACTAGTGACATACTTAGAAAGTTATGACATAGATAAAAGTAATGCATTCGCAGTTTGTAGACATACAGCGACATTATTACTCCTCTGTTCAGGCAGGCGAGTCCATTTTTTTTTTTTTTTTTACGTGTGGAAATCCCCTCGGACCGTCACCCCGCCGGAGCTCTCGTTCGGCGGGGCGGTGTGTCGGACTCGAACCGACTAAAACCACACGATGTGCCCTCTTTGCGCTTCCAGTTTAGGAGGGGTCCAGGTAGTTATCGCCTTCTGGACCCCTCCCAGCGCCAGCCTGCTCCTGGTGCGGGCTCCGTCTCCAGGACCTCTCTTTTTTCAGGCGACGTCCGGCACAAGCGGACGCCGCCCCCTCGCGGCTGGCCAACTAATGCGGGTGGAGGGGAGAACCCATCCCGTCCACCCGCGGCCACACTCAGGGCGGCATGAGGCGCAGATAAGCGCGCCTCCGCCGCCCGGTTCACCGGCGGCGGATCAGGTCCGAGTGGAGGTCGTCCTCCCGGGCCTTCTCCGCCGCCTCCTTCTGCGAGATTACCTCCTCGCAGAAGGTTGCGACCGCGGTAAAACAACTGTCGCTACCGGCCATGGAGCGAATTACGGCCGATAGCGAGAGATCTGCTCCGATGACTGCAGTGAGGGCCCGGCGCTGCGTCGCCCATGCGGGGCAAACCGCCAGCGTGTGCTGGGCCGAATCCTCACTGCAGTCGCAGTGGTGGCAGGCGGGACTCGGTTCCCTCCTAGCGACCGAGTACAGGTACTTTCCGAAGCAACCGTGTTCCGGCCAAGGCGCAAGCCGCCTCGGTGGACACCGTGCGGTATCCGCGTATGGCTTTGCCCGCCAATATCCTCTGGGGGCGCCAAAGGCGCGCCCTATTCGGGGCGGTCAGAGCCGCCACCCACACCGGTGCACCATAAAGCGCCATGGACCGGACAACCCCCGCGTACAGCCGCCTCGTGGGAACACTGGCCCCGCCCAAATTGGGCAAAAGTCGCCCTAGGGCGGAGGCAGTGTCCACCAGCTTCGTACCAAGCTGTCGGAAGTGCTCGTCGAAGAGCCACCTACCGTCTAGGACCAGACCCAGGTACCTCATCTGGGCCCGGACCGGTACGAGGACCGAGCCGACCTCGATTGAGGCGCCGGCGGGCGGACCACGACGGGGCCCATGAAATAATAGGGCCTCCGTCTTATCCAGGGCAACCAGTAATCCCAACGCCTCAATGCGCCCGACCACCTGGGAAACTCCCGTGGCTTCCAGGCGCGCCGCCTCCTGGAATTTAGCCCCCCGGGCCGTGAGCAAGGTGTCATCCGCGTAGCAGATTACACCCAGCCCGGGGGGGAGACGCCCTCGTATGGCCCAGTCGTACCCGATGTTCCACAGGAGAGGTCCTAGGACAGACCCCTGCGGAACACCGCACGACATGGCCCTGCGTCTCAAGACGCCATCTCGGTCCTCGTACATGACGGTTCGCTCCTCAAGATAGTCTGCCACCAGCCGCCTCAAGTACTCCGGCACTCCGTGGTAGCGGAGCGCTTCCCTGATGCAGCTGAATGGCAGACTATTGAAGGCGTTGGCGATGTCCAAGGACACCGCCAACACCACTCCGCCGCAGCTCACGGCCTCCTCGGTCACGGCCCTAAGGCGCATCACGGCATCGATCGTCGAACGCCCCTCCCGGAAACCGAATTGGGCGTCCGACAGATCGGGGCCAACCTCGCAGAGGTGCCGGACGATGCGGGCAGAGAGCACCCTCTCGAAAAGTTTACCCGCCTCGTCCAGCAACACGATAGGCCTATAGGCCGCGACCGAATCGGTAGGCCGTCCCGGCTTCCTCAGCAGGACCAGCTTCCCGCGCTTCCAGCGCTCAGGGAAGCGTCCGGACGCCAGGCTAGCGTCCAACACTTCCCTGAGGTGGTCCGAAATGTAGTCGAGGGCTCGGGCCATCACTCGGGCTGGAACCCCGTCCGGCCCGGGGGCAGTGATCGAATCCGTAGAACAGCCGCCCGCAACTCCGATTCCCTGACGGGCGGAAAATCAGCCTCGCTGCCCCCGTCGTCTCCGGATGATTCAGCCATCGACGGGGGTGTGTGCTCCGCCCGCTGCGGGAATAGGCCCTCGACCACTTCCTGCAGGAAGCTGGGCTGGAGAGTCTCCGTAAGGGGGGGGCCCGACGTGCGGAGCTTTTGACGCACCGCACGATAAGGGCGACCCCAGGGGTCACGCTCGAGACTCTCCAGCATCTCCTCTCTACATGCATCTTTGGCGGGGCAGATGGCCAGCTTCAGAGTTTTCCGAGCTTCTCGGTAATCCTCATGAAGCCGGTCAACCTCCTCACCGATCCCGCGGTGACGTCGCCAACTACGGGTGAGGGACCTCCGGGCACGTACACAGGCCGCACGGAGGTCCGCCAACTCCAGGGAGGCAGGCGAGTTCATGACCTAACCTTACTTGCAGTCGATTCGACACACCTTTCTGAGTCGAATGACTGTCTTATTTTATGGCCTTTGTTTGGATCTAAAACGGATAGAATTAATTATAGGCAGTCGGGTTGGAAGTTAATCACTAATACAACAAATAAAAACTTAGATCCAGTATTTTGGATTAAGCACTGTATTACTATTTTAAAGGAAAAACGACAGCAAGGCGGTCTCGTCAATCTGTTTATTAACCTCAGAGGTAAAACTAAGGTCGCCTCTCGTACAGTTATCGCTAGCTGGGTGAAATCGCTCTTATTACAAGTTGGCATAGACGCTCCAGCGGGTAGCCTGCGATCAGCGGTGGCATCTAAGAGTTAGCTTAACAATTGCCCCTTGGATGAAATACTTGCTAGGGGTAACTGGAAATCTCAAAATACCTTTGCCCGTTATTACTGTAAACAGGTGGTGCCAACCATTACAAGGCCTAGTTCTGAATTAACAAGTATATTTTGTTAAATAAATGTAGTAAGGTCAATAACCCATATTATTATTACTGCATTTATACAGATAAAATGAATATCACATTGGCGTCCTCTTTCCACCAGGTGATAACAGACACGTGTTACATTCTAATTCTACCTGGTGTAGATTATCGACTCAATGAAATATAAAACTCTACCGAGCCTAAGCTGTCATCGGACAGCGCCACCTGGTGGGAGAAAGCATGTGTGCGAAAGAGATAGACATATATAAATAGCACTAAAGAGCAAAAGAGAGGGAAAATAAAGCGGAAGTCAAGAACGCCACTCTCAATCTAGTAAGCTTCAAATAAGGTAAGTATTTAATGTGTGTTTTATTTCAGGTAAAACACTGCTATTATGGTTTTTAGATTTTTTTATGTAATTTAGGCAACGTTTACCTCCCTACAATAGCTAGGTTAGGTTATTAGGTTATTATAAAATGAAACACTGTATTGAGTAAAAAAATGTTTTTAAATATATTATTTACTAAAAATAAATATAGATATTAAGATTTTGATAAAAAAATATATTATTATGTTGTCTCAGCGGACTAATTCACGGGACGATGCCCGGTCCTTTGGGAGGCTTGCATGGGGACATGGGTCCAACATGTAGAGGCCCTTTGAGACTTTTAACTGTATAAAAAATATGTATATATATATATTTACCTATATAAGTAAATATATACACGGTGATTTTATAGGCGTTTTGGAAACGAAACATTTAAATTTAGAATCATCTATAGTACCAATAAAAGTGATTAAAACAATTGTAATGTTGTCTAAAAAAAAGTTTCAGTTTTAAAATTAATTTTTACTCGATCGACTTGGAAAGTAGTAATGGACTGATCATTCATTCATTATCTTATATGAATGAAACACGTCCGTGGGCGTTTCGGCGCCGCTGCACACCGCTGACGCTAACAGCAGCTGATAAAAGTATATCTATAGGCGCGAGCTAGCGAGTACTTACGTAGATAGACTCCAATTTGTCCTTCATACTTTACACGGGCTTAGGACCGTCGGAAATACCTATTTTATTTAAACTTCTTTTCGATTATTAACCACGATTGTTCTTTTCACAACAAATCAATTTATCAACGGACTGTAGGTATAAATATTTCAGGGGTATTTAAAAAATCGGAGCTATCTACAGAACAATTAACTTACATACCTATTTACACTATTTACACTTCTCTGTATCGAAGCAACTGCTCAAAATGGAGTCCGCTGCATTCAATACACAAACGTCCACGTTTAATGCAATTGTTTTTTAATTTTCTTAATGTGTCTCTATCACTTTTCACTTTATCAAAAGCGTCCACTATCGCAATGCGTAAATTATCACGGCTTTCATATTCCCGTGTATAAACAAGTCTTTTATTTCCGACCATAAAAAAAAATCCAGGGGCGTTAAGTCCGGGCTTCTAGGTGGCCAAGGCACTAGCCTCATTATCCAGGTATGCACGCACTACACTCCGGCGAATAATACTTTAAACGTCCTTGACCTTGCGCGTGAGTAGGCGCACGAAATTGTCCGTGGTCGAGAAGACGTTGGGTTGCAGCCAAGATGGTAGGTGTGGAGGGAATTTGAGGGCTTTCAATTCCACGTAGCCGTAGTGCATTTAAATGCTCCGGCTGGGAATACAAACGCCAAGCCTCTTCCAAGTTGTAGTTGGCAGTAGCGTACAGCTGTACCATTGCCAAGTATTCCACGTTTGAAAATTCGTACTGTCGACTCATTTCAGCGCTAATCAATGTAGCGTGCCGTCACGATGTTATGGTATTACTGACCGACTGAAAAGGAAGGACGCCTCACGACGACAGATGAGTACCGCGCATGCGCCCACGGGCAATGCCGTCATTGGTTGGACGACTTCGGCGCAACTCGGTAGCTTTGTTTTTATTGGCGAATACGATTTTATGTGACACGATATTAAAACGCATAGTATTTCTATTCGTAGTATTTACCCCTTCCCTCCGGATCGCGAAAGCACGTTTTAGTTTCTTATTTGATTTTAATATATTGTAAAACACACACCTATAATCACACGCACACAGTTAAATCTCATTTTCACTACATCCACAACTCATTACATGACCTACTTATTTCTACAAAACTAACGTTTCAAAAACAATATAAACAAATACCCAAATACATCACATTCTTATTACATACAGTGCATATCGTAACATCACCGAAATATAGACCGAATTCAACTTTCTTAAAAATATACTTGTCTAAGCGCATAGACTTTGTCTATAACGGAACGCATCAGTCATATTACTCGCTACCCACTATTTTTTACTTTTAATATATTGTTAAGAATGTCAAGGCAATCCAACACAGACCTTTTTGTACTGTACATTAGCACAAGAAATAAAAAGTTTTTTACATCAAAAAACCGAGGTTTACAATTTTAAACTTCCAAATGTCCCCTACGAGACATTAATTGGCGACCGTGACAGGACAATCAAATCAATCAACAATCAAATCATCGTAATACCTAAGAAAAATTGCTACTGAAGATTTTCAAACATACTAACTAAAGGACAAGAAACTACGACTAAGCTAGCCAGGTCGGTCAGCAAACCCAGCGCCGCGCCCAGCCTTAGATTCGTCAAGATTCAACGTCCACATTCTACAAAACAATTTAACAAGTCACTTCTAGTGAATGCAGAGGTCATCCTTTACAAGAGAGGAACGTGAACACGACAAACAGGTGACAGAGGTCTCTGCAGCTGTAGCAGCAGCGCCTGGAATCATCACGTCTATCAGTTAAGTGCCCTCCTTTTGACCCTTTGACCTTTACCTATTTACCCCTTCCGTCTAAACAGGTTACTTATTTATATAGCCTTAACTACGCAATTGTTTTATGTTATATTACAACAATTAACACAATAACACGGTATTCACAAGGTAAAACTCAATAAAATAGTATAATTGCCTAAGATTATAAAATTAAAATAAATTCACAGATACCGTACGAAATACTAACTTTTAAACTTTCGCGTTCCATGATAATTAATATTATTTAACGGGAATTAACGCGATCTCTTATTTAGGGTATTACATACCTTTGGTTTACCTGACGTTTCGACCAGGTTGCACCGGCCGTGGTCACAGGCTGACTGGCTCATCGGCGCACGCCCTCCGTCGTCGAATCCGTGAAGTAGAAGGCTCTTCATCTACCCGCACATTTTCGATATTGTTTTTGTGTCGCCATGTACCGTCACATACCACACTAACAGTGTCCCTATTCTGTAAGCAAACCGATGAGTCCCTATTCTGGTGTTTAACGAGGTGTAAAGCGAGGTGGTATGTTTTTTAACACTGGATTCCACGCTGTAGATAATTTAAAACCATCTTCCCGATTGAAAGTTTTATGCTTTTTAATCTCAATCGCTTCACGTACAACTCTTGAGTAAAAGTGACGTTCGGTGGAGAGGACTTGCGTGCGGTGAAATTGAATCCAGTGGTTGATGCCTGCATCGAGTGCATGTTCTGCAATCGCTGATTTGCTCGTCTGTCGGTTCTTCACAGCAGCGATATGCTCTTTGACCCTTTCTGCAATAGTCCGCTTAGTTTGGCCTATGTATGAGCTTCCGCAGCTGCAGTCTATTTTATAAACACCCGGAGTTTGTAGTGGCAATGTATCCTTCGGTGTGCCGACGATGTTGTGAACCTTTATGCCTGGTGTGTATACTGTCGGAATGGAATATTTCTTTAGTACAGACCCGATCTTGTCCGTAACTCCCTTGACATAAGGCATATAGGCCGGTTGCCTGTTCACTTCTGGATACTTGCGTCTTATTTTCGGTTGCTTCCGTCCTCCTTTCACTTGATATCCGTTACCTTTGAGTACCTCCTGAACATGTTTTAGTTCCTGTTCTAAATGTTCAGGGTCACAGAGATCGTAAGCTCTGTTTTTGAGTGAAGTCATAACAGATTGCAAGTGCCGGGGGTGATGATGAGACGTGGCGTGTAGGTATCTGTCCGTATGAGTAGGTTTACGGTACACACAGTGTGACAAGGACCCATCCGATCTCACGGCTACTTTAACATCTAAGAAGGACAACGACCCGTCCGTCTCCATTTCATATGTAAACCTCATTTTGGGGTGAATAGAGTTAAGATGTTGTATATATTGATCCACTTCTTGTTTGTTTCCTTTGACGATACTGAAAATGTCATCCACGTATCGCTTCCATAGCTTAACGGTATTCGGGCCGAGATTTAAAGCCTTCTCTTCAAAATGTTCCATCCAGATGTTGGCCAGTACTGGGGCTACAGGACTTCCCATCGCGACACCATCAATCTGGAGGTAATGTTGACCTTGGAAAAGGAAATAGTTGCCATCTAAACAGTGTTCAAGTAGATCCATATAGTTTAACGGCAGCTCGTTGTCTCTCAGTAGGTCTTTTACGACGTTTAGGCACTCCTTTATTGGAACATTGGTGAAAAGCGACTCCACGTCAAAGCTCACCATGACGTCATCCGGTTCCAACGTCAGATCTTTTATGATTTGTATGAAGTGCCGTGAGTCTTTCACAAAAGACGGTGTTTTGCCTATAAGTGGTTGCAATACTGAAGCAACGTGCTTTGCTAGATCGTAAGTAGGAGAAGCAATTTGACTTACAATAGGCCGCAGCGGTACGTCAGGCTTGTGTATCTTAGGCAGACCATATAATTTCGGTGGCTGGTGTGACTTTGGTTTGTACAGTCTGTTGTACTCGTCTTCTGAAAATAGGTCCTTATTGTCCCGGATTAGAGATCGTATTTTTCGCGTTACTCTGGCCGTGGGGTTGTATGTTACCGGTTTGTAAACCTTATTATCACTCAACAGTTCAAGTATTTTGCTTTTGTAATCAGTTGTATTCATCACTACGGTAGCGTTTCCCTTGTCGGCCTTAAGCACTAAAATATCCTGGTTATCCCTAATGTTTTTTAGTGTTTGACGCTCTTCGATAGTGATATTACTAGCCGGAAGCTTTGACCGACGTAATATTACCGCAACGTCCTGTCTTAGGATATCGGCATCGCCGGGCGGTACTTTGTTCCGTGTAATCGATTCCTCGACGCTACTGATTACATTCTCGAACAGTATTCGTTTAGGTGTCGGAGCGAAGTTCATACCTTTAGCCAAGATGTTCATTGTTGTATCATCTAAACTCACGTTTGACAAGTTTACAACGGTGTCCTTCGATCTCTCGGGTACCCCGGGTGACGCTTTATTTTCTGTATACCGTCGATTATATTCCTTCGAGAACTTTCGATCAAAATTTTTACTACATAACTCGAAGGTACGACTCGCTTGTAAAAACGTAACCCGGTCACACAAATCATAGTCCGATTGAGATAGATTAACACTGCACTTTAATTGTAACGCATATGACTCCCTCTGTATATACTCCAAATCACTGTGTTTGTTTCGAATTAATTGTCTCAGAAGACGTGCACTCGCGTTTTTTAGAATTTCACGTGAAAATGCGATATCACTACGCGGTTTTATTCGAACACACGAAGGTAATAAGTCCCAATCGCCCAATGTTCCAATAAAGGAGTGCCTAAACGTCGTAAAAGACCTACTGAGAGACAACGAGCTGCCCTTAAACTATATGGATCTACTTGAACACTGTTTAGAAGGCAACTATTTCCTTTTCCAAGGTCAACATTACCTCCAGATTGATGGTGTCGCGATGGGAAGTCCTGTAGCCCCAGTACTGGCCAACATCTGGATGGAACATTTTGAAGAGAAGGCTTTAAATCTCGGCCCGAATACCGTTAAGCTATGGAAGCGATACGTGGATGACATTTTCAGTATCGTCAAAGGAAACAAACAAGAAGTGGATCAATACATACAACATCTGAACTCTATTCACCCCAAAATGAGGTTTACATATGAAATGGAGACGGACAGGTCGTTGTCTTTCTTAGATGTTAAAGTAGCCGTGAGATCGGATGGGTCCTTGTCACACTGTGTGTACCGTAAACCTACTCATACGGACAGATACCTACACGCCACGTCTCATCATCACCCCCGGCACTTGCAATCTGTTATGACTTCACTCAAAAACAGAGCTTACGATCTCTGTGACCCTGAACATTTAGAACAGGAACTAAAACATGTTCAGGAGGTACTCAAAGGTAACGGATATCAAGTGAAAGGAGGACGGAAGCAACCGAAAATAAGACGCAAGTATCCAGAAGTGAACAGGCAACCGGCCTATATGCCTTATGTCAAGGGAGTTACGGACAAGATCGGGTCTGTACTAAAGAAATATTCCATTCCGACAGTATACACACCAGGCATAAAGGTTCACAACATCGTCGGCACACCGAAGGATACATTGCCACTACAAACTCCGGGTGTTTATAAAATAGACTGCAGCTGCGGAAGCTCATACATAGGCCAAACTAAGCGGACTATTGCAGAAAGGGTCAAAGAGCATATCGCTGCTGTGAAGAACCGACAGACGAGCAAATCAGCGATTGCAGAACATGCACTCGATGCAGGCATCAACCACTGGATTGAATTTCACCGCACGCAAGTCCTCTCCACCGAACGTCACTTTTACTCAAGAGTTGTACGTGAAGCGATTGAGATTAAAAAGCATAAAACTTTCAATCGGGAAGATGGTTTTAAATTATCTACAGCGTGGAATCCAGTGTTAAAAAACATACCACCTCGCTTTTCTGCGCAATCGGTTAAACACCAGAATAGGGACTCATCGGTTTGCTTACAGAATAGAGACACTGTTAGTGTGGTATGTGACGGTACATGGCGACACAAAAATAATATCGAAAATGTGCGGGTAGATGAAGAGCCTTCTACTTCACGGATTCGACGACGGAGGGCGTGCGCCGATGAGCCAGTCAGCCTGTGACCACGGCCGGTGCAACCTGGTCGAAACGTCAGGCAAACCAGAGGTATGTAATACCCTAAATAAGAGATCGCGTTAATTCCCGTTAAATAATATTAATTATCATGGAACGCGAAAGTTTAAAAGTTTTTATATCTTTGTCTGTTTTCGGAGTTGGGGACTTTACGAAACTGCCATAACATGTCCCGCTTGCGCTTGCTATACATTTTTATGCCTTTACTTATCCATTTTGGCTTCTGTACCGTAGTAATTTTTACTTTCTTTAGCGGGAAGCACATGTTAGAGAAAAAAGTAAAAATATCATGATATTCATTATATGCTTCATTAGGGTCAATACACCGATACACAGCACTGAATGTTAAACATTGTAGACATTCCTTAAATTTAGTAACATTTTCTTTACCGTAGTTGCGTCTAAAAATGAACCAATAAGGTAAAATGCACCTTTTCTTTATGGGGCATTGTATAAATTGGGCAGTGTGGTCTGATAGTGCTAGGTCAGCTGTTTCACACTTACTGCTTTCGATGTTATGAAATATGTTATCAATACACGTCCCAGTACATAGTCGTGTAGGAGTCTGCACTCCTATCGTCAGATTATAACTACATAATATATTAAGGAAATTCCGAGATTTAGTGTTTTCTATCAGTATGTCTATGTTAAAGTCGCCGCACAGTATGATCTTTTTTTTTACGTAAAATACAAATATAATATAACAAGCTGTCAAATTTTAATTGAAATGTATTCAAGGATATGCTATCGTTCTTTGGAGGTCTGTACAGGCATACAATAGCGATAGGAACACTTTCCAGCTCAACTGCGCAACACTCTATTACATTCGGTTGGCACCATTTTTCTAAATCTAGTATTTGACCGTTAAGGGATTTTTTTAGCAGTACACAGGAACCTCCGTGTCTATCATCCCTAGCATAGTAGGTACATAGATTATAGTTAGGTAATTTAAGATGAATATTATCACCCGTTTTCATGTTTGTTTCCGTTATGCACACAATATCTACGGGTTTGCCTTTATCTGAGAAATTATTTAGATGTAAGCTTAGTTGGTCTGACTTATTAATGAGCCCGTTTATGTTTTGATGAAGTACGCTTATACGATTATGTACGAAAGCAATTTTCCAGTTTTGAATCCAACTTCGAGTTTTGCTAATTTTGAAACTAATAATTTAACAATTTTTTTTCTGGTTTGAAATAGTTCAGAATAGTTTTTTGACACATTTTAGTTCTTTTCAAAGATTTATTTTTATTGTATTGATTACTTCTAAATAATTGCTTGTTCTTAAGAAATCTAATCTGATATGTCAAATAATCAATCTCAACATTCAATTTATAACTAAGTTTATTTATACAAATCTTATTTCTTATAATGGGACATAGGTAGCTTGGGTACTGTAACAAAGCAGAAACATCTACGAATTGACAATTTGAAAAATTTTGAGCTAATAATTTTAAACTTTGATTTAGCATATGTTCATTTAAGTATTTATTATACTGTACACCAAGCCAAACAACCTGTTGGCACACTACAAACCTATTTAGTAATATGCATAATTCTTTACAGAGACACGATGGATTTTTTTCATTTGTACCTACAGAAATGATTATGACGTCCTGCTCAGTGATAGAGTTAAATGTATTCGAATGGCATTGAAATTGTGAACAGTTTGCACCAGGTTTCACCATTGCCGAAACCGAATAACAGTCATTCCATGTATTTTGTCTGCTTCTAACCATTGCCAAAGCCAGTCCTCGTACCTGTTCATCACCAAGAATTATGATTCTAGGCTTTAGCTCAAAAATTGTTGCAACTGGCATCGATGTTTGTTTGAGTGGAGTGGTGTTGTTATCTATACTTTGTTTATTCTTTTGATCGTCTTGTTCCGTAATATAATTTGAAGACTGTATTGGCAATGTCTGATTACAGGTTTGATGTTCGGCTTCACTGTAGTCTTTGTCAAAATCCAAGGTTTTCCTACATTGCCTCTTATAATTCTTCCTACGACTAGAAATTGTCCTATTTTGAGGAGTACCCGAACAAACTGTTTTCAAAAAGTTATTTTTTTCTCTTGTTCCTGAGTTATTTTTAGCAGTGAGCTATTTTCTAGAAGTAGTTCGTCAATTTGTTCGTTCGCACTATCAAGCTGGCCAGTTAAACTACTAATTTGTTTCTTTAGCTCATTGATGTAATCATTGTCAATGTTTTCGTCAGGCAGACTACCTGCTACAGAGTTATCATTTCCGTATGATGATGGACTTGATAAACACAAATTATTTAGTATCTCACATGAGGATGATTTTTTGTTCTTGTTGCGTAATGTAACATTAGCAGAATTCATTTTCAAATGACGGAATCTTTATTTGGTGGGTAGTTATGATACTATTTTTAGATGACTATTAAATTATGTTTATTTCGAAACTGCTTTAAACACACGGTCTAACTTGAGAAATTAATAGGCACTTGTTGCTCGAAAACATCACAAAAAGTCTACATCAGTCCACTGGGATCGAACCGTCACCACTTCGATTGTTACGTATATGCCGCAGCCACTCGGCCACGCTGTCAGTTACGGTACGTCCTGAAATAGGTTTATTGTTCATACGATTGGCTATCCATAATAAAAATTGTTTTGATTGGTCAGTGTGAACAGTATTCAAAGACTGGCACTTTTTAAATAAAATTAACGGATGTGTTTTGTCATTTATATAGATTTTTCACTTGTTTGGCGTTTATTATCACTTTATAATATTGTAATGTTAAGTGTAATGTGATGGATAGTTCTTTTAATTGAGGATAATATATAATTTTATGTTGTAATATTCACTGTTTCTTTCTGAACATTGTACTTAGGTCACGAAATTGTTTCACTTTTAAAGTTTCAATTGTACTGTATATAAGGAGGTACTAACACTTGAAGATCACTTTCAGGTATTAATTGACTGAAAAATTACTTTTATAGACGTTAAAACTAAGATTTTCTATTTTTAAAGCACATCAAAATACGGAGCTAATGTTTACGAGACGGCTAGCGCCATCTGATCTGATCATGATAAAGGAAACTTGGAACACGATTAAGGAATTTTATGTTGTAATATTCACTGTTTCTTTCTGAACATTGTACTTAGGTCACGAAATTGTTTCACTTTTAAAGTCTCAATTGTACTGTATATAAGGAGGTACTAACACTTGAAGATCACTTTCAGGTATTAATTGACTGAAAAATTACTTTTATAGACGTTAAAACTAAGATTTTCTATTTTTAAAGCACATCAAAATACGGAGCTAATGTTTACGAGACGGCTAGCGCCATCTGATCTGATCATGATAAAGGAAACTTGGAACACGATTAAGGAATTATGTAACATGAAACAGAATAAGGCATCGCCTACTGAATTGCTTGACATAAACACTAATGTAACTAGATCGCTAGATGATGTGAATGCGTTTTTTTCATCGGTTGGTTCAAACCTTGCTAAAAGAATTCTGCAAAACTTAAATACTGATGAGACAACTCTAGCTGAAAATGCTAAAATCACAAATGCACCGTTACACTCCATAACGGACCTACACCTAACGGACCCTGCAGAGGTGATTGATGTAATTAGTGGCCTTAAATCACATAGTGCTCCAGGTTTAGACAAAATAACAGCTGCCTTTTTGAAAAAGTTTCGTTTTCACCTTGCAAAACCTATATCCTACTTAACCAACTTAACCTTCGAACGAGGCATCTTCCCTAAAATATTTAAGCGCGCTATTATCTGCAACATCTATAAATCAGGAAACAAGCATCTTCCCACAAACTTTAGGCCTATTTCACTGTTGAGTACCCTCTCTAAAGTAGTTGAGAAAATAATGAACAAGCGTTTAATAAGTTATATGGAAAGCAATAAACTTCTTGGTATGAAACAATACGGTTTTCGAGCCAATCGCTCTACGGATGACGCTGTATTACAACTAACATCTAATATTACATCTCACGTTGACAGGGGCGATAAATGTTTAGCCGTTTTCAGATTCAGATTCAGATTGTTTATTTGCATAACACAGGTATTAATTACATGGTATTCATTCACAACAGGTTCACTGTGCTTTACCACTATGGGTGTGCAAATTTTCAATTTGTACATTTATAATTGCATATAATTTAAACATAACTTAAAATAACCTATAGGTATATTATTAGCATCATTGATTACTATAATAAGATTGTGATACATACAATGTCAATATTCAAAGTCAAACTATAGTCAAAATAATCAATTAATGTCAGGAAGAAAAAACAATAATCACAAAAAATAAAAAAAACACTACAAATTGTTAGAAATAAAGTCCAATACATTATAATAATATTTTTTAATGAGGAGCTTTTTTAATTGTGACTTAATTTACTTTATAAATTTAATGGACACAATAGTAAACATACACTACAAACTCCACACTAGACATCCAGATAATATATCCATAATCATAGCACTTAAGTAATTTTTTTTTCCAAATCTTTCCACCCGCCCGGCAGTTTATTAAAGATTAGTGGTGCCATACAATAGACACTTTTACGCATTTATTGACTTACAAATTTCTTGACTTACAAAAGGCGTTTAACACCGTTTCTATTCCGATCCTTTTAACTCGCCTTGAGAATCTAGGCAATAGGGGAAACGCACTTCTATGGTTGAAAGTTTATCTCACAGAAAGATACCAGTGTGTTAGAGTTGAAAACCATACCAGTAACACCTGTGTGGGGTCATATGGGGTTCCACAAGGCAGCGCTCTCGGTCCTACGCTATTTCTTGCATATATTAACGACCTATGTAAATATGAAATTCAGGGTGCTGACATACAAATGTTTGCCGATGACACAGTGGTATTGTTTCATAGTAATGCATGGGAGAATGTACGACAAATAGCTGAAAAAGGTATGTCTCGTATTACAGCTTGGCTTGAAGAGTAGGTAGAGTAGCTTGCTAGTCTACTATCAATAAATGTGGACAAGACAAAATTCCTATGTTTTAGTAAAACTATGGCATCTTCGCCGAAAACACTCCAGCTACGAATATATTGTCATCCATGTAACCGATCAACAATCAAACTGTGTGCACGTTGCAGTTGTCCCGAGCTGTCAAGGGCAACCGAAGTCAAATATTTAGGGGTAAATATTGAAGACAAATTAAACTGGAGGAAACACATAAACACAGTTAGTGGTCGATTAAGGAAGTTTATTTACATTTTTAAGGATTTACGAATTATACCAGACATTACACTTTTAATACAAACGTACAAAGCCCTAGCTGAATGTTTAATCACCTACTGTATATGTTCGTGGGGCTCAGCTGCAAAAACATACTTGATTGAGGTCGAAAGAGCACAATGGGCTGTACTTAAAGTACTCCTTTACTTACCATTCCGTCACCCTACTCATCTAGTATATGAAAAGGCTGAAGTTTTAAGCGTACGAAAGATGTTTGTCTATCAATGTATCCGCAAATATCACAAGCATACTATACCTCTTCTCCAACCTTCGGGTAAAAGAAAAGACAAATGTCCAACCCCAAGGGTTAAAAGCAAATTTTCTCAACAGCGATATAGTAACATTGCACCAAGGCTATATAATAAACTTAATTTAAATTACAAAACCAGACGCTTATCGAACTAACAAATTAAAAACATAATTAAAATATGGCTTAACAGTTTGACCTACGATGATGTAGAAAGCTAATTGCGGGTAAGAACGTAGTTCAGGTTTCAATACACATACACAAACACACAAATACATACACACATACACACACACACACACACGCGCGCACATGCACGAGCACACGCACACGCATAGGCACACTCACACGCACACGCACACTCACACACACACATGCACACGCAAAATTACCAAAAGATCTTTTGTAAGTATTCTTCAATGTTTCTTTGTATGTGCCACGTGATTATTGTAACAACTTATTGTATCATGTCTTTGGGAAGGAACTGATCCCCGATATACAGCTCACGCTAGTTTGGGAATCAGGGCTTGCACTTGAATTGTATGTATCATTTGTTACAATAAAAATTATTATTATTATTATTATTATTATATGTACATAAAAAAATCTTAATAAGTATACTTATATGAAAAAAATAAAAGACATTTGATATTTACAAATGATTTTATTCCATATGTATTTCATAAAAAAAAAAACATTTTATAAAAAGTTATTAATCTTAAAAAAAAGATGTGTCGGAGTCCGATATTTCATTTTCGGTCTCATCTGGATCCGCAGGCAACAACATTGCAATAGTTTCGCTTAAAAAAGATTTATGTGCTGTTTTCCTGAATGGCCTCAAACTACTTAACAATGGATCTGATGATAATAATAATCTATGAAAAATTTCTAAGTTGCACTGTTCGCGCGAAAACTTTCTCGCGTAATTAAGCCTGTAGGTATTGGTATTGGTATTGGTTGTGGGCTTCGGTTTCCGCATTTAGACTCGAGAGTGGTCCTTTATGCGTCGAGGATTGGTTAGCTAGGTGAGTCAACCAAGCTCCTTCCAGAAGCGCAGAAGCCTCCTGGGGCGTTCACAGGCTTCGAGCGATCTTGTCTCAGGAATGATACTTGCCCGTTGTGCGGCCACTCCCTCGCATTCCGGGACTACGTGGGCAGCCGTTTCCTCTGCTACCAGACATCCCCTGCACAGAGGGCTGTCCGTCGCATTGATGATGAATAGGTGTCGGTTCAGGGCTAAGTGTCCTGTTAGAGTACCGACAACTATTCGGATTTCCTGTCTGCTAAGACTAATCAATCTGCAGGTGAGCCGTGGTGTGTCTTGAGTCATCACCAGTTTGGACTATCTCCAGCCGAGTGAGTTTTTCCACCTCCGGTTGTGTGCTTCACGGGTCCGTTGTCTGGCCCAGAATCGTGTTTGGTTAAACGGTATTGGCAGGAGTATGGTTGGGCCGGTAGCTGGGGTTGCCGAGCCCCTCCTTGCCAACTCATCTGCGGCATCGTTCCCGTGTGAGTTACTGTGCCCTTTAATCCATTGAAGGAGTACCACATTTAATGTGGCAAGCTGCTCCAATGCTTGATGGCATTCGAGGATAACACCAGAGGTCATTGTGTTGCCCTCCAGTGTCTTTAGGACGGCCATGCTATCGGATAGTATTCGGATGTTATAGTCCTTGATACCCCTTGACATGGCCGTTGTGGCGGCGTAAGTTTTTGCCACACATTTGCATTGGAATATGGAAATGTGTTGGCCTAACGCTAGTGATATATTCATATTTAGGTCTTGCAAGAAAACTCCGGCTCCAGTTCCTGACCTAGTTTTGAAACCGTCCGTTTCTAGTGTTTATTTTATGAATGTCGCTAAACTTTGTGAATAAATGATTATTTTTCTTTACATACACTAAATTTTCATATATGTATTGAGATGCGACTGTCATGATACCAATTTCTTTAAACTTATCCCTCAGTGACTGCCTATAACTGAGATTAAAAATTGCACGAATAGCTCTCTTTTGCAACACAAAGATATTGAATGTCAGGAGCATTTCCCCACAACAAAATACCGTATGACATTACACTATGAAAATAGCTAAAATACACCAGTCTAGCTGTTTCTACATCGGTTAATTGACGAATTTTATAAACCGCGTATGCTGCAGAGCTGAGTCTATTCGACAATCCGTCAATGTGTGGGCCCCATTGAAATTTAGAGTCTAGTGTTATACCTAAAAACTCCTTTCCATTTATTAGAACATTGGTCTTTACCTGCGTTCACAACCTTAGAGAGAGTGCTATTCACTTCATCAGTTACGTCAGTGAAGTGTCATCCGCAAATAGTACTATCTCCTGATTATCTTTTATCACATTAGGTAGGTCATTTATGTAAACAAGAAATAAAAATGGGCCGAGAATTGAGCCCTGCGGAACCCCCATAGTGACCAGAGACCCCAGGGATCTCTGTCCATTAACTTCCACTCTCTGGATCCTATTACCCATATAAGAGATAAGAAGATCCAAAGCAGTGTTCCTAATTCCATAGTAATGCAATTTCCTGATTAATGTTTCATGAAAAACGCAGTCGAATACGTACGCAAACGTAGTAGGCCAAAACCTCCTTTCTAAGGAGAGGCCTATGTCCAGCAGTGGACTATTAAAGGCTGATGATGATAAATGCCTTAGATAAATCACAAAAAACACCGAGGGCATCCTGTTTATCCTCCCAGGCACTAAATATATTTTCCAAAAGTTCAACACCGGCATCACTTGTCGAGAGACCTCTTCTGAATCCAAACTGTTTCCTGTGTAGAATTTTGCTTGCACTAAAGTGAGTTTGTAGCTGATCCAGTATAATCTTCTCAAAAATTTTACTGAAAGTATTCAACACTAAAATTGGTCTATAATTTGTAGGATGAGACGTGCTACCCGCCTTGAATAAAGGAATGATGTTTTGTTATGTTTAGTATGAAACATATCATCAAATCAGGAAATACACCACATTCAATGCACCTATTGAAAATCAAGGCCCACTCTGATGCAACTACGCTAATAATTGATTTAGTTATTTGTACAGAATTACCCCAAAGGTCGGCGGTTTTCTTAACACTAAGAGCATTGAACGTTTTTATTATATCTCTATCAGTGATACAACTAAATCTAAACTCAGTATTACAAATGTTAATATTCTCTTTCAAAAAAGATTCTGCAATAGTGGGGGACGAATTCAATGATACTGTTATTGAGACTGGAATGTCTGTGAAAAATTTTTTTTTTGGTATCGCAACTCAACAAACGAGTTTAACGTACGCGGACAAACTTAAGCTTCGCTTCGATAGGTCGGTATGATTTGGGTTGTGTGTAGTCACCTTTACCAGGTTTGGGAATGAAGACTACTTTAACTTCTCTCCGTTTCAGCGGGATGTAATGATGCGCCATACAGCCCCTTCCCTTCGCGGCACTGTGCGACTAACGTGTGACTTCGAATGCCAACAATTTTAATATTGTTTTCTGTGCTTTTATGTGACTAGTTCCCGGTTTGCGGGCGGCTTAAGGTTGTGTATAGTGTTTCTAAAGAATTTCAGTAAGTTTTATTGTTTTCTAAACAGAAATATAGTGCCGAATTCTTTTATTACGACTATTGGTGAGTAAATTTATTTTCTTACTAAAAGTGGGTAGGTGGTATCCTTTGTTTGCATTGATTTTTCTCTGCGTATTGTTTATTTTTAAGCTTGTTTTTTTTTTAAATTGTTTATTGGTGTGTCTTTATTTGGCTATGTCGGTCGTTAGCGAGTTGCCGGATCCCGGCGGTACAAGTGAATTTCTAACACCAACCGGGAAAAGGACATTTAACGAAATGTCACCTACGGATTTCACGCGGAAAGACAAAAGCCGTAAACGCATTATTAATTCGGACTTAAGTGGAAATGTTTCGTCTCCTACCGGTCGTGATAACTGTGGGGAGTACAATTACTGTGACTTAGTGTCACAGGCCACCGATTACTTAGCAAAAATTAATGAATTATTTAATGATCAGGGATCTCGGATGAATATAGGTAATAAAACGGCGATTATGGATATTACTCAACGAATTACCGGTATCGTATCAATGTCAGCAATAAAATCCTTTAGCAACGAAGCGAAGTTAGCGAATTTTGAGCGACAAATGGAGGGTATCGCAACTCAACAAACGAGTTTAACGTACGCGGACAAACTTAAGCTTTGCTTACCGCCTAAATCTGCCCCGTGCCCGGTACCTACTGAAGCGCGCGTTCCTAGGCCTTGTGTTATTGCCTATCCCACTACGGAACGCTTAGCGGACTATGCGACCTCATCAGCAACGAAACAAGCTCTCATGAAGGCTATTAAACCGAGCGATGAGGGTTTCCAAATTGTAGGCGTGAAAAAAACCTCTAAGGCAGGCGTCGTGTTACGGGTAGCTAACGAACGGCAGCTTAAGAAACTGGAATCTGTAGACGCCATTAAATCAGTAGGGTTACGATTAGAAAAACCAAAAGGCCGAAAGCTCCGTATAATTGTAAAAGACGTAACCGGTTTTATGGAAGATCGTGCCTTCCTAACAGCCTTATACCGTCAGAATATCAAGGACGAATTAAAATTAAGTGAGAACGATTTTATTAAGTCAACCAAAAGTAAACTAGAAAATGGGCGTCAATGGATAGGCGTAGAATTGGAGGCAGCAGTTCGAAAACATCTAGCCAACACAAAAGCTAAACTTTATATAGACTGGGCCACTTGTAGATTGATAGACGATATAGAAGTAGTTCGTTGCTTAAATTGTCAGCAATTCGGTGATGTACAAAAGTTTTGCACCATTAAAACCCCTACTTGTGCTAATAGCGCCGCCGCACACAAAACGCGAGCTTAATAATAATAATAATATTTATTTGCTGATCAAGGGTATACAGTGGTGTTAACATTACATTTGATATCGTTCTCCTTAATCTACCTTAACTGGCATGCAAATTGTATATATATTTTTTTTTAATAGGTACATGCATCAACTTAAAATTGGTATACGAGTACATTCATTTCAAAAAAATAGTTTAGGTCAATTACTATAGATAGTTCCAATGCATTCTAAAAATAAAAAAGTAACAGTACAATTTGATAACAAAGAAAACAATCAGACAATCAAGTATTTCAGGATATAAGGAAAATAATTAAATTCACTATATCAGGGCATGTCAATACAGAAATAAAATGTTAATATGTCAATCATGTGTAAAAATTTATAATAATAAATAATAAAATTATAATCATGTACAAACTAATAACAAAAAAAATATTAATCAAATATAAAATAATAATAAAATGTCAACAATATGTATGTTCAGAAGATA
Source organism: Arctia plantaginis (assembly GCA_902825455.1). Lineage (NCBI taxonomy): Eukaryota > Metazoa > Arthropoda > Insecta > Lepidoptera > Erebidae > Arctia > Arctia plantaginis. Next base: position 452,724 of record CADEBD010000323.1, on the reverse strand, counting down.
AATTTGATTTTCTAGCTATATTATTTACCTTCGAGAAAATCACTAATTTTGTAATAGGTTTTACTAACTAGAAAGTCATTTAAACGTTTTTTGAAAAGATAACTATTCAAGATCTTTAGTTCATCGGGCAACCTATTATAAATTTTTGGTGCCATGCAGTAAATACTCTTATGTAGTAGTGCTGTATTTGCTTTTTGCAATCGTAATCTATTTTGGGTGTTTTTTCTCCTGTTACGAGTTACCGCATCCGCAAGGGTCTCAAAAAGTTCTGAATTTGATTTTGTAAAAGTCGCGGCTTCAAAAATGTACAGACAAGGTAACGTCAGGATTTTATAGTATAAAATAAGGCTCACAGCTATCTTGAATTTTAAGATTAAACATCGCTCATATACACCTTTTTTGGGCTCTGAATACTAATTCTTTATTTGTACAATTGCCTCAAAATATTATACCATATCTGAGATACGAAGCAGTAGCTCTATGATATGCTGTGAGTAAGGCATCAATATTAAGCACAGGTGCAAGTTTGAATAGCGCAAACGATGTACTGCAGATTTTTTTACACAGTTCTTCTGTATGTGCTTTCCAATTTAGATTGTGGTCAATGGTTAGTCCTAAAAATTTGGTCGTCGTAACCTGGCCAATTTCAATATGATTATAGTTAATTTCCAAATCTTTAAATGTTGGTATTCTTTGAGTAAATTGTATTAGTTTAGTTTTATTTATATTTATCTTTAAATTATTATTATCTAACCAGTTTATAATATTCAATAATGTAGTATTTATGTCAGCTTTGTATTCGTTTTCATTTTTGCATTCTATAGCAACTGTACTATCATCCGCAAATAATGTAACAGGATGAGTGGTTACTTTAGGCAAATCATTAATATATAGGATAAATAACAGGGGGCCCAGGACACTACCTTGTCCCACACCATACTTTACTGTTCGCATGTGAGAAACGTATGTTTCTTCTATATTATTAGCTTCATTTATGTGTTTTATCTCTACGAATTGTTTGCGATCCGTCAGATACGATCCTATAAGACTCAAAACATTTCCCCGTATACCACAGTGATCAAGTTTAGCAAGTAAGATTTTGTGATCTACGTGGTCGAATGCCTGAGTCATATCACAAAAGATACCGCAGATTGGTGCCTTAATATCCAACTTTGTGATTATAACATACAAAAATAGCTCTATTTATGCCCTTCTTCTGCCTAAACCCTTTTTGTTCATTGGTTAGAATATTATGTTTCTCTAAGTAGCTGTAAACTTGTAAAATCAATTTTTCGAAATTTTTTGAAACTACTGGTATAAGTGTGACGGGCCTGTAAGACTCCATAAGTTCTTTATTTTCTTTTTTGAAGAGCGGTTTTACCACAGATGTTTTAAGTCTATCAGGATATATACCTGTGGATATACTCAAATTCAAGATATGGCTTATATGTACTGATATATATTGACTTGTGGATTTAATCACCTTGGTTGATATTTCGTCATAACCTACACTGTTAGTGTTTTTTAGTGATGAAATGATCGTTTGAACATCGGAAGGGGTACAGGGTGTAAGACACATAGAGTCATTTCTTCGATCTATATGTTTAGTAACTTTGGTGCCACGATTTGCAACAGGGTCAATTTTATCAACAAAATAATCACTGAAAGCATTAGCTATCTCTTGTGGACTTGTAACTATTTTGCTGTCATCTATCCTCAGTTTCGAGATCACATTGGGGGAGAAGCTTTGTTTAGCTGATTAATAATTTTCCACGTACTTTTGATCACATTTTTAGAGGTTTTTATGCTATGAATATTTTGAGAGCGTTGTGTCAGTCTAATTATATTTTTATATTTTCGTGCATAACTTTTATAATTGCTTTTGTTTACACTATTTGGTTTTAATCTATATTTCCACAATAGTTTTCTTTTAATCTTACCACACATAACTTACGAAGAGATGGTAAATGAACTCTAAGAGCGAAAGTTAAGATCCAAAAATATCATAATACATGGAGTAGTTGAAAGTACCATAAAGTTAGCCGCCGAACGACAAGAATATGACAAAAAAGAGACTACAAAAATAACTAAACAAATTTTTGCTGACTGTCTCCAATCAGAAAAAACATTCCGACTTGGAAAATACAAACCAGGCCATACGCGAGTAGTTAAAGTGTGTTTCAACTCATCGGATATACCAAAAATAATTCTACGCAATAAAAACAATCATGATTTAGCCAACATCAAAATATACGCCGATCAAACTCTCATCCAGCGAAAATACTTGCAGACCTTAATAGATGAGCTCCATAAACGTAATGCTAATGGAGAGATAAATCTTCGAATCAAGTACATCAAAGGTATTCCGAAGATAATAACTATGACGGACAATCAACCAGCACTTGTGGAATCAACTTCAAAGGCAAAATCACCTACCAAGTCATAAACAAATATACAGATGTTGAATATGATAAGAAGTCGCTAAAATTCTTCTACGTTAATGCTGGGAGTATCGTACGGCCCGGCAAATTTGATGAATTACAATGTATTCTTGCATCCTTTCAAACTTCCATGCACATGATCATACTTACTGAAACCTGGTTTAAAAATGAAGAGATGGCCAAAAGATTTCAAATACCAGAGTACACACATTACTACAATTTCAGAAAAGACAAACGAGGAGGTGGAGTTTCTATCTTTGTACATAACAACTTAAAGCACCACCCAGTAGAAGACTACTGCATTCAACATAAGCACTACCTATGGATACATGTTAGCAGGTTTTGTTTGGATATCGGTGCCATTTACAACCCTGATAAATCCAATATGGCTGACTTCATCGAGACCTATTCCCACCAATTAGGCACCAAAAGGAGAGCTATAGTTTTTGGAGACTATAACCTTGACCTTTTGGATCCAAATAATTTATATACTCGAAAATACAAGGACACGCTAAAAGAAAATGGCTTCAAGATATTGAATAAAATCAACGCAAAGTACTGCACACGTGAAACGACGACAACCAAGACCATTATAGATCATGTTTGTTCTAACTTGAAAGACAATGATTTTCATTTTGCTATCATGGAATCTGCGATGTCAGACCATAAACTAATATTCTTTGAAGTAAAACGTTACCAACCTACTCCTCTCAAGAAAACCAACTATACTGCCATTGACTACACTAAACTGTATAAGTATATTGAGGACAACCCTGTAAATACAGAGAAAAAGGTGTACGAAAGACTGCATGAGAAGATACTTCTAGCTCTAAGTAAGAGCAAAATCATTAAAACTAAAACACTGAATCCACCACTGATAGATTGGATCAATGGCGATATTATCCAGGCTATTAACAACAGGAACAAACTATGGAAGGCTTTTAAAACAAATGCATCAAACTTAGAACTCATGAGAGATTACGAAAAAGCTAGGGTAGAAACAATTCGAAAAGTACAGAAGGCAAAAAGTGAATATTACCTAAAATGTTTTAAAGAACGTAAATTGTGGAACCTCTTAAATTGTGGAAACTCATTAACGACCTTTCCAAAAACAAAATAAAAGACAACAATGGGCCGGACAAACTCGTCATTGATACTAATATTGTCACAGATGAACTTGAAATCAGCGAACAACTCAATACCTACTTTTCAACTATTGGCTCAGCTTTAGCAAACCAAATTCCGAATAAATACAAAACTAATAGATACGACACAGGAAACATAGCTGTAATTAGTGATGCAACTGAACTAAACCATTTAAAACCGACATCTACTGATGAAATAATAAAAATAATAGATAAATTGGATCCCAATACTGGCTCTGGTATCGATGGTATAAGCACTAAAGCGATTAAATGTATCAAAAACTTAATATTAGAAGAACTAACGTTTTGCATCAAAGAAAGTTTTGAAATTAGCACTTTTCCTAGTAGCCTAAAGATAGCCAAAGTTATTCCTATCTAAAAATCTGGAAACAGGTTTGACCCTTGTAATTATCGTCCAATTTCGGTACTTCCAGTTATCTCTAAAATCTTCGAAAAAGTGATCTACATACGTTTTCGTCCACTTTCAAATACTCTTTCGGCCACTATTGATTTAATCACCAAAATTAAGAATAAAATTGATCAAAAACAAATAGTGCTAGGCATCTTTATTGATCTTAAAAAGGCGTTTGATACAATAAGCCACGAGATATTATTGCAGAAACTCTTTAATATAGGTATTAAAGACAAAGCGCTAAGAATATTAACATCTTACTTAAGCGGCCGTGAGCAAATAGTAAAAATCGGGCAACATCACAGCTCTCCTAAGTATCTTACTTATGGAGTTCCTCAAGGTTCAATCTTGGGACCACTTTTATACTTAATTTGTATCAATGACATATCCCAAATTGGACTTAAGGGCGATATTTCACTTTATACAGATGATACATGCCTATTTTATTACGGCCATTCTGTCGATGCAATGAAACCCCAAATTCAGAATGATTTAAATAAGTTAAATGATTGGTTCCAACATAATTTATTAACTATAAATACTAAAAAAACAAACTATGTCATTTTTGTAGCCAAAAACAAAAAAATAATTGATAATATACCACTGATCATAAATAACGAACCAATCAAGAGAAAGACATATGAAAGATATCTTGGCCTCATTCTGGACACTCGCCTGAGCTGGCAACACCAAATAGATAAAATTAAAAATAAACTTATTTCACTGACGGGTTGCCTATACAGTATAACTAAATGTATTCCTCACAAAGTCCGATACCTTATTTATAACTCTCTAGTCAACATTGATTATTTAGTGGAAATATGGGGAACCGCGGGTAAAATTATATTAGATGACTTACAACGAAAACAAAATAAATTAATAAAGGTTCTTTTTAAATACAACTTTCGTACTCCCACTAAAAAAATATACGAGGACACCAAAATAATGACCATAAAGCAAACTTATATATACTACACGTGTATATTGGTACGTAAAATATTAAACAGAAATATTCATACTAGTTTATCTTTTACAACAAATAGTGCTCGGCAAAAAATGAAACTAAGAAACGCTACCCATCTTGTAACTCGACCACCCAGAACGAACTATGGAAAGAAGAATATTGAATTTGAAGGAGTAAAGATATCCAATAAATTACCATTAAATATAAAAAATGCTACTACATTGACTACATTGAAAAAAACATTGAAGAAACACATAGCAGCTACTTATTAGTTAATACATTATTATTGTACTAAAACATTCACAATCAAATAAACTAATAAGGATAAAAACAATTCTATATGCACATAATATTCGTGTGTGTGCGTGTGTGTGTGTGTAAGTGCATGCAGGGTATGTGCATGTATGTGTGTGTGTGTGTATGTATATAGTGTGTATCTGTACGTCTATGCATATGTGTATGTTTTTATATTTACAAATATAAATTTTAATAAATAAATCAAAAAAAATAAAAAAAAATAAGAAAAAACAAAATCTCAAGTCTCAATCAAGTATCAAAAAAAAAAAAAAAGAAAACCCAATTCAGTAATAAAACCTAGAAGAGTGTACTTACCATCTGGATGCCACATCTAGTTAATAATTTCAAGTTACATCTTTGGTTCAGTTGCTTGGATTCCCATTGTTTTCTGTGTTCGAGTGTTTTGCAAGTTCGTAATCTTACGCAAAATATATTTGACTACCCACTTTTATTTTATATTATATTCAAACGCTCAATGGATTTATTTTGTTTACTTTTATGTATGTTTTCTCAGTAAGTGAATTTTGTAAATTCTTTTGAGAAATAAAGATTCTTAAACCAGACATAACTTTACACCTTTCGATATCCATTTCGTTTTATTAGTTGATTTTATTGTGGTAGTTTTATATTGAAAACATAAATTGTAGAAGAGTTTAAACGTGTCCATGAATGCATTATATGCTACATTTGGGTCATCAGTTGAAAATACGTCCTCGAATGGTAAACTCTCAATACATGCCTTAAATTTATTGATGTTTTCTATATTGTAATTTCTTTTTTTGATACGCGACAACTTAATTTCACCTTCTTTTTTAATAGGGCATTCTATTAATTGTGCCGTGTGATCAGACAACGAAAATTCGATAACTTGAGATTTACATTTCTTTTGAAAATTGTGTAAAAAATTATCTATACAGGTTTTACTTTTTATTCTAGTAGGTTTTCTAATTTCTATATCTAAGCCATATTGTGATAGCAAACATTCAAGCTCTATAGTGGTCCTACTTTTCTTTGAAATATCAATATTAAAATCACCCGCAATCACTACCTTTTTGTTACGCTTACCACTAACTATCTTCAAAAGTATTTCCATCTTTTCAAAAAAAATATTTATGTTGCTAGGTTTAGGCACTCTGTACAGACAAATAACAATCACTCCATACTTAACCAAATCTATACCACAACATTCAAATGTACCAGGCAATGACAATCTAGTTATTTCTTGCATTTCTCGCCACTGATGACCTTTCCTTACCAGTATGCATGCACCTCCTCTATTGATCTTACTTATACTATATATTGTGGCTAGCTGGAAATTTGGTACAAATAGATTTTTCTCTAGCCTTGCTATGATAAAGTGCTCTGTGATACAAACCACATCAACGTTTACGTCTTTTTCACTTAGTTCTTCTAGACAGACGGCAAGACAGTCAGATTTGTTCAGCAAGCCTGCAATGTTCTGATGCAATATTTGCAAGTTTTCATCACAGAAAAAACGCAGTACTATTTATTTCACTACTAGTATTTTGTTCGTATGTATTGTCAGACTCAATATTAAGGTACTTTATTGTCAGTAATATGTCGTTGAAAATCGTCTTCATTCCATTGTTGTTTAGCCTTCCATCATATCTAGAGAACATCGTACCGTCTATGGTTAGATTCAAGTTCGAGTCAACTAACGTAGCGTAGTGGTATTCATTTAAGTCAAAATAGAGTAGGTTACCAAACATTTCTACGCGCCAGTTGAACACTGTAGCGTGATAGCTACATTTATACGTTGGAAGGCACAATATGATATTCGTATGACGTATCTTCAGTAGGGTATCTCTTCATTCTAATATCAGATTAAACTAATTATTTGTTGTTCTAAAATCCTCTTCTCCTATCAATATTATAGAATAATCATTCTTTGTGAAGGAGTACAGTTTTTCATGTAGATTTTTAATCATGTGTAGAATTCCACATTTCGGTGAAAGATAATGACATACCTGCTTGTCCCCAAATGTCTTCAATGCGATTGATAGAACGCTATTTGTCTTGTTTGAGCTTATTAGGCATATCTTTTTAAGTGAATGATCTGATTGTTTTGTAAATGAGACATTGTTACCTGAAGCCAGTGTAATGTTGTCTGTATGTAGTCGTTCTCGTTCGATTGGTAAAGATTTATTGTTCTTCAGTTCTGATCGTGTCAGGCTTTCTATTGGTTTTGCAAGGGACATATTTTTTTGTTGCATGTCTTCTAATTGTTGTTCTAGGTGTTTAATTTTTTGCCGTTGTGATGACGTTTCTATGTCGTTGCGGGTTTCAGGACTCGAGGTTGAAGCCAGTGGGGATACAGTAGGAGACATTTTACGACGTAACAAAGAATTTCTCTTCTTCTTGTCGCTTTTGTATGGACTATTGACTACTATTGTAGATGAGTTGCACAACGACTTAAGTAGTTTTATTTCTTCGTTTAATATTTGGATCTGTCTATTAAGATTGTTATTTTCCAGTATAATATTTTCCATCTCACTCTCAGTGCTCTTCAGTTTACTGGTAAGATAGATATTTGTTGCTTGTCCAGATAAAGACACACCAGATTTTAAGCCCAAGTGCGCACAGTGCAGACGGTTCAAAAAACCATCTGACCATCGATGCGGCTCACACGACTGTGCCACATACAAATTAAAACTGGAGCAGCTAATATTAAATACCAATTACTGAATAGTTTAATTCAGCTTAAAAAAAAAAAAACAAAAGTTTATAGAGTAACTTACTAAGTAATGGATAATATTTCGATAGGCCAGTTAAATCTTCATAACGATAAAATAGCTACATTAGAATAAGACCGTTTAATTTTAGAACAAAAGTTAGACATTGTCCTTATAAAAGAACAATATCAGAGCGCTCGCTTGCGTCGTAATGTAGTACAGCTTGACTGCCGTTCGCAGGCTGGGATATATGTTGCAAGTTCTAATTTTACGGTAACATCTTTGCGTAATCTTATGACATCACACTGCTCCGTTGCTGAGATCTCATCCTCTACCTGTAAGGTTTACGTAGTGAGCTGCTATTTTCAATATTCACATCCTATTGATCCTCACTTACATCACTTACGTTACGTCTTGCAGTTCCTCGTTGGACATAAAATTATCATTCAACGCTCATCATTGACGCTGATGTCAATGCGTCATCTTGAATTTTTTTTTTTTTTTTTTTTTTTTTTTTTTTTTTTTTTTTTTTTTTTTAAAAGACAACGCCCGCATTAGGAATATATATTCCTGTGTCGCGGGGGGCTTTACAAACATACATGAAACTCAGAACAACAATTTGTGGATCACACAAAGTGTTGTCCTATGTGGGGTTTGAACCCACAACACTCGGCGTAGTAGAAAGCGGCGTGGCGACCACTTAAACCACTACGCCATCCGTGCGTGCATATATATATTTATACAGTTAAGTCTCAAAGGGCCTCTACATGTTGGACCCATGTCCCCATGCAAGCCTCTCAAAGGACCGGGCATCGTCCCGTGAATTAGTCTACTGAGACAACATAATAATATAATTTTTTATTAAAATCCTAATATTTATATATATTTTTAGTAAATAATATATTTAAAAAAAAATTTTTTTACTCAATACAGTGTTTCATTTTATAATAACCTCTTTTAATTACTAAAACCCCATTTAAAAGCTGTTAACACAGTAAAATGTTTTTGGCCGCCTAAATTCGTGAAATCTACCTATGTGCGACGCAAGATAAAATTGTTCGCTTGGTACATATTTCTGCGGGCTTACAGACCTTCAAACTGAATTGACCTGAGCTGTATAACCAATTCAAGCCGAGAACCTTATAAGTATCCGGCTCATCAAACTCCTTGATTCATATAATGCGATACGAAGGCGGAATAGAGTCCAAAACAGTCTGCAAATTGCTGGTCCACTTCACGAGATCAAATTGCCCAGCCTTCATGAGAGAGATCACTTCGGCAGCCGTGGAAGTGACTTCTTCCTCGCTATCACCGCAGTGGACGAAATCGTCCATATAGAGACCAGTCTGGATGGCTTCCTTTGCCTTTGGAAAACAATGGCCTTCATCCGAGGCTAACTGTTGTATAGTGCGCAGTGCGTGAAAAACGCGGTTGAATAGGAAAACCTTAAGCGGTTCATCAGGTGCAAAACGATACAAGATGCCTTGGAATATTTGCTTAATATCAGCTGAGAGCGCAACAGGAAACAGGCAAAAATTTACTAAAATATTAAACAAGTTTCCCTGCAAGTTTTGTCCATTGTATAGGATCTCATTGAGAGATACAGACATGCTCGTTTTAGCGCTAGCACGACGCGGAGCTTCGAGGTAAGTTTATCCTCTCTAATGACCCCATGGTGCGGTATTATTACCCTAGTATTGTTACCTAGATTGTTATTGTAATACATATATTATATACACACTTATATACACCTATCTTATTTACTTTATATGTTGAAATTAATTATTAATTATATATATTGGGTCTACCAATTGGGATGACCTGGTTTTGACAGCTCATAGCGGCCATGTTTGATGATGGATCTTTGACGTCTCTTGACATTTGTGTTCAGTAAGATTTGCCATTTTATCATGTCACGATTCACTTTAAACCAACGCTTGGAAATTGTCAAAAATTATTATGCAAATTCGCGTTCTCCTACCGCTACAGTAAGAGCGCTTCGCGCAGAAAACGGTCGTCATAGTGCTCCTTCTGTGCGCGCTATAAATCGCATAATAACAAAATTTGAAAGTGAATTTACTCTCCATGATACTGCTGTGCCTGTGAGACAAAGAAATGCCCGTAGTGAAGAGAATATCGCAGCCGTTCAGGCCAGTGTTGATGTGAATTCAAATCGATCAGTTCAACGCCGTTCACAAGAGTTGGGGCTCTCTCCAATGACCACCTGGCGTATTTTGCTGTTGGATTTGTGCCTACACCAATAAAAAAATTGTTTTGGCACAAGAATTGAAGCCATCCGACCATTGTATCCGTCGTGAATTTGCCGATTATGCACTGGAAATGATGGAAGCCGATGACGATTTTCATCGTAAAATCATCTTCTCAGATGATGCCCATTTCTGGCTCAATGGATTTGTTAATAAACAAAATTGTCGCTATTGGAGTGAGTCAAATCCACGTGTGGTTCATGAATCACCATTGCACCCGCAAAAAATAACAGTTTGGTGCGGTTTATGATGATAGATATTGATGCAGACAACCTTTATTTTCAATAAGACGGTGCACCACCTCACATTACTCGAGTGAACACGAAATTATTGTGTGGAAAGTTTGGTGAGTCGTTAATTTCGAGAAATGGACCGATCAGTGCGCCACCAAGATCGTGTGATTTAACACCTTTAGACTATTTTCTTTGTAAGTACAGCAATAATCCAGCTACAATTCGTGAACTAAAAACCAACATTTGACGAGCCATAGCCGACATACCGGCCGAAATGGTGCACCGCGTCATCGAAAATTGGCGTGAGCGGGTGACCGTCTGCAAAAAGAGCCGCGGCGGTCATTTGGCCGATATATTATTTAAAACATAAATTGCATAAAATCATCTATCAAATAAATCAATCGCATGCATTGTTCATAAAAAAATGTGTTTTATTCAATTTTTAAACCAGGACGTTCTTATATGTAGACCCCATAGGAAGGTGCGTCAATATTCTCCTCATTTGAAGGAGGTGCGGGCGAAATATTTTTTTTTTTTTCAAATATTCATAGATGACGTTATCATGAGCTTTTCTTAATTTAGGCAGAGCTTGTAGTTTTCGCTCGACGCCTAGAAAACATTTTTCAGCTAAACGTCGCGAGTCTCCAAGGGTAGACGGATCATCCTTGAACGGAAGTGCTACGGTATAACGCCCGTCCGCATCACGCGTGGTAGTGAGACGAAAAATATCCTCACACTCTTTATCTTCAGGGCTCAGAAGCGGTGGACCTCTTCGAGCTCCCAGAATTTGCGGATAACTGCTTCCATACCTGTCCTAATACTGTTCAATAGTGTTTCTAATGCGGAAAGCTTGACGTCGCATTGTATCCTTCCAGATAACAGGAGATGCTTAAATATGGAACCACCAATTAGGTAATAGATTGATGTCCCCGGGTATATGGTAAGTGTCGTTTGCCAACGTCAAGTTTTAAAAGGTTTATCCTTATAACGCGATTATAAGTAGCGTTATATCGACATTGACGGTCGGCAAACATTCAGTCACTTTATCTACGACTACTAGCTAGTCGTAGATAAAGTGACTGAATGTTTACAAAATTCAACCTTTTTATTAAGGCGTGAAAAAAACTTTACGTGTACGCATCCCTGAGTCCCTGAGTCGATTTAGTAGAACCTCCTATTCCCCTTCCTACATAACATGTCGATTTCCGATGCGGGTTTATGCCTAACCGATTACAGCATTCGCTAATTATAAAATTACTCTGCGAGGCACTGTCTAGAAGGGCACGAACACTATTTTCGTTACCTGGGGCGTCCATCATTAAGACGCAAGCGATAGCAAGTAAAACGGTGTTAGGTACACCTGGAATATTTTTATTATTATTAGAAAATGTGCATAATGATGATGTAATCAGTGCGGGTTCGATGCGAAGAAGAAGTGGGAGAAGTGCGATGATTCCTACTCAAGCAATTAATACAGTATGAATGCGACTTTATAAAGAACAATGGCAGAAACATATTTACCGTCAAGCGTTTAAAAATCGAATCACAGTAAACTTAATCAATATTTTTTCTATGATTTATCATTACACCACCATGTGTTGTATAAGTCTCATAAGAGATAGGATATTTTTGAAAATTTTATTTGACCTAAGTACGTAATGTCAGATTTGCCATCACGTATAACTGACTAGGGATGCGTGGTGGAAATATTATATTATGAAATGTTTTACCAATATCAATTGTAATAGCTTTGGCTGAAATATCTACCGAAGGTTCACCTATTATGATCATGAATTTGCTTCTACCCACAGCTTCACTCGTACGGGAGAGTGACTGAATCAACATAATTAGAAATAATTTAGAATATGTTTGACTCTCTTTAAACGATTTTAAAAACACTAAAGAAATAGAATATAGTTCCGTTAAAAAATATACACCAAACAGTGTGATGTGAAAAATACATTGTCATTGATAACGGCACATAAATAGACATACATTGATATTTTCAAAATGACGATACGTCGTCGTTTAGAACATTAACAATATGTTAGTACTTGATGAATACTGGTGTCTTGGGTTGGCCAATTGAAACACAGACGCTCCAAGCATTCAGTTGTATTATAATTAGCGAAACTTACAATATTCGAAATGTATATAATATTTAATACATAATGTAAGACGTGTATACTCGTACATAGGCAAAATAAGTCGTCGAATGTCGGCGCGTAGAGGTGGGGCGATCGCATAACCAGCGAGTAACCGGTTTAAACTCCTTCCGCCGCACCACCATTAAGACACGGCGTGAACATCCTGGGGGCCCTTGAAGACGGAGGTCTTCAACGATTCTGTAGGCTCGTCCAATAAGGGGCAGAGATATTTCACACCTCGTCGATAGGTGCCAGTGGTAGTAGTAACGTCAGCCACGCGTGAAATCCCGTCTGGTCCGGGAAAAAGTCTTGAAATTCGGCCGAGATGCCAATGCAGAGGGGGCGCGTTGTCCTCCTTAAGAAGCAGCTCCTTTAGGTCTGGTTTGCGCCACTTGGTTCGCTGTTGGAGCTTGGCTACGTATTCCAGCTGCCAGCGCTTCCAAAAATGTTGACGTATAGCTTCAAGTCTCTGATAGCGATCCAGTCTGGCCTCGTTAAGGCCTTCCATGGAAGGCGATGGCATGGAAGTCAAGGCACGGCCGATGAGGAAGTGACCTGGAGTTAAGGGTTGGAAATCGTTTGGAGACGAAGAAATAGGACACAAAGGACGACTGTTAAGGATGGCTTCTATTTGATTGAATAAGGTAGCCAATTCTTCGTAAGTTAGGTGACAGTTGCCTAAAATTCTTTTTAAGTGATACTTCGCGGACTTAACCCCTGACTCGAATAAACCCCCGAAATGGGGAGCGTAGGCTGGTTGAAACTTAAATTTTATCCCTTCCTCTGACGCGAAGGAGGAGATAGAAGTAGAATTTTCGTTTAAAAAGTTACCAATCTCTTTGGCGGCTGCGACAAAATTCCTACCATTATCGCAGAGAATCTCACGTGGCTTTCCGCGTCTAGATATAAAACGACGTAAAGATAATATAAAAGCTTCCTTTGATAGTTGACTTACGGCCTCTAAATGAATACACTTAAACCTAGTGCAAACAAAAATAGCTAAGTAACATTTGTTAATTTTGCAACCTCGTCCCTTCCTATCTGTAATTAAAAACGGTCCAGCAAAATCGACACCGACACTAACAAATGGAAAGTCGGGAGTTACGCGCTCAGAAGGCAACGCTCCCATGAGAGGAGTGAGGGTTCTAGCAGCGGCGCGCCGACACGTCACACACTGCCGAGCAACAGTGCGGGCGAGGTCGCGCCCGCCGACAGTCCACACGTACTCACGCGTGGAACTGAGAAGCAGCTGGGGACCAGCGTGAAAGAGACGCAGATGCTCCTGCTGAAAGAGTAGTCTCGTAAGTCTATGTTTAGCGTGCAAAAGCATAGGATGGCGCTTTTCAAAAGAATAATAGGATGAGTTGAGGCGGCCACCTACACGCAAAATGCCTTCACTATCTGAAAAGGGATTCAATGATATAAGGGAGTTCTTAGAACTCAATGGTTGTTTATTTACAAGAGTTTTTAATTCAACATGAAAGCTATTAGATTGCGACATTTTAACTAATCGCTTAAAAGAAGATTCGAGTTCCTCAGGCTGCAAAACTCCTATGAGCTTGTTATTTGTATTACGGCAGTTATGTAGGAACCTAAGTACATAAGCAAAAAACCGTTGAATAGTTTTAAGTTTAGAATATTTATCGAAATTAATTAATGTATTATTGGTTTGAGTTTCATTTGTTAACATAACAGTTGTTTTCACTTCAGGAATATCATCAAAATTTAATTTATTGGTATATAATTGTGGCCAATTACATTCAGATTCATATAGAAAGGATGGTCCGTTCCACCACATGTATAATTTATATAAGTTATGCGCGTCAACACCGCGAGATGCATAGTCCGCAGGGTTGCACGCGGAGGGCACGTGACGCCACACGGAGCCGTCAGTTAATTCCAAAATAGTTGCTACTCTGTTCGAAACAAATGTGTTTAACTTATTATGGCTAGTTTGTAACCACCCTAGTACTATTGAAGAGTCCGTCCAGTAGAAAATACGATTAATTTGGCAGCGCAATGTGCGCACAACGGCTGTCGTTAACTGAGCGCCGAGCACTGCAGCGCAGAGCTCTAATCGGGGAATCGTAGTGGGTGCCACCGGATTTTAGATAAATACAGGCCGCATAGGCGTTCTTACTACTGTCGCAAAAACAATGCATTTCTATATAGTTAGAGGAATCACATAAAACGTGCCGAGGAATTTGTGGTGATTGTAATAAAAATAAACCGTTAACAAATTGTCTCCAAGATGCCTCAATAAAATCGGGCACGGGCTCATCCCAATTAAGTTTAGCTAACCATAATTTTTGTATTAAAATTTTAGGCACTATAGTTAAACAACATAAAATACCCAAAGGGTCAAATATTTTGCATGAGTCCGATAAAATAGATCTTTTGGTAGGGGAAACGTTTTTTGTGTTGTATTGAGTGGGGAAATGTATGACGTCAGCAGCAGACTCCCAGCCTACTCCCAGAGTATGTGAATAGGAACTTAGTATAAGACTACCTTGAGGATTAAGACTTTGACAAGAATTTAAAATTAATTTTGAGTTGGAACGAAACTTACGTAGAGGAAAACAACCGGCTGCCAAAGCCAGCTCGATTGAAATTTTTATTTTTAATAATTCATCCTCCGAGTCCGCCCCTGTCAATAAATCGTCAACTAGAAAATCGCTTTGAATAATAGTTTTAATGTGTGTGTCGTCACATTCTTCTCCCAGCTGCCACAAGCAACGTGTACTTAAAAAGCTGGCGCTAGAATATCCGTACGTAACTGTGTTGAGTCTTAATGTTTTTAACCTTTCATTCTCATTATTTCGCCAGAGTATCATTTGTAAATCACGGTCACAATCTTGAACCAAAATCTGCCGATACATTTTTTCAACGTCACCTGTCATTACATATTTATATGTTCTGAATCTAAGCAAGATATTAAAAAGTGAGTCTTGTATACACGGTCCAACCATGTGTAGATCATTGATTGAGTACCCCGATGTTGTGGCGGCACTGCCGTTAAATACAACTCGAGTTTTAGTTGACTCGCTAGATGGTTTGAGTACAGGATGATGTGGTACAAAAAATGAAGTATAAGGTAGCTTAGTTTTAGACTCAGAAAGATGGCCTAGGTTAGCGTATTCTGAAATAAATTGCTGATAGGATGTTTTCAGATCTGGATTGTTTTTAAATCGCCTTTCTAATCCGATAAACCGTTTTTTAGCTAGTCGATATGAATCACCTAAGCAATCGGGCTCGGTGATTAATGGAAGTCGCACACAAAACCGACCGTCTTTGTTGCGGTATGTGTGCTCGACAAAGTGTTGTTCACATTCGGCTTCGACATCGGTGTGCTGGGCAGTAGGCTGACGGATCTGCTCCAGCTGCCAAAACTTCGTTAATTGTTTATCTAAATTGTCACTTGTGGAAATATAATTGCAATGAGTTAATGGTTGTTTTAATGAAGTTCTATCATACATAGGCCCTGCCAATATCCAACCTAACTTAGACTTACGTATGATAGGTAAGCACTTGCCTAATTTTATTTGCTCGGACCCTATTAAATACCAAAATAGATCGGCACCTACTAAAATATCGATAGGTGCTGGTTTATTAAAATTAGGATCTGCGAGTTTAATGTTAGACGGGAGTTTAAAGTGAAAAATATTAAAGTATTTGTGAGGTATGTTACTAGAAATAGTGGGTAAAACTAAACACGATGTATTTAAATTGACTTTCTTGTTATATTTGGATCTTATTATTATATTGCAACGCTCGGGCACAGATGACATAGTAATATTACCTACACCTACTACGCTTGTATTAGTAAGCTGAGGAGTCAACTTTAGCTGTTGTTTCAAGCTGGAAGTGATTAAAGAAGTTTGACTCCCGCTGTCCAAAAGGCATCTAACGATTCGATAAGCGTTGGTTACAGGGTTATAAACATCAATGAGTGCCGTAGATAGCAAAACCTGATTGTTGTGAGCTGTAGCCACACCAGTCGTGACCTGAGTGTCGGGCTGCGCTGGCGGGCTCACAAGAGTATTGTCAGCCTGAGAGACTTCCCTATGTAGCAAGGTATTATGACGCTTTCTGCATTTGGAGCACAATCTACAACCTACAACCCAACCTACAACGGTGAGAAGAATGACCCTTGCGTAAACAATTGACACAAAGTTTTAAATTTACCGCCTCTTTAATCCTATCTTCAATGGACTTGAGCAGGAACGAGGAGCAGTCGTAGATGCGGTGCTGGCCGTTGCAGACAACACAAGAAGCAGAAGCAATAGATGAAGCGCCAGAAGGGACTAAAATTTGCAAAGATTTCACTGGTAACTTGTGTGAATTGATTAAGTCTCGTTTGGGCTGCGATGTGGCTCGTTCAGATTTGTTTCGCTGGACCGACTCCAGAATGTCGGCGCGACACTTCAAAAATTTATGAAAATCAAAAAGTGATGGCATATCATCAAGCGAGTTCCTATGTTCTTCCCATTTAAAGTTAGTATTACTGTCGAGCTTTGCTGAGACCATGTGTATAATTAATGTGTCCCACTTATCAGTGGGTTGACCCAGTGTGTTTGGGGTGCTGGCTAGAAAACCTCCTCGTGGTGCACCCTGGAAACGCTGGCGATGGTACTGTTTCCTCCTTGTCCTCTTGGAGGAGAGGATTATCGCCAGCGGCCAATATTCTAGCAGAAGAGGCAGCCGTTCATCGGCTCTCGGGCAAGGCCTGGTCCAGCAGGGCGGGCGTGTCTGCCGGTTGCTCTGCTGGCTCTTCGCTCTTCGGAGCATGGAGGAGGAAACCTCTGTAAAAAACCTGATGGCGGGGCCCTGTAGGGGCCACAGTTTCTCCGCTGATAGCGGTGGAGAAAGGAGGACGGGCTCGGCGTGTACTGACACTACCACCGAGCAGGCAGGGGGACGTAGTCTCCCTGTCAACCGTCGGCATATCGCAATCCCGAGAAGAGCGCTGTGGTTAAGTCTCGCGGCTCTGATCGGGGGCGAGGGTCTTGGCTTAACCGCCCGGACCGCGAGGAAGATAACCTCTCTAAAAAATTCCCCGAATCCCGTGTTCTGGTGCGTGGCCAGGGGATGCATGGCTGATGGGAAGTTCAGTCTCGAGCGCACTCCAAGCCGAGGTACCTGCGGACCCCTCGGTTGGGTTAAAAACTTACGCTTGCCCGGGTAATGGGGGATCTCTGCCCGGGTGGACCTTTAGTTCTCCCCCACTCGTGGGATCAATTATGCAATCTTCAAAAATCACTAAAAAAAGATCGGAAACAAACACTCAACAGACAAAGGCAAGCAAAACGGACACTGCAACGAAATGTGCAAGGGAGAAGAGGAACAGTGGAGTCGATGGGTCGTCCACTGAGGGTGAGGTGGCGTCGGGAGCGCCCATCTCGGTGGGGCTCCCAGAAGTCAGTCTGACTCTGATCTCTGGGAGCCGAAGAGCATCGGATCGGCTGCGTTCCGGATCCGCCGCCTCGTCGGATGGCGCGGAGGCCATGGAAGCGGAACATCGCAGCGACAGCCGAAAACGCGGACGCTCAGGGGACGTGGAAACCGACACGTCCCAGGAAATGATGCCACCAAAGGTGGCAAGCAGCCGCCGAGGGAGGGCACGCAAAACGGCCCCGGTCTCGACCCCGTCAGGCTCCGCGTTCTCAAACGCGGAGTCGTATAGGAGTGTACGAGTGGACGGCGAGGCCGTAGCGGAGGAGGAGATCGCGGATCTCCTGCTCAAGGTTCGGGAGCCGGTGGGGGGAAATGCCTCCCAGACTCCCGTGTCCGTGCAGGAGAGGGCGAAAGCGGCGGTGGCCGTCATCCACAAGGTGGCCACCAAGTCCGTGAACCTTAAGGGCTCGTTTGTGAGGGCCCTTAAGGACTCCTCCTCCGCTTTGTCGGAGGTCGTGGAGGGCCTAGCGGGCGACGTCTCGCGCCTACAGGTGGCCAACGAGAGGCTGACGGAGCGGGTGAACGAGCTGAGCGCTCAGTTCGCCCGCTTCCAGGCGGACCTCCCCGAGCGGGAAGCCCCGTCCGCGTCCCAGCCTGCTCCTACCACCAACTCAGGGGCATTTGACTCCCAACTGCGAGAAATCCTCATCGCACTTGGGAATATGCTGGACGGACGCCTGGCTGGCCTGGAGGCGAGACTGCCCCCTGCGCCGATTGTGCGCCCCCCGCTCGCGTCGGCACAGCGGCCTAAGGCCGCCGCTCCGACCGCGCTCCCCGTGGTGGGAGGCCGCGTTTCTTACGCGGCGGCGGCGTCTGCCCCTACTCCATCGGCTCCCCAACAGCCGAGGAGGGGGGCCAAGGCACCGGCCCAGGCGCCGGCCAAGGCACCGGCTAAGGCGCCGGCCAAGGCACATCCCCAGGCGCCGGCCATGACGAGGCCCAAAACAGCGCCGAGGAGCGGAGTGGCATTCCCTCCGCTCCCCACTCCGACACCCCTGCCGGGCCCCTCCGCACCTGCCCCCTCCAACGAGGGTTGGCAGGAGGCGAGGGGCTCCAAGAAGTCCCGAAGGCGGGCCAGAAGGGCTGCCCAAAAAGCAGCCCAAGCCCAGCCTTCGCCACCGGTGGCAACGGCCTCTGCAAAGAGGCCGCGGAAGCTGCAGCCGCCCAAAACCGCGGCTGTAGTTGTGACCGTGTCCCAGGAGGCGGCTGACGGCGGGCTGTCCTATGCGGCCGTCTTCAAAAAGGCCCGGGACAGCCTCGCCAACGAGTTTGGGACGGTGGGGGTCAGGATGCGCCTCGCCCAGACGGGAGCTCGAGTCCTCGAGTTCCCTGGGGCTGAAGGCGCAAAGACGGCGGACTCCTTCGCGGAGAGGCTGCGGGGAATATTTGCGGCCACAGATGGTGTCAGGGTCGCCAGGCCTACCAAGTGCGCGGAACTGCGCATCTCGGGCCTGGACGACTCAGTGACGGCCGAAGATGTCCGCGCTGTAATCCGGGAGAAGACGGGGTGCAGCGCGGACAACGTCAGGGTCGGCACCATCCGCCCCGGTCCAGGAGGGTTTGGCGCCGTGTGGGTTAGCTGTCCCGTAGCGTCGGCCAAAGTATTGGCCGACGCCGGCAGGCTGCTCATCGGTTTCGTGAGCGCCAGGATCACAGTCCTGGCGGCGAGACCGATGAGGTGTTTTAAATGCCTGGCCACGGGACACACGCGCGTCAAGTGCGACAGTTGTTTTGACTGCGGCGGACTGTGTTTCCGCTGCGGTCAACCGGGGCATAAGGCGGCAGAATGCTCTGCCGCCCCTCACTGCCCAGCGTGTGCGGCGGGCAATAAGCCCGCCAATCACCAGATGGGGCAGAGAGGCTGCAAGCCTCCCCGCAGTTCTCGGCAGACGTCAGGGGCTAGCCAGTCGACCCAGGCTGCCTCCGATGTAGTACGTGCGTCGTCGTCGTCGCCCATGGAGGAGGTTGTAGAGACGATCCAGTAATGGATCAAGTCTCCAACCTCCTGGTCCAGACGAACCTGAACCACTGTACCGCGGCGCAGGATCTCTTCCTGCAAACCATGGCACAGTGGTCGATAGGTGTTGCCGTAGTCGCGGAGCCCTATTCTGTCCCTCCCCGTCCAAACTGGATGGGTGACTGGGACGGCTCCGTGGCAGTCGTCGGTTCCACGACGGCTCATTCCCCGCCCTTGTCGCTAAGAGACAAGGGCACTGGATATGTTGCCGTCGAGTGGGGGGGGATCACCATATATGGTGTTTATTTCTCCCCCAACCGGAGTTTGAACGACTTCGAGGTTTTCCTAACCAGCTTGGAGACCTCGATACGGCGACTAGCGTCTGGGCACGTCCTTGTGCTGGGGGACTTCAACGCAAAGTCCATTGCGTGGGGTTCCCCCAGGACGGACGCAAGGGGCGAGGCCGTAGAGGAGTGGGCGGCCTCGGTGGGCCTCTGTCTTCTAAACAGAGGCTCCACCAACACGTGCATGCGACAGCAGGGGGGGTCGATAGTGGACCTCTCGTTCGCTACCCCTGCCCTCGCCGCACGAGTAAGGAACTGGCGTGTCCTGGAAGAGGTTGAGACGCTCTCGGATCACCTGTATATCCGATTTGAGCTCTCCCGGACCCAGGACTCCAGTAGGGGTCACGTGGCGCGGCGTTTATCACGCTTTCCGCGGTGGGCTGTTGCCAAACTGAACCGGCACCTACTAGAGGAGGCAGCCACAATTCACTCGTGGCTGTCTCCTCAGGCTCCGACCGAGGAGGTCGACGTGGGGGCTGGTCGCTTTCGCGATGCGATTACGCATATATGCGATGCGGCCATGCCCCGCATTCGAGGTCGTCGGCCTCCAAGGAAGGAGGTCTACTGGTGGTCCCAGGAGCTGGCGGACCTCGGTGCGGCCTGTACACGTGCCCGGAGGTCCCACACGCGCAGTCGGCGGCGTCACCGTGGAGACGGTGAGGAGGACCGGCTTCATGAGGAGTACCGACTCTCCAGCCCAGCTTCCTGCGAGAAGTGGTTGAGGGCCTTTTCCAACAACGAGCGGAACACACTCCCCCGGCGATGGCCTCCTTGGCCGGAGACGACGGGGAGCACGGGGAGAATAATGTTCCGCCCGTCCGGGATTCGGAGGTGGGGGCGGCTGTTCTACGGATCCGTTCCAAGAACACCGCCCCTGGGCCAGACGGGGTACCGGCCCGAGTGCTGGCCCTGGCCCTCAACCACATGGCAGACCGCCTCGGGGAGGTGTTCGACGCTAGCTTGGCGTCGGGACGCTTCCCTGAGTGCTGGAAGAGCGGGAAGCTGGTCCTATTGAGGAAGCCGGGACGGCCTGCCGATTCGGTCGCGGCCTATAGGCCCATCGTGCTGCTGGACGAGGCGGGCAAATTGTTTGAGAGGGTTCTTTCTGCCCGCATCGTCCGGCACCTCTGCGAGGTGGGCCCCGATCTGTCGGACGCCCAATTTGGTTTTCGGGCGGGGCGTTCGACAGTCGACGCCGTGTTGCGCCTGAGGGCCGTGACCGAAGAGGCCGTGAGCTGTGGCGGCGTGCTGTTGGCGGTGTCATTAGACATCGCTAACGCATTCAATAGTCTGCCATTCAGCTGCATCAGGGAAGCACTCCACTATCATGGGGTGCCAAAGTACCTGAGGCGGCTAGTGGCAGACTATTTAGAGGAGCGTACCGTCGTGTACGAGGACCGAGAAGGTAATTTGAGGAGTCGGCCCATGTCGTGCGGTGTTCCACAGGGGTCTGTTCTTGGACCCCTCTTGTGGAACATAGGGTACGACTGGGCCCTTCGCGCCGATTTCCCCCCCGGGCTGGGTGTAATCTGTTACGCAGACGATACCCTGGTGACAGCCCGGGGGGCAAACTTCCAAGAGGCGGCGCGTCTGGCCACAGGGGGAGTCTCCCTGGTGGTCGGGCGCATTGAGGCGCTGGGCTTACGGGTGGCCCTAGATAAGACGGAGGCCCTGTTATTTCATGGGCCCCGTCGTGGTCCACCCCCTGGCGCCTCAATCGTGGTCAACTCGGTCCTCGTACCGGTTCGGGCCCAGATGAAATATCTGGGCCTGATCCTCGACGGGAGGTGGCTCTTCGACGAGCACTTCCGACAGCTTGCTCCAAAGCTGGTCGGCGCTGCGTCTGCCCTAGGGCGACTCTTGCCCAATATGGGTGGACCCAGCGTCGCGACAAGACGGCTGTACACGGGGGTTGTCCGGTCAATGGCGCTGTACGGTGCACCGGTGTGGGCGGCGGCTCTGACCGCCCAGAATAGGGTACGCCTCTGGCGCCCTCAGAGGGTAATGGCGGTCAGAGCCATACGCGGTTACCGCACCGTTTCTACGGAGGTGGCATGCGCGTTGGCCGGAACTCCCCCGTGGGATTTGGAGGCGGAAGTGCTCGCCGAAGTTTATCGGCGAGTGGCTGACTCCCGGGCGGAGAGCGGATTTCGCCCTCCGCCCGAGGATGTGCGCGAGTGGCGCGAAGCCGCTCGCCGAGCCACGATGGCTCGTTGGTCGTTCCGGCTGGAGACTCCACGCGCTGGCTTCGCCGCCGTGGAGGCTCTCCAGCCGGTCATCGCCGAGTGGGCAGGGCGGCAGCACGGGACCCTTTCCTTCCGGCTGACGCAGGTGCTTTCCGGGCACGGTTGCTTCGGAAAGTACCTGCACACGGTCGCTAGGAGGGAACTGAGTCCCGCCTGCCACCACTGCGACTGCAGTGAGGACTCGGCCCAGCACACGCTGGCGGTCTGCCCCGCATGGGCGGCGCAGCGCCGGGCCCTCACTGCAGTCATCGGAGTGGATCTCTCGCTACCGGCCGTAGTACGCTCCATGGCCGGTAGCGACAGTTGTTTTACCGCGGTCGCAACCTTCTGCGAGGTAGTAATCTCGCGGAAGGAGGCGGCGGAGAGGGCCCGGGAGGACGACCTCCACTCGGACCCGATCCGCCGCCGGCGAACCGGGCGGCGGAGGCCCGCCTTTCACAGCCTCATGCCGCCCTGAGTGTGGCCGCGGGTGGACGGGGTGGGTTTCCCCTCCACCCGCATTAGTTTGGCCAGCCGCGAGGGGGCGGCGTCCGCGTGTGCTGGACGTCGCCTAAAGAGAGGAACATCAACAATGAGACGGAGCCCGCACCAGGAGCGGGCTGGCGCTAGGAGGGGTCCGGATGTCTTAACAACAGCTGTTCCCGGATCCCTCCTGTTACAGGCGCAGAGTGGCACACCGTGTGGTTTTAGTCGGTCCGAGTCCGACACACCACCCCGCCGCAAACCCCGGAGGGGTGACGGTCCGAGGGGATTTCCACACGTTAAAAAAAAAAAAAAAAAAAGTGTGTTTAGAGCTCGTAAGTTTTTAGACACGTGATCAACTAAATACCTCAATCCCTTGGTTGATTCGCGACCTATATGTTGAATATTAAACAGGGAATTGAGATGATTATTAATCAATTGCCTTTTGTTGTCATACCTATCGCAAAGGAGCTGCCAAGCCCCAGAATAATTAGACTCTGTAACCTCTTAAATTACTAATTACTTGAGATGCTTCCCCCTCATAATAGAAATTTAAATAGTGAAACTTATGTATAGATTTTATCTGGTCATTGCCGTGAATCAGAGAGTTGAAGTTATCTCTAAATTCGAGCCACTTGGAAATTTAATTATTACCGAATTAAAGTAATTAAAACCACTAAAACCATTTATTTACATGTAATCCTTCAGGTTATGGGCCCAGAGACAGTCAGTGAGTGAAATAAAAACTAATAAGTTAACAATTGCAGTGATATAAACAAATACAGTTCGTCGTAATTAAAGTAATAAACGCGTCGACACACGTTAAGGTTTAGTGTACGAAGTTACTGTTACATAGACTTGCGGGTTACGTTCGTCGCTTGTTTACGGCTGTTATCTGTTACTTAAGAAGATTTTTAAATACTCATTGCATTTGTTTTGAAATTGAAGAAACTTCGATATGGCTTCATCTATTAAGATTGATCGCCTTACTGGTGATAATTATGATACATGGAAGATATACATGCGAGCAATTTTGTTTAAAGACGAGTTATGGGAATATGTATCGGGAGCGTTACCAAAACCACAGGTTAAGTGATTCGAAATATGCCGATTGGATTAAAATGGATAGAAAAGCCGAGTCGGACATATTGTTGTCGATAAGCCCGAGTGAATTAGCTGCGTTAGATGGTTTGGGAAGTTCCAAGGCTATTTGGGATAAACTGAAATCTATGTATCAGTCTAGCGGCCCTGCTAGAAAAACCTCGTTATTGAAGAAACTTGTACTGACTCGTATGCAAGAAGATGATGGCATAAATGCGGTCAAGAAACTGAAAGAAATCGGTTTGATAGTTATAGACGAACTACTGGCCATATTATTGTTGTATAGTTTGCCGGATTCATTCGCCATGTTTAGAACGGCAATGGAATCACGAGGTGATGTACGGATCACATCAATCATCATCATCAACGGAAACCTTAAAGGTCAAGATTATCGAGGATTACGAAGCTCGTAAGTTCAAGACCACTGACCAAGGGGCTATGTTCGTCAAACGTATCATCAAAAATAAAAATGCCTTTCTGAAAAAGAGTCATGACAACCACGGTCAGAAAAACAATTTTGAATGTTATCGTTGTGGTCGTCGGGGCCATTTAGCGAGAGAGTGCAGAACTAAGAATATCAGTAAGCATAAACAAAGTGTACAAAAGGTGGAAAATAGTGTTGACAACAATCAAAAGACAACAATGTTACTAAGTACTACCGAAGAGGTTATGTTACGTGAGGGGTGCTGAGAGCGGCAAGCACTCATACCGACGACGAGGTCGAGCGCATTGTCCGGCTCTGCATGCTCCAGTGCGGGAGCATGGTCAATGCTCGTATGGAGGCGATTTCTCGGCGCCTCCCTGCGGAAATCCTCCGTCCACCCCTGGCGGCCGATGCACGGCGGAGGGTTGAGGAGCCGCCGAGACCTACGCCTCGGAGAGGGAAGCCCACGGAAGGCGGAGCCCCATCGAGCGATCAGCCCACGGCTGGCGGGTCTAAGGGTGAGACCTGGGCGACAGTCGTGGGCCGCAAGAAGGCCCGCAAAGCCGCCAAGGTGGCCTCAGCAACAGCGCGCGCCCCCGGCAAAGCAAAGGCGGTTGCGCAGCCTGCGCGGCGGACTGCCAAAGGATAGATAGATAGATAGATAACTCTTTATTTGCACACTAAATTACAGAGTTTCAAGAAAGGAACACAACAATCAAATATCGAGTGTACAAAGGGCGGCCTTATTGCTAAATGCAATTTCTTCCAGGCAACCTTAGGATGGATCAAAAGTTGCAGAGTGACAGTAGTAGTTGAATATGTGAACCTACTATTTGTTTATCATCATCTACTATACATATTACATATACTACACATATCATACTATCTACAGACATTTACAATTTTTATACTTACATCTACAATGCATATAACAATAAATAAACCTATATATATATAAGTACCTACATACTATACCAGCAAATTTACATATACACATACATATATATATACGCATTCTTAAATGAATAAACATATAGAAAAGAGAAACAGTTTCGTTACACCCTCAAGCGTGATGGACTCCTAAAGTGAATAAAATTCCTGTACCATTTTCTTGAATCTATGTAATGTTTGCGCTTGCCTGATGTTAAGCGGCAGTGCATTCCACAAGCGCACAGCTTCAACAGTGAAGGATTGGTCATAAAATTTGGTGGAATGCAGTGGCATCTCCAGTTGTAAACTTACGGATGACCGCAGACATTTTTCGTGTGTGTCATTTAGGAACTTGAATCGTTCTTTGAGGTAGAAAGGGGTTTTGGGATTAAACAAAATGTTATAAAGGAAAATAAGGGTATGAGTATTCCGGCGAGAGCGAATTGGAAGCCACTTGAGCATTTGACGGAATTCAGAGACGTGATCGTATTTTCGTAAACCAAATACGAATCGTATACACATATTTTGTAGTCGCTCAAGCTTATCGAGTTGTGCTTCAGTGAGATTCAGATAGCTGACATCGGCATAGTCGAGAATTGGGAGGAGAAGTGCTTGTGCAAGCGCAACCCTAGTTGCAGTTGGAAGGAATTTGCGTAGTCTTCGAAGAGAACCGGCTGAAGCAAATATCCTACGACTGACCTCTTGCATCTGTGGACCCCATGATAAGGTGTTGTCTATGTAGATCCCTAAATTTTTAACAGTAGTGCTTATCTCAAGAGTTGTGCCACCGAACTGAATTTGGGGCAGTAGAGTCCAGTTAACTTTTGAGATCAGCCTGGGGCTGCCAATGACACACACCTGTGTCTTAGTAGGATTGATCATAAGTCCATAGTTATAACTCCACTCGCCAATGCGTTGAAGGTCAGCGTTAATTATGTTGAATGCATCCGATAACATGTCAAGCGGAGCTTGTGTATATATTTGCAAATCATCTGCAAAAAGGTGGTAGAAGGAACTTAGTTGATTAGAGATAGAGTTTATAAAAACAGCGAAGAGTAAAGGAGATAGAACGCCACCCTGCGGTACACCAGCAGAAATACTGCACCAAGAGGACATGGAGTCATCAATGCAAATCCGTTGCCGGCGACCAGACAGGTAACTATGAAACCAATCAATTGTCCTTGGAGATATGTTAAGAGACCGTAGTACGCCAAGCAGAATGTGAAAATCCACAGTATTGAAGGCATTGCTAAAATCAAGTAAGGTGAGAACTGTGATCTTTCCACTATCCATGCCTAGTCTGATGCTGTCTGTAATGTGTACCAGCGCAGAAGTAGTGCTATGGCCAGGGCGAAATCCGGATTGGAAGGGGTTCAGTAGAGAATTTTTGGAGAGGAAGTTAGTCAGTTGAGAGTGGATGAGGCGTTCAAGTACTTTAGATAGGAAAGGTAAAATAGATATGGGCCGATAGTCAGAAAATGAAGAGGGTTTAGCTTTTTTTGGAAGAGGGATTACTTGGGCATCTTTCCATGCAGATGGAAAAACACCGCTTGTGACGGAGTGATTAAGGATATTGCATAGGATAAGTAGAATTTCGTCAAGGATAGGTATAATCATATTTCGGCTGATGCAGTCACTTCCCACTGCACTGGATGAGATCGCCAGAATGGTCTTCCTAACATCACAAGCGGACCACTGATCAAAGACGAGAGGTGGATAGTTGGGAGTAGGGGTAGTAGAAATATATCTAAGAGTATTAGCTTTTGTACTGTCACTAATGTCAGACGAGGCAGAGAAATGTTTATTGAGTAAGTCAATGTTGACATTTTTGGGAATAGACTCTTGGCGAGACCTCCCGACTCCCAATGTTCTTAGAAATTTCCAGACTTTTGCTGGGTCTCCGTTTTCTACGGAAGAGTGGATATGTTGGCGTTGTGCGTTTCTACACATCTTATTGCAGAGATTTCTCAGGTACACATATTTTTCCAGGTTCGCTTCGGTTGGTCGACGCTTGTATTTGCTTTTCGCTATACATTTCCTGGACATAATGCTGCGTATCTCCTCAGTAAGCCATGGAGCCGGTAAATGTTTGAGTTTTATTGATCGTAAGGGTGCATGGACGTTATAGAGCTGTATCAAGTTGTCTGTGAATATTTGGACTTTATCATTAACACACTGCGAATTTAACAAATTGTTCCAGTTGATGTTTCGCGCATCTTCCTTAAGTCTTTCAAGATTCATCGCGCCAAAATTACGCTGCACAAGAATTCTCGGCTTTGCCTTGGGTGGTCGGATAGCATAAGAGAGAAATATCAAGTCATGATAGGAAAAAGCATCAGCGGAATACTGACCATGGCTGATGACATGATCAGTAGAAGAGACTAGGATAAGATCAAGAAGAGAGGGAGTGCAGTTAGGGAAGTGATGTGTAGCATCAAGTGTTAAGAGTGATAAGTTATTACAGTCCACAATTCTACGTAGTGAAGAAGAGCGATGGTCATTTTTCATCAAGCAGGTATTGAAATCGCCCATTATTAATGTGTGGCTATAAGAGGGAGATAAGTTTTCTAGTAATTTTTCAAAAGAGGAAAAGTAATTAGTACGTAACGAGGGAGAATAGTAAACACCAAGTAACATCTTCTCATGATTAATTACTAGTTCTATAAAGAGGTGCTCGCCAGCGTCCGGTGATGGGGGCTGTGACGACATGTTTACAATGGTAAAGGGAATGTGCTGTCGCAGATATATGCCAACACCCCCCCCACCACCGATCGCACGGTCATTCCTTATGAGATTGAAACCAGGAAGAGTATATGGTGTAGAAGGTAGGCACGGTTTTAACCATGTCTCTGAAACTAAAATGGCGTGAATGTTTTTGCAATCAAAGGTCGTCAGCATATCAGGGAAATGAGCTGGAATACTCTGGGCATTGATATGAACTACATTAAATTGCCGCGAAGCATTAGAAAATTGGTACTGAAGATTCTCATGGAGTGAGGGTATGCTAACGTAACTAGAATCAAGACTGTTTATCGAGTAAAAACTGTCATCATCATTATTGTCCAAGCCAGACATAAACTTGACTCAAGAATGTGTAAGTAAACTAATATAGCAATAATGTTCAATAAATAATAATAATATATGAATAGTAGTAATAAAAAATAAAAAAAATAATTTTATGATCCACCCGCCAGTCGTGTGTTTTACATTTAGAAATTACTGGAAGATATTAACTAAATAAAAGTAATCAAAAAATAAAAGAAAACAAAAACAAAAAGAAGCAAAATTGTGTCACAGTTTTCTGGGCGAACTTCCCGTTCAAAAGACTCTGTTTCAAACTTACAACTAATCAATGACAAACGCAATTTGATTTTCTTTGACACTTGACAGCTATTTTTGTTTTGAGATTTTTTAAATAAAGGTACATCAACCAAAATAAATGTCTTCGGCTGGTTTAATGATGTTGAACAGAATTATTCGATGATTACAATAATCGAAACCATAGAATGTTTGTAATGAAAATAAATTTGGACTGATTCTCGCGTGGAATTCACCCAGACAGTGTAACACTACATTCAATGTATCTAAGAGAGAACCACATAGCAACCATTTACTTTTTTGAACCGACAGCAGCTCTCTTCGGTCTCGCAGCTTGAGTTTTGGTCACAGTTGGCTTTTCTGCAGCCACTGGCCTTATCTGGTCGAGATCTGCCACGCAAGTAATACGATGGCGTGAACCGTCGGGACCCATAACGTAAACAGTACCTTCCTTGGTCCAACACTTTGTGATCCCGAATTCCTCACGTGCTGCCATGAAAGCAGAGTGTCGCGATCGGGTCAGGAACTCGGAGAGTGTCACACCAGTGCCCCTAAGTTTGGTCTTAGACGCCCAGACTCGGTCCCGCACTGCCACTGCCCTAAATTTAACTAAAATGGGTCTTGGTTTTTCTACCGTAGTCTGTCGGCCCATCCTGTGACAGCGGCTTATACCATCAGCTGTAAATGAGTCAAGACCTAACTTACTTGCTGCTACCTCCGCGACGACCCGGGATGTATTCTCATCCTTCTCCTCAGCGACACCATGTACCAGGAGTATCTTGCGACGGCTGCGGGTTTCTATGTTGTCCACCTCATTCGCAAGCACCTTCATCTGGCTTTGGAAGGACTTCAAGGTTTCTAAGATGAGAGTCTTGAATATAGTAAACTCCTCTGCAAGGCCAGCCAAGCTAGCAGCATTTGAGGCCTTCTTCAGGAGTTCTGCTTCGAAGTTTGCCATCCTCTTCTCAAAACAATCCTGTAGTTCTTGTATAGTGCTCATAGTGATGTTGTGTGTAGTTTTTATTTTTGAAAATTGAATACTTTAGTTTTTTCTGTGGATATAACACTGACTAGCAGGTATTTATTATTGAGGTTTTATTGTATTCATTAAATTTATATAAAATATGTCTATTCTATTTTTATTTCAAATTATTTATAAGAGCTTTTAAAGTTATATGTTGAGCTTTCAACTACCCACTTATCTTTTTCGCAGGAGGTCGCAAAGGACCGGACCGGCGATACGTGCTCCGCGTTCCGAAGCGGTGACGCTCACGCTACAGCCCGGGGCTGCGGATCGCGGTGTAACGTACCAGTCGGTCATTGCCGAGGCCAAGGCCAAGATCAAATTATCAGATCTTGGTCTTCAGTCCGTCACCCTCAGGCAGGCTGCCATGGGTGCGCGGCTGTTCGAGGTGGCTGGTGCCGCGAGCGGCAGCGCCGAAAAGGCGGACGCTCTGGCCGCCAAGATGAGGGAGGTCCTCAACCCCGAGGACGTCCGGGTCTCCAGGCCAATGAAAACCGCAGAGGTGCGGATTGCTGGTCTGGACGACTCCGTGACCTCTGAGGAGGTGCTGGCGGCCGTTGCCCGAAGCGGAGAGTGTCCGCAGGACAAGATACGGGCCGGCGATATACGCACCGACGCCACCGGACTCGGCGTGGTCTGGGTTCGGTGCCCTGTAGCGTCGGCGAAGAAGATCGCCTTAAGCGGCAGATTGCTGGTTGGCTGGGTTGCGGCGAGGGTGAAACTCCTGCAGCCCCGGGCTTTGCGGTGCTTCCGGTGCCTGGAGAAGGGGCACGTCCGGGCAAAGTGCACCGCTGAGGTTGACCGTAGTGACCTTTGTTATCGCTGCGGTCAGCCTGGCCACAAGGCGGCCAAGTGTTCCGCGGCGCTCAACTGCAGCTTATGTTCGGCTGCAGGGAAGCCAGCGGGACACAAAGTGGGCGGAGGGGCCTGTGGCGCGCCTGCCAGCAAGGCCAAGAAGAAGAAGAAGAGGAGCTCTAAACCTGCCGGGGAAACCTCGCCGCCCTCGCAGGCTAGTAGCTCCGCGGCCGACTCCCGGCCCAGGACCGTTGCCGAGGGAATGGAATGTCAATAATGGCACAATTCCATTTCCTCCAGGGCAACATCAACCACTGTGCCAGAGCTCAGGATCTTTTACTTCAGAGCATGGCAGAGTGGTCGATCCACGTGGCTGTGGTCGCCGAACCGTACTTCATTCCCGCCCGTGACAGCTGGCTGGGGTGCACTGACGGTTTGGTGGCCATTATTGGCGAGACTCTGATCGACCCGTCTCTGGGCCGCGGCTGGGTTGCTGCGGTCTCGGGCGGCATCGTCATTGTGGGGGCGTATTTCTCCCCCAACAAGAGTCTCGCCGACTTTGAGGGTTTCCTTGTCGAGTTGGGCGCCGTCGTAGGCCGCTATCACCCTCGTCCCGTTCTGGTGCTCGGAGATCTCAACGCTAAGTCATCGGCGTGGGGATCTTCGGTCACTGACCCTCGGGGCGAGGAGCTAGAAGAGTGGGCGGTGACGACTGGTCTGGTCGTCCTGAATCGGGGTTCGGAATACACGTGCGTGCGGCAGCGGGGCGGGTCGATAGTGGACGTCTCGTTCGCTAGCCCCTCTGTCGCCAGCCGAGTCCACGACTGGCGTGTCGCCGTGGAGGTGGAGACACTGTCGGACCATCGGTATATCCGGTTCGACGTCTCTGCCCAGACCGCGAGCGGCCGCCATCCAACGACCCCGATTAACGACGGCCCGCGTTGGGCGCTTAAGCGCATCGACAAGGAACTACTGGAGGAAGCTGCTTTAGTCCAGTCCTGGATTTGGGAGTCGGCGACGGACGGCCCCGTCGACGTCGAAGCGGTGGCGCTGTGGTTTCGCGGGGCGATGAGACAGATATGCGACGCGTCCATGCCCCGTGTCCTCCAACAGTCCGCAAGGCGCCGGGTGTACTGGTGGAGCGACGAGATCGCTCGGCTGCGCGTTGAGTGCGTTGCGGCTCGCCGCCGGTACACGCGATACCGGAGACGACGTCGACGGGATTCCGTCAAGGAAGACGCGCTGTATGAGGTGTACCGCGCGTCCAAGGAGACTCTGTGGCTGGCCATCGGTGACTCTAAGTCGCGTGCCAGGGAGGAGCTGCTGGGGTCTCTAGATCGGGATCCGTGGGGGCGCCCCTACCGTTGGGTACGGGGCAAGTTGCGTCCCTGGGTGCCTCCACTTACACAAAGCATGCAACCCCAGTTGCTAGAGGCGGTGGTATCGGCCCTCTTCCCTGAGCGAGCGGGACACGTTCCCCCGGCGATGGCTTCGCCCTCAGCCACAGACTCTCCAGAAGAGGAGAGCACCGATGTCCCCGAGGCGACGCAAGCAGAGACGAGAGCGGCCGTGTCGGAGGAGACAGTGTCCCGGGGTGGGGTGGTGCTGGCGGTGTCTTTAGACTTCTCCAACGCATTCAACACCCTACCCTGGAGTTGTATTCGGGAGGCTCTGAAATACCATCGCGTGCCTCCCTACCTCCGCCGTACGGTAGGGACTTACTTGGAGGGTAGATGCATCACCTATCGGGGACGTGACGGTGCTGGTCGGCACCTCATGTCGGCACCTCGGCGCCGGGATCACACATCGTGGTCAGCGGGGCCCGGATAGCTGTCGAGTCCACCATGAAGTATCTGGGATTGGTGCTCGACAGCCGATGGGAATTCGGGCCCCACTTCCGGCGGCTGGCGCCCAAGCTGATGGGTGCAGCGGGCGCGCTTTCAACGTTGCTTCCCAACTTGGGGGGCCCGAGCGCCGCCTGTAGGCGGTTGTACGTGGGAATCGTGCGGTCCATGGCCCTGTATGGGGCCCCTGTGTGGGCGATGGACATGACGGCCAGCACTCTCGCCATTCTGCGCAAACCGCAGAGGGCGATGGCCGTCAGAGTCGTCCGCGGGTATCGCACGATTTCCTACGAGGCGGCTTTCCGCCTTTCCCCAGGAGTCCCCGGAGGTAGTCCATGAGGATTTCCCCCCGAAAAAAAAAAAAAAAAAGGTGAGGGGTGCTACGCTTTTGCGGCCGATAACTCCTCTTCGCTTGAGGAGGGATTTACGCTCTCCCCATGCGAGCGCTTCTTCCAAAATTTGGAGGGAGCGCGTAAGCCTCCTCGGCTCTCGCTGCCACTTGTGGCAGACGGATCTCCCGTCTCCTTCTTCTTCTCCGACGAAACCGGCCCATCATCATTTTTATTTTTTATTTTTTTAAGGTGTTCCATTTGGTTCCCACGAGTAGTGGAGGAAATAGAAGTCCACCCCGGCAGTGCCCCGTACCAGGGTAGGCCTAAATACTGTAGGGGGTCGGCAGGTACCCTACAGTGGAAGCGCTAACGACTGGTAACCCCACCAGCCATTCATCCCATCGCCGCTTAAACTAAACTTAGGATTTTTATCTTAGAGGTGTCCTTCCTCTGGGCCAGGCGGTTAAGCCAAGCCCCCGACGGCGGCATTATACGTGCCTCCGTCCGCTGTCCGGCCAACCCGATTCAGCGAACCCACCGGAACCTCTATGGTGGAATGGCGGGACAGGCTTTCACGCCCTTCCGCCGGCCTCGTCACTATCGAGGCCATCCGGCCAGTGCTCGACCTCTGGCTCGACAGAAGGCACGGCTCCCTGTCGTTCCGTCTGACGCAGGTCCTCTCTGGGCATGGCTGCTTTGGGAGGTTCCTGTGTCGCTTAGGCAGGGAGCCGGACGCTCGGTGTCACCACTGCGTCGACTGTCGGGAGGACACGGTGCGGCATACGCTGGCAGAGTGTGCCGCCTGGGAGGAGCCGCGCCGTGCCCTCATATCTGTAGTAGGCAGTGACCTCTCGCTGCCGGCCGTAGTTCGTTCTATGGTAGACAGCGAGGAGTCCTGGGACGCGGTGGCGTCCTTCTGCGAAACGGTTATCTCGCAGAAGGAGGCTGCGGAGAATGAGAGGGAGATCCTGACCTCTCTTCCGATCCGCAGCAGGCGCACCGGGCGTCGGAGGAGGGCATATGCTGCCCTCCACCGGCCCCCCTAGCTGGGTCCAGGGGCGACGGACTTGGGGATGTTCGTCGCCCCCATCTGGACCCGAGGTGGCGGAGCGTTGTGTTCCCGTGCGCCCCTCTGTGTAGTCGCGAGGGGAGTCAAACACCTCACTCCCTTCGCTGACGCGATGTGGCCCGCAGCGGCGGGCCGGCACCAGTCGGGGGGATTGCGGAGGTCACCTCAGTTCCCGCGATCGCGGTTTTAGTCAGTAGGAGTCTGACAGACCCCTCCGCCTTTTCCCCTGGGCGGAGGACATCCATGAGGATCTCCCCCCGTTACCAAAAAAAAAAAAAAAAAAAGGGGTGCTACGCTAGAAAACCTCCCCGTGGTGCACCCTGGAAACGCTGGCGATGGCACTGTTTCCTCCTTGTCCACTTGGAGGAGAGGATTATCGCCAGCGGCTAATATTCTAGCAGAAGAGGAAGCCGTTCATCGGCTCTCGGGCAAGGCCTGGTCCAGCAGGGTGGACGTGTCTGCCGGTTGCCCTGCTGGCTCTTCGCTCTTCGGAGCATGGAGGAGGAAACCTCGGTAAAAAACCGGATGGCGGGGCCCTGTAGGGGCCACAGTTTCTCCGCTGACAGCGGTGGAGAAAGGAGGACGGGCTCGGCGTGTACTGACACTACCACCGAGCAGGCAGGGGGACGTAGTCTCCCTGTCAACCGTCGGCATATCGTAATCCCGAGAAGAGCGCTGTGGTCAAGTCTCGCGGCTCTGATCGGGGGCGAGGGTCTTGGCTTAACCGCCCGGACCTCTCTAAAAAATTCCCCGAATCCCGTGTTCTGGTTCGTGGCCAGGGGATGCATGGCTGATGGGAAGTTCAGTCTCGAGCGCACTCCAAGCCGAGGTACCTGCGGACCCCTCGGTTGGGTTAAAAACTTACGCTTGCCCGGGTAATGGGGGATCTCTACCCGGGTGGACCTTTAGTTCTCCCCCACTCGTGGGATTTATTATGGACAATGTTAAAAATATAAAGAAACGATCGGAAAACCAACAACAAAAAAAGGCAAGTCAAACGGACAAGGAAACGAAGGGAAGGAAGGAGAAGAGTGGAAGGGCGGATAACTCCTCGTCAAACGAGGAGCAATTGTTGCTCGTAACGTCTATCACCGAGCGGCTCCCAGAAGTCAGTCTAACTCCTGGGAGCCGAAGAACTTCGGAACGTCTGCGTTCCAGATCCACCATTTTGTCGGATGGCGCGGAGGCCATGGAAGCGGAGCGATGCGACAGCCGGAAACGCGGACGCTCCAGGGACGAGGAAACCGACACGTCCCAAGAGATGATTCCACCAAAAGTGGCAAGCAGCCGTCGAGGGAGGCATCGAAAACCGGCCTCGGTCTCGACCCCGTCAGGCTCTGCCTTCTCAAACGCGGAGTCGTACAAAAGATCGCGGATCTCCTGCTCAAGGTTCGGGAGCCGGTGGGGGGAAATGCCCCCCAGGCTCCCGTGTCCATGCAGGAGAGGGTTAAAGCGGCGGTGGCCATCATCCACAAGGTGGCCACTTAGTCCGTAAATCTTAAGGGCTCTTTTGTGAGGGATCTCAAGGATTCCTCCTCCGCTTTGTCGGAGGTCGTGGAGGGCCTAGTGGGCGATGTCTCTCGCCTACAGTTGGCCAACGAGAGGCTGACGGAGCGGGTGAACGAGCTGAGCGCTCAGTTCGCCCGCTTCCAGGCGAACCTCCCCGAGCGGGAAGCCCCGTCCGCGTCCCAGCCTGCCTCTACCACCAACTCAGGGGTGCCTGACGCCCAGCTGCGTGAAATTCTTGACGCAGTCGGGCGTATGCTGGACGACCGTCTGGCCGGCCTGGAGGCGAGACTGCCCCCTGCGCCGGTTGTGGGCCCCCCGCTCGCGGCCTCAGGCTGCTGCGACGACCGCGCTCCCCGTTGTGGCAGGCCGCGTCTCCTACGCGACGGCAGCGTCGGCCCCGACTTCACCGGCTCCGCAAAGGCCGAGGAGGGGGGCCAAGGCACCGGCCCAGACGCCAGCCAAGGCGCCGCCCCAGGCGCCAGCCAAGGCGCCGGCCCAGGCGCCGGCCCAGGTGCCGGCCAAGGCGCCGGCCAAGACGGGGCCTAAAGCGGCGAAGAAGAGCGGAGTGGCTTTCCCTCCGCTCCCCACTCCGACACCCCTGCCGGGCCCCTCCGTACCTGCCCCCTCCAACGAGGGTCGGCAGGAGGTGAGGGGCTCAAAGAAGTCCCGAAGGCGGGCTAGAAGGTGTAGGGTTCGGCGTAGGCGTATTACCTTTTTAACTCCTCGTACAATATGCAAGCGTGGACCGGTCCATTGAGGAGATTGTTTTATCAAATTACTTATTTTTTTTATTAACACCTTATTATTTTCATTGAGAACAGAATATACGTTTTTAATATTTAATTCTTTGCAAAATAAACTCAATTCCCTCACAAAGACACCTCGTGTACATTGCGATTGGGAAATTGGTTTTACACAAATTAAATGCCTTGATTTAAAAAACGCAAAATACTCAGACTCGTATGTTATGTCATTTTTTATTTCTTTCCATTCATTTTCATTCAAAAATAGAAATTCGGTATATTGTTTTGGAAGTTTAATCATCTCGACAACTCTCGGGTGATCATGCCAATTGTCGTTGGGATTGTTACTTTCCAAAATAATTTTTGATTTCATGTCCTCGTCATTTAACTTTTTCCTCTGTGCTCTTGTCATTACAGATATAATATTTTCATGCATCCCTTTCAACTCCTCACTACTTATACGCATTCTGGACAATGCATCTGCAGCTACATTGTCCTTCCCTTTCACATAAATCACATCAAAATCGTACTCATCCAATATCAGTCTAAATTTCATACATCTACTTGAAGGATTTGTCATATTGAATAAATAAATTAATGGCTTATGGTCTGTCTCTACTATGAACTTTTTACCGTAAAGATAAGGTCTGAAATATTTTACCGCCCATGTAATTGCTAATAACTCTTTCTCTATTGTGGGGTAATTATTCTCGGCTTTATTTAAGCTTCTACTTGTAAATGCCACAGGTCTACGATCGCTATTGTTTAAAACTGCACCTATAGCAAAGCCTGACGCATCAGTTTGCAATATAAACGTATTATCTTTATCGAAATTTGGATACTGCAGTACTTTAGGTGAGCTAAGTAATTGTTTTAAGGTTAAAGATGCTTTTTGACATTCCTCAGTCCATTCAAAGTTAACGTTCTTCCGGCACAATTTATTTAATGGTAGAGTAATCTTTGCAAAAGAGGGAATGAATTTTCGATAATAATTGGTAAATGCTACAAATCTACGGACTTCGTCAGAATTTTGTGGTACAGGATATTGGTCAATGGCTTTGGTTTTTTCTGGATCTGGTTTAATTCCTTCAGCTGACACCACATGTCCTAAATATAGTACATCTTTTTTTTTAAATTTACACTTTGAAGGGTTTAATTTTAGATTAACTTTTCTGAGTCTAGTAAATATGTCAATTAAGTTTTTGTTATGAATTTTTAGTGACCTTCCAAAGCAGAGCAAATCGTCCAAATAAACCAAGCACTTTTCGTAGTTTAAGCCTGTCATTGCTAGTGTCATAGCTCTGGAGAAGCAACTCGGACTAGTTTTTAATCCCATTGGCAATCTAGTTAGCTGATATTGACCTTCGTGGGTGGTGAAAGCTGTAAACTCTCTACTGTCGGACTTTAAATTTAATTGAAAAAATGATTGGCTTAAATCTAGGTGGGTAAAGTACATAGAGCCTGATAGAGAATCTAGTATATCTGCTATGTTGGGCAATGGAAATTTGTCATCAACGATTCTTTCATTTAATTTGCGGTAATCTATGACTAAACGCCATTTCTTAGTACTATCATCTGATTTTTTCGGAACCAATAACACAGGGCTGGACCATGCGCTACAGGATGGCTCGATAATATTTTCTGATAATAATTTATGTACTTGATTTGAAATTTCTTCTCTTTGTGAGCGTGGTAATCTATAAGGCTTTATGTAAGATGGTGAGACATTTGGCTTTAATTTAATTTCTGGTTCATAAATATTGCTCACCGTTAACTTATCTCCGGGGAGGTAAAATATATCACAAAATTTTGCACAAATATTTTGAATCGAACGCCGTTCCTCTAAATTTAAATGTGAAAAATCGTATCGTATCGTAATTGTATAGGTATTTTACCATTTACTGCCTTACAAATTCCTCCTGCCAAATAAACACCTTTACATAACTCTTTAGACCGTATTAAACAATCTTCATTCACAAATGTACTAATATAAAATATTTTCTCACAGCGGGGAGGGACTGTTAAAAAGCTATTTCCGTGAACCTTCCCTAAACCTAAAGGCAAGGTTAATTTCGTGTTCGTATCCAAACATGACAAAGTCATATTATTCTCTTCATAATTAATTATGCAATTATATTGTTGTAAAAAATCTTGTCCAATTATTCCGTCACGTATGCATGTCAGATTTCTGAGAACATAAAACTTGTGTCTTAATTCAATTCCATTTGTGAACAGGTTAATGTAAACATAACCCTCCGTGTTCAAATGTCCACCGATTCCTTTTATGCGTATGTTTTGCTTAATGATTGGAATCCGCAGCGCAACAACGGTCTCGTATTTCACTGCGGATAAGGATGCGCCTGTATCTATGAGCCATTTTTTGCTGATGTTATCTACATTGAATTCTACATAATTGCTAGTGTTACAAGAAAATATGCAGTTATTATGCTCGAAAAAAATCGTTTTCGGAAGTATTATCTGGGGTTGGGGTCTGCACATTGCTAGACGGATACTCATTAGTAGTATTCATAAAATGAATTTGCCTTGTTTGGTTTCCGCGATACATATTATTATTAGGCCATCGCATACCTTGAGTAGTGCCTCGACGGAAGGTAGACGCCCTCGGCCAAAATTCATCTGGCGGAAAGTCCCAGGGTCGTTATGCTGTTGGCGCGGCTGACATTGCCCGCTGCCTGCACCTCGGCCACCTCGAAATCCTTGTCGTCCCGAAAAACCTCTGCGACCACCCCTAAATGCCATGTTAAAGTTACCTGACTTGCGTTGATACTGCCCACTAAATATAGTTCCTTCCGATTGTGATCGGGTACCGTATGACGACAACTCCTCATCTTTGGCTGCTCGAATGACGTCTTTTAATGAAGAATAGTTACGCGCCGCTAATATCACTCTTAAATTTGCGTTCCTTAGGCCATCTATGAAACTTTTGATGGCTAACTTTTTATTAATCGGCCTTAAAACCTCGTATGACGCATTATTGCCGTCGGCCTGTGAAATAGTGAGATTGACAAACAAACTCTCTAATCGTTTACCATAGTCCTCAATAGTACTAGTATTTTGATTCTCTTTTATTAACTGAGTATGAATAGCTGTACTTGACATTTGAGTCAATAAATGTTTTTTCATATCAGACAAAAGTAGCTCGCAAGAAGTGTAACATGATGCCAAACGAAGTTTCGCACTTTCAGACAACCGTGTCTTTAAAATGAATTTTATTAAAGTGATTTTACCTTCAGCACTTAACATTGAGTTGTATAGTTCTATTGCATCAATAAGTTTTTTGGTGACTTCCTCTTTGTCATTCATTTCTGGCAAAAGGGCCACCGCCGTTTTCAAGTCAAAATTCGACATGGTGCTTATCTTTTCAATATTACTATTACAGAATTCTTCAATTTTTGAATACAAAGATTCTATTCTAATACAAATTTCCTTACTATAAATTATATCATTATTTTTATATGTTCCCTTTCGTACTTCACTGTCCAAAACGTCAGAACATGAGAGATATCTACTAAACAATAAACTAGCTTCATTTAACTTCTCATTTAATATTTTTTCTGTTCGCCTACTTTTATTTAACTTAATAAGATTTTCTTTTAAATGTTTAAATTCACTGTAAATTAAATCTAGTTCCTCAAACATTACACACAAGGGCTTAAAAAAAAAAAAATTGCTTAATATAATTGATTAAATGAGATAATTAAATTTGCCTTACATAATTATGATTACAAGATTACATACCCAAATATCATAGCTTTCGCTGGAGTAAAAATGTAAGAGGGGAGGAGGACCACTTTCACTTAGCTCGGGGGGGGGGGGGGGGGGGGGGGGGGGGGGGGGGGGGAACAAGTCACACTTCACACGTTTCACAGTTTTTCCTCTTATGCGCCTGGGGTGCTCTTTCAACACTCCGCCCGAAATTACGCCAAGATCGCCGAAACATCACGTGGCTATCCAACTCTCTTCTAACTACTCGTTTATAGCACCGATAATGCAGTTTGTAGAGCCCATACAGCAGCGACAAGGCCATCAGCAGCAAAATCACGGCCATCAGCAGCAAAATCACGGCCAGTATAATGGTGGTTGAAGACGCATGGAAACTAAGCTGCTCTATACGGGTATTCGCCTCATTAGTTTGACCCAGTTGGGTTAAGACCATTTGGTGCTTATCGCCTTCGTTAGTTTTACTGTTACTGGAGCCCATCTTGCGAAATTTCAATTAAAACACGGGAACCGTGTAGAACGATCGAGACGACGAAAGTATGTGTGTCCATACTGATCTTATTACAACTCAGCACCGTAACCTAACACCATCCTGGCAGGGTCGCCAT
The DNA here is from genome assembly GCA_902825455.1 of Arctia plantaginis. Lineage (NCBI taxonomy): Eukaryota > Metazoa > Arthropoda > Insecta > Lepidoptera > Erebidae > Arctia > Arctia plantaginis. The sequence continues at coordinate 412,224 of CADEBD010000323.1, read as the reverse complement.
GTAGGGTTCGGCGTAGGATGTCCAAAGGAAAGACGACTGTTCAGTATAAAGTTATATGTTTTAATAATAATATATCGGTTACATTGTCCTTTATATACTTTGAGTACACACTTACATACACTATTATCTATACATAAACTATTCATACACCACAAAGGGCTGCTCAGAAAGCAGCAAATGCCCAGCCTTCACCACCGGTGACAACGGCCTCTAATAAGAGGCAGCCGCCCAAAACCGCGGCTGTAGTCGTCACCCTGTCGCCGGAGGCGGCCAGTGCCGGGCTCACGTACGCGGCCCTCTTTAAAGGGGCCCGTCCCGGTTTCGCCACTGAGTTCGGGACGGCAGGGATGAGGTTGCGCCGCGCCCAGACGGGAGCTCGAGTATTCGAGTTCCCTGGGGCTGAAGGCGCGGCCTTGACGGCCGATAAATTCACCGAGAAGCTGCGGGGAATTTTCGCCACCACGGACGGTGTGAGGATAGCCAGGCCCACCAAATGCGCAGAACTGCGCATCTCGGGCCTGGACGACTCCATCACGTCGGAGGATGTCCGCGATGCAGTCATGGAGAAGACTGGGTGCACCGCGGACACCATCAGAGTCGGCACCGTCCGTCCGGGTCCGGGAGGCCTCGGTGCGGTGTGGGTGAGCTGTCCCGATGCATCGGCCAAAGTATTGGGCGACGCCGGAAGCATTCTCGTCGGCTTCGTGAATGCCAGAATCACGGTTCTGGCCGCGAGGCCGATGAGGTGCTTCAAGTGCCTAGCCGCGGGACACACTCGCACCAAGTGCGAGAGCTGCTTTAACTGCAGCGGTTTATGCTTCCGCTGCGGTCAACCCGGGCACAAGGCGGCAGAGCGCTCTGCCGCCCCCACTGCTCGGTGTGTGAGGCGGGTAAAAAGCCCGCATTTCACGTGATGGGGCAGGGGGGCTGCAAGCCTCCCCGCGCTTCTCGGCAAACGCCGGGGTCTAGCCTGCCGACCCAGGCTACCCCCGACGTCAATATTGCGTCGACGCCGACGCCCATGGAGGAGGTTGTAGAGACAATCCAGTAATGGATCAAGTCTCCAACCTCCTGGTCCAGACGAATCTCAACCACTGTGCCGCGGCGCAGGATCTCTTCCTGCAAACCATGGCACAGTGGTCGATAGGTGTTGCCGTAGTCGCGGAGCCCTATTTTGTTCCTCCCCGTCCAAACAGGATGGGTGACCGGGACGGCTCCGTGGCAGTCGTCGGCTCCACGGCGGCTCATTCCCCGCCCTTGTCGCTAAGAGACAAGGGTACTGGATATGTTGCCGCCGATTGGGGGCGAATCACCATTTATGGTGTATATTTCTCCCCCAACCGGAGTTTGAACGACTTCGAGGTCTTTCTTAACAACTTGGAGGCCTCGATGCGGCGACTAGTGTCTGGGCACGTCCTCGTGCTGGGGGACTTCAACGCAAAGTCCAATGCGTGGGGTTCCCCTGCGACGGACGCCAGGGGCGAAGCTGTCGAGGAGTGGGCGGCGTCGGTTGGCCTCTGTTTGCTGAACAGGGGCTCCACCAACACGTGCGTGCAACAGCAGGGGGGGTCGATAGCTGACCTTTCGTTCGCTACCCCTGCAGTCACCGCACGAGTAAGGAACTGGTGTGTCCTGGAAGAGGTCGAGACGCTCTCGGATCATTTGTACATCCGATTCGAGCTCTCCCGGTCCCAGGACCCCAGTAGGGGTCACGCGGCGCGGCGCCCTTCCCGCTTCCGGCGGTGGGTCCCTGTCGCCAAGCTCGACAGGGACCTACTAGAGGAGGCGGCCATTATTCACTCTTGGCTGTCTCCGCAGGCCCCGACCGAGGAGGTCGACATGGGGGCTGGTCGCTTCTGCGATGCGATTACGCAGATTTGCGATGCGGCCATGCCCCGCGTTCGTGGTTGTCGGCCTCCAAGGAAGGAGGTCTACTGGTGGTCCCAGGAGTTGGCGGACCTCCGTGCGGCCTGTGTACGTGCCCGGAGGTCCCTCACCCGTGGTCGGCGACGTCACCGCGGGGTCGGTGAGGAGGTGGACCAGCTTCATGAGGAGTACCGAGAAGCTCGGAAAACTCTGAGGCTGGCCATCTGCCGCGCCAAGGATGTCAGTAGAGAGGAGATGCTGGAGAGTCTCGAGCGTGACCCCTGGGGTCGCCCTTATCGTGCGGTGCGTCAAAAGCTCCGCACGTCGGGCCCCCCCCTTACGGAGACTCTCCAGCCCAGCTTCCTGCAGGAAGTGGTCGAGGGCCTATTCCCGCAGCGTCCGGAGCACACACCCCCGTCGATGGCTGCATCAGCCGGAGACGACGGGGGCAGCGAAGTTGATGTTCCGCCCGTCAGGGAATCGGAGTTAGGGGCGGCTGTTCTACGGATTCGATCCAAGAACACCGCCCCGGGCCGGACGGGGTTCCAGCCCGAGTGATGGCCCGAGCCCTCGACTACATGTCGGACCACCTCAGGGGGGTGTTGGACGCTAGCCTGGCGTCCGGACGCTTCCCTGAGCGCTGGAAGTGCGGGAAGCTGGTCCTGCTGCAGAAGCCGGGATGGCCTGCCGAATCGGTCGCGGCCTATAGGCCTATCGTGTTGCTGGACGAGGCGGGTAAACTTTTTGAGAGGGTACTCTCTGCCCGCATCGTCCGGCACCTCTGCGAGGTTGGCCCCGATCTGTCGGACGCCCAATTCGGTTTCCGAGAGGGGCGTTCGACGATCGATGCCGTGATGCGCCTTAGGGCCGTGACCGAGGAGGCCGTGAGCTGCATCAGGGAAGCGTTCCGCTACCACGGAGTGCCGGAGTACCTGAGGCGGCAGGTGGCAGACTATCTTGAGGAGCGAACCGTCATGTACGAGGACCGAGATGGCGTCTTGAGACGCAGGGCCATGTCGTGCGGTGTTCCGCAGGGGTCTGTCCTAGGACCTCTCCTGTGGAACATCGGGTACGACTGGGCCCTACGAGGGCGTCTCGGCACAGATGAGGTACCTGGGTCTGGTCCTAGACGGTAGGTGGCTCTTCGACGAGCACTTCCGACAGCTTGGTCCGAAGCTGGTGGACACTGCCTGCTGTACGCGGGGGTTGTCCGGTCCATGGCGCTGTATGGTGCACCGGTGTGGGTGGCGGCTCTGACCGCCCCGAATAGGGCGCGCCTCTGGCGCCCCCAGAGGATATTGGCGGTCAGAGCCATACGCGGATACCGCACGGTGTCCACCGAGGCGGCTTGCGCCCTGGCCGGAACACCCCCGTGGGATTTGGAGGCGGAAGTGCTCGCCGAAGTTTATTGGCGAGTGGCTGACTTCCGGGCGGAGAGCGGATTTCGCCCTCGGCCCGAAGACGTGCGCGTGTAGCGCGAAGCCGCTCGCCGAGCCACCATGGTCAGATGGTCGTTCCGGCTGGAGACTCCACGCGCTGGCTTTGCCGCCGTGGAGGCTCTCCAGCCGGTCATCGCCGAGTGGGCATGGCGGCAGCACGGGACCCTTTCCTTCCGGCTGACGCAGGTGCTTTCCGGGCACGGTTGTTTCGGAAAGTACATGTACTCGGTCGCTAGGAGGGAATCGAGCCCCGCCTGCCACCACTGCGACTGCAGTGACGATTCGGCCCAGCACACGCTGGCCGTTTGCCCCGCATGGGCGACGCAGCGCCGGGCCCTCACTGCAGTCATCGGAGTAGATCTCTCGCTACCGGCCGTAATTCGCTCCATGGCCGGTAGCGAAAGTTGTTTTACCGCGGTCGCAACCTTCTGCGAGGAGGTAATCTCGCAGAAGGAGGCGGCGGAGAAGGCCCAGGAGGACGACCTCCACTCGGACCCGATTCGCCGCCGGCGAACCGGGCGGCGGAGGCGCGCTTACCTGCGCCTCATGCCGCCCTGAGTGTGGCCGCGGGTGGACGGAGTGGGTTTCACCTCCAGCACAGCCATACAGCAACGGCTAAAATACGCAGAGAGCTGGAGGTAAAAACCAACACCGTAGCCCTAATCCAGGAGCCGTGGATTAGGAAGGGCAGGATCTGCGGTCTAAACAATATTGGAGGTAAGATACTTCTCAACACTACCATTGATAACCCGCGCACTTGTATTTATACACAAAAACATGCGTGTACTACCTTAATGACCGAGTTCTGTTCCAGAGACCTTACCTCTATTAGGTTAAAGGAACCCTCATCAAACCTGCCTGACGTGGTGATAGCATCAGCCTACTTGCCGGGCGATGCTGACATCCCCACTCCGGAGCTGGCTGCGCTGGCACACCACTGCGAGCGCGAGGGTCTGGAGCTGATCATCTCTGCCGACACCAACGCGCACCATGCGCTGTGGGGCAGCAGGAGCAACAACCAGAGAGGTGAGGAATTTGTATCGTTCCTATTATCAACTAACCTTAACATTATCAACGTGGGCTCGGAGCCGACATTTGTCACATCCAGGGCCCAAACTATAATTGATCTTACATTAGCAAGTGAGCACGCATCGCAACACATATCGAATTGGCATGTTTCGAACGAAGCATCGTGCTCAGACCATCGCTGGATCACGATGGATGATGACGATGACGATGACGATGGACCGGAAACGGTATGAACATCTTACTGCGGAGAATCTGCGAAGCATCAACCCAACATACGCTACGGGGACTGTTAAGGACATTGACAGTCATGTCGTCAACCTTACACAGACACTGATCGATTGCTTTGAACAAACATGCCCACTTTCCACACCCAGAACTGGACCACAGAACAAACACCAATGAATGGGTCCGGAACTGGAAAGACTACGTCGTAGAGTGAGAAATTTGTTCAATAAAGCAAAAAACTCGCGATTAGACCAACATTGGGATGCCTACACGCAGGCCCGACAACAATATAAGAAGAGAATCAGAACCAGGAAAACTGAGTGCTGGAGAAACTTCTGTACTAACATAGAGAACAACAACCAGGCTAATAGAGTCAAAAGCATACTGTGTGGTAGAGGCGAACACAATCTTGGCTCACTGAAGAAGCCTGATAGTGAGTATACCAAAACAGACTCGGAAGCCTCAGAGCTGTTATTAAAAACACACTTCCCTGGATGTCGCATATCAGATGTGATGGAAAAATGGGAAGACAGATGGGAAAAACCACCAGATGATACAGACTGGGATACGGCCCGCAAAGTTGTCAACCATGACAAACTAAGATGGGCAATTGACAGCTTCCTACCATTCAAGGCGCCAGGACTAGATGGTGTCTTCCCAGGCCTACTGAGATGGTGTGATATGACACTACTGGACCATCTTGTAAAAATCTATAGGGGCTGCCTGGCGCATCAGTACATCCCCTTGAAATGGAGAGAAGTTAAAGTACTCTTCATCCCCAAACCTGGTAAAGGCGACTACACACAACCCAAATCACACCGACCTATTAGTCTCACATCTTTCCTACTAAAGGTTCTCGAGAGGCTAATAGATAGGGAAATCAGGGAAACTGCGTTAGTCAGTTACCCTCTACACCTCAATCAACACGCATACTCGATGGGTAAATCAACAGAATCTGCCCTACATCGAGTTGTTTCATATATAGAAGACAATCTAAATCACAAAAGGTCAACACTGGCCACCTTTATCGATATCGAGGGAGCCTTTGACAAGACCAACTTCACCAGCATTAGCCAAGCCCTATCTAGGCATAGTGTTGATTCCACAACCTCAGGGTGGATCGACAGCATGCTAAGATATAGAGCTATACAATTCACTGTGAGCGAAGTGACTAGAGGAGTGGTGGCTAGAGGCTGCCCCCAGGGCGGTGTACTCTCCCCCCTTCTATGGAACATTGTTGTGGATGAGCTCATCACACAACTTAATGACCAAAGATTCCTCACAATAGGCTATGCAGACGATCTTACTATTCGCATCAGCGGTCCTTTTGAGAGCATTACATGCGATCAAATGAGACTTGCACTGAAGATCGTGGAACAATGGTGCGTAGCACACAACCTGACAGTGAACCCATCAAAAACAGAGATGATCATGTTCACAAACAAACGCAGCCTAGGAAATCTCAGACTTCCCAAGCTATTTGGAACACAACTTACTCTTACCAAAGAGGTCAAATACCTAGGAGTAATACTGGACAGTAAACTCCTGTGGAATAAGCACCTCGATGAAAAACTGAATAAAGCCTGCATTATTTTCTGCCAATGCAAGCGGCTACTCGGCAAAAGCTGGGGACTATCACCCAAAATCACTTTATGGCTATACAGGACAGTCATAAGACCAATAATCACTTACGGTGCTGTTGTCTGGTGGCAGAGAACAGAGCTAAGCACCGTGATAAACAAACTGCAGCAATTCCAGCGACTCCCATGCTCCGCGGTCACTGGCTGTATGCGCACAACGCCTACTGCCGCACTGGAGGTGGCTCTTGGTCTGCCACCCCTGGATCTATTCATACAGCAGGAGGCCGCCATGGCGATCATTAGACTCAAACACCTGGGTCTATGGCACAAACGTGAGGGATCGCACTCTAAATTATGGGATCAATTGGTGGAATACGAACCACTGATAGCAGCTCCATGCGATAGAATCCCAAAACACCATATCTTCACGAGAAGATACTACATCCAGATACATGGAAATGACCGAGATCAATCCGGCATTAACGAAGTCCGAATTTACACGGACGGTTCCAAGACTAGGTCAGGAACTGGAGCCGGAGTTTTCTCGCAAGACCTAAACATAAACATATCACTAGCGTTAGGCCAACACAGTTCCATATTTCAATGTGAATGTGTGGCAATAACTTACGCTGCCACAACGGCCATGTCTAGGGGTATCAAGGACTACAACATCCGAATAATATCCGACAGCATGGCCGTCTTAAAGGCATTGGAGGGCAACACAATGACCTCTGGTATTGTCTTCGAATGCCACCAAGCACTGGAACAGCTCGCTATATTCAATGGGGTAATCCTCCAATGGATTAAAGGGCACAGTAACTCACACGGGAACGATGCCGCAGATGAGTTGGCAAGGAGGGGCTCGGCAACCCCAACCTCTGGCCCAACCCCACTCCTGCCCATATCGTTTAACCAAATACGATGCTGGGTCAGGCAACGGACCTGTGAAGCACACAACCGGAGGTGGAAAAACTCACCCGGCTGCAGACAGTCCAATCTGGTGCTGAATCAAGTCACACCACGACTCACCTGCAGACTGATCAGTCTTAGCAGACCGGAAATCAGAACGGTTGTCGGAACTATTACAGGACATCTAGCCCTGAACCAACAACTATTCATAATCAATGCGACGGACAGTCCCCTGTGCAGGGGATGTCTGGAAGCTGAAGAAACGGCCGTCCACGTAGTCCTGGAATGCGAGGGAGTGGCCAAGCAAGTATCATTCCTGATATAAAGTCGCTCCTAGAAGCCTGTGAACGCCCCAGGAGGCTTCTGCGCTTCTGGAAGGAGCTTGGCTGGCTCACCTAGTCAACCAATCCTCGACGCATAAAGGACCACTCTGAGTCTAAATGCGGAAACCGAAGCCCACAACCAATACCAATACTGGTGGAGCAACGAGATCGCTCGGCTGCGCGTTGACTGCGTTACGGCTCGCCGCCGGTACACGCGATACCGGAGACGACGTAGACGGGATTCCGTCGAGGAAGACGCGCTGTATGAGGTGTACCGCGCGTCCAAGAAGACTCTGTGGCTGGCCATCGGCGACTCTAAGTCGCGTGCCAGGGAGGAGCTGCTGGGGTCTCTAGATCGGGATGCGTGGGGGCGCCCCTACCGTTGGGTACGGGGCAAGTTGCGTCCCTGGGCGCCTCCACTTACACAAAGCATGCAACCCCAGTTGCTAGAGGCGGTGGTATCAGCCCTCTTCCCTGAGCGAGCGGGACACGTTCCCCCGGCGATGGCTTCGCCCTCAGCCACAGACTCTCCAGAAGAGGAGAGCACCGATGTCCCCGAGGCGACGCAAGCAGAGACGAGAGCGGCCGTGTCGCGACTCCGGGCTAAGAACACAGCGCCCGGACCCGACGGAGTTCCTGGTCGAGCTCTCGTACTGGCTCTGAAGGAGCTCGAGCCCCAGCTGAGGGGGCTCTTCACGGCATGTCTCGAGCAGGGTCAGTTTCCCAGTGTGTGGAAGGAGGGGAGGCTGGTCCTCCTCAGGAAGGAGGGGCGCCCCGCGGACTCGCCGTCCGCGTATCGGCCCATAGTGCTGCTCGACGAGGCGGGCAAACTTTTTGAGCGTATTATCGCAGATCGCCTCGTCAGCCACTTGTGCAGGGAGGGGCCGGACCTGGACGACATCCAATTTGGTTTTCGTCGGGGGCGCTCCAACATAGACGCCATCATGCGCGTGAGGGCCCTGGCGGAGGAGACAGTGTCCCGGGGTGGGGTGGTGCTGGCGGTGTCTTTAGACATCTCCAACGCATTCAACACCCTACCCTGGAGTTGTATTCGGGAGGCTCTGAAATAACATCGCGTGCCTCCCTACCTCCGCCGTACGGTAGGGGCTTATCTGGAGGGTAGATGCATCACCTATCGGGGACGTGACGGTGCTGGTCGGCACTTCATGTCGTGCGGTGTTCCACAGGGATCGGTCTTGGGACCGTCCCTGTGGAACATCGGATACGACTGGGTGCTGAGAGGCGAGCTCCCGTCGGGCGCCGACTTGACGTGTTATGCGGACGACACGCTTGTTACTGCCCGGGGGAGCTCGCACAGGGAGGCGACGTTGATAGCCACGGCTGCGGTGTCACAGGTGGTGAACCGCATCCAGCGCCTGGGCCTGGAGGTGGCCCTAAACAATTCGGAGGCCATGGTGTTTCATGGCCCCCGACGTGCGCCGGCGCCGGGATCACACATCGTGGTCAGCGGGGCCCGGATAGCTGTCGAGTCCACCATGAAGTATCTGGGATTGGTGCTCGACAGCCGATGGGAATTCGGGCCCCACTTCCGGCGGCTGGCGCCCAAGCTGATGGGTGCAGCGGGCGCGCTTTCAACGTTGCTTTCCAACTTGGGGGGCCCGAGCGCCGCCTGTAGGCGGTTGCACGTGGGAATCGTGCGGTCCATGGCCCTGTATGGGGCCCCTGTGTGGGCGATGGACATGACGGCCAGCACTCTTGCCATTCTGCGCAAACCGCAGAGGGCGATGGCCGTCAGAGTCGTCCGCGGATATCGCACGATTTCCTACGAGGCGGCTTGCGTCCTGGCCGGATCCCCGCCCTGGGACCTGGAGGCGAAAGTACTCGCGTCATTATACCGATGGCGCGAGGAAGAGCGGGCACGTGGCCCGAGGCCGGTGCAGCGGCATATCGCGCTGCGCCGAGAGGAGCTCCGTCAGGTCTTGGTTTCGGAATGGCGGCAAAGGCTTCTGCGGCCTACCGCCGGCCTCGCTACCGTCGAGGCGATCCGGCCAGTACTCGATGACTGGCTCGGGAGAAGGCACGGCTCCCTGTCGTTTAGGGTGACGCAGGTGCTGTCGAGGCAGGGCTGCTTCGGCAAGTACCTGTGCCGCATCGACAGGGAGCCGGACACTCGGTGCCACCACTGCGTCCATTGCGGGGAGGACACGGCGCAACACACGCTCGCCGAGTGTGTAGCTTGGGAGGAGCAGCGCCGTATCCTCACAGTCCAGGGGCGAGAGACTTGGGGAAGTCCCCGCCCCTATCCGTTGGACCCGAGGCGGAGGCGCGCGCGGGTGTTGGCGCGCGCCTCTGAGGCGAGGCCCGGGGTAGTTAAACACCTCACTACCCCGTGCAGAAGACGAGGCAGAAGAATTTGGATTCCCGCGGCCCCGCGCGCATATGTGAGGGGACACCGGGGTGGTTTTAGCCGGTAAGAGTCCGGCACGCCCCTCCGCCTTGCCCCAGGCGGAGGTAGTCCATGAGGATTTCCCCCCGAAAAAAAAAAAAAAAAGGGGGCGGCGTCCGCGTGTGCCGGACGTTGCCTAAATAGAGAGTGTACCGAAGGTGGTTGCGGGCAGGCGCTAGGAGGGGTCCGGATGTCTTAATAACAGCTGTTCCCGGATCCCTCCTATTACAGGCGCCACTCTGCGCCTGTAATAGGAGGGATCCGGGAACAGCTGCACACCGTGTGGTTTTAATCGGTCCGAGTCCGACACACCACCCCGCCGCAAACCCCGGTGGGGTGACGGTCCGAGGGGATTTCCACACGTAAAAAAAAAAAAAGGTGAGAAATTAAATCCTATTTGGTGCATTGATAGTGGATGCACAGGTCACATGTGCACTGAAAAGCAAATTATCGATGATTTTAGGCGACAAGACGCCGAGTTAAATTTAGCTAATTACGACAGAACACAAATTACTTACTGGCACTGGTACAGTAAAGATTTCTGTTGACACGGGCAGTGAAGAACGTCAGATCCTCGACGGGAGGTGGCTCTTCGACGAGCACTTCCGACAGCTTGCTCCAAAGCTGGTCGGCGCTGCGTCTGCCCTAGGGCGACTTTTGCCCAATTTGGGTGGACCCAGCGTCGCGACAAGACGGCTGTACACGGGGGTTGTCCGGTCAATGGCACTATACGGTGCACCGGTGTGGGAGGCGGCTCTGACCGCCCAGAATAGGGCAGGTGCTTTCCGGGCACGGTTGCTTCGGAAAGTACCTGCACTCGGTCGCTAGGAGGGAACTGAGTCCCGACTGTCACCACTGCGACTGCAGTGAGGACTCGGCCCAGCACACGCTGGCGGTCTGCCCCGCATGGGCGACGCAGCGCCGGGCCCTCACTGCAGTCATCGGAGTGGATCTCTCGCTACCGGCCGTTGTACGCTCCATGGCCGGTAGCGACAGTTGTTTTACCGCGGTCGCAACCTTCTGCGAGGAAGTAATCTCGCAGAAGGAGGCGGCGGAGAAGGCCCGGGAGGACGACCTCCACTCGGACCCGATCCGCCGCCGGCGAACTGGGCGGCGGAGGCACGCTTACCACCGCCTCATGCCGCCCTGAGTGTGGCCGCGGGTGGACGGGGTGGGTTTCCCCTCCACCCGCATTAGTTTGGCCAGCCGCGAGGGGGCGGCGTCCGCGTGTGCCGGACGTCGTCTAAAGAGAGGAAAATTTTGAGACGGAGCCCGCACCAGGAGCGGGCTGGCGCTAGGAGGGGTCCGGATGTCTTAATAACAGCTGTTCCCGGATCCCTCCTGTTACAGGCGCAGAGTGGCACACCGTGTGGTTTTAGTCGGTCCGAGTCCGACACACCACCCCGCCGCAAACCCCGGTGGGGTGACGGTCCGAGGGGATTTCCACACGTTAAAAAAAAAAAAAAAAAAAATGGGCTAACATTCAAGAGTAACGAAAAATTGTCTGAATGCGAGATTTGTATAAGTGAAAAACAGACCTGTACCCCTTTTCCAAAGAAAAGTGATGATCGCACTAGCGAATTATTAGAAATAGTTCATAGCGATGTTTGTGGCCCCACGAATCATCAGTCTTATGGCGGTAAAAAATATTTTGTTACGTTTATCGATGATAAATCTAGATGGTGTGAAGTATATTTTATAACAAATAAAAGTGATGTCCTAAGTGTTCACGACCAAAACCGTTTATGTCGTGCAAGTATGTTTATATCATGAATCGATAGATGGCGTTGTACCATTCCTCTAAATCGCGCTAGCGTTTACTTTAGTGCAATAGTATAAGTTACTTAATAAATATAAGCTACTTAAGCTAGATCAGATTACAGTTGTGGTTTCATTTCTCGGACCCTTCGAGTTAATCATTATAGGTCAACCAGGTCATATTTACGCTAGTCGTAACATTGGTCCTTCGAGCCGGATAAGCGAACCGCTAGTTCAACGGTCTTGTAGTAAGACCTTCAGTAGTACCTGCAATCTGCGCAAGGGTGCGAAACAACAAGTGGCCTTGTGGCGCGTGTGGGATTTTACCATAATCTCGACAGCGTCAAGGAGCCGAAATTCGCCTGACAGAGGGCGCCACACATCAAGACATCAAGCACATAAAACTTCGAGTGAGTTGGCTATTGCTGAGTGTTTATGCTGTGTGAGGAAGCGGAAAGTGCAGTGCGTCAGCGCCGATAGAGGGCACCACCAGTACGTTGGTAATACAGTGAAGTGCAAACGTGAGTACATTTATTTTTCTATTAAAACAGTGAACAGAATCAAGCGAAAGCAGACTTTATTTCAAGGAACTTTTTAACTTAAACGTTTTATTATTCATTGTGGAACTTAGAAAATTTATTTATTTATTTATTTTATACTTTATGCACAAATGTGACACAGGCGGACTTAATGCCGTAGGCATTTTCTACCAGTCGACCTTAGGGCGATGCAGAGTTAAAAAAAATGGTAGATGCACAGAAATTAGAAATGTGATTTAAAAGAAAAAAATTGGTTGCCTGTAAAGTCGGTATACGGGCGAAAGTTTTACGTGACAACGACTTTGAGTGGTAAAATAAGTGCCTTTCACTTTTTATGTCTGTCTCTCTCGCTCTTAGGCGGGCTAACCATGCCCGAGTGGAAGGGACGCGTGCCTCTCACTCGCTCTCATTGTGAGCGCATAACGTGAGCGGAGCGTAACGCAGTTTCTTGAAGTGTCACCCGGCAAACCAATTTATAAGACGTTGTCACGTCAAAAAAAATAGTATAAATAGAATATCATATGCACAGGGTACTTAAATAAATTGCATTAGAATATATTTTAATAAAAGAGATACATACATATATAATAGGTAATATAATAGGTAAATAATACATTAGTATTTATGTTTACATAATAATATACATTTATACATAGGTATAATTATACATATTATATATATATACATATACATACATACATACACACAATAAATTCTAGAAGAGAGAGGTATCAAGGTAGATCTGATAAGGAGTTTAAGAGATGTTTCCGCAACAGGTATTTAAAAGTTTGCCGAGTTTTTGCCATCCTCCATCCATGCAAAATTTGTGAAGATTATCAAGCTGGACTTAGAATAATTTGTTTAATTTAATAAAAGTGTGCATGTTTAGATTTAGGATGTAGTATATTTTAGAAAAAACGGGGGAACGAGGAGACTATGCCCGTTTACCGCCGATAGCAAAACTAAGTGCAAACACTTGTAAAAATTTAAGAAATTTACTTGTATACCTCTCGAGACTTAGAAAATTTTGAGTTGGTCATTAAATTATTTTCTGTGGTAGTTTACTATCACACTCGATAATTTAAAATTAGAATTTATAACTTTTTTATCGTTCGTTTTATCTTGATTTGTAAAAATGGAAGGGTTACTTAATGTGTTAAAGGACCTTCAAGGTGTTATTCAAAGAGGCCTTACAAATTTTAAAAAGTGTCCAAAGGACCGGTTGTGTGTTGAGTACATTGAAACAAGGCAAGAGTTGTTAGAAAATGATTGGGCTTTGTTCAAGGATAATTATATTAAGGTACTAGAAAAACATAAGGTGCCTGAGATATCAAAGTTAGTCGAAATGTACGACTGTACTGAAGATACCTATATAAGCTATAAAAGTTTAATTAAAACTATGTTGAAGAAATATGATACTTCAACGGAGGTTATGCAAGTAGGGAATTATAATAGTAAGGTACACGCATCGAAAAATTGTTTTGTCAACTTGCCTAAAATAGAAATCCCCACGTTCACCGGCAAATATGCAGAGTGGACAACATTTCGCGACTTATTTACGTCTCTCGTTCATAATAACGAAAATTTGGACAATGTACAAAAGATGCATTACCTTAAGAGTCACCTAGGTGGTGAGGCCGAACAGTTAGTTAGGCATACACCAGTAACTGAGTGTAATTATAATCAATGTTGGGCTCAATTGGAAAAGAGGTACAATAACAAAAAATATCTAGTAAATTGTATCTTAAAACGTCTTTTTGGACAGAAACGAATGTCTATTGAGTCAGCGATTTCTTTAAAGGAGTTGCTTGACACTACAAACGATTGTCTCAATGCTCTCAGTAACTTAGACGTTAGCGTGACTACGTGGGACGTTATTATTATACACATTGTATCTTTCAAACTTGATACGGAAACACGCAAACAGTGGGAGTTACACGTTAGTAGTAATGACTCTAACGAATTACCCACCATCCAACAATTTTGTTCTTTTATTGAAAATAGGTTTCGCGCTCTTGAATGTATAGAGCCGAAAAGGGTCTCGGCTCACTAGGTCAGCGGTTCGCATGGTCTCAAGACTATGGTGGCTGTGAGTTCGAACAGGATGAGTTGTGAATACTGTTCCGAAGGGCATAAATTGTGTTTTTGCAAGGGTTTTGCTAAACAGTCTGTTGCTCACCGACGGGAATTTGTAGTTAAACATAAATTATACTTTAATTGCTTATTTATTTATTTATTTATTTTTTTAGGGATAACAACAGCTGCAATTCTTAACTAGGTAGTAAACTATGATTACATGAGTAGCCAATAAAAGTTATCCACGGTAGATAAGAGTGGATGAATATGCTAACAACAATACATAATATTAAAACTGATTGGTAAACCTTGAAAAGATGGGTGAATAGATGTAAAATATGAAATATAATAAATAACTGAAATAAATAACACATACTAATATATATAAATATGGGAGAAAAATTTAATTGAATAAATACATTAAAATTTTTTATATCATCTAGAAACCTATAAATCCAGCCATTCAGTGCAATGATGTTGACATTTTAGAAAGCCTATGATGATAGTAATTTAAGCGAAACTCGTTTTTTGAAATTATCCTTAGAACCGATGAATATGTCCACACTATTAAAGTGTTCATTATAAGAGTCGAGTAAACGTGATATTACACCATTTCTACCATAATTAGTCGAGTGAAATGAAGTGCAAAATAGTGTAGTGTGTCTAGTGCGTTTCTTGGGTACATTAAACTTAATATTATTTAAAAGCATAGGACAATCGATCCGTCCTCGCAAAATGTCATAGAGTAAACCCATATCCATCAGAATACGCCTTTCCTCGAGAGTTAGTAGATTGTAAATACGACAATTTTCTCTGTAATCATGAAAGCTGTGACGAAATTTAAAATTAAGGTGATCTATAAACTTTTTCTGGATGCGCTCCAGACTGCCTTTGTGTATCGCATAACAGGGAGACCATATCTGACAACCGTATTCCAGTAAACTACGAACAAAAGCAATATAAACAACACTTAAGCTCAACAAACTCTTGAAAGGTAGGCAAGATCTTAGGACAAAACCGAGATTGCGAAATGATCTGCTGCATATAGCATCAATGTGCTGCCGCATGGACATCTCCGAGTCCAAAAGTATACCCAGGTCTCGCACAACCTTGACCCTCTCGATTGCAACGCCGTTAAAACTGTATTGGTAAATGATAGGATATCTTTTACGGGTAAAGGATATACTTTGACATTTTTTGATGCTAACCGTGATATTATTTTTAGCGTAGTACCTGAATAAAGAGTCGAGATCCTCTTGAAGCAAGACACAGTCAGATAAGGAGTTGATGGATGTGTAAATCTTTTTGTCATCAGCGTAGAGTATGTAATGTGAGTGCTTGATGTGGTAAATTATGTCAAAAATATAGGCGTTATAGAAGAGAGGGCCAAGATGCGATCCCTGGGGAACGCCAGAGGGAATAGATACAAAGTCAGACTTAAACCCACCCAATACAACAGCCTGAGAGCGATTAGTTAGGTACGATTCAACCCACCTAAGTAGGTCACCGTGAATACCTAATGCGTACAGCTTACGTAACAGGATGCCGTGGTCTACACGGTCGAAGGCCTTTTCAAAATCTGTGTAGACCACGTCAACCTGGCCACCATTTTCTATTTCGCCTACCACATAATCTGTGAAACAAGCCAAATTTGAAACCGTGGAACGTCTTTGCATGAATCCGTGCTGAAATTCTGGAATGCCAAGACTAACAACTGGGTAAATATTATTAAAAATTATTTTTTCAAAAACCTTGGCTACACAGTTTAAAATGGAAATAGGGCGATAATTATCTATTTGAGATTTGGAACCTTTCTTGTAAATAGGTAAGACGTGCGCTTTTTTCCAAAGAGAGGGAAACATACAAGTTCTTAGTGAGTGTTGGAACAGTAGAGCAATAGGGTGCGATAAACTCTCAGCGCACGCTGACCAAAAGACAGGAGGAATTCCGTCGCAACCAGCACCCTTATTTCTGTCCAAACGTGAGAGGTGGTTAAATACCGTTTCTTTAGAGACAGTTATGTTAGAAATAGTGTCGCAGGCCTGGTAGTTGAACAGTGGAGAATGAGTGTCAGATTGCGACGAGGACCGACCCCTAGTAAAGACGCTGTCAAAAAAGTTATTGAAAGCAGTGCATATTGCCTGACCGTCATTATATTTTGTATTTCCCAAAGTGAAATAACGCGGATAAGCAGAACCAGCCTTTTTTGACTTGACGTAGCTCCAAAAGTATTTAGGTGCTTTCCTTATGTTGTGTTCAGCATTGCGTGTGAAGTTGTCAAAACACTGAACCTGTACTCGATGTTGCCTATCCCTCAGAAGCTTAAATTCATCGAAGTCTCGAGGATTTTTAAACAATTTCCACTTTTTATGTAACTTATCTTTTTCGCGAATGACCTTAATTAAAGAATGACTATACCATATGGGATAGGAATTATTTCGCTGACTGATAAGGGGTACAAATAGAGTAATACAATTTTTTAATTTTTCATAAAATAAATCAACCGCGTCGTCAACACAATCAGTGCCCGACAACAATTGGTCCCAATTAATATTACTCAAATATTTATTGATATCTTCATAATTACATTTGCGGAAGTTTAATCTACATATTTTATTCGTGATAAAAGAGCTAATATACAAGTCTACAATGTCAATAGAAAGAGGTGGGTGAAATCTATCAATTTTAGTTAAACCGCTAGTCACAGAAACGTTTAAAGGTAAGTTTGAAAAACAAAGATCTAAAGTGTTGTCACAGTTATTAAGTGTATAGTTATATTGAACCAACCCTAATAAGCTTAAATCTTCCACAAATGCACAAGCTCTGTCCTGTACCAGGCTGCTACCCAAATGAGTGAGGGACCAACCATCCCTACACCAACGTAAACAGGGTAAATTAAAATCACCTACAAGAAAATAATACGCGTCTTTGTATTTACGAAATAAAGTGTTAAAGTTAATAAAATAATTATTTAAGTTAGTCGGCAGATTAAAGGCGTCAGGTGGCATGTATGATAAAACAATAATTAAATCCGCTGAAGTGCCAAGAGTCCGTGCCGAGATCTTCAGACAAACAAATTCATATTGTGAATTACCCAGCCAAGCGGTGAGCGAGACCGCGCATAGCTCACGGCGGACACAGCACACAACGCCGCCGCCAGCCCGCTTACCAGTTACATCCAGATTTCGATCGCAACGAAACATCTCATACCTACCATCACAGATTTCTTCGTCTAATATATCACTCTGTAGCCATGACTCGGTAATAAAAATAATGTCGTATTCATGTAAAAGAATGTTATTGTACAAGTCAAGACATTTTGTGCGTAAACCACGGACGTTTTGGTAAAAAATATTTAGTCGTTTGCTATCCATTAAGGTGGCCATTTTAGAGGTCTACAGTAATATGTACATAACTTTTTATAACAGGAACAACATAAATGGCAGGAATAAGATTAGAAATATTTTATAAAGTAAAAAATAAGATAAATAATATGTGGGTATATGTAATAATAAGAGGCTACGATATTTTATATAAATGTTACATAGCTGTTTACCAATCATATCAAGCGGGTTGTGAGATTTAAAACAACCAATCAACTTAAATTTGTTAAAACACTAGTGGTCTGTGTAACGGACTGCTATTCCAAAGGTCGCGGGTTCGATTCCCGCTCAAGTCAAACATTTGTGTGCATGAACATTTAATGTTTGATTTGGTCTGGGTGTTTCTATGTATAATAAGTATGTATTTACAAAAAAAAAAAAAAAAAAAAGTATATATGTATTTATATCAGTTATCTAGTACCCATAGTACAAGCTCTGCTTAGTTTGGGACTAGATGGCGTTGTGTGAATGTGGTAAAAAAAAAAAAAAAAAAAAAAAAAAAAAAAAAAAAAAAAAAAAAAAAAAATATGAGATTATGGTACAATAACAAACATTCCCTAAACAAAAAAACTAGAATAATTAGTCATACAATTTTACGGAGATCAGCAGGGGATATGATACGAATTGACGCGGAGGTGTCATTCTTCCTGACGAAGATTTTTCCATCACGTATCCAAACAAACTGGTACTGCGCAGCGGCTGCCTTTTGCCGTGTATTCTTGTGTAACAGCTTGTTGGCAGGCGTGAGGTGTTCATTTACAAAGATCCTTCTCAGGTCACCCGTGATGCCGAGGTCGCTCGTGCTGAGGCCCTTCCTGGTTCTAATAGCAGACAATATGGTATCGCGTAGGAGGCGTGAGTTGAGTTTAACCACGATGGATTTAGGGCGACCAGGTACTGGATTGACTGGGCGTACTCTTGTCGCATGCACGACATCGGTCGCTGAGGATTCTATTTCCAAAAACCTTACCATAGTGCAGTAATAATCAATAAGTTTCTCGTTAGACCTTTCAGGAACCATTTATCTCAAGATTAAACGCACGGTCACGCTGTTGTTGATTATTGAGTTCCACTTCTAAATTAGTTATGTGCTCCTGCATTCGAGTTATATCCGAGCTGTGGGTTGTATTTGATTTGAAGATGTCATCAACTCGTTTAACCAAATTAGCCTGAAGGCTATCCTGATGTTCAATCGCAGTCTTGACCGATTCCATATCCGTAAACAGCTGAGATTGATTAACATCAATAACTGAAAGCTTAGACTTAATGTTGTCTAGGTCGTTTTTTATTACAGTGTTAATGTTTAATTGAATGTCAGAAACCTTGTTTTGGAGATCTGTCATCATGGAGGCAAGCTTAGCAGTCAAATCCGATGAAAACCTGTCAAACAGCTCATCCAAGTTGCTGTCCACTTGCTTGCGTTTGCGTCGAATAATATTGACAGACTCAGCGTCTTGTAAATGCAGTTTGTGTAGCTCGGGTTCCGATGCGACCGATACCGGTTGTTTACACATAATTATAAATACCTTTGTATAACTTGTGGAATAGTTCAGGTGGCACAGTATCACTTACACAAACAAATAGCGCACACAACACAGACGACTAGGTTTGACAGTTCGCGGATACTACCAGCGACGCGAGAACGGCGCAGCAGGTGCAGCGGAAGAGAGACGAATAATTTCACTTAATTATTATGTACTTGACCCGTAATCAAAACTGAAGCGTATGCGCACCAAGCAACGTACAGTTCACAATGCTAACTGCTAACACAAATATCAATTAAAGAAGCACACGTCCACCTCGAACAAGTAACGAAATGGAATGGCTTAGGGGGAAACCACAGTGTAGCCAGTTGTCAAAAACCATCTGCCTGTAAAATATGTAAAAAGCGACATCATTCGTTACTCCACTTAAGCGAGTTTATAAATAAAAATAAGAAATCTAAAAACCCGATGATTATTGATTCGTCAAGTTCCGCAAGTGGTACTACACCGTTGGTCTCATGCTTTTCAAGGGCTCTGCAGATACCTCGACAGGTGTTACTCGCCACGGCTTCAGTTAAGGCTGAGTCCAAGACCAAGGTTCACAAGCTTGTTTAGTAACAGAGGCTACCGTGCAGTATTTAAGATTACCAAAAATACCTGTAAGGGGAATAGTATCTGGCTTGGGTCATCAATCGTCACTGTCAAAATATATGGTAAGATTAAAATTACAATCACAAGTAGATCAGACAGTCCAGTTAAATATAGAGGCTTACGTTCTTAATAAAATAACATCGCACTTACCCAAGAAGGGAATGAATAGAGATGCCTTTGATTGGTTGAACATCAGCCCAAAGGATTTAGCCGACCCGGAGTTTTATCAACCCAATAAAATAGACATTTTATTGGGCGCAGAAGTATACAGCTGCAACTTGAAGGAACCGATGTTGAAAAACCCCGCTGGCACTCTTATAGCACAGAGTACGACTTTGGGATGGATCCTATCTGGCGCAGTTAGTAACGAGAACAATGACAGATCAACCTTTACACCTAGAAATATAAATGTAATGCACACTCAGTTCAAAAAAGACGAACTACTTAAGAAGTTTTGGGAAGTTGAAGAACAGCAAACAAATGTAAGGAAACTGCTTACCCCAGAAGAGTTACGCTGCGAAGTGTTTTATAAGGCCACTACCACTAGAAGAGAGGATGGTAGATATGTGGTTAAGTTACCATTCAGAACTGAAGACCCTTTGTGTAAGGCTGGATCTTCTCGTGCTATTGCTGAAATAAAGCTTAAGACATTAGAGAAAAGATTAGAGAAAAATTGTGATTTAAAAGGTAAGTATGTTCAAGTCATAAGGGAATATTTAGAGTTAGGTCATATGAAGCCTGTACCGAAGAACGACACTATGAGGGATATAGCTGTGTATCTATCCCATCACGCTGTAGTCAGAGAAGACAAGACTACTACAAAGGTTAGAGTCGTGTTCAATGCATCAGAGAAGAATAAGAACGGAGTATCATTGAATGACACGCTGATGATCGGACCGACGCTACAAGCCGACTTAAGGCATATTGTTTTAAAATGGAGAGCACATCAAATTGGATTAGTGGCAGATATCATTAAAATGTATCGTCAGGTACGTATAGCTGAAGAAGACGCTGTATTTCAAAGAATATTATGGCGCGATCACCCTGGAAAAGAAATAACTGATTACGAATTAATCACAGTTACATTCGGTACCGCATCGGCACCTTATCAAGCAGTGAGAACGTTACATCAACTCGCATATGATGAAGGTGAAGCATACCCACTGGCCGCAAATAGAGTGTTAAACTGTTTCTACATGGATGATTTGATGACAGGATGTTCCAATGTAGAAGATGGCATTAAAATATATAAGGAAATGGTAGGTTTATTAGGAAAAGGAGGTTTTACTTTGCAGAAATGGAGTAGTAACCACCAAGTAATGCTAGACAAAATACAGTCCATGGAAAAGGATGAGGCACCAATCAGGTCAACAGAAATGGACATAAGTACAGAGTGTGTTAAGGAAGGAACAAATATAAAATTAGACAACACTATGAAAATTCTAGGTCTTACCTGGAACCGAAGTAAGGATTGTTTTCAATACACCTTAAATCTCCCATCATTAAACGCCGCACCTATAACTAAAAGAACAATATTATCAGATATTGCCCGTCTGTTTGATCCATTGGGATGGCTATCTCCCACCGTAGTAATAGCAAAAATGCTAATCCAAAAATTATGGCTTACAGGACTAGGCTGGGATGAACCTTTAGCGAACGAAATAGTTATTGAATGGACAACTTAGCGTGAAGAACTGTTGCAGCTAACCAAGGTTCAGATTCTTCGTTGGTTTGGCACGGGGGCTAATGATGACGTCGAACTCCATGGATTTTGTGACGCCTCAAAGTCGGCGTATGCCGCCGTAGTGTACATTCGAAGAACCGATGACAACGGGAATGTGTCTCTTTCGTTGGTAGCAGCAAAATCCCGCGTTGCTCCAATTAAGCAGATCAGCATTCCGCGTCTAGAGCTATCGGGCGCGGTATTGCTTTCTAAGCTCCTAACGGAAATCGCAGAGGTTCTAAATATCCCAAGAGACAAGGTCAAAGCATGGACGGATTCCACCATAGTGCTAGCGTGGTTAAGCAGTCACCCTAGTAAGTGGAAAACTTTTGTTGCAAACCGAACATCCGAAATATTGAGTGCAATGGATGCGTCTCAGTGGTTTCACGTGTCAACAACAGAAAACCCAGCTGATTGCGCATCTAGAGGTGTATTTCCGAGTTTGTTAGTTCAAACGAATTTGTGGTTTTCCGGACCACAATTCCTAAAGGAGAGAGTTATTGTATACAAAAGGCCAAAGGATTTAATAATAACTCTAGAGCAGTCAATCAAGGCGCATATAGCTACCGTAGCGGAAGACTCAGACATTTTTGAGAGATTTTCAACGTTGAACCGGTTGCTAAGGGTCATAGCTTATTGCCGAAGATTTATCAGAGATAAGGAGATACCCGAGATAAGGAGTTGATCAGGAGATTTAAAATTATTGTTAGCTTACTTGTGTGTATCCATTAGCATGTAGTTTAGTTTAGAGCAATTGTTTGTTGTTAAATTTACATTAAGACGAGGTAAATTGTTTGTTATTTGTTATTCTCGAAGGACATTTCGGCACTAAATGTCCTTGGTGGGCGGTATGTTCACGACCAAAACAGTTTACGTCGTGCAAGTATGTTTATATCATGAATCGATAGATGGCGTTGTACCATTCCTCTAAATCGCGCTAGCGTTTACTTTAGTGCAATAGTATAAGTTACTTAATAAATATAAGCTACTTAAGCTAGATCAGATTACAGTTGTGGTTTCATTTCTCGGACCCTTCGAGTAAATTATTATAGGTCAACTAGGTCATATTTACGCTAGTCGTAACACTAAGTGCATTTAAAAACTACAAAGCCTATGCAGAGAATTTCACTAGAAAGAAAATAAAGAATCTGCAGTCTGATAACGGACGAGAATACTTAAATAATGAGTTTGATGATTGTTTAAACAAAGCTGGAATCAGAAGAAGATTAACAGCACCATATACACTCCAACAGAATGGGATTGCTGAAAGAAAGAAAAGAACATTGGTTGAAATGGCATGATGCATGATGCGTCAAGCAGGAAGTCTCCCTCCATTTTGGGCAGAAGCAGTTAATACTGCTAATTATATTAGAAATCGGTGTCCAACTACAGCCTTAAATGGTGAAATACCATTTACACTATGGAAAGAAAAGAAACCCACAGTAATAATAATAATAATAATAATTTATTTATTGGAGTAACTGAGACTCATAGATGTTAGTAACAATTTGAACTTACAGCTATATTAGTACGTTTTATAAATTAAGGTTATAAAATTAAGGTTAGACTCATTGCCTCGCAGTAACAGGTGCGGCTGAAACCCCGATGTAATGAGTCATATACGGACGATCTAGTCTACTCGCAATCATGTTCAGTATGCTGCCGGAGCTGACCCGCACCCTGCGCACCAGGGATGCGCACCGTTTTCGCATGACAGTATAGAAACAGTCAACGCGAGCGTCCGCAAACATCCCTAATGCGCTGCAGAAGCGAGGCAACCCCACCAGCACCCTAAACGCGTTATTATACTGGATGCGGAGAGCATTGTATGAATTTTTTAGTAAAATGTGACCACAGGTTAGACGTATAAAAGGAGGTACAGTAAGCACGAAATAATACATATTTTGTTTCTCTCGAGGCTCGCGCAAACCTACGGGCGATCATATTAGCTCTAACAGACAACGCCCTCCGCTTCCTCTCGATGTCATCGTCCTTGAGACTGGCAGTGAGTACGTGTCCTAGATATTTAAAGTGCTGTACCCTTGATAATGTCATGTTATTTAATTGAACTGACGGTACAGTTTCTGGGTAACTACTTCCCGCCCCAAAGACCATAACAACACTCTTTGCAACATTATATTTGAGGCCGTGGATGTTGGCATATTCCTCGCAAGTTTTTATGAGCTTCTTTAGGCCACAGACAGATGCGCTCAGCAGCACCATGTCATCAGCGTAACTAATATTATTCAGACACACACTACCGACACACCGACACACCGCCTCTATGAGGTCATTTACATAAACATTAAAGAGGGTGGGAGAGGACAACCCTCCTTGTCTAACGCCACAATCCAAGCCATAGCTTTTCGACATAGCTCCGGCCCATCTTACGTTATTGACCTGGTTTCCATACCAATATTTAAGCATATTAATAATTTCGGTGGGTAACTTAGTCTTTTCCAGCTTTTTCCACAGGATATCATGTTGACATATTGTCATGTTGACATAACGTAACTATCATGTAACTAGTGACGTTCAGAAACAGCAAAGATCGATGGGTGATGCTCTAAGTTTTAATGTTATTAGGCACCTATTAGTATTGCCTCAATATCTCTTTTGTCTTTTATTAACTTCTTTTAAAATGTGCCCTGATTAATTTTGTTCTAATATTTATAGTGTATTACTTATTTTTATTGTAGTACCGGTGGCAGCTGGCGGATGGTTCAGAAACGAACGGCTGCACTTTGAACTGTTAGTGGTATAAATTTAAACTTTTTTAAACATATAAAGCAATATCTTTGTAATTTTAGTATAAATTAATTATAGTATTTAAATTTATATAGTTATAATAGTATATAGTTAGTCAAAATTTATGTCTGACGACGATGTTCCATATCATTCAATCAATGACGACGACATATTATCCGACGATGGGAGTTTCTGTTCAGCCGCAGGTACATTAGGGGATTTTATTCAAAGGACCTTCAGTCTGCAATCAGACCGACTGTTCAATGTATGTCACGTGAATGCACAGAGCGTGCCATGTCACCATGGTGAACTTTAAGAAGCCTTTAGCAAGGTTAATGTTCATGCCATCC
Source organism: Arctia plantaginis (assembly GCA_902825455.1). Classification (NCBI taxonomy): domain Eukaryota; kingdom Metazoa; phylum Arthropoda; class Insecta; order Lepidoptera; family Erebidae; genus Arctia; species Arctia plantaginis. The sequence continues at coordinate 387,734 of CADEBD010000323.1, read as the reverse complement.
TGATCTCCGAGAGCTGGCTCAAACCTCAACTTCTATCTACTTCTTACTCTCTTCCCGGCTTCGTTCTCGTCCGAAATGACCGGGTCGGCCGCAGAGGTGGTGGAGTAGCAATTTACTTACGCAGCGACTTTCATTTTAAAATCGTCACAAGCTCTTCACGTAACGCTAGCGATTCTGCCGAGTACCTCTTTCTCGAAATTTGCTTTAAAGGTGCGAAAGCCATCTTAGGCGTAATTTACTGTCCCCCCACTGTTGATTACTTCACTGATTTAGAATCGGTTTTTGAGTCTATAGGGTCTGAGTATGTGCATCACATAATCATGGGGGATTTCAATACTGATCTCCTTGATACCTCCAACCCTCGAACCCGTAAGCTCCGTAACCTGATAGAGTCTGCCAATTTTCATGTTTCTACCCTCCAAGCAGCACACCATAACAACTCTGGGCATGATACTTGGTTAGACTTAATCCTTACCTCTTGTCCTTCCCTTGTGTCCTCTCATGGCCAATGCCCTGCTCCTGGACTTTCTCATCACGACCTTATTTTCCTATCCTATATCCTAAAAACCCCCAGACGCAAGGCGAAAGTGCTGTTTAAGCGTTGCTTCGCCCGAATGGATATCTCAGAATTGCGCGAAGATGCCATTGCAATCGACTGGGCGCCTATGGAGCAAGCCGCTACTGTTGATGGCAAGGTTCATATGTTTAATGATATTGTTCACAAGTTATACGATAAGCATGCATCGGTGAAGAAGGTCAGGATGAAACACGAGCCAGCACCTTGGTTAACCGAGGGTATCCGTATGGCGATGCGCCGTAGAGACCGGGCCTTTCGTAAATTTAGGAAAGATCGCTGTGAGACCAATTCGACCATCTATAAAACCGCAAGAAACAGATGCAATCAAATGATACGCAACGCCAAACGCCACCACATTCTCCTGAACATTTCTTCCTCCACGCCGGCCGGTATCTGGAAGTTCCTTAGGACTTTCGGTGTAGGTAAGGTTCAGCATCCAATTTCATCTGTGACTGTTGGCTTGGACGACATGAATCTTCATTTCACCACATCTGCCATAATGCCGTCCCAAACCAAAGGTCAAACTCTCGGTTATGTTACCGGGCTTGCGCGGCGGGATATCGAAGCCTTCTCGTTTTCTCCAGTTGCCTCGGACGAGATCAAAAAAACAATCCTAAAAATAACATCTAAAGCTGTGGGCTGTGACGATTTAAGCCGCTTTATGATAGTCACCGTATTGGACTAACTTCTTCCTGCAATCTCCCATATAATCAACTTCTCCCTTTACTCCAGACACTTTCCAGCCGCATGGCGCAGCGCATACGTTCGCCCTCTTCCAAAGATTCCAAATCCTTCCCTACCGAGCCATTTCCGACCCATTTCAATTCTCCCTTTCCTATCCAAAGTACTAGAGGCGTGTGTTCATAAACAACTCTCCAAGTTTATCCACCAAAACAATATCCTCAGCCCACTTCAATCAGGATTCAGACCTGGACATAGCACAGTTACAGCTATGCTTAAAATGACCAGCGATATTAGAAATGGTGTGGAAGACGCAAAAGTTACTATTCTAATCCTGATTGACTTCTCCAACGCCTTTAACACAGTCAACCACGATATCCTCATATCTATCCTCACCCATTACATGGTCTCCACCGAAGCACTGGAATGGTTTTCATCTTATCTTCGTGGACGTCGGCAGTCGGTCCGCATTGATGAAGCATCATCAAGTTGGTGTGATCTTGCTGCTGGCGTTCCGCAAGGTGGTATTTTATCTCCTCTCCTATTCTCGATGTTTATCAATCTTATTACTCTCGATCTTCGGTGTGCGTATCATTTGTATGCGGATGACCTTCAAATCTACGCACAGACCAGCCTCGATAATATAGTGGCAGCAATTCAAAACATTAACAGTGATTTAGTAGCAATCAAAAACTGGTCTGAGCGTTTCGGCGTAAGTGTGAATCCCTCCAAGTGTCAGTCCATAATTATAGGTAGCCCCAGAATGATGAGCAGATTAAACACATCAAACCTGCCGGCGATCGTTTACAACGGATCCGACATACCGATCAGTCCATTTGTCAAAGATCTTGGCTTATGGATTGACTCCAGCCTCACTTGGCAACAGCAGGTTGCAAACGTAAGTCAAAAAGTCACTGGAACCTTGCGATCACTGTATCGGCTAAAAAACTTTCTTCCACATACTACTAAGTTAATGCTTGTACAGGCTTTGATCTTTCCAATCATCGATTATGGTGATGTATGCTATCTCGACCTGAATGCAGATCTACTCAACAAACTTGATCGACTTCTCAATAATTGCATTCGATTCATCTTCAACCTCCGCAAGTATGACCATGTGTCTGCCTATCGATCCCAGCTGTCACGGTTACCTATACGTCAGCGCCGTAGCTTGCGCGCCTTGACTACCCTTTATTCTCTTCTTAATAATCCTACAGCTCCCACTTATCTCACTTCACAGCTTAAACCGCTATGCTCCAACCATGACAGAGATCTTCGGTCCACTAATAATCATTTACTCTTGAATCCAATCCACACTTCTTCTCTTGTTCATTCTTCATTTGCTGTCCAGTCTATCCTACTATGGAATGCGCTCCCGCTTGAGATCAGGATGTCAGGAAGTCGTGACACGTTCAAAGCTAAAGTCCGCGAATTGTACAGGAAACAGCTAGCAGAAATATCCTCATGATATCGTCACCCAAACTTTATTGTATTTATTATATTCCGTATGTATAATATATTATTAGTTATCTATGTATTCGTCTATCTTTTTCAAATAGTATTATCAAATTAATGTTATATTTTCATAGCTTCTCTTCTTATTACATAATATATGTGCACCTGCCATGCCCCTTACTGAACCATCTTAAGGTTGACTGGTAGATAATGCCATGTGGCATTGAGTCCGCCTCGTGCAAACTGTAATGCAGGAAGTGTAAAAATAAAATAAAATAAAATAACATATCACAGGAAACCAGGTCAAAAGCTTTACTCAAATCGAGAAAGACGGGAGTTTTTCGCTTAGTGTAGTACCTCACTGCTTGACACTAAGTATAGCGTTTTCGGTTGAAAGTCCCGGTTGAAAACCAAATTGATTGTCATTGTCGAGAATCAAACCTCGATCCTCGACATCACCATGGTACAATTATAATACAGTACTCCAACTTCATACAAACGGACGAAACGCGAGCTATACCTACGCGCCTCGATCTCGGGGTGCGCTCGGGGCGCAGACAGTCACGGCTGTACCGCAGTGTCGAACGGACGGTGTGTTGTTTTTTTAACAATAACCGCGCGATTTTTTCTCTAAAAATCAGTTAATATGACGAGTAGGAAATATTGTGCTGTTTTTGGTTGTATGAATTCGTCAATAACGCATCCAGACATAAGTTTTTTAAATTACCTGGAAACTCTGAAAGGTAAGACTATAAAATAATTTTACTTACTAGTAGGTAGGTACATAATGTGTGTCTTTTTAATGGATAAGTATTTCCTTTTATCTCACGAAAAAAAGGTGTTTGGATTAAGAAATAAAGCGAATAGAGTAACGGAAAGTTATTGAGACGAGTGAAATAGGTAGTTTATTTATTTATTTATTTTAAACTTAATGCACATATTGTACAAAGGCGGACTTAATGCCATTAGGCATTCTCTCCCAGTCAACCTTCAGGTGATGTAGAAATATGATGCGGTAGGTGCAAAATAAAATATGATATTAACATAATTTAGGTCCAGAAACATACACAATATAAAAACACACATGCATACATAAACCTACATAAATTTAATAAAATATATAAATACTCAGTCGGGAACTAGAGCTGTAACTATTTCGCCAATTCACCCCGAAGAAGATCGCGCAATTTTCCCTTGAATGCAAGGCGATTTGTTGACATCCTGATTTCGGCAGGGAGGGCATTCCAGAGGAGGACTGACTGGACGTAGAAGGAGGAGTTGATGAAGTTAGAGGTGTGAGGGGGGCAAAGAAGAAGCATATTGTTGGTTGATCGAAGATTTCGATCGTGATTGGAGCATAGGAAACGGAAGTGGGGTACGAGGTATTCGGGTAACGATGGAGAGTTGAGGAAAGAAAAGAGAGAAGTCAGTGCTCGTAAACTGCGGCGCTGACGAATTGGGAGCCATTGCAGCTGGGAACGTAAAGCAGACACCTGGTCATACTTGCGAAGATTGAAAACGAATCGAATGCAGTTATTGAGAAGGCGATCTAGTTTATTGAGAAGGTCTGCATTCAGGTCGAAGTTGGTAGTCGGTAGTCGGTAGTTATATGCGGTTCTGAATGAATCATGATACGGTAGGTACCTACCTACTTACGCTTGTGTTAAAACTTCGGTGCATGTGTGTTTTGTTACTTTGCATAATTCAAAGTAAAGACGTGGTATTTTATTATTAATAATATTTGTTCATTATCTGTGTGTATGAATAATACTAGATAGTTACTATAGTACTTAGATAGTTTTCGAAATTTTCACAAAGTGTTTCTGCTGCTACTATAACAACATATACCACTAAAAACTGGTTTTATTTTCTCGGTATTAACAACAACAGCTAGACTCATATATAATATTTAGATGTTTGAGGGTTGTGATTTTAAAACATTCGTAGTCAGTTTTGTAAAGCGTAAGGAGAAAGCACATTTTTTTCATTCTATAGAAGGATTCTTAAGCTATTGCATAGCTTTTATCGCGGGCTCTGAGCGCGGCGCAGCGCGGTGACCGAATCAAGAAATTCTCAAAACCTAACAAAAAATACCTGACACCACGCAGATTTTTTTCTTTAAAAAAAAACAATGTTATGCAATAGCTTTACCGCGGCAGTCTCCGAGAGTGCCACATGTATTATTTTTTTCAGACATCTTCAATGGTTGCAACTGATCCGTCGAGATGATTTGGAAAACAAACCTAACTTTAGTTCCTACCAAGTTTGTGAAAAACATTTTAATTTGGAGGATGTATTACATTCATCAAATAGAAAACGTTTAAAAAAGAATGCCCTACCATTGTTGATGCTGTCAAGCTTAGCTAGTACTGATTCAGGAGTCTCTCTAAAAGAAGATAAACAAACCCAAACTGCTCCGTTGGTAGGAAATGAAAATAGTACACAGACTGAAAATGCAACAAATAAAATTTTGCTCAAACCTCAACGAGTCTCTCTAGCAACACTCCAAGAAAAGAAAAAATTGAAACTTGAACTCCTCCAATACAGAAAGGAAATAAAATAATTAAATCTACCAATCAAAAAACAACACGCATTTTTATTGAACACTTCCTATTCAATATACAAAGTATTTCATTTATTTATATAAAAAGAATATTTACAATCACAAATCTAAATAGAAACAGAAAGTAGGCAAATATAATTAAAATGCTGGAGACGGGCAGCCCTAACGCATGTTTACGTACCGCGCGGCTGTAGGCATTTATTTCTATCATGCGGCCGAGTTACACTACTGTATTATAATTGTACCGTGACATCACGGTTTGCCGGTGCTTACAAGCGGCTGAACCGCTAGCAAACGGCGTGCGGCGCGGGCGACGGGGAGGCAGCGAGAAGCGGGGGCGCGGACGCAACGGCTCCCACCAAGCTATTATGTACTCCCACTCGCAATACTCGAACGGGATCACTGCTCCTTCAACGTACCCCTTGTGAACATTAAAAACCGGCGCAACATACAGTCCACTTTTATTTATCATCTAATACCGAGACCTTAACAGTCATGAACCTTATCAAACTTTCTAAGTTGAAAATTGATTACGCCATCAAACACTTTAGCTATTATAGTGGCAAGCGATATGGGTCTATAGTTGTCACTTTTGCAAACATCACCAGTCTTGTTTTTGATAATTGCTACTACTACGGTTTTAATCATATCAGTTGGCAAATAAGCATGACCCAAGCAAAATGAAAATAACATTGCCAACACCCTCGGTAAATGTGAACCCGCGTAACGAAGGTGCTCTATGCTGAGACCATCGTGACCGGGTGACTTGCCTTTAGTCATACTACATATTATTCGTTCAATACTTGAGGCAGTGAGTTAAGTTTCCAGCTTCACATGACCCTCAGCACTAAGCATCGACGTTGACGGTCCTATTGGTGACCTTACTCTAAAAGTTTCGGCAAAGCGATTAGCAATTTGAACAGCATCGTTCTCACCATCGACGTTCACGGGCATGCCTGCCTTCATTTTCAGTTTATTCGTTTGTCTCCAAAAAGACCGAAAGTCATTTCTTGAGAGATTTGATGCTAACATATCCATCTTGATTCGGTTCTCGTGGTCCTGGCACCATTTCAAACGAGACTTAAAGATCCTCCTTAAAGCTTCTCTCATATCTTCAAACACGCGGCCAAAAGATGGCTTGTTATTATTGATCCACAATAAAATTTTTAGCTTGGCATCCCTATGCGCGTCGCTTACATGCTTGTTCCATTCAATGACCACTCTCTTTTTGATACTTTTACTGGTTCTTCGACTCTCTGTGGCCGATTCACACAAAGTGCATAAAATATCCTTATACATCTTATCAATAATCGTCCTATGTGTTGTGTTATTACATGTATGTCCACAACATTCTCTAAAGTCAATTGGGAAGTCGATAAGTCGTAGTTTTTCATGACATTTTTTAGTAAAAAGCTGTATTTGTTCTTGACTTCTGTCTCCCCAGTTAACTTCATTAGGCCCCATATTAGGTAACATTTTTATACAGGAAATATAATTTAATTTACATTTTAATATTAAAGGAAAATGATCGGACCATAACACATCATATTTAACATAGCATTCCACTACCGAGGATGATGCAGCCTTGGTAACCAAACAATGGTCCAGCCATCTTTTACACCCATGGGCTTCACTAATAAATGTATATGTATCCGATGTAATCCCTAACAACTCACTGTCAACACATGACCAATCGAAATCACTACAAAAGTTCAGAAGTTCTTTATAAAATCTTTCTGTTGGGTGTGCATTAAAGTCTCCAAAAATGTAACAGTACTCTGTATTATAACTATCTATAATCGCACTCACCGCACCGAAGCAATTTCGTGAACTCAGCCAGATTTGTTAACTCGTCAGTGGGCACGTCACGGTCAGTATTAAAATCGAAGTATCACTCAGCATTAATTTAACACCGCACACTCTCGGATTATTACACTGAATAGTAGATACATCACAGAAAATACTTATTCACATAATCGCCACTCCGCCATGTGGCCGTCCACATAGCATTCCTGCTGTAGTATCCATTGCTGATGTCGATGTGGAGCTAAAGTCATCACTAATTGTGTCTAAATATGACAGCTCATCAGGCAGCAACCATGTTTCCTGCAGCGCAATAACATCAGCAGACTTGCACAGATGTCTTATGTCGTCAATAGATCGTTTAACATTTTTCCAATTAAAAGTAACCAAATTACATATATTATTATTATTCATGAACTTTTCTCTTAACTGGGCCGTTATTCATACAATCGTCACTGGTAAAATAAGACGACATAGAAACTTTATGCTTGAAGTGTACAAATCTTCTAAAGAATACCCTTCGGCCACAGATTTTCATCTAAAAATATTTGTATTTTTGAATCTAATACGAAAAATTTATAAGCATTGTATTGACTTTCCTTTTCAACACAATTTTCTCTAATTTTATGGTTTCCTGTGTCTTCTTTTTAATATAATCGACAATGTCTGTCTCAGAGGTATCTTTGTTTATGTTAGAGATAAAAACTGGAATATATCGGTACGCAGCTCGAAAATTATCCTCAATGTCGTTAGCTATTCCCATTTTGCCTGAAAATCTGTTTTAAAGTGTGATTTTTCTTTCTTCTTACTAAAGTTCACCCATCATCCTTTTGTATTTGTTTATGCGGCGCGCTAGCCAACTGTTCAATAGACCGTTTTTTATCTGCCTGTTGTGGCGTCACTGTCGCCGATACCGCTCTACGCAATGTTTCACTCATACCTACATCCCCAATATTATCATTTATTGTATTATTTTAGTATTAAATTGTATTAAATTTATTAATTGTAATCGTAAATGTATTAATTGTAATTTTAAATTTATTAATTGTATTAAATTTAGTTGTAATTATATATGCATGTCTTTGGTTCAAAAGCTTATTATAAAGAAAAGGGAAAACCTAAAGGTAAATTTGAATCACGTTCACAGTTAGGAATTTTTGTAGGCTACGATATTCAATCAAAAGCATATAGAATACATGACCCTTTTTTTTTTTTTTTTTTTATGTGTGGAAATCCCCTCGGACCGTCACCCCGCCGGGGCTCTCGTTCGGCGGGGCGGTGTGTCGGACTCGAACCGACTAAAACCACACGGTGTGCCCTCTTTGCGCTTCCAGTTTAGGAAGGGTCCAGGTAGCTATCTCCTTCTGGACCCCTCCCAGCGCCGGCCCGCTCCTGACGCGGGCTCTGTCTCAGTGGACCCTCTCTTTAGGCGGCGTCCGGCACACGCGGACGCCGCCCCCTCGCGGCTGGCCAACTAATGCGGGTGGAGGGGAGAACCCATCCCGTCCACCCGCGGCCACACTCAGGGCGGCATGAGGCGCAGGTAGGCGCGCCTCCGCCGCCCGGTTCGCCGGCGGCGGATCAGGTCCGAGTGGAGGTCGTCCTCCCGGGCCTTCTCCGCCGCCTCCTTCTGCGAGATTACCTCCTCGCAGAAGGTTGCGACCGCGGTAAAACAACTGTCGCTACCGGCCATGGAGCGAATTACGGCCGGTAGCGAGAGATCTGCTCCGATGACTGCAGGCCCTGACTAAGGGCCCGGCGCTGCGTCGCCCATGCGGGGCAAACCGCCAGCGTGTGCTGGGCCGAATCCTCACCGCAGTCGCAGTGGTGGCAGGCGGGACTCGATTCCCTCCTAGCGACCGAGTACAGGTACTTTCCGAAGCAACCGTGCCCGGAAAGCACCTGCGTCAGCCGGAAGGAAAGGGTCCCGTGCTGCCGCCCTGCCCACTCGGCGATGACCGGCTGGAGAGCCTCCACGGCGGCGAAGCCAGCGCGTGGAGCCTCCAGCCGGAACGACCATCTCACCATGGTTGCTCGGCGAGCGGCTTCGCGCCACTCGCGCACGTCTTTTGGGGGATTTGGAGGGCGAAATCCGCTCTCCGCCCGGAAGTCAGCCACTCGCCGATAAACTTCGGCGAGCACTTCCGCCTCCAAATCCCACGGGGGTGTTCCGGCCAAGGCGCAAGCCGCGTCGGTGGACACCGTGCGGTATCCGCGTATGGCTCTGACCGCCAATATCCTCTGGGGGCGCCAGAGGCGCGCCCTATTCGGGGCGGTCAGAGCCGCCACCCTCACCGGTGCACCATAAAGCGCCATGGACCGGACAACCCCCGCGTACAGCCGCCTCGTGGGAACACTGGCCCCGCCCAAATTAGGCAAAAGTCGCCCTAGGGCGGAGGCAGTGTCCACCAGCTTCGGACCAAGCTGTCGGAAGTGCTCGTCGAAGAGCCACCTACCGTCTAGGACCAGACCCAGGTACCTCATCTGGGCCCGGACCGGTACGAGGACCGAGCCGACCTCGATTGAGGCGCCGGCGGGCGGACCACGACGGGGCCCATGAAATAATAGGGCCTCCGTCTTATCCAGGGCCACCCGTAATCCCAACGCCTCAATGCGCCCGACCACCTGGGAAACTCCCGTGGCGGCCAGGCGCGCCGTCTCCTGGAAGTTAGCCCCCCGGGCCGTGAGTAAGGTGTCGTCCGCGTAGCAGATTACACCCAGCCCGGGGGGGAGACGCCCTCGTAGGGCCCAGTCGTACCCGATGTTCCACAGGAGAGGTCCTAGGACAGACCCCTGCGGAACACCACACGACATGGCCCTGCGTCTCAAGACGCCATCTCGGTCCTCGTACATGAAGGTTCGCTCCTCAAGATAGTCCGCCACCAGCCGCCTCAGGTACTCCGGCACTCCGTGGTAGCGGAGCGCTTCCCTGATGCAGCTGAATGGCAGACTATTGAAGGCGTTGGCGATGTCCAAGGACACCGCCAACACCACTCCGCCGCAGCTCACGGCAGCGACAACCACGAACGCGGGGCATGGCCGCATCGCAAATCTGCGTAATCGCATTGCAGAAGCGACCAGCCCCCATGTCGACCTCCTCGGTCGGGGCCTGCGGAGACAGCCAAGAGTAAATAATGGCCGCCTCCTCTAGTAGGTCCCTGTCGAGCTTGGCGATAGCCCACCTCGGAAAGGGGGAAGGGCGCCGCGCCGCGTGACCCCTACTGGGGTCCTGGGACCGGGAGAGCTCGAATCGGATGTACAAATGATCCGAGAGCGTCTCGACCTCTTCCAGGACACACCAGTTCCTTACTCGTGCGGCGACTGCAGGGGTAGCGAACGAAAGGTCCACTATCGACCCCCCCTGCTGTCGCACGCACGTGTTGGTGGAGCCCCTGTTCAGCAAACAGAGGCCCACCGACGCCGCCCACTCCTCGACGGCTTCGCCCCTGGCGTCCGTCGCAGGGGAACCCCACGCAATGGACTTTGCGTTGAAGTCCCCCAGCACGAGGACGTGCCCAGACACTAGTCGCCGCATCGAGGCCTCCAAGTTGTTAAGGAAGACCTCGAAGTCGTTCAAGCTCCGGTTGGGGGAGAAATATACACCATAAATGGTGATTCCCCCCCAATCGGCGGCAACATATCCAGTACCCTTGTCTCTTAGCGACAAGGGCGGGGAATGAGCAGCCGTGGAGCCGACGACTGCCACGGAGCCGTCCCGGTCACCCATCCTGTTTGGACGGGGAGGGACAAAATAGGGCTCCGCGACTACGGCAACACCTATCGACCACTGTGCCATGGTTTGCAGGAAGAGATCCTGCGCCGCAGCACAGTGGTTCAGATTCGTCTGGACCAGGAGGTTGGAGACTTGATCCATTACTGGATCGTCTCTACAACCTCCTCCATGGGCGTCGGCGTCGACGCAATATTGACGTCGGGGGTAGCCTGGGTCGGCAGGCTAGACCCCGGCGTTTGCCGAGAAGCGCGGGGAGGCTTGCAGCCCCCCTGCCCCATCTGGTGATTGGCGGGCCTTTTAGCCGCCGCACACACGGGGCAGTGAGGGGCGGCAGAGCACTCTGCCGCCTTGTGCCCGGGTTGACCGCAGCGGAAGCATAAACCGCTGCAGTCAAAGCAACTCTCGCACTTGGTGCGAGTGTGTCCCGCGGCTAGGCACTTGAAGCACCTCATCGGCCTCGCGGCCAGAACCGTGATTCTGGCATTCACGAAGCCGACGAGCATGCTTCCGGCGTCGCCCAACGCTTTGGCCGCCGCCACGGGACAACTCACCCACACCGCACCGAGGCCTCCCGGACCCGGACGGACGGTGCCGACTCTGATGGTGTCCGCGGTGCACCCAGTCTTCTCCATGACTGCATCGCGGACATCCTCCGACGTTATGGAGTCGTCCAGGCCCGAGATGCGCAGTTCCGCGCATTTGGTGGGCCTGGCGATCTTAACACCGTCCGTGGCGGCGAAAATTCCCCGCAACTTCTCGGCGACTTTGTCGGCCGTCGCCGCGCCTTCCGCCCCAGGGAACTCGAAAACCCGAGCTCCCGTCTGGGCGCGGCGCAGCCTCATCCCCGCCTCCCCGAACTCAGTGGCGAGACCGGGCCGGGCCCCCTTGAAGAGGGCCGCATACGTGAGCCCGCCACTGGCCGCCTCCGGCGACAGCGTCACTACTACAGCCGCCGTTTTGGGCGGCTGCAGCTTCCGCGGCCTCTTTTTTGAGGCCGTTGCCACCGGAGGCGAAGGCTGGGCTTGGGCTGCTTTCTGAGCAGCCCTTCTAGCTCGCCTTCGGGACTTCTTTGAGCCCCTTGCCTCCTGCCAACCCTCGTTGGAGGGGGCAGGTGCGGAGGGGCCCGGCAGGGATGTCGGAGCGGGGAGCGGAGGGAAAGCCACTCCGCTCCTCTTCGCCGCTTTACTCTTGGCCGGCACCTGGGCCGGCGCCTTGGCCGGTGCCTGGGCCGGCGCCTTGACTGGCGCCTGGGCCGGTGCCTTGGCCGCTCTTCTCGGCCCCTGGGGAGCCGGTGGTGGAGTCGGGGCCGACGCCGACGCCGCCGCCGCGTATGACACGCGGCCTCCCATAACAGGGAGCGCAGTCGGAGCAGCAGCCTTAGGCCGCTGCGACGACGCGAGCGGGGGGCGCACGACCGGCGCAGGGGGCAGTCTCGCCTCCAGACCGGCCAGACGGCCGTCCAGCATACGCCCAACCGCGTCAAGAACTGACCGCAGTTGGGCGTCAGGCACCCCTGAGGTCGCGGTAGGGACAGGCTGAGGCGTGGACGGGGCCCCCCGCTCGGGGAGGTTCGCCCGGAAGCGGGCGAACTGAGCGCTCAGTGCGTTCACCTGCTCCGTCAGCCTGTCATTGGCCATCTGTAGGCGAGACACGTCGCCTACTAGGCCCTCCACGACCTCCGACATAGCGGAGGAGGAGTCCTTAAGGGCCCTCACAAAAGAGCCCTTAAGGTTAACTGACTTGGTGGCTACCTTCTGGACGATAGCCACCGCCGCCCTCGCCCTCTCCTGCACAGACACGGGAGCCCTGGGGGCGTCTCCCTCCACCGGCTCCCGAATCTTGAGCAGGAGACCCGCGATCTCCTCCTCCGCTGCAGCCTCGCCGTCCGCTCGTACCCGTCTGTAGGCATCCGCCTTGGAGAAGGCGGAGCCTGACGGGACGGGGACAGGGGTATGCGACCTCCCTATACGGCCGCCTTGTACTACGGTGTTCTTCCCCATCCCTCGAGAGTTCCCTCTTGCGGCTCTCGCTCGGTCCCGCTTCCACCTCCATGCGCTCCGAGCTGTTCGTCCTCTCGCTGGGGCCTTCACCCACGCCAGTAGTGGCAGATTTGGAGCGCAAGCGCTCCGATCTTCGGCTCCCAGCAGTCAGTCTACTACAGACTACTACTGGGAGCCCCACCGAGATAGGCGTTCCCAACATCGCCTCACCCTCGGCGGACGCCAGATCCACTACACCACTTCTCCTCTTCAACTCCTCCTTCTCCTTGTTGCTAACCGTTTCCGTTTTGCTCGCCTTTGTCGTTGTTTTTTTAGATCCGATCGATTTGTTTGAGTTTGTGTCATCATTTCCCATAATTGAACCCACGAGTGGGGGAGAAGTAAAGGTCCACCCGGGCAGAGATCCCCCAATACCCGGGCAAGCGTAAATTTATGCCCAACCGAGGGGTCCGCGAGTGCCCCGGCTGGGAGTGCGCTTACGACTGAACTACCCATCAGCCATGCATCCCCTGGTCTCGCACCAGAACACGGGATTCGGGGAATTTTTTAAAGAGGTTTACATCCTCGCGGTCCGGGCGGTTAAGCCGAGACCCTCGCCCCCGATCAGAGCCGCGAGACTTGACCACAGCGCTCTTCTCGGGATTACGATATGCCGACGGTGACAGGGAGACTACGTCCCCCTGCCTGCTCGGTGGTAGTGTCAGTACACGCCGAGCCCGTCCTCCTTTCTCCACCGCTATCAGCGGAGAAACTGGCCCCTACAGGGCCGTGGGGCCTGGTTTTTTTACCGAGGTTTCCTCCTCCATGCTCCGAAGAGCGAAGAGCCAGCAGGGCAACCGGCAGACACGCCCACCCTGCTGGACCAGGCCTTGCCCGAGAGCCGATGAACGGCTTCCTCTTCTGCTAGAATATTAGCCGCTGGCGATAATCCTCTCCTCCAAGAGGACAAGGAGGAAACAGTGCCATCGCCAGCGTTTCCAAGGTGCACCACGGGGAGGTTTTCTAGCCTAGCACCCCAGAATACATGACCCTATAACAAGAAAGATTGTTGTGACTCGTGACGTGAAATTTATGAATGAGACAGCGTTTAGACATGAGAATTGATTTCCACGAGCCTATTAAAAAGATCGCAATCAATCTCAATCGCATAGAAACAGGAACTCAACTGTTTCGTGGGAAAAATTGATAGAACTTTCTAAAAGAGGAAGAGGAAGGCCTCGCCTAGTTCGTACTGGTCAGGCGGGAACACCGCGGAAAGAGTAGCATACGCTGAAAGAGAATACTTCAAATAGTGAAAGTGAATTCGATGAACCAGCCGATCAGATAAGTGCAGGGATAGCGATCATAGAACCAATGACGTGGAAAGATATAAAGAAGAGAAGTGACTTGGAAATGGAAATCTGCTCTAGAAAACGAGTATTTGTCTCAGATAAAAAACGAAACCTGAGAGATTGTACCACGACCTAAAGACCGAAAGGTTATTGGAAGTAGATTTGTTTTTAGCACCAAAAGTACTGGCAAGAAAGTACGTCTAGTCGCCAAGGGATGTTCACAGCGGCCAGGGGAGGACTTTCATGAAACCTCGTCCCCTTGTAACCGCTATTCTTCTCAGGCGGACTACTCACCGGCTGACCCAGTGGAGAGATTCACGAGATTACCTAAGGGCGCCTTGTATGAGAACAGAAGTGTGTGCGTGTGGGAAACCTACGGGATTCCTTAGAGGAAAACAACTTACACCTCAGTCATACATACATGTATATTTCAAAAAAAAAAAGTTACAATAAAAAAATAAATAAATTAATCAGTGGGTATAAAAAAAAACCGCAGCGGCGCGCGTCAGAGCCGAGCTGATGGTGCTCGGAGCCTCCTCGTCTTCACTCCAGGAGGTCACTCCCCCTTCCGCCCGAGTCGGCTATTTATATTAGGTATTGAGGAAAGTTCACGATTGATATTAACAAAGTTAACGAGAAGTACGTAACCCTTGAGTACGGCTGTCCGCTTGCTTTGTGAGCCGCGTGACTGTCAGTTTGCCAGAGGTTACCGAGAAACTTGAATTCGCACCAGAAGGCCACAAATGAACAAGCACGCCGTCTGAGACTGCTCGTCTTGACCCGAAATCTGGGACCCTACGAATGGATTAGCACTCATATTATTGCTCAGGTTCCAGAAACAAATAGGTACAAGAAAAATTAAGAATATACTCACCACTTTTGTGGGTACTTTGAACAGAAAATATATTACGAAAATAAAATCACAAGACAATCAAAACACTATTCAAGATTGGAAGACACGAGTTAGCAGAGTGTCCCCCGTGGCTGAAAGCCGGACTTATATATGTTCGGTTTGTGAAGTTTCCAGAAAGAATCCCTACTTAACATTTTAATTTGACATTTAAATTATCAACGAAGTCAACACGAACAAAATCAAAAGTAACTCGCTTCCTACCATAACAAAACACTTTTAACACCTATACAATTTGTCATGATAAATTACTAAAATGACTTATCTACAAAACAAACGCCGACGGCGAACGAAGAACATCAATACTATAGTTATAAACTACTTTGGATAAATCAAGTAAATGCGACGCAGGCAATAGATGTCGCTTTTTACAACTCCGTATGCAATACAAATATACTAAAAAAATAACTGTTACACCCTGTTGTAAGATCGTCATCCATAAAAGTCATAGCTGCTTTGTCCGCAGAGTTTGGAATAGAAATCCATCAAATGGACGTAGTAACAGCTTACCTGAATGGAACACTAGAAGAAGAAGTTTTTATGGAAATTCCAGATCAGCGGAGCGATGTTCTAAAGAGAGTACTCGCTAAAAGGAAGATTGGTTCGCAGAAGGCAATAATAACAGAAGTGAACATACTTCAGACAGCTAAACGCTGGAACAAGGGTCTTGATGAATGTGTGGATAGTGTGTGTCTATTAAAAAAGTCATTGTATGGCTTACGCCAATCAGGATTACAGTGGTATAAAAGGTTATCCAAGCTGTTGATTGATATTGGTTTTGAAGCATTGCTACAAGATCCTTGTGTGTTTGTTGCGCTAAAAGGTGAGCGAATGATGTTAATAGGCATATATGTATGTTGATGATCAGCGGCGTGCACAGGATTATGACACTAGGTATGCGGCGGAGTAGTCGGTCACTTTTTCTTTTATAGATTTTTAGCACAAGTCTTAGATGTACTTCTATTCATGTACATCTTCAACGGGAACGCAGACAAAACAGCGATAGATCGTCGCGGCGGAAGAAATTCTAATAAGTAAAATAATAAGCTAAAATATTATAACTACTCACCTGGTCATCTTCAATTTTCTGATTTTCACATATTCAAGGTTCCGGTTACTGGAGATTAATATATCCCGATGTAAATAAAAGATTGCCGCCTCAAATATCTTTTCCAAGTGAGTGATAGTTACAGAACACGTCCCTTGCAAGATATCCGATGTGGCCTTTAAAAGGGCCGATTTTCACGTGATTCGCAAAATATATAAATAAACTTAATAATAAAACTACGGATTAGTAAAAAAATCAAACTACTCATTCATTTATAGATTAAATCTATGCGCCTATCCTTTTTTAAATATGATTTTAGGATATCGTCATAGAAAGTTGGATTGCGTTTTAATTCTATCATTAATGCTTTTTCTATAGAAATCATTTAAAGCTCTGTGAGTCGTTGTTAATTTTGTGTGTTTCTCAAATATGTATGGATACGTTTTAAACACGAAAATGAACGCTCTGCCGATGCGCTGCTTGCTGGGATAGTCACAACGAATTTCGCTAATCGTAACACTTCAGAAAAAACTTTATTTAAATTGTCGTTGTACAAATTTTGAATAAAACTAAATACACAACTATTTGCAAATTGAGGTGATCTATAAATACAGCGCAATTCATTTATCAAAATTAAAATTTGCCTGATAATTATTAGTGAACTCTCTGATTTCATTTTCAGCGAAACGTTCACTATATTTTTTAAAATTCTCACAATAAACTTTAAATCTTTAATGTTTTTATATAGTATTCATTGACTACATTATCAATTATTTCAACAAAAATTCGCCGATAATGTATTTTTACATCATTTTAAAATGACTCTAACTCTTTTATCTTTGTTACACAATACGCGATGTCACTACTTTTTTTTTGCAAAATATCGTACAGAATATCCGTTTCTGCAAAAATATCTGCGAAAGATTTTAAAAGAAAATTAAATTCAAATTCTTTCATAATAAATAAAAATTTATTTATTTATTTATTTATTTATTTATTTATTAAAAACAATTACAGTGTCTTTACAGGATTTATCCCAAAACGATACTGTAAGTAAAAACAGTAAGTAACAGTTATTTATATATAAAAATCATTTGCTGTAATACATCTCTGTGCGACTTCTTTGAAGTACGGCAGGCTACAGTTGTAGATATCTACTTGTATTGAAATAATATTAATAAGCCTTATGGCGCGTGATATAGGAGCATATCGAAGTAAATTTGTTCGCGTTACGGGAACGCTCAGTGGAGGGGGACTGAGCTGACCTGTGTCAGTGTTTCACCATCCCAGTCTTGTGTATTTTCGTTCATATTTTCTGTGAATTGTTTATATTATATGGAGGTGGTGTATGCATTATTAATTACATTAACCGTGCGCGGGTGATATGTCCACCTCGTTTCCGCGACACGAGGCACCTTTTTCATATCGGCAAAGTTGTTGTAATGGGTCATTCGCTTTGTACTGGTGTGAAAAAAAGCCGCGATTGATTTTATAATACTAAAAAAGCGTTTTGTTTCAGCAACTCGTTCGAACGATTTCGATAAAACTAAATTTAATATATGTGCTGAACACCAAACGTACATAGCTTGTGGACATTTTTGTCTCACCAAAGCCTGCAAGCCATTAATTTGTGAGGATAAAACTGCTGCCCCGTCATAAGTTTGTGCAACTAATTTGGATACACAATCGAACTCTTCTAAAATTTCCAAAATTATAGAACTCAAGGTTACAGCGGTCCGATCCGCGCTGACATCAACATATTTGATAAATCGATCTACTACTTCAGAATCACGAAAATATCTCAAAATATAATAGTAATAATAAGTAATAAAATAGTAATTGTTCACGGCCGCTAACATCAGGAGTCTCATCTACCATGACGGCGACAAAATCGGACTGTTTAATTTCGGCTTTAACGCGATCGATCATCACAGATGCAACGCTCGAGATCAAATCATTCTGCGTACGGTTCGACATTCCCTTGAATGAGGTACTTGCACTCTGTAAATGGGTTTCTAAAACTCCATCATACTTGGCTAATAAATCTACTACTTCTAAATAATTACCCCTGTTCAACGACGATATTAACACAGAAATATGCAAATCAAACAGCGACATAGTTCAGTCAATGTCCTTTATGAATAAAAATTTTGAAGAGATGAGAAAAGAAATAGAAAACCTGAAGAAAGAACGTACAGAGCAGAGAATATATATTGAAAGTCTGGAAAAAAAGATCAATGATTTACAAGTAAAAACTCGCTCGTCATGTGTTGAAATTCGCAACATACCTTATAAAGAGGCCGAGACTACTGCAAGTCTCATTCAAACAGTAACCAACATTGCAGAGATCGTTGGAATGAATGTTTCTGCATCCGACTTTCGTGACGTATATCGTCTGCCGGGAAAGCCTACGGATGCAATTTCTTCGCGACCGCTAATTGCTGAATTCTAAACTGTGCAGACAAGGCAGCAGTTGGTGGCTGCTGTTCGGTCCTTCAATAAAACTAAACCAAGAGATGATAAAATTAACACGCAATTAATTGGGATACCGGGGAAACAACAGCCTGTATATATTGCTGAACAACTACCATTAAGTACAAAACAATTATTCTATACATCACGTGATTTTGCAAAGAAAAATGGCTTTCAATTCTGCTGGGTTTCCCATGGCAATATATTTCTTCGGCGGAAGGAGGGTGAGAAACAGATCTTAATTAGAAACGAAAAAAATCTTCATGATATCTTAAATAAGCTCTGACTAGTTACTGAATGTAGTAAGTTCTTCAAGCCTTTTAATTGTGTAAATATCAAATCTCTTATAAACCTCATGTACCTAGGCCCATTCAAACAAACTATAGCGTACTATGCATACTTCAAGTTAATATGTTACAATATAACAACACGCTTATTTAAATTTCAATATCACTACACCATTTACACTACTGTACACACAAAACATATATCATCACTTCGTAACAAAATATACCGGTGGATACTGGATGTAATAGACATATTATATTCAAGCTACACTGCTTCACACAATATACAGATACAACATAGCGTTACTACTAACGTCTTTAAGCGTCGCCTAATAATGCGGCTGCCTTTTATTTTATTTTTAATCATACTATGTGGCAACCCGATTCGGACTGTGATGTTCTTTTATAATGCTTGATCTGGACATGTTGAAGGAAATTGACTCATACGGCGGGGTCGATGCCTATAGCTGTAAGCCAGAGCAATGCTTGAAATATATCAAAAACTCAACAAAGTCCTTAACTTTCATGCAGCTAAATATTCGAAGCGTAAACTGTAATTTGATAACTTGACGGTGTTTTTAAGTAGTCTCAATATATCTTGCGACTTGATAATTTTATCCGAATGTTGGCTAAATTCATGCTCCATAATTCCCGCACTGGATGACTATGTATCGTACAATTCTAGTAACCCTAAAAACCAAAATGATGGTGTTATAATTTTTGTCAAGAGTATTCTTACACATAATATCTCAGAACCACTGATGTCAGACGCTAGTTGTTTGATATGCCATCTGAAGCAATTTAGACTATCTGTCGTGGCACTTTATCGCTCTCCCTCTGTACGTAATATCGAAATATTCTTAAATGGTTTAAATGACGTTTTTGCATCAGTTTCAAGTAGTGAAAATGTTCTTCTTGTGGGTGACATGAACATAGACATATCGGCAGGAAATCTTAATCAACAGGCCCATGAGTACCTCAATTTAACTGCGGCTCATAGCCTGTTACCGTCACATCTATTACCAACACATCGCAACTCTTGCCTCGATCATGTATTTTTAAAGTCAGGGATGAGATCGACATCATTAGTCGTAGACACTTATATTACTGATCATAAACCTACCATAATCAACATAGAGTGGAACCATATACTCCCAAAATCCTCATTAAGTTGCATTAAAATCGATCATCCGGCGGTCATCACAGAGATTTCAGCGACTGACCAAAGTGAAATTTTAAATATTACGGACGCAAATCTAGCTGCCGAATTACTAACTGACAGAATTACCTCTATCATTACTAAACACTCCAAATTGATAAAAATTCCATCTAAACATCGTATAATTAAGCCCTGGATTACAAGGGGTTTGCTCCGATGTATTCGTAATAGGGACAATTTATGTCAAAAATCTAAAAATGACCCTGGTAACTATGTTCTCAAAGTGACATACGTAAGATATAGGAACTTTTGCAATAAGCTTATAAGAGGTGTGAGGAGGGAGTTTGAGAGAGCGGAATTCCTTAAAGCCCAGAAGAATCCTAAAGCTACATGGAAAGTTATTAAATCAATTACCTCTACACATCGTAATATCTCATCACCTTCAGAACTTCTAAATATAGCTTCAGATAACAACAAATCGTTGAATAGGGTAAATGAGTTCTTTGCAAACACTGGTAAAAGATTAGCGCAGGCCTTTAGCTCTGCGTCCTCATTTACTGTACCCTTGTCTGAACCTGGACCATCTGGCTCCTTGGTACTTTTACCGACAGACAATGCCGAAGTGGAAAGTTTGATTCTTGGGCTTCGAACGGATGCGGCAGCTGGTTGGGACGGTATCTCGGCGAGGATCTTGAGGAGCTGTCGGTCATCATTGGTGCCTGCGGTGACCCATATATGCAACTGTTCCATATCGACGGGCTGTTTTCCTGAAGTATTTAAAAGGGCAATAGTTCATCCAATTTTTAAGGGTGGTGACAGACACAGTGTAAATAATTACAGGCCTATATCCATTCTACCAGTTATGTCCAAAATTCTGGAAAAAATTATCAACAATCGTTTAGTGGACTATCTGGAATCACAGAATATCCTAGCACCAAATCAGTTTGGTTTTAGAAAAGGAAAGTCTACAGAAGATGTCGTTGCCTCACTTGTGGATCATACTGTAGCAAAGCTAGATAATAGTAAGAAGTGTCTAGGTGTATTCCTTGATATTTCAAAGGCGTTTGACACTGTGTCTGTGCCGCGCCTGCTCTCGAAGTTGGAAAACATTGGTATTCGTGATCTGACTCATAAATTGTTCCGGGACTATTTAAATGACAGAACCCAACGTGTTACCATAAATGGACTATTAAGTGACACTAAATCCCTGTCTTTTGGGGTCCCACAAGGTTCAATTTTGGGGCCGACGCTGTTTTTAATTTACATTAATAGCCTCTGCAAGCTCAGACTACCAAACTGTTGCATATATACTTACGCGGATGATACAGCCTTAATTTTACATGGTAATAACTGGACAGAGACGTATACGTACGCTGAAAAAGCCATTGAGACAGTGATGACTTGGCTGTACGTAAATACGTTAACAATTAACCTGCATAAAACTACTTACATTCCGTTTTGTCTGAAGCCTTCTGCACTACATTTCTTAGATACTCTGGCTCTCAGGGCCCACATTAACATGTGTCCTAGGAACTCTAGTTGTGATTGTCCATATCTTACAAGAACTACTGTAGTAAAATACCTCGGTATCCTCATTGACAATTCATTAAATTGGAAGCAACATCTTGACAATCTCACTTTGAGAATGCGGAAGCTTATCTTTCTCTTTAAAAAGTTAAGGCACTCCGCAGTTCCAGATACACTTAGGACCGTGTACTTTGCATTGGGTCAATCAGTACTCACGTATTGCATTACTGTGTGGGGTGGTGCACCGAAAACGCATCTCCTGAAACTTGAACGAGCACAGAGAGCTATCCTTAAGGTGATGACCTTCAGAACTTTCAGGTACTCGACTACCTTGTTATACTCAGAGTGTAGGATTTTGACGGTGAGACAGCTCTTTATACTCCATACTATACTCCGTAAACATAGCCATCTTCAGTGTGATACAAATGTTATCAGAGGCCGTCGATACTATAAAGTTTGTCCCACCCACAAATCAAAGACTGCTGCTGCTCGGCGTCATTTCCACATTCTTGGCAACTTTCTATACAATAAAGTAAATAAGCTATGTGATATCTACCACCTCACCAAATATAGATGCAAGGTGAAAGTCTATGAGTGGCTTTACACATTGACTTATACAGAGACAGAGAACCTAATAATCCTATCAACCCTTTAGGCTATAACATCAAAAACTATTTACACGAACGGGAATAACGCACACACACACACACACACACACATACGTGCGTCAATTACACACACACACACATGCACGCATGCATACTCACTCTCACACACGCATGTTCTTTTTTAATTGTTGCATGTAATAGACATAGTGTCTGTCAATTGTAACCACGCTACATCTGATTGATTGTATTCCAAATGTGAGAGACCTGATACCCATAACACAAGTTAAATCTTACTTTGGGTATCAGTGTCACAACATACTGCTTACCGTGTAATATTGTGATCCTGTGTAAGTTTTAATTGTAAGTGGTTTATTGTACAACTTAATGCAAATAAAGATATTATTATTATTATTATTATTATTATTATTATTATTGACGTGACCGCGAAAAGCTAATTCTTGTTTTCCCAGAAAGCAAACAACATCGATCAGCCTTTGAAAAATGTTTCTATTGCGATCGACTTTAGCATTATGCCTCTCAATATCTAATCGTAACTGACTGTTGATACTCATTTCAATACGACATTTAACAAAAGTATTTAATTTTAAGCAGGCCTCCAGATGTTTTTCTATATGGTCATGCTTCTTTGCTGCGGAATATAAATTATTTAAATCTGAATATCCCGAATCAGTCCACACTGTACTAGAATTACTAAACAATATGCAAGGAAAACAATATAATTTAATCGTGTGTACACAACCACACAGTCAGTTTTACATTTCATAACTTTTAACATGAAACTTGCGAGTTACATTTCCTTTTTCTGAGAACTTCTTATTTTTAATAGACATGCATTATCCACACATAACTCACAATCAAATAACATTTTTAAAAAATCAACGGAACACAGTAATAAACTGTTAAATGTACACACTTTCAAATGTTAAAATGAAAAAGAAAACTATAATTATACTGGCGGAAAGAAAATAGTAAACAATGCTTATCACATGAAAAAATCAAAATGGCCCCCGCGAACAAGAAACATATCTGCTTATTAAACAAATAAAACCTTACCATATTCAAAATTCATAATCCGCATACATGATTTATTATATTTCTGACTATTGTAATTGGGTGGATTTATAGGCAACGAACACTTCCGATTACTCCCGACAACGGTTAGCGCGGCGACCCGAACGGCCAACTGCAGTAGCCTGCGGCTGTAGTCGGGGATATAAAATAAATGGGTGTGTGCGTTTGCGAACTGTGCACGGACACCAAAATTACTACACACATGCGAATAAATGTCGACGGCATGAGTTGCTTTGCGCTTGCTTTTCGGTAAACACCTGGCAAACATAATGTTTGTGTGGTGCTATTTTTAAATAGTAGGCGTTTTTAAGTTATTATATTTTGTTTTTTCATTTATTTACTATTAATTAAAGTCATCTAAAACGTAACAACGTTTTATTAAAATGTCTGTGAATAGCAAGTAAAGCACTGCATTTCTGCCTACAAGGAGCGCACGCCCCTGTTGATGATATTATACTTGCAACGAATGATAATGCATGGATGGAGAGTATTAAAGGACAATTAGCAAGTGTATTTAAAATGAAAGATATGGGAAATATTTTAAATTGTTTAGGAGTTGAATTTAGGGGTGATAATTAATATAGAGTGTACTTAAAACAAAAATTATATGTAGATAAGGTTTTGGAACGTTTTGGCATGAGTGAATGTAAACCTGCTGTCACACCTATAGATGTAAATGTAAAGTTAGAGAAACCTGAGTGTATTAGTCATGATATAATAAATCAGATCCGTATCAGAGTTTGATTGGTGCCTTGATGCATTTGGCCGTATGTACAAGACCAGACATCACGTATGCTGTCAACTATTTAAGTCAATTCAATACAAATTACAACATTGAACATTGGAAGGCTGCTAAGCATGTGCTACCATATTTGAAAGGTATGTGGGGGAATCGCCACCACATTAATTCCCAGGTTCGTACCGGGATCCTATTCCAGTAAGGTAGGTAGGACGTTTAAGAAAAAATATCACTACACTGAGGTGGAAGTCGAAAATGAACGATATTAGTTTAGTAGTTCTAACAATTATATTTTAAAAAGAATCTTTACAATATTAAAAGATATTTAGATAACAACTTGATACGAAATAATGAGCGGTAGTAAGCGTGAGCGCCGAACGCGGAGTGCGTAGGTAGGTCCGTACATTGCCGGTCGCTAGGCCGGTGCGACGTCACACGCCATCCTTTTGTTTACTGCCTCGGGTGTATGGTCCAAGGTGCGAAAGTTGAGCGGGGCTAATAACTTCGTAGGATGTGGTGTAAGTAGGTACGCCACATATTCCCCCCGGCCAGACCGTGACTACGGTCGATAGAACTCGGGGAACTTGACGCGACGACCGCTCCTCGTTCTTCGTTCTTCCACTTCATCACCAGGAGTAGGCTGGGATGCAGGCACTGTAGTAGCAGCGGGTGTAGAAGCAAGCGGTACAGCAGAAAGCGACGGGGAAGTGGATGAGCGTTCTTCCTTCGTCATGTACGCTGGCTTCAACCTGTCAATAGAGACGTTAGTAGTTTTGCCGTTGACGTCTATAGTGAAAAACTTGGCATGTCTGTTGATAACCTTGAAAGGTCCTGAATAAGGTGGCTCCAAAGAAGCTCGCACGCGATCCTGTCGAAGGAAGACGTGGGAAGAAGAAGAGAGATCTTTGGGCAGATAGAATGGAGAAGAAGTATGCCAAGAAGTTGGACGTGGCGTAAGCTTAGCCATGTAGGATTTGAGTCGAGTAGCATACTCAGTGACGTCAGCGGCGGTGAAAGAGTCTGAAGGGGAAAGAAACTGGCCAGGTAAGCGGAGAGATTCACCATAAACCAACTCAGCAGGAGATGCTTGAAGGTCTTCTTTCCAAGAACTACGCATGCCAAGAAGAACAAGCGGAAGAGTTTCTAACCACTGAGAGGAAGAATGACACATTATTGCAGCTTTTAGTTGTCGGTGTAGGCGTTCGACAATGCCATTGGCGGCGGGATGGTAAGCAGTAGTGCGAAAGTGTCTGGCACCAAGAAGGGAGGAGAGAGCTTTGAAGAGATGGCTCTCGAACTGCCGACCACGGTCGGTAGTGATCCGGGCTGGACAACCAAATCTGGCGATCCACCCAGAGACGAGGGCTGCAGCGCAAGACTCAGCCGTGATTGATTTAAGCGGGTACGCCTCAGGCCAACGTGTAAACCTGTCGATGACGGTGAGGCAGTACATGTAGTCAGAGGAAGATGGCAAGGGACCAATAAGGTCAAGATGAATGTGTGAGAAACGAGAAGAAGGAGTCAGGAATGTGGATAGAGGAGAGGTAGTATGGCGAGTAACTTTACTTGATTGACATTGCAAGCATTGCCTAGCCCACTCTCTACAATCTTTGCGGATTCCTGGCCACACAAACTTTTGCGTGACCAGTCGCACTGTAGCAGAACAACCGGGATGATGTAAGTTGTGCAGCATCGCGAAGACTGTTTTCCTGAAACTCGGCGAAATGTATGGTCGAGGTGGCTGTACAGACATGTCACAGTAGACTGGAAGAGTGCTGTTCAAGGTAAGTACCTTTTGTAGTCTTAGGGCAGAACCACGTAGTAGCAGGTCTTGCAGTTCTGGATCTTCGTCCTGAGCACGTGCAAGAGCCTGATAGTCTAAGGTAAGTGATACTTCCTCAACCCGAGAAAGTGCATCCGCAACCACGTTGTCTCGTCCTGGCAGGTAGCGTATATCGGTAGTAAATTGGGCTACAAAGTCCAGATAGCGGAACTGTCTTGGAGTACAGTTTTCTTTGCTCATGGAGAAGGAGTAGGTAAGCGGCTTGTGATCCGTGAAGACAGTAAAGGTTCTCGCTTCCACCATGTGCCGAAAATACTTGATAGCCTCATAGACAGCCAGGAGTTCGCGGTCGTATGGGCTGTATTTCATCTGTGAGCTGGAAAGTTTGTGTGAATAGAACGCAAGAGGTTGCCAGTCCTCACCTTTCTTCTGTTGAAGTACAGCTCCGATGGAAGTCAAAGAAGCATCCGTGACAATCGCTAACTCTGCAGAAGGATCTGGATGAGCAAGGAGAGCTGCATGAGAAAGAGAAGCTTTGCAGTCCTCGAAAGCTTTACGACGTTCTAGAGTCATTTCCACAGGATGTGAACCCTTAACCTTCGGACCAGATAAAACGGCATTCAAAGGTGCTTGAAGTTGAGCTGCGTGGGGTAGAAAACGATGATAAAAGTTGATCATACCCAAGAATCGACGAAGCTCTTTGACCGTTTTAGGTTCCGGGAAGTTCTGGATGGCCTCGATCTTAGACTGGAGAGGCTGTGTTCCAGCAGCTGATACTCTGTATCCGAGGAAGACAACTTCAGACTGACCCAGATGACTTTTGGAAGTGTTTACTAACACTCCATACTCCTTGAGGCGCTGAAAGATGATGTGCAGGTGTTCCTTATGCTGTTCCACAGAACTGGAGAAAACGAGGATGTCATCAATATACCCATAAGCGAAGTCAAGTCCCAGCAGAACCATATCGATGAACCTTTGGAAAGTTTGAGCCGCGTTTCTTAAACCAAAGGTCATGTACGGGAACTCAAAAAGCCCAAAAGGAGTAGTAATGGCAGTTTTAGGTATGTCTTCTGGATTGACGGCAATCTGATTATAGGCCTTGACTAGGTCTATAGTAGAGAAGATGGAACAACCTGACAGTTGGTGCGAAAAGTCCTGGATGTGGCGGACGGGATACCGGTCTGGAACGGTTCTAGCATTTAGGGCACGGTAATCCCCGCAAGGTCTCCAGGCATCATCCTTCTTCTTCACCAAATGCAGTGCAGAGGACCAAGGACTTTCAGAGCGTCTAGCTATACCACTGGCGAGCATATCCTCGAACTCCTTTTTCGCAGCTTGGAGGCGAACAGGATCAAGACGACGAGGCTTACACGAGACTGGAGGTCCAGGGGTAGTCTTAATGTAGTGCATTGTACTATGTTTGGGAGGAGACTGAATACCTGCAGGTCTGGTGATTTCAGGGTAATCACGAAGAATGTGATGAAAATCCGAATCACCAGTGACCGCCTTGATGGAAGACAGCTCATCAGGAACCGAAGACGAAAGGGCTGCTACTGACAAGGTTGTAGTACCGTCAATGAGACGTTGGTTTCTGCAATCCACGAGTAAGTTGTAGAAACTGAGCAAGTCGACACCAATGATGGGTCGAGATACATCGGCGACTGTAAAAGTCCATGCAAAATCTCTCCGAAGTCCCAAATCCAAGTGAAGCTGAACTGGTCCGTAAGTATGGATGACGCTATTGTTTGCAGCTACCAGGTCGTATTTGGTAAGTGAGCAGGGCGTTTTATGTGTTGAACGTGGGAAAACACACAGGTCGGAACCAGTGTCCACAAGGAACTGCATTTTCGTTGCACGATCTGTCACAAACAAACGGCCTGATGATGTTGAAGGTGGGCAGTCGTTGGCCGCTACTTCCGACCGCCCTGTGCGTTTCCCGACGTGAAGGTACAAGGTTGCTTACATTTCTTCGCTTTAGCTCCGTATGTGAAGTGATAGAAGCAGTGAGGATGATTCGGAGGTGGCTGCTGTGGTCTCGAGCGACTGCGTGAGCGACTTCGCTGTGACTTGGAACGACTGCGTCCGGCATGCCCTTTCCTAGACATGTGAGAGGTAAGTGAAGCTACTTGCCTAGTGAGTTCGCTTATCTGCTTAGTCATCTCGTCGAACCGATCAGCACCTGAGGATGATGTACTAGCGACTTGAGGAGATGGTGCAGCGATGTCGTAGACAGAATCAGCCAAATCAGCCAGGTACTCCAGTGGCTCGTCTCTCCTAGAGGCTAAAACAGTTCGGATTTCCTGGGGTAACCTGCTGGTCCAGATAGTCTTCATGAATTGGCTGGGCACGTCTGCACCTGCTAGACCCTCTAGGTGGCGCAGGAACTGCGAGGGCTTCCGGTCTCCTAGCTCCTCTCGCTCCAGCAGCTGCTTCAAACGCTTTTCCTGTGATGCACATAATCGTTTAATAAGTTCAGTCTTTATTTTCTCGTATTTGCCCGATGCTGGAGGATTTTTAATTACGTACTTCACTTCCATTGCGTATTGTGTGTCGAGCTGTGAAACTACATAATGGAATTTGGTTTCGTCGGTGACCACCCTAGAGAGGATAAACTGACTCTCCAGTTGCGCGAACCATACAGTAGGGTCCGCAGGCCAAAAAGGTGGGACGCGCACTCCCACGCGCGATACCTGAGGCTCCTCCACTATTGCGTTCGGAATAGGACCATCCTCATTAGACATCTTTAATATTAAAAAAATATTAAGTCGCTTGCCGCTTGTGACTTGGACCACACGCTAAAATTTCTATGAAAGTGAAAGTAGTATGTATCTAAGTAATTTCTCAATAGTTACACCAAGTATTTCAAAAAAGTACCTTAGAAACAGGTTCCCTTGTTAAGACTGATGCACTGATGCAATCCTGGATATTCCCGATTTTCAGTCACAAACCTTGAAAAATCTTCTACCTTCAAAAAATCCGGCGCAACAATCTTCAAAATTCTTCTGCTTTCGGGGTCACCAGTATGTGGGGGAATCGCCACCACATTAATTCCCAGGTTCGTACCGGGATCCTATTCCAGTAAGGTAGGTAGGACGTTTAAGAAAAAATATCACTACACTGAGGTGGAAGTCGAAAATGAACGATATTAGTTTAGTAGTTCTAACAATTATATTTTAAAAAGAATCTTTACAATATTAAAAGATATTTAGATAACAACTTGATACGAAATAATGAGCGGTAGTAAGCGTGAGCGCCGAACGCGGAGTGCGTAGGTAGGTCCGTACATTGCCGGTCGCTAGGCCGGTGCGACGTCACACGCCATCCTTTTGTTTACTGCCTCGGGTGTATGGTCCAAGGTGCGAAAGTTGAGCGGGGCTAATAACTTCGTAGGATGTGGTGTAAGTAGGTACGCCACAGGTACGTCAGATTATGGACTAGTGTATGAAAGGACAGGTTTGCCTCTTTTTGGTGTGGTTGATGCAGATTGGGGAGGGAATACAGTAGATCGTAGATCCTATTCCGGTTTTGCATTTATTTTGACAGGTGCCCCAAGCAGCAGCAGTGTTGTTAAGCACTGAAGCCGAATACATGGCTATATCCGAAGCTACTAAAGATTTATGTATTTACGTGATATATTAAGTAGCATTGGGATTGAGTGTGACTGTGTGATGTTATTCAATGACAACCAAGGTGCGATTAAGCTTGCTGAAAGTAAGAACTTTCATTCACGAACCAAACATATTGATGTGCGGCACCACTTCATTCGCGATAAGTGTGAACAAGGTCTAATTGATCTTAGGTATTTGTGTAGTGATCGAATGCCTGCTGATGTTCTGACAAAGTGCTTGAGTGGAACAAAGCATCATGAATGTTTGCGTAGTTTAGGTATGATGGATGAATGTAAGTAAATTTCGAAGATATGCTCACGACTTCGAGGGGAGGTGTTATGGTGGGGTGCGGGGTCTGGAACCCCCATGTGGTGCACCCTGGGCAACGAAGACGGCAGTGCCTCTCTCTCGGGTGGGAGAGGCACTGCCGCCTACGGCCAATTCCGGCCGAGGCCTTAAACTCAAAAATAATGACATGGGCAAATTAAAGGTTTTACCTACCCAGGAGGGTCCCGGACGCACTGCGCCTGGGGAGTCCCTCCCGGAGCCAAATGGCTCCGGCAGCTCCCAGTCGTATTCTGGGGGGAGCAACCACTGTCAAACCCGCCCGTCGCCGAGCGGTAAATCCGGCGACCAAAACAGCGCGAAGGACGCGGAAAGACATGGGGCAGTGTTGGATTCTGACACTGCCTCAGAAAGGAGCGGAGCGGAGACACCGATAGTGTCTGCTGCGGAGCAGTACCAGCGCGGTACCCAAAAGCGCAAAATTCGCCAGCCCCACTCAGAGGAGAAAAACCAGCTGGAGACAGCCTCTGGTGACGAGGCCACGGCACCCAAAGTGGGCACAAGCCGCCGAGGGGCTCGTGGTGGAGGCCAACCTCCTAAAACTGGGAGGGTCACGCAGAAGGAGAGGCGGACTGGCGGATCTGCGTCAACAAGGAGGGCCGAGAGTGAGCTCCTGCTAAAGGCCCTATTTGAGAAGGTCGCGTCCGAAAAGCCGAGCACCATGGACGGGAGAGGCGGTAGGGAAAATCATAGAGGAGCTCCGCCGCAGGGTCGGGAACCCCGTGGACCGAATCGAAGAGGCGATCGGTGTAGCCGATTGCTTACTTCGGACGTGTTTTCACACCGGACCCCCGGAATCTCGAGGGTCGACGTTGGCCTGTACTTTCGCCAAGACCTCGGCGTACCCCACGCCCCTCTCCGCTGCCTCCGCCGTCAAAAGTGATAATGACGGCCGAGGAGCGAGGGGCGCGGGGCTTCCTCGGCGCTCCTGTCGCAGCGGCCGCGGCCTTTCTGGCTTCGTGCTTCCCAGCTGATTGGGGCACCTGCCAAAATATTTTTTTATATTTTTTCCAAAAGATTTATATTTAATTTAAAAAATAAAAAAAGAATCAAAAAAGCTTACCAATAGTCTTAACAATATAGAATTACAACAATCATCGAATATTATTGTTCTATATGCTCAGTCTGAGATGTTTCCTATTGAGTCTCTTATCCTAAGAGCAGGAAAGACTCTTCCTAGAAAAAATCGATTACTGTCTTTGTCACCATTCGTAGATGAAAACCAGATCATTCGTGTAGGTGGTAGGTTAGATAATTCACCTTACTGTTATAACGTTAAACATCCAATTTTGATATGTAGCAAACATCAATTTACAAAATTGATATTTCAAACTTACCATATTAAATTATTACATTCAGGCCCACAATCTCTATTATCAAGCATTCGTCAAATATATTGGCCGCTAAACGGCAGAAATTTGTCTAAAGTGACAGCCCATAACTGTTTGAAATATTTTAGGGTTAAGGCTCAAACAGTGCAACCCTTAATGGGCCAACTTCCTCTTAACAGAACAAATTTAGAGTTTCCTTTCCTGCATTGTGGCTTATGCTCGACCGGTGCTGATAGCTGACCGCAAAGGTAGAGGCTGCAGGCTCTTGAAGTCCTATTTGTGTATTTTTGTATGCTCTTTTGTTAAAGCTATACATTTGGAGCTTGTTACAGAACTTACGAAGGAAGCATTTATAGCCGCTTTGAACCGTTTCATCGCTCGGAGGGGGAAGCCACAAAGTGTCTCCTCTGATAACGGAACGAACTTTGTTGGCGCATCCAGTGATCTACAAAGGTTTCTTCTTGAATCTAATATTCAACATGACATGGCCCAGGAAGGCATTGATTTTAAATTCACTCCTCCTTATAGCCCACATTTTAATGGAATGGCTGAGGCAGCTGTCCGCTCAACAAAGTATCATCGTAGGCGTCAATTACAAGCTGTTCATTTTACCTACGAGCTGTTTGGCTCAAATCGAGGCTATTTTAAATTCTCGTCCCCTCATTCATCTTTCCACAGACCCCCTCGACTTTACTGCTCTTACTCCCGCTCACTTTTTAATAGGACGACCACTCACTACTTATCCACATCCACAAGTTTTGGAGAAAGATGTTACCATCATTGACCGCTACAAAAGGATTGAGTACATCCGACAACATTTTTGGGTCCGTTTCAGAAAGGAATACATCTCCACTCTTCAACAGCGGACGAAAAGGCTTACGTCTTCACGCAACGAGCTTAAACCCAACGACTTAGTCTTCATTAAGGATTTCACCCTTCCACCATTATTGTGGCCTCTAGGAAAGATCATCAAGGTTTATCCTGGTATCGATGGGATCAGTCGTGTCGCCGAGATTAAGACGAAGAGAGGCATCATACGAAGAGCCTTTAACAATATTTGCCCTCTTCCAGCTCAAGACTCTTGATTCCTCATCCTGGGGGGAATATTTCGAGAATCAAACCTCGATCCTCGACATCACGGTTTGCCGGTGCTTACAAGCGGCTGAACCGCTAGCAAACGGCGTGCGGGTGACGGGGAGGCAGCGAGAAGCGAGGGCGCGGACGCAACGGCTCCCACCAAGCTATTATGTACTCCCACTCGCTTTATATACTCGAACGGGATCACTGCTCCTTCAACGTACCCCTTGTGATCATTAAAAACCAGCGCAACATACAGTCCACTTTTATTTATCGTCTATGCCTTTTAAGTTCTGTCGTTTCCATATTTTCCGGCAATTTTAAATTTGGAACTAATTTATATTCGAATGCGTTTAAATTCTGAATCTCAAAACAGTTGAAAGTATTAGGATTAATGCTCTTTGTACGATCCACAGATCGACACAAACCGCGCTATATCACGTTCCGCGCGGTCAGCGATTTAACTCAATTAACGTTATTTTATTATAACATTAAAACAGTGCATTTTCGGTCCCCATTCCGTTCGGTTGTACTCACACCATCTAACCATACCATTGTAGATTTAGTTAAGTTAATATAAACCAGGTTGGCTTAACTCTATCTTTTATTTTCCCTGTACGGTAACCATAACTCGTACATCGTGGTCCTTCGAGCCTTAGACGTAAGCCGGGAATCTCGGAAGTGTTAAAAGTGAACTCGTTCAGTGACCCAGTTTACGATAGTGTAACCAGTGAAACCATTATACATAAACCATTGACCATAAAGTAAACCAGTAACCATTTACCAATTACCAGTGAAACCATTAACCATAAACCATTGACCATAAAGTAGACCAGTAACCATTTACCAATTACCATAAACCATTAACCATAAAGTATCTCAGTGTACCAATTGAATTGCAAGTGACCAGTAACTTTTGTGAGGTCGCCCAGTGTACAAATTACCAATTTACCATTAGCTAGAGTGCAAGGACTCAGCAGTTCTGCTCCAGTGTACG
Organism: Arctia plantaginis; assembly: GCA_902825455.1. Lineage (NCBI taxonomy): Eukaryota > Metazoa > Arthropoda > Insecta > Lepidoptera > Erebidae > Arctia > Arctia plantaginis. The sequence goes on along the minus strand of CADEBD010000323.1, from coordinate 354,608 downwards.
TCACCAGGATCACACTCCGGGACTAACAAGGTCACCAAGTACCAGTCTACTGAGTAAGATCTTTCCTTTTTTTTATAATTAATTACCATAACGACTAAATCACCATGGAGGGGCTTTTGACCACGCAAGAGCAAATTATGTCGGCGATGGACACCCTCCGCACTAACTTCAAGAAGGATGGTGCCGAGCGTAAGACTCCAGCCTATCTTGAAAAAAGATTAGCCACTTTAGATGCGTATTGGAACGAATTCCAGCTGAACCATACGAAACTAAGACTAAGAGCCAAGTCATCCGTATTTCAGTGAAAATCACTACCAAAAAGCGTTTAATCTTTACAGTGAAATTAAGACGCTGATAAAGAAATACGGAACCATTGATGTTACCAAACCATTTTTGAGACCAAGGACACCATTAGCGCAATCGGCCGAAGGTCAGGACGACCCTATCACTTATACCAAGGCGGGGGCCTCCCAGTCACCTTTTACCACTAAGACGGTCACCCAAGGTAACCCGAGCAAAATAGAGGAGATGCTACGTAAGCAAAAGAACAATTTTAGAGCATTTTCACGGACCATAGATACCATTGACCTCGATAGCTTATCGGAGAAATGGGAATTCGAGGATATACTCAAAACCATTCAAACCAGGTGGACAACTATTGATACTTTACGCTGGGAAATTGAAAATGAAAGTATCGTAAGTAACGAGGCATACCAGTTGGCCTTTGACGAATATGAGGCGAAATATAACTCTATAAAAAAGGCTCTAAACAGCAGGATGTGGTCGACCTCTTATAGAGAGAAGTCTATGCCCAAAATGGACATACCAACGTTCAGCGGCAGCTACCAACAGTGGATTTCTTTTAAAGATTTATTTTGTGAAGCCATACACCATAACAGGTCATTACCAAATGCGCAAAAAATGCAGTATCTTAAAGCAAAATTGAGAGGCGAAGCAGACAAGCTTACACAACACCTGCGCATAACTTCCGACAATTACCAAATTTGTTGGGATATACTTAACCATCGCTACAACAATATGCGACTTATATTTAACTCACATATTCAGGTACTTTTAGCCCTACCAACCTTACAACAACAATCAGCCGCTCTAGTTAAAAGGCTACATGATACCACTAATGAGTGTCTTAACGCTATTAAGGCTATGGGGGTCGACATAACCAATTGGGACCCGCTCAAAGTATTTATTCTAGCTCAAAAATTAGACACAGAGACCCACCATGACTATATCGAGTCGCTACGGAACCCTAGAGAACTGCCCACTGCAACTGATTTCCTTCTGCAAGAAGAAAACAAGATACTAATAAGCCAATGACATTTCACTCTTAATACAGTGATACTCAAAAAAGGAATTTGTTTAAGTCTTCGAACAATTCATTTAATAAAACATTTCAACATAAACCATCAATTAATCACGTAGTAACGAAACCTCAACGGAAATGCTTACTTTGTAAAAAATATCACCTGTTATTTCAATGTAAAACATTCATTGAATCTGGGCCAGAAAAACGTCGTCAAATTATTGAGGACAACAATTATTGCAAAAATTGTTTAATTAACCATTATGACAATCTTTGCAGTTCAGCAAAAACTTGTCGGTTTTGCAATGAAGCGCATAATTCATTATTGCACCATTCCTATGTGACTTCCAAGTCAGCAATTGAAAAAGAACCCCGAAAATCAAACATATGCGTCACCCAAGGGCCATCAAGAACCATTACCAAATTAATCGCTACCGCCCTAATAAACATCAAAACAATAGATGGCCGCTACTATACCATGCGCGCCCTCATTGATCCATGTGCCGAATCTTCACTTATCACAGAGCAGGCCGCGCAATTATTGGGGCTACCCCGAGCTAAACAAAACTATATAGTCGTAGGTGTTGGAGCTAAGGCCAATACTAGTAGGGGCCTTATCCGCTCGTATGCCCCTGTCATGGCGCCCGCGGCGTCCAGAGTGCCCGCGACTCGCGAGCGAGACCGTCTAGATTGCCCCGGCACAAATACCGACCACCCGTAAAGTGCCCCACTGTTTTTTGCGTTATCGACGCGCGCGCCGTGTTCCACTTAATCGGTTCTTGTGACTAAAGTTTGTATTGAAAGGGTGTCAAGTGTTATATTTATTTAGTTGCCTATGAAATTAGCTAAACAATGTTTTCTTTCTATTTACAGATTACGGCTCTGGTGTTGAGTTACACTGTGTTGAAATTGAGATAACGTCTTTTTAAGCTCGTGTTGCACTTCGAAGCTCATAGTTCAAAAATGAAAGCGATGACCTATGGTTTTTAATGTTTAATTATGTTGTTTAGATAGTAGTTAATATGTTATGAAATAAAACCATATACTCTCCCATACATATTTATTTATTTACAGGCCTCTAAATCCTTACCATTATCGGCCGCCACGCGGCATAATTTATGTAAGACTTAACAAGGCATATCGTACACAAATATCATTGTTAGGAATATAAATAAGGTATAACTATATAAGTAGTCTTATATTCTTTTATTACAATCAAAAACAATAGGGATAACATACACCACTTTTGAATAATATGAACATTTCTGAAACAGTTCCCATGCTCTCAGTAACATAACTTAGTTTTCCAGATGTTTTTTGTTCTACATACTAAACAAAACAAAAATAACATTAACATTGCCTTATAATACATTTAATATCCTTTTCATTTAAATTTCACCAACACACAAAATAATATCACAAAGAAATTCCAACACAGTCACTGCACGGAACGATTCGAAGACTGATGAAATGACAGAAGTTTTATGACGTATAATTCTTTTTTTTACTAGTGTTTGCATGCTCGACTGAGATTAATACCATAGATAATATATCAGACTATAGAAAAAATATTACTAAAGAGCATTATGTCAATACAATTACTGTCAAATACTAATTAATCTGTGGCAGGAGCCATGTAGACTACCGGTCTACACGGGCACTTTACGGTTTTATTTTTGTAGACTACTAGTCTACACGGGCACTTCCGTTTTTATTTTTGTAGACTGCTAGTCTACACGGGCACTTTAGGATTTCGTTTTTGTAGACCACTAGTCTACATGGGCATACTAGCGGTTATTCAGATTACAATATCTTCCTTACATAACAACTTTACTATAGATACTGAAGCGCACGTCATGAAGAATGTAGTGGGGAACTTACCAAACCAATCATTTACGAAACCAATATGGCCGCACATCGGAAATATACCTCTAGCTGATCCTGAATGCTACAGAAGTCGATCGGTTGATTTAATATTGAGCGTAGAAGTGTGCGAGTTGATATTATTACCAGGAATTATCCGCAAGGGTGCATCCCTACCAGTAGCGCAACAAACCGAATTCGGGTAGATTTTAAGCGGCACAGTACGACCGCAAAATTACTGTAACGTAGTAATGGTAGATCTGCAGGATATTTGCCAGTTTTGGGAGATAGAAAATCTCTCTGAAAATAGGCTAGATATGACCAATGAAGATTACCAGTGTGTACAACAGTACCAATTACAAACGAAACGCCAACCAAGCGGTCGTTACGTTGTAAAATTACCACTTCTACCAGATTTTACAGAGAAATTAGGAGATTCGAAAACTAAGGCCGTCGCCCAATTCCACCAATTGGAAAAAAGATTTACAAAAAATAAATTGATAAATGAGAGTTTTAAACAATTCATTCATGATTATTTATATTTAAATCATATGAAAGAGTGTGTTGGTAACCAGAAACCGGAGTCGTATTTACCTCACCATTGTCTAGTACGCGCGGAGTCAACGACCACAGCGACTCGAGTTGTTTTTAACGCGTCAGCTAAAACGTCGACAGGCTATTCATTAAACGATTTAATGTATAGCGGGCCGAATCTTCAAAAAGATTTGTTATCTCTTATCATAGGTTGGAGACAATATCGTATAGCCTTTACGGCGGATATAGAAAAAATGTTTCGGCAGATTATTGTTCAAGAAGATGACCAGGCTCTGCAGAAGATAGTTTGGCGTGACAGTCCCAAAGAAGCACTTCGGGAATACCAGTTGACGACTGTAAGCTACGGTATGAAGGCTGCACCATTCTTAGCGATGATGACGTTAAAGCAGCTGGCCAAAGATGAACGTCACCGATTCCCAGAAGCAGCCAGGGTGCTGGAAACCAGCTTCTATATGGATGACGTGCTATCAGGACACCAAGACATGGAGTCAGCCCTACAGCTTAAGGCTGATCTTTCAGCACTGCTAAGCGCCGGTGGTTTTAACCTTCGAAAGTGGTCTAGTAATAAACAAGAGCTATTAGACGAAGATACTACCTTAGATACTACAACACAGACCTACAACTTCAAGCACCAGGAGTCCACCAAAACCCTAGGATTACAGTGGCAATCAAGTGACGATAACTTCACTTTTCAATTAAAAATAGACCCACCAACCAAGATTACAAAGAGAACCCTGCTCTCCACAATATCCAAGATCTTCGATCCTCTTGGATGGTTGTCACCAGTAACAACCAAATTCAAGTTGTTATTCCAGGAAATCTGGTCACTCAACGTACTATGGGATGATCTCTTGCCATCGTCGCAAGGTGGGATACCATGAAAGACGACGTAAACCAGATTAATAGTGTTAAAATTCAGCGATGGTTACATGTTGTCGAGTCAGAAGTTCCCAGGCCACAACGCGCGACGTAAACGCCGGGGGCTTATCAACGCCGTGGGTAATATTGCACACAGTTTGTTCGGTGTACTTGATGACCAATTCGCCGAACAATATAAGCAGGATATTGATCTTATTAAAATTAACCAGAACCATTTAGCGGCATTATGGAAGAACCAAACTTCTATAGTGGAGGCCGAATATAATGTGTTGCAAAGGATGGAGTCTTCGATTAATAGGCAGCATAAAATGTTCAACCAGCACCTTAACCAGTTACAAAATGTTACTAACACCATAAAGAATGAAGTCAGCGATATTGAGACCACCCTTGAGTTTTTATTGTCCTCCACGGCAGCCAACAGTTTAGCTATGAACTTAAAAAATATTCAGGATGTATTGTTAGATACCATCTCCGAAGTGAATTACGGGAAATTCAATGTACATCTCTTGAAGCCGGAACAACTATTGGAAGAATTAAGTATCATCTCCGGACAACTATCAAAGGAACTGAGTTTACCTATAGATAATATTCTCACAGAATTACCAAAAATATATCATTTATTGAAAGTAAGGGCGAGAATGACTAAAGAATACTTTATTTTTGAAGTTAAAATACCCCTTGTTAATCCCCAAGAAAGTTCGAACCAGCATGGTCACCCTACTATCTGTCTAAGATTACGCGGCTATCAACTTACGAAAGGATTTGTTTATACCATTATCACATATAAAAATTACAGAATGCGTTTATCTCGATATGACCACACAACTGTGCCCATTTCAGAAACTTATTTCCTACATAAAAGCTCATGAAAAGACTGTGCTCCATAAACCAAGAAACACAGCTCTGTAAAACCAGATCTGAGGCGTGCCAAGACTCGTGGGTGCAATTGCATAATTTAAATACCTACCTGTTTCTTCTGCTGTGAGCCTCGCACGTTAAGACTCATATGCGAAGACCAAATTAGCACCATTCAACTCAGCAACCGAGGATTAATGAAATTGAGTAAACGATTGCGTCCTCAAAGGTGACGACATTACTATAATTTCCCAGCGTCAGCAACGCAGCAAAATGACAATATACGCTTGACATCCCGAAGGTAGACATTCCACCCGTGAACCACATCTTCAACCACAATTGGACAGTAACCACTCCCTGAACCGGAAAACCATTCTCAGTGGTCACGAGAAAGAATTGCAGGACATAGGCACTAAGTGAACCAACTGAAGTCGGAGACAGGCTTAGTGAGTCAGGTGTCACAACAGAAACACCATTCGTCGCCATTTACTTGCGGGTAGGAGTGTGCGGTGTGACACAGTAGCGTACGGCGAGGGGCAGTGGCGGCCCCGCGGCAACCGCCCCCCCTGGTGGGCGGACGCGGGGGACTCCGCGGGCAGCGTCCCCGCAAGCAAAACCCATGGAAACAGCCCCAAGTCCTCAGCGAGGCTTACCAACGCCGCCTTTAAATTTAAGGGAAGGGGACAAGTGTATTTATGAGAGACCAAGGGGGTTGTAAAGTGCCCCCGTAAAACCGGGTCGGGGACGAATCCACGTCTCCAAAATTTAATAGACCCATTCTTAGTATAATGATGATAAACCAAAAGGGAACCCAAATTTATATTATAATAAATTGTCTATCACCTTTCCACCATCATTCACCCCATTCCTATCATCAACCTCTTTTCGCGGGGGCGGCAGCATGTTGACCCCGATCGACACAAACCGCGCTATATCACTTTCCGCGGGTCACGATTTAACTCATTAACGTTATTTTATTAAAAACATTAAAACAGTGTTTTTTGGGTCACCATTCCTTTCGTTTTTACTCCCCCTTTAAACCCATACCTTGTAGATTTATTAAGTTAAATAAACCAGGTTGTTTAACTCTATCTTTTTTTTTCCCGTACGCGCGGGGAAAATCTGTCGGGGTTACGTACAAAAACGAACTTTCTAAAAAAATGTTCGTGCAATAATTTCTACAACTTAAAAGGGGCCCTAACGGCTTCAGTGTTTGAAGAGCTAACATAGGGGTTTAGTGATAAAAGCCCGATGTCTGCAAACTTCAAACGCTGGTATTTAGATTCCAGCGGGGACTACAGTATTAGTGCAAACTCGCGAAGGCCTCAAAATCCGCCTTCACTGAAGATAACATTATTGCTGTGAGACAACTAATTCTCGAAGATGTATGTGACGTTCGAGAGATATAGGTCTATAAGGCATCTCAGGACAACCATTCAGAAGATCTTGATGAAGCGCTTGGTGGGAAAGCTAGTTTGCCTTGGGTACCACATTGCTTTCCGAGATCACAAGGCGGCCCCCGCCAGATGGTGTAAAAAAAAATCTGCAAAAGGGTTTAACCCCAGGAAGCAAAAACACGTCTACGACATCTCAGTGGTGACGAATTTGGATCTATGCCTACGATCCTGATTCCAATAACAATCTACAATATGGGGGCTTTCAAAACGAGCCAAAGCCGACAAAATTGTTTTGTTTTCCCAAGCACTTCAAGAAATATGGCCGCAGAGTGAATTTCCACAGTTTGTTTACCACAAATCACACTTTGAAAAACTAACTCAAAGCGACGCATCACCTGCACCACGACAACGCAAGCTACACAGCGCTCGTCAAAAGATTGAGTTTTGAAACAGGAAAAAATAGAAATTTTTGACCATCCTCCTACAGTCCTTTTTTTTTTTAAGTTTGGAATCCCCCCGACCCTCACCCCCCCCGGGGGTTTTCTGTTCCGGGGCGGTGTGTCGGACTAGAACCCATAAAACCGGGGGGACTAAAAAATGGGCCGACATGTAGTCGAGGGGCGGGCCATCTTCGGGGTGGAACCCCCCTCCGGGCCCCCAAAGATGATAAGTTCAAAAAAACCGCCCGTGTTTTTGAAAACTTTTCCGAGAACAGCCGCCCTCAACTCCGATTCCCTGACGGCGGAACATCAGCCTCGCTGCCCTCGTCATCTCCGGGTGATGCAGCCTCGACGGGGGTGTGTGCTCCCCCCTGCGGGAAAAGGCCCCCGACCACTTCCTGAGGAACTGGGGGAATCTCCGTAAGATTCTTGGCCGGCAGATGCCAGCCCAATTTTTTGAGCTTCTCGGGTTTTCCCATGAGCCCGGGCCACGGTGACGTCGCCGACTACGGGGGAGGGACTCCGGGCACGTACCGCCCAACTCCCAGGACCCCCGGAGACCTCCTTCCTTGGGGGCGACAACCACGAACGCGGGGGATGGCCGCATCGAATCTGCGTAATCGCATCCCAAACGACCACCCCATGTCGACCCCCTCGGTCGGGCCCCGCGGAGAAAAAGTCAAGAGTAATAATGGCCGCCTCCTCTGGGGGGGGCCCGTGGGGGCTGTGCATAGCAAAAGGTTTTCTACTAGTTTTTCAAAATTCTTGATTGCAGAATAAAAAAGTGTGGGTGATAGCACACACCTTGTGGGACCCACATTTTGAATTTCAAGTCGGGGCATGCACCGTCGACAACGACCTTAATGTTTCTGTCCGCAAGGAACTGGTGACCCAATTACACAATTTTCTTTCCTTTTATCTTTGGGGGAGCTTTTTTTCCAGAGTACGGGACGACGCTTAGGATAGAAGAGACGAAAAAGTTACGCCAAAAAACCCGGGGCCCAAAACCGGGCACACGTCTTAACCGTTTCATGCTGTGGGGTGTGATGGGATTAGCCGTCACATGATTCTCACCATCCTGTACTGTTTTCTCCGTAATTACCCAAATCAACTTTTCCCCTTTACTCTGATACCTTCCCCTTTGTGGCGCAAGGCTTAATTATTCCTCTACCAAAAAAAAAATAACCCCCCCTTCCCGAACCTTTCGACTATTTCTATTCTTCCTTTCATCTAAAACTCGAGCCTGTGTACATAAAAAGCTCTCTCAATTTTTATACAGAAACCAACTTTAAGCCTCTTCAAAACTGGGTTCAGGCCCGGTCACACCATTTCCCCCTCCTTTAAAATGACTGGCGATATTAGAAGGGGGTGGAAGACCCAAAGTCCAGTATTGGGATTAGTTTACTTCTTTAAAAGCCTTTAAAACCTCAATCACGAAATCCTTTATCTATCCTTACATATCTTATGGTCCCTTTTGAGACCGGAAGGGTTCTCTACCTATCTTCAAGCGACGCAGTGTTCGTGTTTTATATAGATCATCAAGTTGGGGGCGACCCCCTACCTGGCGTCCCACAAGGGGCATTTTTTCTCCTCTTTTTTTCTCAATTTTTTATTAATCTCATAAATCAAAAATCTTTTGTGTGCGTGTCACCCGTATGCCGATGTCTGCAGCTGTAATCGCAAACAAAGTGGAAACTTAAAAGAGGGTATTTACGAATGAAAGGGACCAGAGGGCCCTAAAATCCTGGGCGATGAGATTTGGACTGTCTTAGCCCAAAACCCAAAAGTCAGGCAAATTTTAGTAGGCAGCAAACGTTTAAAAGAGCAATTGGGTATACCCCTATCTCACCGGTCGTCTTTTATGGCACAGTTATTTTATTCACCCCCACAGTCAAAGACTGGTTGCTCTCGACTCACCCTCGATCTGCGACTCAAGTTACTTTCTTGGCCGAAGTAACTGGAAACCTGCGAACATTAATCTCTAAAGAATTTCCTGCTCCTAAGCTAAAACCACACTCATGCCGTCCCTTTAAAAATTCCAAAATTACTATGGTATTATTTTACTTCGACCTGAATGCAGACCTTTTTTAATAACTAAAATCTTCTCAATAAAGCATTCGATAATTTTCAATCTTCGGAATATGACCTGTGTTGCTTTGCGCTCCCCCCCAAATGGTACTGGTTTTTGCCTGGTCGCCATCAGCGGCACTTACCCTCTATTTACCCACCCACCTCACGTGAAAATCTTCGGAAATTCGGAACCTTTGTTCTTTGTTCCGAAATCTTTTCTTCGAAAAACAGATGTCCACTAACCTTTTTTTTTTCAAAAAAAGAATGACTCCTTCTTAATAAAAAGGCAGAACTACCCCGTCCATATAACACCCCCCCCATTCCTATACATAGGTACAAAATAACTGTAAATTTTTTTAAAAATATATATTTTTTAATTTATATATGTGGGTTGATTGATGTGTGTATATTGTTGTATAGTATGTAGTGAACCCTGGATATTTTATTATTTCATTCATAATATTAACTCTGTGCACCTAATCATTATTTCTACACCCCCCCAAAAGGTTGATGGAAGAAAGCCTTAGGCATTAAATCCCCCGATGTACAAAGCGCATGAAGTTTGAAAAAATAATAAAAAGGAGAAATTCCATTGGGCCCACCGACTTAGAAAGCGAGGGAAAAGAGTGCTTTTACTGATTTTTGTGTAAAGGGTATCCGGCATATACTCGGCACCGCGGTATGGGCGGCGGGCCTTTTTCCCCCTATCCAAAGTCAAGTTGGTGCAAAAATTTGCCCCAGGGGATCAAATTTTCCTTGGGAAACATAGCCAAAGAAAATTTCTCCCATCTGCAGGGTGGAAAGGATTCGCTACAGAAATTCCCCCGGGCGCCTGGCAAGAGACCCGAATGTATTCCCCAAAAAAGTCTCACTAGTCGCTCACCGACCGGGTGATGTGCTCCGTTTCGCCCTAGTAGGGTAGGGTATGCTAGCTCTTTTTAATGGACCTGGAGGGAAAGTTATACTGTTTTTTTTTTGCGTGTGGGTTTTACTCGCTTCCGTTGCTGCATTTTCTTGTTGGTGTATTTCCCCCTTTCGGCGAGCCTTTTGCATAATCTATCGAATCAGGTTTTGGATCTGCCACCGATCGGAAAGAAGTAAAGGGATAAAAAAGTACCCTGTGCCCTAGGCCCCGAAGTACTACATCAGTAAGAATCGGCAACGACGGTGGGTCATCCGGGAAGAAACCAGTCTCCCCCAGGGGGAGGACCAAAGATGAACGCATCCCATCCCGTCCCCTGATCTATAGTGACGCTGATGTTTGCAGTGTTGTGCAATATTTCGTCCGCGGTTTTGGGGTTTTAAACAGGACCCCTCATCATCACATCTGTAACCGCTTTTCCTTCGGCGGGCTACTCACCGGCTGACCCAGTGGAAATTTTGACTACCTCGGGCGCCTTTTTAAGAAAACAATTTTTGTGCGTGTGGGAAACCACGGGACTCACAAGGAAAAAAACTCACACCCATCAACATACTGTATTTTCAAAAAAAAGTAAACAAATTTTCAATAAGAAATTAAAAAAATTAAACATGTGGGTAAAAAAAAAAAAAAAAAAAACGCAGCGGAGGCGGTTAGAGCCGAGCTGTGGTTGCTCGGTCCTCCTCGCGCCCTCCAGGAGGTTACTTCCCTTCCCCCGAGTCGCTATTTATATTAGATATGGAAAAATTACAATTTGCAATTATAAGTTTAAGACGTAATCTTGGGTCGGTGTCCGCTTGCGTCGTGACCGGCAAACACCCTTTGCCAGAGGGTCCCCCGGGAAAATGAGTCTGAACCGAAGGGGCCCCAAAAGACAAGCCCCGTCTAACGAAACCCTCTTGACCCCGAAAATTGGGGGCCCTACGAATGGATTAGCACTCAAAATAATTAAACAGGTTCCAGAAACAAAAAGTTTAAGAAAAATTAAGACCATACTCACCACTCTTGGGGTAGATTTTAACAATAATATATTCGAAAATTAAATACCAAAAATCAAACACTATTTAAATTGGGAAACCGGATAGCAGAGTGTCTCCCGTGGCAGAAAACCGGACTTTTTATATCCCAGGTTCAGGAACTTCCAGACTTTTTCCCTACTCAAAATTTTACTTTGACATTTAACATCAGTGAAAACAGAAATCATACGTAGTTATAAACTACCTTGAAAATCAACAACAAAGCAACGCGGCCAAAAATGTACTTTTATTGTCCTCCACGGCAGCCAACAGTTTAGCTATGAACTTAAAAAATATTCAGGATGTATTGTTAGATACCATCTCCGAAGTGAATTACGGGAAATTCAATGTACATCTCTTGAAGCCGGAACAACTATTGGAAGAATTAAGTATCATCTCCGGACAACTATCAAAGGAACTGAGTTTACCTATAGATAATATTCTCACAGAATTACCAAAAATATATCATTTATTGAAAGTAAGGGCGAGAATGACTAAAGAATACTTTATTTTTGAAGTTAAAATACCCCTTGTTAATCCCCAAGAAAGTTCGAACCAGCATGGTCACCCTACTATCTGTCTAAGATTACGCGGCTATCAACTTACGAAAGGATTTGTTTATACCATTATCACATATAAAAATTACAGAATGCGTTTATCTCGATATGACCACACAACTGTGCCCATTTCAGAAACTTATTTCCTACATAAAAGCTCATGAAAGACTGTGCTCCATAAACCAAGAAACACAGCTCTGTAAAACCAGATCTGAGGCGTGCCAAGACTCGTGGGTGCAATTGCATAATTTAAATACCTACCTGTTCTTCTGCTGTGAGCCTCGCACGTTAAGACTCATATGCGAAGACCAAATTAGCACCATTCAACTCAGCAACCGAGGATTAATGAAATTGAGTAACGATTGCGTCCTCAAAGGTGACGACATTACTATAATTTCCCAGCGTCAGCAACGCAGCAAAATGACAATATACGCTGACATCCCGAAGGTAGACATTCCACCCGTGAACCACATCTTCAACCACAATTGGACAGTACCACTCCCTGAACCGGAAACCATTCTCAGTGGTCACGAGAAAGAATTGCAGGACATAGGCACTAAAGTGAACCAACTGAAGTCGGAGACAGGCTTAGTGAGTCAGGTGTCACAACATGACATACACCATTACGTCGCCATTTACTTGCTGGTAGGAGTGTGCGGTGTGACAGCAGTAGCGTACGGCGAGCGGCAGTGGCGGTCCCGCGGCAACCGCCACCCTGGTGTGGCGGACGCGCGGGACTCCGCGGGGCAGGCGTCCCCGCAAGCGAACCCAGTGGCAACAGACCAAGTCACTCAGCGAGGCTTCACCAACGCCGCCTTTCAATTTAATGTGAAGGACCAGAGTGTAGTTATGAGAGACCATAGTGTTAGTGAAGTGCAACCAGTACACCGGGTCGTGGACGAATCCACGTCTCCGATAATTAATAGACCCATTCTTAGTATGAATGATGATAAACCATAAGGACACTAATTTATATTATAATAAATTGTCTATCACCTTGTCTCACCATCATTCACGACCATTCACTATCATCAACACTCTTTTCGCGAGGCGGCAGCATGTATGATCCACAGATCGACACAAACCGCGCTATATCACGTTCCGCGCGGTCAGCGATTTAACTCGATTAACGTTATTTTATTATAACATTAAAACAGTGCATTTTCGGTCACCATTCCGTTCGGTTGTACTCACACCATCTAACCATACCATTGTAGATTTAGTTAAGTTAATATAAACCAGGTTGGCTTAACTCTATCTTTTATTTTCCCTGTACAGCGTCGATTGGAATCTGTCAGGTTACGTACAAAAACGAATCTTTCTAAGGAAAATGTTCGTGCAATAATTTTCTACAACTTTAGAAGAGGCCTGACACGGCTTCAGTGTTTTGAAGAGCTAACATAGGGGTTTAGTGATGAAGCCCGATGTCTGCGAACTATCAAACGCTGGTATTTAGAATTCCAGCGTGGACATACTAGTATTAGTGACAAATCTCGCGAAGGACGCTCAAAATCCGCCTTCACTGAAGATAACATTATTGCTGTGAGACAACTAATTCTCGAAGATCGTCATGTGACGTATCGAGAGATATAGGATCTATAAGGCATCTCAGGGACAACCATTCAGAAGATCTTGCATGAAGCGCTTGGTGTGAGAAAGCTAGTTTGCCGTTGGATACCACATCTGCTTTCCGACGATCACAAGGCGGCCCGCGCCAGATGGTGTAAAAAAACTCTGCAAAGGTTCAACCGAGGAGAGTCAAATCACGTCTACGACATCATCAGTGGTGACGAATCTTGGATCTATGCCTACGATCCTGATTCCAAATAACAATCTACAATATGGGTCTTTCAAGACGAGCCAAAGCCGACTAAAGTTGTTCGTTCTCGAAGCACTTCAAAGAAGATAGTGGCCGCAGAGTGATATACCACAGTTTGTTTACCACAAGTCACACTTCGAAAATCTAACTCAAAGCGACGCATCATCCTGCACCACGACAACGCAAGCTCACACAGCGCTCGTCAAATGATTGAGTATTTGAAGCAGGAAAAAGTAGAAATTCTTGACCATCCTCCATACAGTCCTTTTTTTTTTTTAACGTGTGGAAATCCCCTCGGACCGTCACCCCGCCGGGGTTCTCTGTTCGGCGGGGCGGTGTGTCGGACTAGAACCGACTAAAACCGGTGGGACTAAAAGATGGTCCGACATGTAGTCGAGGGCGCGGGCCATCATTCGGGCTGGAACCCCGTCCGGCCCGAATGATGATAAGATTCAAAAACACTGCCCAGTGTTTTTGAATCTTATCCGTAGAACAGCCGCCCTCAACTCCGATTCCCTGACGGGCGGAACATCAGCCTCGCTGCCCTCGTCATCTCCGGCTGATGCAGCCATCGACGGGGGTGTGTGCTCCGCCCGCTGCGGGAATAGGCCCTCGACCACTTCCTGCAGGAAGCTGGGCTGGAGAATCTCCGTAAGAGTCTTGGCGCGGCAGATGGCCAGCCTCAGAGTTTTCCGAGCTTCTCGGTACTCCTCATGAAGCCGGTCCACGGTGACGTCGCCGACTACGGGTGAGGGACCTCCGGGCACGTACACAGCCCAACTCCTAGGACCACCAGTAGACCTCCTTCCTTGGAGGTCGACAACCACGAACGCGGGGCATGGCCGCATCGCAAATCTGCGTAATCGCATCGCAGAAGCGACCAGCCCCCATGTCGACCTCCTCGGTCGGGCCTGCGGAGACAGTCAAGAGTGAATAATGGCCGCCTCCTCTGGTAGGTCCCTGTGGAGCTGTGCATAGCAAAGGTTGCTACTAGTTTGCAACATGTCATTGATATGCAGAATAAACAGTGTGGGTGATAGCACACAGCCTTGTGGGACACCAGCATTTACGAATTTCAAGTCGGAGCATGCACCGTCGACAACGACCTTAATGTTTCTGTCCGCAAGGAAGCTGGTGACCCAATTACACAATTTTCTTTCCTTTCATCTTTGCAGGGAGCTTTCTTTCCAGGAGTACGGGACGACGCCTTAGGAGTAGAAGAGACGAAAAAGTTACGCTAAAACCGGTGCCAACTCCGGAGCACACGTCTTCAACACGTTCTAATGCTGTGGGGTGTGATGGCATTAGCCGTCACATGATTCTCACCATCCTGTACTGTATTCTCTCAGTAATTACTCACATAATCAACTTCTCTCTTGACTCTGATACCTTCCCCTCTTTGTGGCGCAAGGCTTATATTATTCCTCTACCAAAAAATAATAACCCCTCACTTCCTGAACACTTTCGACCTATTTCTATTCTTCCCTTTCTATCTAAAGTACTCGAGGCCTGTGTACATAAACAGCTCTCTCAATTTGTATACAGAAACCAACTTTTAAGCCCTCTTCAATCTGGCTTCAGGCCCGGTCACAGCACAGTTACCGCTCTCCTTAAAGTGACTGGCGATATTAGAAAGGGTGTGGAAGACACCAAAGTCACAGTATTGGTATTAGTTGACTTCTTTAATGCCTTTAATACCGTCAATCACGAAATCCTGTTATCTATCCTTACATATCTTATGGCTCCTTCTGAGACACTGGAATGGTTCTCTACCTATCTTCAGAGGCGACAGCAATGTGTTCGTGTTGATGATAGATCATCAAGTTGGTGCGACCTCTACGCTGGCGTCCCACAAGGCGGCATTTTATCTCCTCTTTTATTCTCAATATTTATTAATCTCATAACTCAACATCTTCAGTGTGCGTGTCACCTGTATGCCGATGATCTGCAGCTGTAATCGCAAGCAAGAGTGGAGGAACTAACGCAGGCTATTGACGAAGTGAAGAGGGACCTAGAGGCCATAAAATCCTGGTCGATGAGATTTGGACTGTCGATTAGCCCAACCAAATGTCAGGCAATTGTAGTAGGCAGCAAACGTTTAATGAGCATATTGGATACTACCTCTATCTCACCGGTCGTCTTTGATGGCACAGTTATTCCATTCAGCCCTACAGTCAAAGACCTGGGCTTGCTCATCGACTCAACCCTCGATCTGCGAGCTCAAGTTACTTGCTTGAGCCAGAAAGTAACTGGAAACCTGCGAACATTATATCGTCTAAAGAATTTCCTGCCTCCTAAGACTAAAACCACACTCATGCAGTCCTTAATAATTCCAATAATTGACTATGGTGATGTATGTTACTTCGACCTGAATGCAGACCTTCTTAATAAACTGAAACGTCTTCTCAATAACTGCATTCGATACATTTTCAATCTTCGGAAGTATGACCATGTGTCTGCTTTGCGCTCCCAATTAAACTGGTTACCTGGTTCGCCTGCGTCGCCATCAGCGTGCACTTACCTCTCTATTTAACTCACCGACCTCACGTGAACTCTTCGTGAACTTCGTGAACTCTTCGTTCTTTGTTCTCGAAATCTTCTCTTCGAAATCAGGATGTCCACTAACCGTTTTGTTTTCAAAAAGATGAATGATCTCCTTCTTAATAAAATGGCAGAACTACCCAGTCCATAGTACACCACATATTCCGGTATACATAGTGTACGAATATAACATGTAAATTTATATATATATATATATATTTATATTTATATATGTAGGTGTATGATGTGATGTGTTGTATATGTGTATGTATATGTATGTAGTGAACCGTGTATATTTTTATATATTACATGTCATAATATGTAATCTCTGTGCACCTACCTCATATGATTTCTACACCACCCAAAGGTTGACTGGAAGAGAATGCCTTAGGCATTAAGTCCGCCGATGTACAAAAGCGCATGAAGTTTGAAATAAATAAATAAATAGGAGAAATTCCATTGGGCCCACACGACTTATGAATGTCGAGGGAAAAGAGTGCTTTACGCACTGATTTTTGTGTAAACCGGATATCCGGCATATAGCTCTGGCACCGCGGTATGGTCGGCGGCACGTTTCCCCCGTCATCCAAAGTCAAGTTGGATGCAAAGAATTTGCCTAGGAGATCAACTTTCTCCTTGGCATCATAGGCCAACGAATTATCTCCCATCTGCAGGGTGGAAAGGATTCGCTACAGAAATTCCCCCGGACAGCCTTGGCAAGAGACCAGAATGTAGTTCCAGAAGGAAGTCTCACTAGTCGCTCACCGATCCGGCTGATGTGCTCCGATTTCGCCCTAGTAATGCTAGGCTATGCTAGCTCTTTTAATGGACCTGGAGGCAAAGTTATACTGTTTTTTTAGCGTGCTGGTATATACATCGCCTTCCGTTGCTGCATTTGCTCATGCTTGGTAGTATTCCCGCTTTCGGCGGGACGCCGTTTTGCATAATCTATCGAATCAGGGTTTGGATCTGCCACCGATCGGAATGAATGTAGAAGGCATAAATAGTACCCTGTGCCCTAGTGCCCTGAAGTACTACATCAGTGACAGAATCGGCAACGACGGTGGGATCATCCGGCAAGAAACAGATCTGCCTCCATGGGTAGGACGCAAAGATGGAACGCATCCCATCCCAGTCCGCTGATCTATAGTGACGCTGATGATTTGCAGTTGTTGTGCAATATTTCGTCCGCGGTTTTGGTTGTAAACAGTGACCTCATCATCATCACATCTGTAACCGCTTTTCCTCTCTGGCGGACTACTCACCGGCTGACCCAGTGGAGAGATTGATGACATAACCTCAGGGCGCCTTTATAAGAAAACAGATGTGTGTGCGTGTGGGAAACCTACGGGACTCACTAGAGGAAAACAACTCACACCTCAGTCATACATACATGTATATTTCAAAAAAAAGTAGATCAAATTTACAATAAGAAATTAAATAAATTAAACAGTGTGGGTACAAGAAAAAGAAAAAAAAAACCGCAGCGGAGCGCGTTAGAGCCGAGCTGATGGTGCTCGGTGCCTCCTCGTCGTCCCTCCAGGAGGTTACTTCCTCTTCCGCCCGAGTCGGCTATTTATATTAGATATGGATAAAAGTTTAACAATTTGCAATTATAAGTTTAAGTACGTAAATCTTGGGTACGGCTGTCCGCTTGCGTCGTGAGCCGCGCAATCACCAGCTTTGCCAGAGGGTACCGAGAAACTTGAGTCTGAACCAGAAGGCCACAAAAGAGCAAGCACGCCGTCTGAGACTGACCGTCTTGACCCCGAAATCTGGGACCCTACGAATGGATTAGCACTCATATAATTAATCAGGTTCCAGAAACAAATAGGTTTAAGAAGAATTAAGACCATACTCACCACTCTTGTGGGTAGATTTGAACAGATAATATATTACGAAAATTAAATCACACAACAATCAGAACACTATTTAAGATTGGAAGACACGAGATAGCAGAGTGTCTCCCGTGGCAGAAAGCCGGACTTATATATCCTAGGTTCAGGAAGCTTCCAGACTTTATCCCTACTCAACATTTTACTTTGACATTTAACATCAGTGAACACAGAAGATCAATACTGTAGTTATAAACTACCTTAGATAAATCAACAACAATGCAACGCGGCCAATAGATGTAGCTTTTAACAAGACCGTATGCATTACAAATGTACAAAAAAATAACTGTTACACATCAACAGCCTATGATAGTCCACTGCTGGACATAGGCCTCTCCTCTGAAAGGAGGTTTTGGCCTACTATACCACGCTGGCCAAACGGGTTGGTATAGGGTTTGTTTCAAGTTTTCCTTCTCTTTGCAGTGTTGTTGTCTTGCGTAGTTTTCTCCCTTAGTCGACTTAAACGACACCCACGGGATGAACAGGGGTAGTGACACTACGTATTCCTAATCTGTCACCACACGGTGACCTGGCGGCCATTAAACACTGGTCCGTTATGTTTGGTGTATTGGTGAATCCGAATAAATGTTAGGCCATTATCATCGGGAGTAACCGTGGTATGAGCCAGCTCGATCTTGCTACACTTCCATCTCTTATCTACGATGGTATGGTTATTCCATATTGTGAAAGCGTGAAACACCTCGGACTGTATATTGACACGACTCTTAGCTGGCGGAAACAAGTTGCATCTGTGTGCCAGAAAGTCACAGGCCCTCTATGGGTTAAGAACTTTCTGCCATTGAAAACTAAGGCAATGCTCGTTCAGACTCTAATGTTCCCTATAATCGACTATGGTGATGTATGCTACTTTGATCGGAATTCATCTACTCAATAAGCTTGACCGCCTTCTCAATAATTGTTCGTTCGTTTTCGTTTTCAATTTACGTAAATATGATCACGTGTCTCAGCATCGCTCTCTGTTGCAGTGGCTTTCAGCGTATTTCCTGTTTGAATTTATTTATTTATTTAAAGTTCAACAACAGTTGTTACAGATATAATACAGACAGGAACATTCAAGTCTTTGTGTCTTAATCTAACTGCACAACCAATTATAGGCAAACACCACATGCAACGTGTTCTTTGTATCAACATATTATGCTACAATTTTAAAAGCTATTTACCTAACTTATATTCTAGGAAATATACAAAATGCCAATGACTCGATCACATGTTCATATGTTTGACGTGTCTGACAATCATCGATATTGAATCAGAGTGAACATCAACCAGGCTGCTACATATTTTTATAACTTTGCACATGCGGGGAATAGGCGAATTAACACCTGTTAGAATATTATCAAATATAATGTTAATTAATACAAGTAGCGCCATCCATGAGACATTGAGGTGAAACTTTGTCTATTGTCTATGTATGAATGACTTGAATAAAATAGTCTGTTTGAAACCACCAACCAACGACTTTTATTAGGTTATGGGCTACTCAGATTTTGCAAAGTAAATTAAAATTATTGCGATTTTAGAAGAGTTATTGTTAGTTTGTTAGTTTATTTTACGCGTGTGACATCAATCAAGATGAACTCAAGTCTTATTGCGAGTGTGCCAAAGCTCAAGGGTCGTGAAAATTATGATGACTGGGCGTTCGCCGTACAAAACTTGCTAGTCCTTGAGGACACGGACAAGTACCTCAAGCAAGAAGCAGCGGCGACAGATGCAGCACAGACAGTAGCAGATGCCAGAGCACGCGCAAAATTGATCCTGACTATTGACACATCATTGTTTGTGCACATAAAGGAGACGAAGACAACAAAGGAGTTATGGTCAAAACTCAAAGTTCTATTTGATGACGCGTGATTTTCAAGAAGAATAACTTTGTTACGTCATTTAATCTCCATCAGACTAGAAACATGTGAAATTATGACTAGTTACGTTACGCAGATTGTGGAAACTTCGCAACGATTAAGCGGTACTGGATTCATTATAAACGATGATTGGGTTGGGTCATTGTTACTAGCTGGTTTACCAGATAAATTTATGCCAATGATCATGGCAATAGAGCATTCCGGGATCCAGATCACGGCAGATTCCATAAAAACATAATTGTTAGATATGGATAATGGCGGCTCTGTTGAAGTGAATGGAAATGACAACTCAGCATTTATTGCTCGAAGTTGGCAGAAAAAGAAACTTAGTAAAGTTGGCAGCAATAGCAAACATGGCGGACCGACTCCGAATATCTATGCACCGAGTACGTCAATGTCAAACTCAAATGACAGAAATAACAAAACAATAACATGCTACAAATGCAAACAATCTGGACATTTCATGTCTCAATGTCCATTTAGAAACGAAAAAACAGAGAAGAAAAAGCAAGCAAATGCATTCAGTGTTGTTCACGCATATAACCAACCTCGAAAACGGATAATATTTCGTCACCAATCAGACCAAGAGGGGATGACGTGATACGGCATTGTTCCCATTGGTCAAATTATTGTTCCCTACCTCCCTACTTTCCTCGAATAATGTACAAATTTTTCATTCGCAATACAGACTTCGACTTACCTTTCTACAGTACACTTGTTTTATTTATCACCTAAAAAGACGCAAATATCAGTTCAGCACACGGGCTACCAAGAACCCAATAAACAAATTTCAAGTACCGACACGAGCCGGTACATGTGGTCCTTCTCCGCCAAATCATACGAATCAGCATCCTGTGGATCTCCTGGTTGTACCTGCTGCTGCTGAACCAAAACGCTTATCTACATCTAGAGCGAAGGCAACTGGAGGCTAAGCGCGCATTGGACGAGAGCTGGATTGACTGTTCATCGCAAGTTATACGCAATCTGGTGAGACCAACCATCCTCTCTTCCCCAATCACCTCCTAGTTCTCTTTGTGATACCTGTGCCCAACCTGATTTCAGTTAGATTTCCCGCATCGGAGTCTCGAACTGCTCAAATCATCTAGTCACGTGGCTGGTGATATTACGGCTACACGTCGTTCAAGCCTTCCAACTGTAAGTATTCCTGTTCTTACTACCCACCAAAATGACGACGGAAAGTGCTAAGTCAGGCGATAAATCTCCTCTTGTGTTAGATATCAATAATGCTAATCTTGGGTGTGCCGATCCTACGGCACTTCGTGACCTAGTGAGAAAACGCGGCTTCATAAAAGGTAGGCTTACCAAGTTTTCCAACTATTTGGATACGTTGGAAGACAGTGATAATTTAATTTCGTCTCGAGATCGCATAGACTTAAAATTACGCATCAAAGGCGTCACTAGTTTGTGTAACGAATTTAACGCAATTCAAAGCAAAATTGAAGAAATCGTTTCCGATAGTGAGATACCTGACCAATTAGATAACAGAGAATCATTCGAAACCTCATACTACAGCCTTTTAGCCCGCGCGGAAGCCATGCTGACCGATGGTGAGGTCACTGACGGTACCAGCAACTATTGCTGTAGCGAACAATCGCAGTCGGTTAAACTGCCAACCATTTCACTGCCCACTTTTGACGGATCTTATGATCACTGGCTCGAGTTTAGAGACACTTTTTTATCCTTAGTACATAACTCTAAACGCATCAGTAACATACAAAAGTTCCACTATTTAAAGTCGTCTCTAAAAGGCACCGCCGAATTAGTCATTAATTCTGTAGAATTCTCTTCTGATAATTATCAAGTCGCATGGGAATTATTGCTAAATAGATATAATAATAATAGACTTTTAGTGCACAATCACGTAAAGGCTTTGTTTAATATAAACGCATTAACAAAAGAGTCGTCGTCTAGCATTAGAAAGCTTATTGACGTTATATTAAAAAACTTGCGCGCATTAAAATTACTTGGCGAACCTACCGACTCGTGGGATACGCTTATCAATTATATAATCGTTTTAAAGTTAGATAGGACAACGGAACGCGAATGGGAGACGCGCAAATGCACACTAACATCGAGCGGGAATGATTCTAAACGCATAATCAAAGTACATGAATTGATTAGCTTCCTTAAGGACAGAGCGGATGTGTTGGAAACGTTGCATTCGTCACACAATAAACCACAAATACAAATTGAAAATAAAAAACACTATTCACACAACACATCACACTGCAACGTGTCCACACATAAGTCCAACGATAGTCGTTCGTCTCGCTACAAAAGGACGTGCTTAAAATGTAACGCGAATCACCAACTTTATTCTTGTCAGAAATTCATTGATAGTGACTTAAATTCAAAGCTAAATTTAATTCGCGAGCACAAATTATGTGAGAATTGTTTACGTTCGGGTCACACGCCTAATAAATGCGTGTTTGGGCCATGTCGTAAATGTAATCGCAAACATAATTCATTAATTCATAATGAAAGCGGCGAGAGTCTAGTTACATTGCATTCCAATAATACGACTGACGGCCTAGCGAGGAGTGAAGTTGTGGGCGCAACGATGACACCCTCCGGCCCCGCTGCCTTAACCGCCGCGGATTCACGCCCTATTCAAGTAAGCAACGCACAAATGCATAATAATTCTATAGATATGCACTCAGTTCTATTATCGACAGCGGTCGTGGAAGTGCCTGACGATCACGGTGTTTATCATCGGGCACACGCACTACTTGATAGTGGCAGTCAACGGTGTTTCATAACAAAATCCTTTTGTAGGTTGATCAACGTTCCCACGATAAATTCTACTTATGTAATTAAGGGGGTAGGCGACTCGGTGATACAATGTTCGGAAACTTGTGACGTCGAAATTAAATCGCGATTTGATAATACGTTCAAAACACGCATTACTTGTTTTGTATTATCACAGATAACGTCTATATTGCCGGCCTTATGCCCATTAAGCGCGCAATTCTTGATTCCAAACAATGTTAGTCTTGCGGATCCACAGTTTTTGGAATTAAAAAATATAGACATTTTAATAGGCGCAGATAGGTTTTGGGACTTATTGTTGGAAGGCAGAATGAGACTGTCCAACGGTCCTTACCTACAAAATACTAGGCTGGGCTGGATTATCTCTGGCTTAGTTAGTAATAACACGCAAAATGAGGGGCGCGTTCATTGTAACTTTAGTAGTTCTTTAGATTCGCAACTTCGCTTGTTTTGGGAGGTTGAAGAGCTTCCTAAGGTTAGGGATACGCGGACTCAGGAAGAGCGTGCATGTGAAGATCATTTTCTTCGTACTACTACTCGTAATAGTGAAGGAAGGTTCTGTGTACGCATTCCATTTAAGGAGTCACCTGATCTTCTAGGCGAATCATATACGCAAGCTGAACGACGCTTCCTTGCATTGGAGAAGCGTTTACAAAGTTCTCCTGACTATAAATTACTATATACGCAATTTATGCAGGAATACCTGTACTTAGGTCATATGAATCCGGTAGACTCTTATAGTCATCCGTGCTACTTCATGCCACATCACGGCGTATTTAGAGAAAACAGCACTACAACTAAGCTGCGCGTTGTCTTCGACGCAAGCGCAGCATCGTCTTCCGGCATGTCTCTCAACAACCTACAACTTGTCGGGCCTCCTATACAAGGTGACTTAATATCCATTCTTCTCCGCTTTAGACAGCACAAGTTTGTTGCCTGCGCTGACGTTGAAAAAATGTTTCGAAATTGTTTAGTAGCCGAAGATCAGCGCCGGTTTCAAATGATTTTGTGGCGTGATGATCCATCGAAACCTCTGCGGATTTATCAATTAAACACCGTTACATATGGTACCGCGTCCGCGCCATTCCTTAGTGTGAGATGCTTAAAACAGTTAGGAGTTGAGTCTTCCAACCCTGAGGTTCAACGAGCTATTTTGGAGGACATATATGTCGACGATTTTTTGTCTGGAAATAACGATAAATCGATATTAATACAGCTATGCACGGATATAAAAAATACGTTACAGTCTGGTTGTTTTTCACTTCGAAAATGGGTTTACAATTTTCCATACAATAATGACCAAACCGACTATTCAAAGGAAATTAAATCCAACGAAAATATCAGCTCAAAAACGTTGGGACTAGGCTGGAACAATGTTGGCGACGTATTTTATTTTAATACACAGTGTCATAATAAGAGTGCGTCGGTAACTAAAAGGGTTATTTTGTCTACGATTTCACAAATTTTCGACCCTCTGGGCTTGCTAAGCCCTACGATTATTCTCGCGAAGGTGTTGTTACAACAATTATGGCTTCTTAAAATTGGTTGGGATGACACGGTTCCATCTGGCGTCGCGCGAACATGGAACCGGTTTGTTATCTCTCTACAGGCGCTCAAAACAATAAACATTCCTCGGCACGTTATAGGCAGCGAACCTATGTATATGGAGTTGCATATTTTTAGTGACGCATCGCAGACGGCGTACGGCGCTTGCATTTATGTGCGCACTATAAATATAGATAATACAATTACCGTAAGATTGTTGTTTTCTAAGTCTCGCGTCGCTCCATTGAAACTACTAAGCATACCGAGACTGGAACTTTGCGGTGCACTGCTGGGTGCTAGGGTACTCGAGAAGGTGCGCCGTTCTGTACGTTGTGAGTTCAGAAACACAGTATTTTGGACTGACTCAACCGTCGTGTTAGGCTGGTTGCGCATGTCTCCAAACAAACTTAAAACGTTTGTTCAAAACAGAACGGTGGAGATTCATGAGCTCACACAAGATGTACTTTGGCGCCACGTGAGTGGCAAAGATAATCCTGCTGACCTCGTTTCGCGGGGCGTTTGCTTGGAAGAGCTGTCTTCCTGTAGGTTATGGTGGGAAGGCCCTGAATTTTTGAGAAGTCCAAGTTTTTCATTGGACGATTATTATACGAACATAGAAACAGATGGAGAACTCCCCGAGGTTAAATCAGCTATTTGTTCTTTCGTGAGTCATGCGCGCGATTTAACTCCCTTTTCGTTTCACCGTTTTTCACAATTTAATCGTATGAACCGTGCCGTCGCATATATGTTACGTTTTATACACAATATCCGCAATAAAAATAATAAACAGTTTGGTGTTCTTACTGTTGAAGAGTTGAGCGAGTCTCAGATGATTTTAACTCGGTGGTGCCAAATGGAAAGCTTTCCTAACGAGTGCAACCTTTTGACTAATAACGCACAAATTAAGGGTAAAAATAATTTAAAACGATTAAATTTATATTTAGATAGTAGTAAAATTATTCGCGTAGGTGGGCGGTTGAGTAATTCAAATGAATTTGGTTATGATAAAATGCATCCTATATTACTCTCTAGTACACATCATTTTACTGAATTGTTGTTCCGTCATGAGCATTTACGGCTCCTTCACGCTGGACCTCAGGCATTACTTTACCATATACGCGAAACCTGGTGGCCTCTAGGGGGCAGGAGTCTGTCTAGGCGCGTAGTGAACGCCTGTGTCAAATGTACACGCAATAAAGGTAACACTTTAACTCCACAAATGGGTAATTTACCGAAGGAAAGGATAACTCCTGCTTTTCCATTCATAAAATGCGGAGTGGATTACTGCGGGCCAGTCTTCATACTGAATCGTAAGGGTAGGGGGGCTAAAACATCGAAAGCGTACATTTGTTTGTTTGTATGCTTTGTGACGCGTGCAATACATTTGGAACTCGTCAGTGATCTCACTAGTGAAGCATATCTATTGGCACTTAAACGTTTTATTTCTCGGCGCGGTAAACCTAAAGAAATATATTCCGACAATGGGCGTAATTTTGTAGGGTTGATGAACGATTTCTCTGAACTTTTACGTAGGTGCAATTCGGAAATCAAAGATTACGCGATTAGTCAACGAATTGATTTTAAATTCATTCCGCCTTATTCGCCTCATTTTGGTGGTTTGTGGGAGGCAGGAGTAAAATCTTGCAAGTTCCATCTTCGCAGAGTGGTAGGTAATGCACACCTTACCTTTGAAGAGTTTGGCACAGTGCTATCGCAAATAGAGGCAATTCTAAATTCCCGACCACTTTCTCCGCTTTCTTCGGACCCCCGAGACCTTTCTCCCCTCACTCCCGCTCATTTTCTGGTTGGTCGATCACTGACCGCGCCAGTTTATGACGACGTAAGCGACATTCCTGAGCATACACTGAAGAGGTATCAAAGGGTGGAGCAAATTCGCCAACATTTTTGGACTCGTTGGTCCAAGGAATATGTGTCTGAGTTGCAGGTGCGAACAAAGTGGACGGAGAACAAAACGGAGTTGAAGGATAACTCGCTTGTCCTTATTAAGGACAGCAACCTTCCGCCTTTGAAATGGTCAATGGGTCGAGTACTTCGGTCTATCCCAGGAAAGGATGGGATTTCAAGAGTCGCAGACATCAGGACAGCTTCAGGCGTTGTACGTCGGGCCTTCACCAAGATCTGTCCTCTCTTCAATGATGACCACGAGGGGAAGTGAGGCTGCTGCACGCTTTATTTTGAAAGCGCCTGCTTTCAAGGCCGGGGGCATGTTCACGCATATAACCAACCTCGAAAACGGATAATATTTCGTCACCAATCAGACCAAGAGGGGATGACGTGATACGGCATTGTTCCCATTGGTCAAATTATTGTTCCCTACCTCCCTACTTTCCTCGAATAATGTACAAATTTTTCATTCGCAATACAGACTTGACTTACCTTTCTACAGTACACTTGTTTTATTTATCACCTAAAAAGACGCAAATATCAGTTCAGCACACGGGCTACCAAGAACCCAATAAACAAATTTCAAGTACCGACACGAGCCGGTACAGTGTTGTTTTTCTGAGCGGTAACTTTAATAAATGTGACTGGTATGTTGACTCGGGAGCCAGTACACATATAACTACAAAAAAGTTGGTTGACAAATAGGACGGATTCGTCAAGTTTACCTTAAATCACAGTAGCAAACAACATGAAAGTGCCTGTATTATGTGCCGGCGACGTAGATGTCACGACGAGTTTCGAATACGAGGTTACAATGAAGAACGTGTTTTGCGTACCGACTCTTGCGACTAACCTACTATCAGTCAGTGAATTGATAAGAAATGGAAATAGTGTTGTGTTTTAACCCGACCGATGCCTCATAAAAAACAAATTAGGCAATTTAGTTGCGGAAGCTGAACTTGTAAATAATGTATACAAGTTAATCTTGCAAAATGAGACTTGTTTGTTATCATCATCAACAGTAGATGGACAAACATGGCATAGAAGGCTTGGACACTTAAACAGCACAGATATGAACAAGATGAAGCAAGGTTTAGTCAATGGAATGGATTATTCAGACAAATTTGTGACAAGTAAGTCTAGCTGTCAAATTTGCTGTGAAGGCAAACAGTCAAGATTATCATTTACGAAAGGTACATGAGCTACAGAAATCTTGCAGATTGTGCACTCAGACATCTGTGGACCGATGGAGTGCAAATCCATTGGTGGTGCAAGATATTTTTTGCTATTTATTGACGACTTCTGTACGGTGCAACGCCCGTACAAGCTGCTGCGTCAGCAAATTCATATACAGCGCGGATTACACGCGTTATAATATTCAGTTCGCGATCTAGCCGAATCGGTTAAAGACACGGGCTCCACCAAACGTGCTCCGCGGTCATTGTGTCTCTATTATAATTTTTATTCTATATTACTATCCTTTATTTGTTGACCTCATTGCAAGGCTAACAAATTGGTCCTTCGAGGTAGAACTTCGCGCGTCGGAGAATAGTAACGTGCAATATTGCTAAAATCAGTGAACGCGTGGCGTCGTATAAGCACAAGGGACACGTGCCGTAGTTTGGTGATTCTAAACTATCAGTGATCTGAAGGGAGCAGTAAGCAGAGCGTAAGCAGAGCAGATAGGGAGCAGTAGTCAGCATTATTCAAGTAAGATCTTTCCATATTTTTCTTAAGCACAATGGAAATGGAAAATTTATTTTTGAACCAACAGGAAATTACAGAAGCTATTGAAAAGTTTTTGAAAAATTTACAAAAAGCAGGATTAGAAAGGCGGACACCAGATTATTTTAGAAGGCGGTTAGATATATTAGAAAATTACTGGTTCGAATATGATAATAATAACAAAAGTATCTGTGGGCTAGGCATTAAAGAGCATATCTATTTTACGAGAAAAGAGTATGAGCAGACGAAGGAGTTGTATTTATCAGCAAAAGAGTTGATCTATCAGCAAAGTCAAGAAGTCACAGGTGCAGACTCCATCTTCGGTCTCTAAAGCAATGGTACATAAATCTGAGCAGCAGAAGGAGGCGACGAGAGAAGAAGTAGCATGTACATCAGAACCGAAAGCTGGTATATCCCGTGGAAGGTTATCTAGGGGGTCTATGAGCATATTGGATGAATTGTTACGCAAACAAACTGTGAACTTTAAAGCGTTTATGAGAACTGAAAATAATGTTCACTTAGAGAACATCAACGAAAAACGGGAATTCGAGGACGTCTTGAAGGAGTTGCAGTATCGCTGGTCTACAATAGATAGCCTACATTGGGAGATCTATATGGAAACCGACGGGGAGGATGAAGAATACGAGAACTTGTTTACGACACACGAGACTGCATTCAATAATTTAAGAAAGGCTATTAATCATACATTATGGTCGGTATCTCACCGGGAAAAATCATTACCAAAGATAGAAATACCGATATTCAGTGGTAACTATCAGCAGTGGACGTCATTTAAAGATCTGTTCAACGAGGCTATCCACAACAATCCGTCTTTATCCTCGGCGCAGAAGATGCAGTTCCTAAAAGGAAAAGTACGTGGTGAACCTGAGAGACTAATTCAACATTTACATATAAGCTCGGACAATTATAGGGCGTGCTGGGAGATCCTCACAAATCGCTACGATAACAAAAAATTAATATTTAGCGCACATATGAACACTTTATTAGGGCTTCCGAGCATAAATCAGCATTCTTTAGCTCAAATGAAAAAGATGCATGACGTCACAATAGAAACGCTTCATGCCATCGAGAACTTGGAGGTGGACGTGTCCACGTGGGATCCATTTTTGGTCCATATACTGTCACAAAAACTTGATAGCGATATCTATAGTGATTACTTAGAATCTGTAAAATCTCCAAGTGATCTACCCGTTCTTAAAGATTTTTTATGCTTCCTTGAGAGTAAATTTACCAGCCTTGAGTCTGCAAGAAGAAAGCAAGACCAAGTTAACACAAAAACTTCACACAGCAACCAATTTAAATCGCAAGATTTCTCAAAGAAATCAAACAATTATTCGTATAATAAAAATATGAACAAATTATTTCCGGTGACCTCAATTAAATGCCCTTTATGCAGTGAGAATCATAGCCTTTTTCATTGCAAAGATTTCAATTCTTTGTCTAGCGATTTAAAGTTGAAAAAGGCTAAAGAACTAAAAATATGTATTAATTGTTTATATAATCATAATAGCAAACCCTGCACTTCTACAAAACGATGTCGAAAATGCAATGGTAAACATAATTCGCTGATTCACGATGCCTGTGTCCAAGCGAAGTCGACACTTAAGGGTTACGAACCACTTGCGAAACCAACCGATCACGTTGGTAGCAATTTACACGTGACACCAGCGAACTCTGACGAAATACTGTTAGCCACCGCTTTGATAAAGGTTATGTGTAATGATGGGTCATGTCATATATTAAGGGCTCTTATTGATCAAGGTTCTCAGGTCTCTTTAATATCGGAAAACGCGGCACAAAGATTAGGTATAAAGAGAACATTCTGTAGAGGTGTGATTTATGGAATAGGCGAAAACGCTAACAATGCTAAAGGTATGATTAGTATATCGTGTATGTCAACATACAATGACTTCATGTTCAGTACAGATGTACTTATTATGAACAATTTAATGAAACGACTACCTAATGCAACGTTTGTGAAACCATTGTGGTCGTTTATTCAAAATATTAATTTAGCAGATCCAGAGTTCTACGTAAGTCGACCCGTTGATTTGCTTCTCGGGTCAGATATTTACGCATTAATCAAGATGGGTGGAATCAGCAGAGGGGATGATCCATCTCAGCCACTAGCAGAACAAACTCAATTGGGCTGGATTTTATTCGGTAGAATGCAGTCCTATCATTATAACGTTGTATTAAATAATATCAGAAATATTCAGCAGTTTTGGGAGATAGAGGATATTGACGATCAATCCGTCTTATCCTCCGAAGATCAAACGTGTATCGATTTTTATAAGGACACTACGACACGCAGACAGGACGGTCGCTACGTCGTAAAATTGCCAATTAAGCAGGAGGTTAGTGACAAGTTGGGATTCTCAAAGGGGATAGCGACAGCTCAGTTTAGAAATTTAGAGCGAAACTTTGAAAAACGAGGACATTTAGCATTTATGAGCGAATATAAAGCGTTGTATCATATGATACCATCTACGATGTCTTATAATAAGGAGCAGAAGACAAACATGTCGTGTTTCCTACCTCACCATGCTGTCAGCCACGACGAAGCTCAGAGTAGTGTTTAATGCCTCAGCTAAAACATCCAGTGGCTACAGTTTAAATGATATCATGTATAAAGGCCCTAACTTACAAAAGGACTTACAGTTTTGATAATAAAATGGCGGTTATATAGATTCGGTTTCAAAGCAGACATAGAAAAGATGTACAGGCAAATTATGGTGTGTGAGGATGATCAGCATTATCAACAGATCGTGTGGAGAGATAACTCAGATCAGCCTATACAATCTTATCAACTGACCACAGTTACGTATGGCACGAAGGCCGCTAAATTCCTCGCCATGATGACATTGAAAAAACTGGCAGCTGATGAACGTAGAAAATATCCTGAAGCAGCCAAAGTGATAGAAGAAGCAATGTATATGGATGACTTGGTCCACGGGTTTCATGACCTTCGGAGTGGTCAGCAGCTCATAGCAGATGTTAATCATGTATTAAAGTTAGGGGGTTTTATCCTTAGGAAATGGATAGCCAACGAGCCAATGTTATTAGAAAACATAGAAAATAAAATGAGCGAGCAAGCTCAACTATTTAATTTTAAAGCTGACAGTACGCGAAAACTTTAGGGTTGCGGTGGAATTCTCAAAGCGACAAATTTATCTTCCAGTTTAATATCGCTGATCACCCAATAATTCAAACAAAAAGGACTATCCTATCAGAAAATATCAAAACTATTTGATCCTCTCGGATGGTTGGCGCCACTATCAACTAAGCTAAAGTTACTGTTTCAAAAGGTGTGGTCTGCTAACTTACAGTGGGATGACCGTATACCGATTGAAATTGATAACGAATGGATAAACATTAAATCACACATCTCTAGTTTAAAGGATTGTGAGATACCCAGGTGGATTGGGTATCATGGAGACGTTATTGAGTTGCACGGGTTTTGTGATGCATCCTTGAACGCGTACGTTGGGGTCATTTATGCCCGCATCATCAGAAACGGAAAAGTGACTGTGGTCCTTGTAGGAGCAAAAACGAGATTAGTTCCCTGCAACAAAACAATAACATTACCAAGGCTGGAGATATGTGGAGCACATTTACTATCAAAATGGATGAATAAAGTTGTACACTGCTTAGACAGACAAAAAGTAGAAGTGTATGGATGGACTGACTCCATGGTCGTCATGGGGTGGCTACAAGGCGACCCAGGTCGATGGAAAACGTTCGTAGCGAACCGGGTCAGAGACATTGGCAAAATTATAGACCCAAAACACTGGCGATATGTCAAATCTAGTGAAAACCCCGCGGATGCCGCAAGTAGGGGACTTTCGACCAACCAATTAGCAAACTCAACCCTCTGGTGGCGAGGACCTGAGTGGCTAAAATCATTGGAATTGAGATCGGCAGATCAGGTAACATATACTACCAACGAAGAATGTTTAAAGAAACACATATATCATATTACTCAAAAAAGCAGGGAGAGTGAAAATATTATTTTTACACTATTACAGAAATATAGTTCATTTAACAAGATTGTGAGAGTTTTAGCGTGGATTGCAAGGGCGATCGGATCTTTTAAATTAAACAACAGCGAATGTAAACAGAAACAGCAGTATCTCACATTACGAGAACTTAATCTAGCAAAATTAAACATAATAAAATATGTACAGCAGTGTGATTTCGAAGAGGATATTAAATATTATCAGCTAAATAACAGTTGGAGTAAGAAGAGCCGGCTATTGAACTTAAACCCTTTTTTTGATTCAGACGGAGTTTTAAGAGTTGGCGGGCGTTTAAAAAACGCACAAATTCATAGCGACATGAAGTACCCTATCGTCATACCACACAAGGGTATTCTGGCGAAGTTATTGATTGAACAAGCGCATCAGCTAACATATCACGGTGGTCCTCGTTTAACATTAGCAAATTTGAGACAGAGATATTGGATCATATCTGGCTATCGAGCAGTGAAAGAGATAGTTGGTAAGTGTGTTAAGTGTCGTAAACATGATCCTCCATTGCAGTATCAGTTGATGGGAAACTTACCATCAGAAAGAGTTAATCTAGCATCCCCATTCTATCATACAGGCGTGGACTACACTGGTTATGTGGAAGTTAAGTCCAGCAAAGGGAGGGGAATAAAAAGCACTAAGGGCTACGTCGCTCTATTTATTTGTATGGTAACGAACGCCATACACCTTGAGCTTGTCTCGGATCTAAGCAGCACGGCGTTTTTGTCCGCTCTTCGTAGAATGGCGGCAAGACGAGGTTCACCACGCCATTTATATAGCGATAACGGAACCAACTTTGTAGGAGCAAATCGCCTCTTACAACAAGAGTTTTATGATCTCAAAAGAAACCTCGACGAAAGCTTCTTTAGAGAAATAGCAGATATGAATATTGAGTGGCACTTCAACGCTCCATCTTGGCCAAGTGCAGGCGGCTTATGGGAGAGAGGAATACGAAGTCTAAAGCACCATTTAAGAAGAGTAGTTGGCGAACAGAAATTAACGTTTGAAGAGTTTAGCACCATGTTAGCTCAAGTAGAAAGTTGTTTAAATTCACGACCCTTGTGCCCCTTAACATAAGACGCAGCAGACTTAGATTTCCTAACCCCGGCACACTTTTTAACAGGAAGAGTTGGATCAAACATCATCGAAACTGAGCAAGACGCTAGAAGTAGATGGTACTTAGCAGACAAACTGGCACGCGATATATGGAAGCGATTTAAAACAGAGTATCTTACTCAATTGACTACTCGGAGTAAATGGCGTAAGCAGCAAACTAATTTGAAGGTCGGAGACTTGGTCACTATTCACGATGACAATTTACCTCCCGGAAAATGGATGATGGGAAGAGTAACCGATCTACATCCTGGCTCAGATGGTGGAGTGAGGGTAGTGTCATTAAAAACAAAACACGGCGTGTTAAAGAGACCGATTGTCAAATTATCCGTACTACCTATACAAACATTGACTAACGAGGAAACAGCAGGAGAAATCGCTACTGTATACAATAACAAGAGTAGACCAACTACTACTAGTGGGTTTTTATCAATGGCGATATCCTTTATTTTATTTATGTCGTTGATATGTAACACTTTTGCTTCATATAACATTATAAAGTTAAATGTTTCGCAAGGCTTATATTTCGACAAAATTGGTAATATGAAATTAGCACGAGATCAGTGGAAGCTGGTGGTGTATTACAACATGGATCCGTACTGGGATGGCATGACAGCCTTACAGAAATATCAATCCTATCTTCAAACCATGTGTACCTCTATAAGTGCGACGTCACATTGTGACGTTGTTTTATCACAACTACGTCACAGCTTCGAGGAAATAGAGTTCACAAACCATATTCTACTTGGTCATCAAAACATTACGCATACTCGTAAAAGGCGCGGTATTATTAACGGAGTCGGATACCTTGCGAATACGTTGTTCGGGGTATTGGACGAGCGCTTCGCCGAACAATATCAAAAGGATATAGCCCTCATATGGAGAAATCAGCAGCATTTAGCTAATTTATGGAAAAATCAGACATCAGTGGTTGAAGGTGAATACAAAGTGCTTCAGAGGATTGAAGAAACTATAAATAAACAGCACAAGATCATAAATCAGCGTATCAATGAATTAAATAAAGCAGCGAACACATTGAAACAAGAAATTAACGACATTGAAATTATGAATGAATTTACTTTATCTGCTATGATAGTAAATAATTTGATAATAAATATGCAAAATATCCAAGAAAAATTGGTGGATATGCTCACCGATATTCACCACCAGAAGTTTAATACTCACATTCTTTCTGTACAACAATTGCAACAAGAGCTAAATGTCATTGCCGGTCAGTTGACGAATGACTTATCACTTCCCATTGAACACATTCATGAAATGACGAAAATCTATCAGTTACTCAAGGTTAAGGCTCGATTAACTAACAGCTGTTTTATTTTTGAAATTCGGATACCTCTCATTACAAGAGACCAATATGAGATTTATAAAATTTTGCCTATTCCTTTTAAACGAGCTGACAGTACCTTAATAATAACTCCGATCTCGGAGTATGTAGCTATTAACTTGCAGAAAGATGTTTATCTGCCGCTAAAAGATAGCGAAATACATCAATGTATTGATAGTGGTTCTTTAAACTATGTATGTGATATGCATACAACTCTCTACCATTTAAATATTGACAATGGTTTGTGCATTATTGACCCTATCTCAAAGAAATGTCAAACAAGCATCTCTGTGTGTAATACCCAAATGATACTGCTAAATAAAATAAATCAGTACTTATTTTTCTGCTGTGAACAGTGTGCACTCCGCTTTATGTGTAGAGATCATGTTACCGTAGAACAGGTGAATGATACCTGCATAATTAACCTTGCGCCAGACTGTATTGTGTAAGAACAGCATTTCACTGCATATGCTCATAATACACAACTATCAACGCTACAAATTAGTTCAGACGTTTACAGCCCACAGATAGCACCAATTACCCATATTCTCAATATATCATCGAGCTCATATGGGAATGAAACTACTGACTCGGAGATCCACTTGCGAGTACAAGAACTCGGTGAAAGGTTTAAACGTCTAAAAACTGTAACGCTTTTAGAAGACGATTCGGCCTTCTATCACAACGTACATCACTACGCCATTAGTTACGGCTTAGTGATAGTAGCAATAGCAGCAGTCGCGGTGTTCCTGTGGAGGCGCAGACGACGTCGGTTGAATGCGCAGGAGAGCGCTATGCAAGAGCTCCCCGTGCCAGCCACGCCCACCAGCAGTGTCAGTGTAGTGAGTGCGCGTAGGCAAAGAAGGGCACATCGCCCCCCGAATGTGCAGTGTATTAGTGCAAGTGCGATAAATGACAATAAGACAGAAATGAAGGACTTTGCGACTTCGCCGATGCCTAGGAGAGTGTTCAGCATTCCAGATGCACTTGTTTAAAATAATAATAGCATTTATTTTGTCATTTTTTATATTACTTTCCGGTCGGGAGCATGTACGGTGCAACGCCCGTACAAGCTGCTGCGTCAGCAAATTCATATACAGCGCGGATTACACGCGTTATAATATTCAGTTCGCGATCTAGCCGAATCGGGTAAAGACACGGGCTCCACCAAACGTGCTCCGCGGTCATTGTGTCTCTATTATAAATTTTATTCTATATTACTATCTTTTATTTGTTGACCTCACTGCAAGGCAAACAACTTCAACAGAATGACCTTCAGATACTTCTTAAAGTGTAAAAGTGAAACACTGACTTGTTTTAAAGAGTTTAAGTCAATGGTGGAAAACTTTCAAAACAGAAAAATAAAAATATTGCGCACAGACAATGGACAATGGATTGCAGCAATGATTTTAGAGATTTTTTGAAACATGAAGGGGTAATTCATCAAAAATCAAATGCTTACACACCAGAGCAGAATGGAAAGAAGCAATCGCACCATTGTGGAGAGAGCTAGATGCCTACTTTTTGAAGCAGAATTAGATAAAAAAAATTGGGCAGAAGCTGCAAATACCGCAGTATATCTCAAAAACAGGTCTACAGCTTCAGGTATTGAAAAGACTCCATATGAGATGTGGTTTGGTAGGAAACCAGATTTACAACATTTACGTTTATATGGGAGTCCAGTGATGGTGCACACACCAAAAGAAAAAAGAGCTAAGTGGGACAGGAAATCAAGAAAACATATACTTGTTGGTTATAGTGATAATGTCAAAGGTTACCGAATATATGACCCAGTAAAGAACAATGTCACCACAAGTAGGGATGTTATAATACAAGAAAAACCCAAGCGTCTAGAGACTGTAACTGTTTCTCTAGAAAGCACAGATTCAGTGGGGGAGTTGGTAGAGGAATCTGTGGTGAAACTTGAACCCCCGAACAAGTCAAGCTCTTCAGAATCTGATTACTTGGATGTTGAAGAAGAAAGTAAACATCACGAATGAAGCATAAAAATCTCAACCTGAAAACGGAAAGCCAAATTACATAGATCCCCACGGTAGTAACTATACATATCTATCATGAACAACAACACAACAATTCGGAGAATGAAAGTTATTTATTTCGAAAACAAAGATCCACACATTAAATAGATATACTACTTACTAGTAGTGCGAGATCCACCCGCCGTATCAAGCCGCGCCCCCCGGTTGTACTGGGAGGCGTATACGCAGTTACGATGTGAATAGAAAAGTACAGTAGGCGACCAAATTATTAGGGACGGTATCGAAATTTTTGAATTTCCTAGTTTAATTAGATTTCTGTAACAAACGATTAGTTGTAGGTCTCTTATATATTTTTTCTTTGTATCTGTATTCTATAAGGATCACAAAAACTACAAAAAAAAAAATACAAAACTGATTTATATTCTTCGTATGAGTATTATCAATATTGGTAAAAATAAATAAAATATTTTTTAATATTTAGTGATGCCACCCTTTGCTGCAATAAGAGCTTCTATGCGTCGGGGCATGCTCTCAATACATTTTTTTGCATTTTCCTGGAGTTTGGAGTTGTGATACCATTCTCTGATGAGAGTTTCAATCAATTGTCGCTTAGTGGTAATCACTTCTTTCGCGATCGCCCGTTTGGTGAGTTCCCACATGTTTTCTATTGGATTCAGGTCTGGTGAATTCTCTGGCCAAGGCAAAACAGAGACATTTTTTTCAGCCAAAAATGTAGTTACACTTCTGGCTTTGTGGCACGGTGCTGAGTCATGCATAAAAATGTATTCGTCATCATCAGGGAACCATTCATTGAACTGCGGCAATAATCGCGTTTCTAGTACTCGCTTGTATTGATCTTGTTTCATAGTTCCTTCCACGATGTATAGGCGTCCCATGCCTTTGGCTGAGATGACAGACCACACCATGACACTAACCGGGTGTTTAACCTTCTCTACAAGGCAATCAGCGTGAAATTTCTCACCAGGACGTCGTCTTACAAAATAACTTTTGTCAACCAGAATTTGGAAGGTAGATTCGTCGGAAAACACACCTGTAATTAATAGAATGAATAGTAGAATAAATAAATAAATTGTTATTGACCAATTGCATTATAGAAAATAGTTACACTTACTCGACTCCAGTCTCCAATAGTCATATATCGATGTTGCCTAGCCCATTGTAGTCGTTTCTTTTTCATACTATCGGTTAGGCGTGGCTTTTTGGCAGGCCGCCGTCCCATCAGATTCTCTTCGACCAACCGCCTCCGCATTGTCCTCTCTGAAATCTTTAGGCCCTCTTCGTTTATCATAGTTGTTAAACGAGCAACGCCCTTTTTACGATTTTGGAGGCAGATGTTCCTGATTTTTCAATCGGTACGAGCTGTTGTAATCCTTTTCCTGCCACATTTGCCAGCACGATTTGCTTCAAGAGTCTTTTTATTGTCAATTTTTATTTTTATTGGATTGACGACAGACTTTGAAACCCCAGCAATAGCTGCTATATCTCTCTGGCAATGTGTGGAGTGCAGTAACAACGTTTGTATCTCTCTACATTTTCTTGGAGACGTATCCAAAGTCCTACCCATCCTAAAAAGTTTAAAATTTTGGGTTATCGTGTTGAACCATTAATAAAATGTAAACTCATAGACAAAACGTAGGAGAACTATTCTTATACAGAGTATTACTTACCTTTTTATTAATTAAGACACAAAAGTCGGTTAAAACTAATGAAAAAATAATACCTAGACAATACAACAATAATACCGAAAACCGCGCTTTTTACGGGCAAAGAAGAAACGTTACACAATTAATAAAAAACGCACGTATTCTGTGTTGTCATTTGACAAAAACAATAATATAGTTACCAGTAAATATATAAGATACAATAACCGTTTAAAAACAACATCATTTATTCAAAAAAATATAATAAACTATAAATTACATAAATACGAGCACTGTCCCTAATAATTTGGCCACCTATGGTAACTTGTAATAACTTCTTACTACCTTGTGTTTACTAATAGTGTCTCTAAAACGCACTCTACATAAGCAGTTAAATCGCCCGAACTTAGTAAAAACACCTGTTACGTCTTATGGATCTGATCCTCAGCTGCATGTGTGTGCGCGGGACCCAGTGCCTGCTGACCATACTGACCTTAATATTACTCGTAGATTGAAACGTAGACTACTTGATGATAGTGACAGATCATCGGAAAATATTTCAATTGCTGATCAAATGGAAAACATGTTTAAAAAGTTCGAAATAAAGCAAAACTCGAAATTCGAGAAACTTATTGAATCAGTTTTGGTCGTTAAGGATCAAAACACAGACATCCAAAAAAGCCTGGAGTTTCTGTCAACGAAATATGATGCTTTGCTGGCCACAATGACGCAGCTTAAACAACAAAACAAAGCCTATGAAATTAAAATTCATTCACTCGAAAACAAGATTGAACAACTAGAACAGAACTCCCGCGCTTCTTCCGTTGAAATTAGGAACATCCCTAAGCAGCCCTCCGAAAATAAGGTTCTCCTTGAGTCACTTGTCAAGAGCGTGGGTGACGTGATACCGCACCCAATATCAAACTCAGATATTCATGACGTCTATCGTCTAAAGTCTAAAAATGATGCTAGCAACCATATAGTTGTTAACTTTTCTACTACTTTTGTTAAGGATGGCTTTATGAGGTAATGTAGAAGCTACAACAAGGGTAGGAAGGATGGAAAGCTCAGTACCGCTCATCTCAAACTACCAGGACCTACTAAACCGGTGTTTATTGGCGAATCTCTAACGAGCCTTGGAAGACGACTGGCATATCTGGCTCGACAATTCATCAAAGATAACAACTACTACAGCACCTGGACGTCGTATGGTAAAATATATATAAAAAGATCTCAGGACTCGCCGTCCTTGCATATATATATTGCGAGCAAGACCTGAAAAACATTGCACCTAAATGACTATCACTGAAGAGATCTGATTTTTTGTTACTCATTATTTACGGTAATGTTATTCTTCAATATTATAATAGTTACACTACTCTGCCTGTATACACTAACAGTAAACACACACTACTCTTATATATACAGAGTGTTTTATTTCCTTTCCCAAATATTTAAGCCACATATTCTGCCCTTAATTTCTAGGCGATTTGCAAAACATGAACAAAATATATCCAGTAGTTTAGCCACAGGACTCATTTTTGTGTTTCGTATTTTACAACACCATATGTTTACGCAAAGCTAAAGTACTAAGTGTCAATGACCTTCCCGCTGTCACTATACAAACGTTACCGCACAAGTTACGAAATAATAATTAATAAAAATTAAAAAATAAGAATTTCTTTAAAGTAAAATCAAACATATTGCAACGGAACGGAAGATAATACTGTGTCTGACAACAAGGTTCATACACTTGTGTTGGTCAGTGTCGGCGAAAATAAATTAGAAGCATGTAATTGGTTACTGTGTCATCGGGATCATCGCTACCAACCTATTAGCAGTATGCATCGTAATTGCGCGCTTTTTTTTACATATTGATTATAAACATAATATGCTAATAAATAAGTATTTTAATATGCGTAAATATTGTTTATATTAAATCTTTTATTTACAGTACGTAATGATTACTACAGGTAAACTCATTATAAAATTGTTTTTCGAGCTTTGACAATTGGCAGCATTGATTTAATTATTTAATATTCGATGACTTCCGGATTCTAGAAAGTAGAGGGTCAGTTGGTCAGTTAGTGCCGGTGCAAGATTTTGTGTTGTTTTGCAATGAGTCTCGCTGATTTTATTTTGAAAGTAACAATATTAGTTTTGTTGTGGAGTGTGTGTCTGTATGTGTGAAATTAGGTTTCTTACTAGTGTTTTAATTATATTGATTTATCGATATTAACATTCATAATGCCGCGAGTGACCTTTACAGCCGCGGAGTATACTGACATGGTCCTAATTTACGGGAAATGCCATCAAAACGCTTTTTTAGCTTAAAGTGTTTGTCCTACAGACAGTCGAACTTTTGTTGTGGTTGTCAGGAAGCGTTTTAATCACATTTTTGGTGAACAGTGGATAGGACGCTATGGGCCTACACGATGGCTACCTAGATCACCAGATCTCACGCCTATAGACTTTTTTATGTAGGGATGTGTTAAAAATGAAGAGTATGCAACAGACGCCACTTTAATAGAAGGCCTAAGATGGAGGATAATTAGTGCATTTGATAAAATAAGAGCTTTAGCTTTTAGAATGACAACTTGTGTGCTAAAATACTTAGAAACATGTGTATTCGATGCATTGATGTGAACTAAACACATTGAAAACCTAAAAATTTAAATTAGATTTACATTAATTTGATATACTTTTGTATGTATGATGTACTAAACTGGTGTACAATAAAGTTTATTCTATTCTATTTTATTAAATAAAAATTTAAGGAAAGATTGATTTAGCGAATCAAAACTGTTGCGAGCGGTATTCATATTTTAGTAAATTGATAAAGTGATTTTAAATAAAAAGCAAGTGAAGTAACTGATTAGTGATAAGAATGTAATATTCGGCAAATCGACGCGGCGCCCGCGCCGTCGCGCCGCCGCGTCGCTAGGCTCGTTTCGCTGTTGCCGCCATTTTTGCATCGCTGCCGTCGCGGCGTCTACAGGTGAGTGACCCGCGTGATCAATGGTGCTCCAATTTGACAATATTTTATTGTATTTATTTTGTTCTAAATTTGCATTTCTGTGTTTTATAAAAAAAAAAAAAAATATTTTAACCTACTTATATTGAACTGTGTAATCCACCATTCAAAGGGTTGTTATAACTCTGGGGCCACGTTGTATATATTTGCATAATCGACATAACTGTCACATACATATACTACTCATGCACAACCATATTTAATCACCACGTTTACATAACACCAAGACATGGAATCAGCGCGTTGTGACCTACCTTTCACCTATACAACTTATACGATATATCAAAGAAATATCATATATTCACAACAAAAATATTAAAACCATATGCGTGTATTTGTCATAATGTATTAGTCTCTCGCTACGCCGTGAATTTAAACAAACTAACTATCTCATCTAACCAGAACCCACCTTGTTCTATTATACTTAACAATGTTTGATAATATTAATAAAATAATTGACGTATTCCAAGTTGCTTATTCATCAACCTGCGAAATAGATGACTCCTCTTAACTGATTGAAAACTCGCACTTTAGCTTGAAGGTTATCCATCAAAATATACGCAGTGTAAACAGTAACCTTGCCGGGTTTTTAACAATTCTTGAAAGGTCAAATACGGATTGGGATCTCATTGTGCTGACTGAATGTTGGCTACGCCATACTCATAACATCCCAACAATAGACGGTTACAATCATAAACACAGTGAGAAACATCTATCTCAAAATGAAGGCGTTATCGTCTATTTCAAAAATACTATGCGTGTGACTATATTAGATACTACATTACAAGACGCTAACTGTATCATAATTAAGCTGGATTGCAACACGACCCTTGTATCTATTTATCGTCCTCCAGGCAATAAAGGCTTACAACCATTTCTTGAGTCCCTCAACCAACTACTTTGCAATTTAAAATGTCCCAACATTATTATCATAGGAGACATGAATATCGACATAATGCCAAATAACAAAGATCCTGACTCATTAACTTTTTTTTTTTTTACGTGTGGCAATCCCCTCGGACCGTCACCCCGCCGGGGCTCTCTGGAGCCCCTCGTGGAGTCTCCAGCCGGAACGACCATCTGACCATGGTGGCTCGGCGAGCGGCTTCGCGCCACTCGCGCACGTCCTCGGGCGGAGGGCGAAATCCGCTCTCCGCCCGGAAGTCAGCCACTCGCCGATAAACTTCGGCGAGCACTTCCGCCTCCAAATCCCACGGGGGTGTTCCGGCCAAGGCGCAAGCCGCCTCGGTGGACACCGTGCGGTATCCGCGTATGGCTCTGACCGCCAATATCCTCTGGGGGCGCCAGAGGCGCGCCCTATTCGGGGCGGTCAGAGCCGCCACCCACACCGGTGCACCATAAAGCGCCATGGACCGGACAACCCCCGCGTTGTGGGAACACTGGCCCCGCCCAAATTGGGCAAAAGTCGCCCTAGGGCGGAGGCAGTGTCCACCAGCTTCGGACCAAGCTGTCGGAAGTGCTTGTCGAAGAGCCACCTACCGTCTAGGACTAGACCCAGGTACCTCATCTGGGCCCGGACCGGTACGAGGACCGAGCCGACCTCGATTGAGGCGCCGGCGGGTGGACCACGACGGGGCCCATGAAATAATAGGGCCTCCGTCTTATCCAGGGCCACCCGTAATCCCAACGCCTCAATGCGCCCGACCACCTGGGAAACTCCCGTGGCGGCCAGGCGCGCCGCCTCCTGGAAGTTAGCCCCCCGGGCCGTGAGTAAGGTGTCATCCGCGTAGCAGATTACACCCAGCCCGGGGGGGAGACGCCCTCGTAGAGCCCAGTCGTACCCGATGTTCCACAGGAGAGGCCCTAGGACAGACCCCTGC
The DNA here is from genome assembly GCA_902825455.1 of Arctia plantaginis. NCBI lineage: Eukaryota > Metazoa > Arthropoda > Insecta > Lepidoptera > Erebidae > Arctia > Arctia plantaginis. The sequence continues at coordinate 311,593 of CADEBD010000323.1, read as the reverse complement.
GGAACACCGCACGACATGGCCCTGCGTCTCAAGACGCCATTTCGGTCCTCGTACATGACGGTTCGCTCCTCAAGATAATCTGCCACCAGCTGCCTCAGGTACTCTGGCACTCCGTGGTAGCGGAGCGCTTCCCTGATGCAGCTGAATGGCAGACTATTGTAGGCGTTGGCGATGTCCAAGGACACCGCCAACACCACTCCGCCGCAGCTCACGGCCTCCTCGGTCACGGCCCTAAGGCGCATTACGGCATCGATCGTCGAACGCCCCTCTCGGAAACCGAATTGGGCGTCCGACAGATCGGGGCCAACCTCTCAAAAGTGCCGGACGATGCGAGCAGAGAGCACCCTCTCAAAAAGTTTACCCGCCTCGTCCAGCAACACGATAGGCCTATAGGCCGCGACCGATTCGGCAGGCCTTCCCGGCTTCTGCAGCAGGACCAGCTTCCCGCATTTCCAGCGCTCAGGGAAGCGTCCGGACGCCAGGCTAGCGTCCAACACCCCCCTGAGGTGGTCCGACATGTAGTCGAGGGCTCGGGCCATCACTCGGGCAGGAACCCCGTCCGGCCCGGGGGCAGTGTTCTTGGATCTAATCCGTAGAACAGCCGCCCCCAACTCCGATTCCCTGACGGGCGGAACATCAGCCTCGCTGCCCCCGTCGTCTCCGGCTGATGCAGCCATCGACGGGGGTGTGTGCTCCGCCCGCTGCGGGAATAGGCCCTCGACCACTTCCTGCAGGAAGCTGGGCTGGAGAGTCTCCGTAAGGGGGGGGCCCGACGTGCGGAGCTTTTGACGCACCGCACGATAAGGGCGACCCCAGGGGTCACGCTCGAGACTCTCCAGCATCTCCTCTCTACACGCATCTTTGGCGCGGCAGATGGCCAGCCTCAGAGTTTTCCGAGCTTCTCGGTAATCCTCATGAAGCCGGTCCACCTCCTCACCGACCCCGCGGTGACGTCGCCGACTACGGGTGAGGGACCTCCGGGCACGTACACAGGCCGCACGGAGGTCCGCCAACTCCTGGGACCACCAGTAGACCTCCTTCCTTGGAGGCCGACAACCACGACCGCGGGGCATGGCCGCATCGCAAATCTGCGTAAGCGCTTCGCAGAAGCGACCAGCCCCCATGTCGACCTCCTCGGTCGGGGCCTGTGGAGACAGCCAAGAGTAAATAATGGCCGCCTCCTCTAGCAGGTCCCTGTCGAGCTTGGCGACAGCCCACCGCGGGAAGCGGGAAGGACGCCGCGCCGCGTGACCCCTACTGGGGTCCTGGGACCGGGAGAGCTCGAATCGGATGTACAAATGATCCGAGAGCGTCTCGACCTCTTCCAGGACACACCAGTTCCTTACTCGTGCGGCGACTGCAGGGGTAGCGAACGAAAGGTCCACTATCGACCCCCCCCCTGCTGTCGCACGCACGTGTTGGTGGAGCCTCTGTTCAGCAAACAGAGGCCCACCGACGCCGCCCACTCCTCGACGGCTTCGCCCCTGGCGTCCGTCGCAGGGGAACCCCACGCAATGGACTTTGCGTTGAAGTCCCCCAGCACGAGGACGTGCCCAGACACTAGTCGCCGCATCGAGGCCTCCAAGTTGTTAAGGAAGACCTCGAAGTCGTTCAAACTCCGGTTGGGGGAGAAATATACACCATAAATGGTGATTCCCCCCCAATCGGCGGCAACATATCCAGTACCCTTGTCTCTTAGCGACAAGGGCGGGGAATGAGCCGCCGTGGAGCCGACGACTGCCACGGAGCCGTCCCGGTCACCCATCCAGTTTGGACGGGGAGGGACAAAATAGGGCTCCGCGACTACGGCAACACCTATCGACCACTGTGCCATGGTTTGCAGGAAGAGATCCTGCGCCGCAGCACAGTGGTTCAGATTCGTCTGGCCCAGGAGGTTGGAGACTTGATCCATTACTGGATCGTCTCTACAACCTCCTCCATGGGCGTCGGCGTCGACGCAAGATTGACGTCGGAGGTAGCCTGGGTCGGCAGGCTAGCCCCCGGCGTTTGCCGAGAAGCGCGGGGAGGCTTGCAGCCCCCCTGCCCCATCTGGTGATTGGCGGGCTTTTTAGCCGCCGCACACACGGGGCAGTGAGGGGCGGCGGAGCACTCTGCTGCCTTGTGCCCGGGTTGACCGCAGCGGAAGCATAAACCGCTGCAGTCAAAACAGCTCTCGCACCTGGTGCGAGTGTGTCCCGCGGCTAGGCACTTGAAGCACCTCATCGGCCTCGCGGCCAGAACCGTGATTCTGGCATTCACGAAGTCGACGAGCATGCTTCCGGCGTCGCCCAACGCTTTGGCCGACGCCACGGGACAGCTGACCCACACCGCACCGAGGCCTCCCGGACCCGGACGGACGGTGCCGACTCTGATGGTGTCCGCGGTGCACCCAGTCTTCTCCATGACTGTATCGCGGACATCCTCCGACGTTATAGAGTAGTCCAGGCCCGAGATGCGCAGTTCCGCGCATTTGGTGGGCCTGGCGATCTTAACACCGTCCGTGGCGGCGAAAATTCCCCGCAACTTCTCGGCGAATTTGTCGGCCGTCGCCGCGCCTTCAGCCCCAGGGTACTCGAAAACCCGAGCTCCCGTCTGGGCGCGTGGTGAGACCGGGCCGGGCCCCCTTGAAGAGGGCCGCATACGTGAGCCCGCCACTGGCCGCCTCCGGCGACAGCGTCACGACTACAGCCGCGGTTTTGGGCGGCTGCAGCTTCCGCGGCCTCTTTTTTGAGGCCGTTGCCACCGGTGGCGAAGGCTGGGCTTGGGCTGCTTTCTGAGCAGCCCAAGCCGTACGACTCCGCGTTTGAGTACGCGGAGCCTGACGGGATCGAGACCGAGGCCGGTTTTCGTGGCCTCCCTCGACGGCTGCTTGCCACTTTCGGTGGCATCATCTCCTGGGACGTGTCGGTTTCCTCGTCCCCTGAGCGTCCGCGTTTCCGGCTGTCGCTGCGGTGTTCCGCTTCCATGGCCTCCGCGCCATCCGACGAAGCGGCGGATCCGGAACGCAGCCGATCCGATGCTCTTCGGCTCCCAGAGATCAGAGTCAGACTGACTTCTGGGAGCCCCATAGATATAGGCGTTCCCGACACCACCTCACCCTCAGTGGACGACCCATCCACTCCACTGCTCCTCTTCTTCTCCTTCCTTCCCTTCGACTCATTGTCCGTTTGACTTGCCTTTTTCCGTTGTGTTTGGTTTTCCGATCGTTTTTGTAAATTCTTAACATGTTCCATAATAATCCCACGAGTGGGAGAGAAATAAAGGTCCACCCGGGCAGAGATCCCCCATTACCCGGGCAAGCGTAAGTTTTTAACCCAACCGAGGGGTCCGCAGGTACCTCGACTTGGAGTGCGCTCGAGACTGAACTTCACATCAGCCATGCATCCCCTGGCCACGCAGAACACGGGATTCGGGGAATTTTTTAGAGAGGTTATCTTCCTCGCGGTCCGGGCGGTTAAGCCAAGACCCTCGCCCCCGATCAGAGCCGCGAGACTTAACCACAGCGCTCTTCTCGGGATTACGATATGCCGACGGTTGACAGGGAGACTACGTCCCCCTGCCTGCTCGGTGGTAGTGTCAGTACACGCCGAGCCCGTCCTCCTTTCTCCACCGCTGTCAGCGGAGAAACTGTGGCCCCTACAGGGCCCCGCCATCCGGTTTTTACCGAGGTTTCCTCCTCCATGCTCCGAAGAGCGAAGAGCCAGCAGGGCAACCGGCAGACACGCCCACCCTGCTGGACCAGGCCTTGCCCGAGAGCCGATGAACGGCTTCCTCTTCTGCTAGAATATTAGCCGCTGGCGATAATCCTCTCCTCCAAGTGGACAAGGAGGAAACAGTGCCATCGCCAGCGTTTCCAGGGTGCACCACGGGGAGGTTTTCTAGCCTAGCACCCCAAACCCTATACCAACCCGTCTGGCCAGCGTGGTATAGTAGGCCAAAACCTCCTTTCTAAGGAGAGGCCTATGTCCAGCAGTGGACTATTAAAGGATGATGATGATGACTGAATCGAAGCTCTATTATACATAGCATTTATTACTTAATTATTTTAGCTTCTTTCAATTCCTCGATTATGGATAAAATTTCATTATCATGGTTGGAATTGCCAGCATCTCTTGAAGCTACTAATAATTTTAATCTCTCAACCAATTAATTGGGATCGTCCCAATATACTAAATCAGTGGAAGTTTTGTATTTTTTGAGTTTTGGTAGACTACTCCCCAAGTTTGAGAATTTTGTCGTTTGAAGTCTCGGAAAATAATGGCTTAATAATTTCACAATACTTAATTCCTTTGTCACCTCTTAACTGACCTTTAGGGTTAAAATCTCTCTTATGGGCATTAGTATGTTGTAACATATCTTTGTAGACAAGTTTATCTTTATTTGATATTGACTTTAAATCCGGTTTTCTTCGAAATAAAAGTTCTTTTAACCCGGGCGTTAAATTATAACTTTTATCCCCGATTCTAATCAAAAACATATTTTCTTGATCCAAACTTTTAGAAAGTGTTACTACCGAACTACCCGTCATTAAGGTTTTATTTTCTTTTCTTATTCCAAATGGTACATTTAAGCCATCATGAAAATCATAGATATCATCACGTTCTGTGTATCGACATTCTGTAAAATTTATATTGGCATCATAAAAGTCGTCGCACTTAGTAGAAGAACTCGCATTATTTTCATCCGATTTGATTGCTTCAGAATTTGCGTAGGGGAGATGAGCCTAAAACGGGTAAGCTAAGGAAGATGTAAAATAAAAAATACTTAGATACGTAACTGTTCACAATATTTATATTTCGAGGAACGTTCCTTTAATAAAGTATCGAAAAACAAAAACAAACATAATCATTCTCTTCAATAATCAGAGAAAAACACAAAATAGAACATCCTTTGAAATACCCGTTTTGCCCTTATGGGGGGCCTAAATCGGGTACCGCATTTGGGCAAAACGGGTAAAGGCTGAATAATGAGATCAATCAACAAAAATAACATGTTTTTAAAGTATTTTGTAACTAAAAAATATCTAAGCCTCTATTATAAGTCTCTTAATTGTTTTATCAGTTTCATATTAAAATTAAAATCTTCCTTAAAACTTTAAATCAACTTAGAAACTACCATGAAACAAATATCTATAAAATCAACTAACTTCTGATTTATTCTTGACAGGCATGACAGTAATAATGGCCTCTACCAGAATAAGTAGTGCACGCTTCATGAGCCCACAATCATCACACCTGATCCAATCTTCTAGTGGTGGATAAGTACATAACTAAATAACAGTACAAACCAAACAAGCGTATTTAGCCTCGTCATTTTGACTATTTTTTGGATCACGTTTGGATCTTACCTGTCTCTTATTGATATTACTACAAGATGCTTTTACTTCCTTCGATTTTTTATTCTTTTTAAGACACTTCTTCTTATAAGTGCTGGGTTCCTTTAAATTTTTCTTCACTGTCTCAAGCTTAGTGTTAGTACGTTTCTTCTTCTTATTTTCGTGTTCTCTTTGTGCTTCTTTTACTGGTGTACTTGTGAGTATTTCAGCCTTTTGTGTTTTACGTTTTTGGGTAGATATATTTGGTGTCATTTGAGGAAGTGGCCGAATATCTAGTGGGGTTTTATGCTGTTTTATTAGTACTGAAGGCTGAATATTGGTACAATCATTTAGTACGTTAGTCATTTCTGGAGTCAAAGGTCTGTTGACTTCAGTAACTTGCAACTCCAGTTCTGTGTCTGCCATTTGTGGTGAAGAAGTGTCAGGTTGCATCACTATTGCTGTATTTACAGTTTGTCCTGTAGTCGCTGCTACTGTGCTGGGTAGTGTAATAGTTCTACTGAAATCTGAATGTTCAACAGCGTTTTCGTTTGCAACAGACAGTCCATCAGCAATATTGGTAAGAGGTATTTCAATAGGATTATTGATATTAGACACATCGGGTTCAATAGTTGTTGACTCATTCTCATTTTCGGTTGTAGGTTCTGGCCTGTCTGTTAGAGTAGATGGCATTTAATCACTGTCATCAAATATATGCCGTTTGGTTGGCCATATGCCAGTGGCATCCTTTTTTAATATGCCGCTGCAACGTGGATAAGTTTATACCGTACTTCTTAGCTGCAGCATTCACTGAGCTTTTGCTAGCTTCTTCCATAGCAAGTTTCATTACGTTCTCATTAAACGATGCGTTAGAAGTTTTTCTTTTATATTTGTTAGCCATCTACAATACGAGTATAAAAACAAAATAAGCAATTAAAACTTTATCGCAACCAGCTAAATTACCTACACGTTTATACCAGGGCAAATCGGGTTTATACCCGTTTTACCCCTACCCGTTTTGCCCAAAAGCACATTTCGACGCCCCCCGCGAATAATCCGGTAATGACCTATTACGGGGGTTTTCATGTTATGCGTTTTTCGGCATCTAGAAGTTAAAATACACCATGTAATTTTTTTTCAGAATTTTTCTATCTTTATTTACGAAGATATGAAAAACTACGCGTATATTCCATAAAAACTCATTAAATGTATTTTAAACGAATAATATGGTTTTAGATCTTTACGAAAAAAAATATCAATATGATTTGACAGTAAAATTACTTTACGATATTATTCGGGTAAATAGTTTTCTACCTTATTTATGTAACATTTTATTGTTATGACTATTACTGTTTATTCGAATAGTTTACTTAAGTATTATTTGGAACAACTTTGGTTAGTTTGACAAAACACGATAGTTATTATTATCATAAAAAAAAGACACTGCACTGAAGACACGACTATTACACATGATTACACAATCATGAAAATTATAATAACGTCCTATTACAGTTGAAAATCTTAATCAGAATCCTCATCGTGACCTGATTCAGTATCACAAAAGCTTAAATTCCTATAAAATGGTTGATAATGGTGGGGAATTGCTTGGGAGTTACACAGGCTTATTTTGAATGTACCACAGTCTGAACTGTCAATTCCACTACAAACGTAATAATAATTTTACAGTTTTTGACGCTCTAAACAAACTAGAGTTCTGTTACGTTTGGCAAGCTCAAATTGGAAAAAAAGGGTGCATCGAAATAGGGAGTTGCTTGTTTCAATTTGTTAAGACCTTACACGAAAAAGGTATACGCAAAATTATATTTTACTCTGATGGTTGTTATGGCCAGAATAAAAACAAATACATTTTTGCGTTGTATCTTTACATTGCAATGACTCTTCAAATTGAAATTACCCATCGGTTTTTTGTTGGTAATAGCCAAAATGAATGCCGACTTAATGCACGCATGTATTGAAAGAGCTCTGAAAAACAAAGTTTTGTACACACCGGACTAAGTATATAGTATCATAATGAACGCTAAAGTCTCCGAAGACAAATATATACTAAAAGAAATGAAACAATATGAAATCCTCAACATAAAAGAACTTCATCAACAGCCTATACTAGTCCACTGCTGGACATAGGCCTCTCCTTAGAAAGGAGGTTTTGGCCTACTATACCACGCTAGCCAGACGGGTTGGTATAGGGTTTGTGTCAAGTTTTCCTTCTCTCTCTTCTTCGGCACTGGGAGGGGTCCAGAAGGCGATAACTACCTGGACCCCTCCTAAACTGGAAGCGCAAAGAGGGCACACCGTGTGGTTTTAGTCGGTTCGAGTCCGACACACCGCCCCGCCGAACGAGAGCCCCGGCGGGGTGACGGTCCGAGGGGATTTCCACACGTTAAAAAAAAAAAAAAGGGTTTTTTTCAAGTTTTTCCTTCTCTTTACAGTGCTGTTGTCCTGCGTAGTTTGCTCCCTTAGTCGCCTTTTACGACACCCACGGGATGAATAGGGGTAGTGACACTCTGTATTCTTAATCCGTCACCACACGGACACCATTTTACACATACACACATAAAAGAACTTGTTGAACCCAAAAGATGGCTTCAAGATAAAACAGGAGAAAAAGTACGATGGTTCGATGTGATGGAGGTTAGTGTGTCATACAGTAAACCTAACTGTTTTCTTTTCAAATATGATTTTGATCAGGATCATATTGAATTGGATTACGATGCAGGCAGAAGTAGACAGCTTCGGCAGAAACAGGTGTCCAAAACAATTGAAAATATCGAATTAAAGCCAGCATATGACAAGCCACTCCCTATTCAAAAATCTTTGTATTATGATCTCCTAAGCCTGTGTAACTCCCAAGCAATTCTGTTTTTTTTGTAACTTAATTACTGATATTTATCTAAGATATCGTGAGTGTATTGTCATGTATTTGTATGTATTATTATGAATAGTGAGTAGATTGATTATTAATAAATAGTTATAAACATATGCCGGAAATTTTAACTCAAACTCAGGTTGTAGATACTTTAGACAAATGGGTATATTTATTACACAGGGGAAGGATAAAATAAAAAAATAAAACAAGAAATATTATAATTAATTCATGTCATTTTATTGTTAATACATTTTATTTTTCAATTGTGAGCTTATTAGAAACAGGCTTTTTAACTCCTTTAGCTTTTTTAATTGTATTGTTTAAATTATTTATACAGTATGATTTAGCCCTCAAACCAATAAACTCAGTAATGACATCTCCACCCATCTCATCCTTAAAATAGCCAGGTATTTGTTTATTCGCTTTCGGCATATCATATATATATTATTTTCTTCAAAGTTGCTAGTATCGAAATAATTTATATTAAGTTTTATGTCTTTATAAAAATCATATGTATAAAATATAAAAGACTATCAGTATCAGTATGTATAACAAAGGTTTATGCCCCAAAGAGGGCATAAACCTATATTTCCTTCATAACAGAATAGTGAAATTGATATAAATGACACTTTGCTAATTCCAATATTGTAAAACCAATGTATATTGGTCGATCTAAAACAACTTTAGCAGGTTCTAATTGAATAGCAACAAGTTTCTCTGAAATTATAGCCATATTTTTTAAATTAGGGGCACTCACATATTTTTCTGCCCCCTTTATTTTATTGGTCTTATTTAAGCTATCTTTCCACACATTAACTAATTTAACATCCACTTGTTTTCTTTTGTTTTCAATCGTTTTACCAAATATTGAGTTATTTTGCTTCTTGATCATGTATAATAATAATAATAATAATAATAATAATATATTGTAAGGAATGAAGGAATAGAGTGAAGTACGCCAATGGTGGTATGTACCTAACCTCGCGGTGTGCGGACTGGTGCATCTCTGTGTCGTGTATCACGTAACTATAATAGTTTACTTAGCCTAATATTTTAATTATGTATTAGAGTTAAATAACCAGATAGTGTTTTTGTATTCTGTATAACATTAAATTGTTTTTTTAATCAAATAAATCTGTTTTTGCTTACATCAGAAGTGGGACAAAGTTATCCTTCAACCCACAATCGATTTTACTTTTTCTTTTTGTTACTTGTGTTATTAATACCTGGTGTTTACTACTAATATTGTGTAATTTGCTTCGGTGTATATTGATCTTTTATAATGGGTAGGCGTAAACGTTCATGCAGTCGATCTGACTCGAGTGATGATAATAATTCTAAACGTTACCGCCGCTGGCATCGTAGTCGTTCTACCCACGGTTCTTCTCATGGTTCGGAATTACGTGAATCGTTACAAGTTATCATGACGCGGTTAAACGCATTAGAAGGTAGGTCTACCATGACGACATCTTCAAATATCGAAACGCGTACAGAACCTAATGATTCTACTGAAAAAATCGTAGACGCTATTCAGTCTTTAAGGTGGGGTAGTTCTCGTGATTATTACGTTTCGAATTTCGACCCTAACATGAATGATGTTGATTTTTGGTTTGAGGAGGTAGACAGAGCACAAATCCTTAACAAATGGTGTGACGCTGAGTGCTTGTCGCGCATTGGGCACTGTCTTAAGGGTGATGCTAAGTCATGGTTAGATGATTGGGTCACGACGGACCGATCATGGAGTAACTTTAAAAAAGATTTTAGGTCTTTATGCGTGAACAAGATCGATGTGGCGAATATTTTGTTTGAAGTGATGAGTACGAGTTCCGACGATTATGCAACGTATGCTGAATACGCGCGTAGATCTTTATTGCGTTTGAAAATAGTGAAGGGACTGAGTGATGAGCTTATTAGTGCGATCGTCATACGTGGTATTAATGACCCGCATATTAAGGCGTCTGCTACGAATTGTAATCTGAAGCCCTGTGAATTAGTAAATTATCTAGCTACTTTCCTTAAGCCAGCGCATAATAAACCCGAAAAGCCTTCTAGTTCTGACCGCGGTATTAGTAAAGGATTTGTTAAACCACGTATTGGCAAACGGTATTTATCAAGCATTCCGATTAAATGTTTTTCATGTGGACTGATGGGTCACAAACAAGTTAACTGTCGCTCCAAGCACAAACTATCAGTAAATACGAATCAAGTACCCTCCAATAGTACGACTGTAATACCGTCTACTAGTGTAAAGCCAACTAATAGTGAGATAAAACTGGAATCGAAAACTACCTGCGTGTATTGTAAAAAGATAGGTCATCATATTAAGGATTGTTTTGCTAAGCAACGTTCTGATCAGAGGAGAGCGAACGTAAATTTTTGCTCATTGCCTAAATTGAATAGTTCTAGAGACGTTATGGTGGGAGTGATTCAGGGAATTCCCATTGACGTCTTGATAGATAGTGGCGCGTTAGACGTTTCACTAATCTCCACCTCTGTCGTGAGTTATTTTTCGTGTTCTTCAAAACCCACTTATCGCGAGTTAAAAGGTGTTGGTCATACTATCACTCGAGTGCTCTCTTACGTAACGCTTACCATAGAGTTTGAAGAAATCACTCTTGAGGTTGATTTATTGGTTGTGCCCAGTGAAAGTATGAATGCACCTATCATAATCGGTACAGATGTTTTAAATCGTGAGGGGGTAACATATATACGTACTAAGGGTTGTCAACGATTAATTTACAATTCGGTCCCGACAAAAGTTTCGACGGTAGAAGCGGATGAGCACGCTATTAAGACCTCACTTGTAGGAAATGACCGCAAAAGACTTTTGGAGATTTTAAATCAGTTTTCAAAGTTTATGATTACCGGACTGGCTACTACAAGCGTGACGACTGGTAGCAGGCACATCCGTTTAAACAGTGATGCACCGATACATTACAGGCCCTACCGGTTATCTTTTAATGAAAAGTTGAAGGTTCGTGAAATTATTGCAGATCTTTTATCTAAAAGAATAATACGAGAATCGGAGTCTGCGTACGCGAGCCCTATACTCTTGATAAAGAAAAAAGACGGTACTGATCGAATGTGTGTAGATTTCCGGGCCTTAAATAGAATTACGATTAAAGACAGATATCCTTTGCCGTTAATTGAGGATCATATTGACCGGTTGGGTAAAGGTAAATATTTTACGACCCTTGATATGGCATCAGGGTTCCATCAGATTCGTTTAGATAATGACTCGATTCCTCTCACGGGTTTTGTGACGCCAGAAGGTCATTATGAATATTTAAAAATGCCTTTTGGACTCGCGAATGCGCCAGTATTTTTCCAAAGAATCATTAGTAATACCCTGCGTTCTTTCATAAACAGCGGCGTTGTTGTGGTGTATATTGATGACGTGTTACTTATTAGTGAGAGTATTGACGCCGGTTTACATATCCTTAATAGTGTTCTAAAGACTTTAACGGATGCTGGGTTTTCGTTGAATATGAAAAAATGTTCCTTTTTGAACACTGAAATAGAGTATTTAGGACGCGTAATAACTAACGGTGAGGTTCGTCCTTCAAAATCTAAAATAACGGCATTAATAAACTCACCTGCGCCTAAAAATGTGCGTCAAGTTAGGCAGTTCTTAGGACTTGCGGGTTATTTTAGAAAGTACATAGAGAATTACGCTTTCAAAACCTCATGTATCGCACGTTTAACTAAAAAGGATGTAGAATTTAATTGGGCTGAAGAACAAGAACGAGCTCGTGCCGATATTATTAAGTGTTTAACTAAGGAACCGGTTCTCACTATATTTAACCCTAATTTTAATACAGAGGTCCATACGGACGCCAGCAGTCAAGGATACGGAGCTATTCTAGTTCAAATTCATAGGGATGGTCGTAAGTGTGTAGTGGCCTACTACAGTCAGGTGACTAGTGGAGCGGAAGTACGATATCACTCCTATGAATTAGAAACGTTAGCTGTAGTTAGAGCCTTACGTCATTTTCGTCACTACCTTATTGGCATTGAATTCAAAGTTATTACCGATTGCAATGCTTTAAAAGCTACACAAAATAAGAAGGATCTCTTACCACGTGTGGCCCGATGGTGGGTGTATTTACAAGATTTTACATTCACCATTGTTTACCGTAAAGGCGTATTAATGCCTCATGCCGATTACCTTAGTCGCAACCCTATTCGTTTTGTAAATAGCATAGACAAACCACGTAATTGGGCGCAAATCGCACAGTCAGGTGACGAAGAAACTCGAAAACTAATTAGTCAATTAGACGATGAACAATTAGACGCTAGTCGTTATGTAAAAAACAATGACATTCTTTACTACCGGTACTCGCCGGTAGGAGAACAATCACGGCTGTTATGTTATATACCAAAGGGGTATAGGCTTAGCCTACTCAGGGTTTTTCATGATGAACATTGTCATGTAGGGGTAGATAAAAGAATAGGGTTGATATTAAAATATTTCTGGTTTCCTGGTCTGCAAACGTTTGTTAAAAAATACATAGGACATTGTTTAACCTGTATAGCCAATAAAAGGATTCCACGAGCCGTTCTACAGCCTATCACATCGTGGCCTAAGCCAGATATAGCTTTTCACACCCTCCATATGGATGCTCTCGGTCCCTTGCCCGAGTCTAATGGATATAAACATATTATGGTAGTAGTAGATGCTTTCTCTAAATATTGTCTACTGTATCCTCTTTATAAACAAGATTTGGGTGAGTTAAAACAAGTATTTCAAAATGTTATGTCCTTATTCGGTACTCCACGTCTCTTGGTTACTGACAGAGCCCGTATGTTTGAATCTGCACGATTTGTTAAGTGGATTGACGATTTAGGATGTTCGATACATCATATCACCCCAGAAATGCATCGTTCTAATGGTCAGGTTGAAAGATATGTTCGCACTCTACTTAATATGTTACGTATAGAGATCAATCATAAGAAAAGTAAATGGTCTGAAGAATTATGGCGTTTACAGCTTTTCCTCAACATTACTCAACAAAAGACCACACGGGCGTCTCCATTAAATCTTTTAATAGGCACCGAGGGAGTCACCCCTGTAATACAAGCTCTAGTTCGTGATGTTACTCAAGACTGCTCAAGTTCTGAACGGCAGTCCCTGCGAGAGCTTGACAGACAAAGGACGGCCGAACGTCTTAAAGAAAACCAAGAGCGACAAGATAAATATGTCAATAAAGGTCGACACCCGCCCCATGTTTTCCAGATGAACGACCTTGTGTTTGTCATTAAATACACACAATCCAAAGGAAAATTGGATCCTGGTATGCGTGGCCCATATAAGATAACTAAAGTCCTCGAAAATGGTCGTTATGAGTTGAAATTACTGGCCGGAGGTTATGGCAAAGTGAGTTATGCCGCAGCTCAATTCATGGTACCTTGGAAAGGTGAATGGACGCCTGAAGAATGTGCAGCCTTCTTTGCGAGTAAGTCACTGTAACAGTAGATCTTGTGATTTTACAGTGTGTTGTAAGACCTATGGACAGGGTAACCAGCCCCAAACTCATGGTCCCCCTTAGAAAACCTATAAGACCCATGGACCGGGTATCCAGCCCCAAACTCCTGGTCTTCTTGAGAGAAAGTATAAGACCTATGGACCGGGTAACCAGCCCCAAACTCATGGTCTTCCTGAGTGAACTTTAAGACCTATGGACCGGGTAACCAGCCCCAAACTCATGGTCTTCCTAAGTGAACTTTAAGGCCTATGGACAGGGTAACCAGCCCCAAACTCTTGGTCATTTTATGGTAACAGTAGATCCTCATGCTGTAGGTCTACTCTTGTCAAGGTACTAAACTTCTGGTTGTTTAGTTTTATATGGATGTAACAGTGATTGTTTGTTTGTAGTCTGGAACGGACTATAAACAATCTTTCCCTCTTTTCCTTGGGGTTCAAACCTTTTCCTATCCCTGTTAATTGTTTCTAACATGAGTGCTATTTATTAACTGTTTAACACTAAATTGGATAATTGTTTCCAGCAACTGACCAATTGGACGACGATGTACCTACAGAGGATCCTAATAAACTTTTAGTAGAGGTTCAAGCCACTGCAAATGAAGACAATGAAGAGGTGCGGTTACTTGAACCTGACCAGGACGTCAGGGTGTCAGGAGAGGCCGTGTAAGGAATGAAGGAATAGAGTGAAGTACGCCAATGGTGGTCTGTACCTAACCTCGCGGTGTGCGGACTGGTGCATCTCTGTGTCGTGTATCACGTAACTATAATAGTTTACTTAGCCTTAATATTTTAATTATGTATTAGAGTTAAATAACCAGATAGTGTTTTTGTATTCTGTATAACATTAAATTGATTTTTTAATCAAATAAATCTGTTTTTGCTTACAATATTTTATTGTTCTCTCTCACACAGATATGGTTACAATAAACAATCTTACTCAAGGTTATTTTGAGTGAGTCTGTGTGAGAGACTGGTATCTGTACTAGGTTCGTAGACCTGTATGACAAATTACCAGCCTCCCCTAGCTCTGGACGGTTGTGGTGCGTTAAGCAGGTACAACCTGTTTAGGAGTGAGTAGTTATTATTATGTGAAGTGAAAGAGAATGCATAGTATGTGAATGTGTGTATATGTGGGTGTGTGTGTAGTGTGTGTGTGTAGGGGAGTGGGTGTGTAGTGTGGTTTGAGTATTTGTGTGGATCCTAAACTCTAGGGGGACAGCGCATTTCAAGACGGGACCTGTAACAGGCTCTCTGTTTCCTCATAGGTAAGGGACTTTAGCCAGCGAGTGGCAGCGGTTTTGCAACCGTATTTTGTACATGAATATATATGCAATATCTGGTTAACTTTATTGTATTTGTATCTACCTAGGCAACCAAAGAATTTGCGAGCAAAGGATGTAAACCATCTATTGCCCTTGTCATTTGCGGGACAGACTTTGTGCATCAGGCGTTTATTTGGGGGTGAGGGATTGTAAGGAAGTAATGCGTGCTGTTTAAGTATAATGCTCAAGAGATATAGTTGACGCACAGTTAGGACATCTGAGATTTTGTAAAGGTGTCTCGTAGGGTACAAGAAAGGCACGGAAAGACTCACCTTCAGAACTGCTCTTTGGGCTCTTTCCACCTTCATCAATGAAGTTTTGGAGGCACCCCCCCACACTGATATGCAGTAAGATAATATGGGTTGGCATAAGGACATGTAAACCATGGCGGCTCTGACCGCCCAGAATAGGGCACGCCTCTGGCGCCCTCAGAGGGTAATGGCGGTCAGAGCCATACGCGGTTACCGCACCGTGTCGACGGAGGTGGCGTGCGCGTTGGCCGGAACTCCCCCGTGGGATTTGGAGGCGGAAGTGCTCGCCGAAGTTTATCGGCGAGTGGCTGACTCCCGGGCGGAGAGCGGATTTCGACCTCCGCCCGAAGACGTGCGCGAGTGGCGCGAAGCCGTTCGCCGAGCCACGTTGGTCGTTCCGGCTGGAGACTCCACGCGCTGGCTTCGCCGCCGTGGAGGCTCTCCAGCCGGTCATCGCCGAGTGGGCAGGGCGGCAGCACCCTTACCTTCCGGCTGACGCAGGTGCTTTCCGGGCACGGTTGCTTCGGAAAGTACCTGCACTCGGTCGCTAGGAGGGAACTGAGTCCCGCCTGCCACCAATGCGACTGCAGTGAGGACTCGGCCCAGCACACGCTGGCGGTCTGCCCCGCATGGGCGACGCAGCGCCGGGCCCTCACTGCAGTCATCGGAGTGGATCTCTCGCTACCGGCCGTAGTACGCTCCATGGCCGGTAGCGACAGTTGTTTTACCGCGGTCGCAACCTTCTGCGAGGAAGTAATCTCGCAGAAGGAGGCGGCGGAGAAGGCCCGGGAGGACGACCTCCACTCGGACCCGATCCGCCGCCGGCGAACCGGGCGGCGGAGGCGCGCCTATCACCGCCTCAAGCCGCCCTGAGTGTGGCCGCGGATGGACAGGGTGGGTTTCCCCTCCACCCGCATTAGTTTGGCCAGCCGCGAGGGGGCGACGTCCGCGTGTGCCGGACGTCGCCTAAAGAGAGGAAAAAATTTGAGACGGAGCCCGCACCAGGAGCGGGCTGGCGCTAGGAGGGGTCCGGATGTCTAAATAACAGCTGTTCCCGGATCCCTCCTGTTACAGGCGTAGAGTGGCACACCGTGTGGTTTTAGTCGGTCCGAGTCCGACACACCACCCCGCCGCAAACCCCGGTGGGGTTACGGTCCGAGGGGATTTCCACACGTTAAAAAAAAAAAAAAAAAAAAAAAGGACATGTAAACCATTCTAATTGTGGTTTTATCTGCAATGTGACGCAAGGTTTTAAATAAATATATTAATTTACGAGTTCTAGAAGATACGAGGTCTAAATGATAATTAAAGCTCAAAGAGCTATATATTATTACACCGAGATATTTTACGTGGGTTGTACGTTCTAGGTGATTACATGAACAAGAAAGGTCGTTTAGGCATGTGTGAGCTATTATAGAGTTTTGTGTAAGTGTGTTTGGTGGTATGTTTTTTATTGCGAATGGTATATACTTGCTTTTATCAACGTTGAGAGTCAGACCATTGATCCTAAGCCATGTTGACACTGCGTTGAAACCCACTTGTGCAGAGTCAAAAGTATCTTTCCAGGTATCACCATGAAAAATCAGTGCGGTGTCGTCAGCGAAGGTTACAATTTTGCCTTTTCTCAGTTGGAGATTGCACAGGTCATTGATGTACGTTAGAAAAAGTGTCGGGCCGAGCACGCTACCCTGTGGAACCCCAAAGTTAAGGGGCAGATCCCCGCTAGTGACACCACCAACTCTTACTCTTTGGTATCTTCCGGTAAGATAATCACTAAATAGCTTGTATTGTGTGTACCAAGTTTTTCCAGTTTGTCCAGTAAGAGTGGGACAGAGACCGTGTCAAACGCTTTAGCTAAGTCGAGAAATATAGCTATTACTTTTTTCTTATAATCTAGTTTTCTCACAATATGATCAGTTAATTCATGAACAGCCTCATTAGTTGAAGTGCCAGCTCTAAAACCAAATTGGGAGGCAGATAAGAGTTTTTTCGTCTCTAGGTAACTAATTAGCCGTTGATTCAAGAGTTTTTCTGCCACTTTTGAGATGACATGAAGAATGGAAATAGGTCTGTAGTTATTGACACAGGCTCTGTCGCCACTCTTATAGACAGGAATCACTTCTGCTAGTTTGAAGTCCTCCGGAAAAACACCAGTGTTTATCATACGGTTAAAAATGTAAGTTAGAGGAGGAACTAAGATCTGATGGTATCGCTTTAGGAACCCGCCGGAGATATTGTCCCTACCGGTTGTATTTACCTTCTTTAGACTCAGTATGAGGCAGCGCACCTCGTCTTCAGTGGTTGGAGATAGGGCGAACGAAAAAGGATGGGAGTACATACTCGATAACTTTGGTAAGTTGATTGCTTGGATTTTATCTGCTAGGTCTTTACCAATAGATGCAAAGAATTTATTCACCGTATTAGCTGAGGATAATGGATCTATGGATGATAATAGATCCAATGCTGGGTTCGGATTTTTGTTATAGTTTGTGACCTTTCTTATTGTTTCCCATAAAGTTTTGTTGCTAGTCTTTGCTGCATCATTCAGTAGATTTCTCTCGTGATCACATTTTAATTTTTTTAACAGGTTATTGCAAAAGTTTCTGTATCTTATGTAAGTAGCTTTAAGTATTATATTATTAGGACTTTTCTTAGTTTTTAAATGTAGTTTATCCCGGTTTTTCATGCACTTTAATAATCCAGTAGTTATCCAGGGCTTTTTGATTCGTTTGCGGTTGGAAACAGTAATTTCATGTGTATTACATTCAATGGTGGAGTTTAAAATATTTAGAAGTAAGGAAGTAGCTACGTTAGCGTCAGTTAAGTTATAAATGGGGTTTAGGCAAACGTTGTTCATGCTAATATCTAGTTTATCATAGTCAATTTTTTTAATCGTAGATGCTTTTGTCTGTTGTATATGATAATTTAATGTTATAATAACGCAATCGTGGTCAGTCACAGATGTTTCGGCAACGTAGCAAAAAGCCGGAATAGTACTTTTTAGCATAATGTGATCCAAACACGTTTTACAATGTGTAGGTAATTGATGGGCAGGCAAGATACTATGTGAGGCAAGAAGGTCGAGGTAAATAGGTGAGTTTTGATCTTTATTATTTGGCAGTATGTCTATATTAATGTCTCCTACTATAATAATAATATTACGGGATTTTAGATTGGTGAGTAGTTTATTTAATGACTCGATAAAAGGATGAATGTTTTTGAATCCCGGTGGTCGGTATATTGCAACTAAAGTGGTATTGCTGTCTATTTTTATTGTTATACAGTTAGCATCCAGCAAGGTGTTTTCCAATAGAGAAACCCGCATTGTGTTTTTAAAGTATACAATTACGCCTTCATTTTGGGTTAGATTATTTTCAGATTTAAAGTAATTATAGCCGTCAATATGGGGTATACTGTGAGCGTGTCGCAGCCAGCACTCAGTAACCACTATTAAATCCCAATCAGTGTTCGACCTTTCGAGGAGTGTTAAAAGTCCTGGAAGATTTCGAGTTATACTGCGAATGTTTTGGTGGATAACTTTTAAGCTCGGTTCTTGATTGTCTATTAACTTAGGACTCTCTTCTATCTCACAGGTGGATGCTTGAGCAACTTGAAAATGGTCAAGAAGGCCATTTAGAATGTTAATGTTATCGAATTTGAAAGTTTGTAAAGTAAGTAGGTGTGTTCAAGTATAGTGAAGAGAGCATAATAAAAAAATCCAGGACTGTGCAAGAATGGTAATTAAGTCTTAATTCATTTACTGAAGATATATAGGAGTTATATATGATATGTGACTGTACCGTACTAAGAGTAGTGTATAATTGATAATAAGGGTTTAGTGTATAATTTATGCAACTAGAGGCATAAATAAAGCAAGTTTTAGGATAAAGAGAGCAATTTATGCTCAGAGTAGGGACATACGTCCCTTGTCCTTGTCCTTGTCCCTTGTTATGAATTGTGTAAACATGTGTATATTGAGTGTTGTTTTGGAGTAGTGAGTGTAAATAGTATGTGTGTTGTGTTAGTGATGAAGTTGTTATGTGTTCGTAAGTTTTGTTCGTTGGATAACGATGTTTAAGTATTTTGTTAGTATTATAATAGCAGTTTACGATAAAATTAAAGAAAAAACAGAGTATCAAAAAATTAAACATAACCAGCGACACTAACTTTTAAACTTTCGCGTTCCATGATAATTAATATTATTTAACGGGAATTAACGCGATCTCTTATCCAGTCAGCCTGTGACCACGGCCGGTGCAACCTGGTCGAAACGTCAGGCAAACCAGAGGTATGTAATACCCTAAATAAGAGATCGCGTTAATTCCCGTTAAATAATATTAATTATAACCAGCGACAGTCATTTAATTATAGTGGCAGTTAAATCTTGTTCGCTATTTATACGTATCGCCGGTGAAGTCTGCGACCTTCTTATGTATACTTTGCCGTACGAGGTCCAGGTGCTGTGATATTGATTTTCTTTCACGAACCGTCTAGCCAGATACGCAAGTCTTCTCCCGAGGCTTGTTAGTGATTCATCAATGTACACCCGTTTGGGAGGTCCTGGTAACTTGAGGTGTGTGGTATTGAGCTTACTATCTTTCGACATTTTATTAAAAATTTTACATTGCTTGATGAACCCATCCTTACATGAGGTTGTAGAAAAGTTCACGATAATGTGGTTACTAGAATTGTTTTTTGTTTTTAAACGATATACATCATGAATGTCTGAGTCCAAAACAGGGTGCTGTATAATCTCACCAGCGTTCTTGATCAAGGTGCTGAGAGTTAATTTATTTTCTGCTGGCAGTTTTGAGATTTCAACTGAGGAAGCGCGTGAATTCCGTTCTAATAATTCAATTTTGCTCTCAAGCGATTCTATTTTCAGCTCGTAAACTTTGTTTTTTTGTTCCAAATGGAGCAATTTATCCACTACCTCGTCATAACGCGCAGACAAAAACTCTATGCTTTTTTGTATTCCTGCGTTTTGCTCCTGGATAACAAGCACAGATTTCATAAGTTTCTCAAACTTTGAGCTCTGTAAACTCTCAAAAGTCTCAAACATGTCCTTCAATTGATCAGTAATAGGGTTAATTTCTGCGGACTTATCACCATCGTCAGGAAGTCTGCGTTTCGTCCTACGGTTAGCATTATGCTCCGTGTAATCAGCTAGTCTAGGATCTTGTGAAGAAACGGGTAATTGCGGGTCCGATCCATATGATGTAACGGTCGTCTTAAATAAAATAGGGTGATTTTTCGTCTTTGGCGGAGTACGTTTGAGAGACATTATTTGTAAATAAACTCAAGTAAACAACGTTTTAACTACTCACGAACGCGGGGAAGCGGCGAGAAAACAGGCTGACCTCCCTGGCTAGTTGCAGATGCGCCAGTGGGTTGTCCTAGTGGTAGTAAGGTGGCTGCGGCACGTATCGTTGTCTCGCCTGATCGTATTACGCTGTTGTGTTGCGCTGGTTGCGTGGAGCGGAGATAACGATGTTGATGCTACACGTCGCTAAACAATATTCATATACGAGTACTCATACTCGTACTTCGAAATAAACATTGAATATGTATTATGCAAAATAAAAATAACAGTTCGGACCGTTCGAAAGAAGGAACCGGCGAGATCGCGGTAAGAACGTCGTAACCGCCGTGCAGAGAGCGTCGCTTACGCGTATTTATAAAACACCACGATAGTCCCTTATTGACGGTATTTTGTTTTGATGGATTATAAATCTCGTTGTTCAGTATTTGGTTAATGCACTATTTTAGAGACAGTCAATCCCAAAATCTTTGGACACAAACTTTGTAAGCACTTTTACTGAAAAATATCGTTATAAAAATCACTTGCAATGAAGTTGTCGAATTAATTATGCGGAGCAAATTCAATATACTGTTAACTGCGCGGTATCCAGGAAGGGAAAGTGTATATCAGGAGGATAATGAATATCAACTTCAAGTATATACCCTTCATCACTATCAGCAGAAACGGATGCAATTTCAAATAAAGCTATTTCAGATTTTGTTAAAAATGTAAAATTTCCAGTGGGAAGTCTTTGTTTCATAGCATGACCATATAAATTGACACAATCTAAGTAAACTAAAAATGTGCGGGGTTCTTTTTCATTAAAGTCTGACAAATATTTATTATTAGCCTTTGCATATCGCATCGAGCATTGAGCAAGGCCTCCTCTGATTCCTTTTTCTAGCATTTGATATATTTCTATATCAGATATTAAATCTAATTCTACTTTAGTTAACAAGAGCATGGCGTCCTAGCTTAATGACGGTGATGAAACATAATGACAAGGATCAAGCTCATAGCCGGTGTTGAACTTTTGGAAAATATATTTAGTGCCTGGGAGGATAAACAGGATGTCCTGGGTGTTTTTTGTGATTTATCTAAAGCATTCGGCTGCGTCTTTCACGAAACATTAATCAGGAAATTGCATTACTATGGAATTAGGAACACTGCTTTGGATCTTCTCATCTCTTATTTGGGTAATAGGATCCAGAGAGTGGAAGTTAATGGACAGAGATCCCTGGGGTCTCTGGTCACAATGGGGTTCCGCAGGGCTCAATTCTCGGCCCATTTTTATTTCTTGTTTACATAAATGACCTACCTAATGTGATAAATGATAATCAGGAGATAGTGCCATTTGCGGATGACACTTCACTGTTATTTAAACTTAAACGACAGCAATCAGTAACTGATGACGTGAATAGCACTCTCTCTAAGGTTGTGAACTGGTTTAATGTTAATAATTTACTTTTAAACGAGAATAAAACGAAATGCATTAGATTTTTTACACCTAATGTTAAGCAGGTAAAGACCAATGTTCTAATAAATGGAAAGGAGTTGGATCTTTTGGACACCACCAAGTTTTTAGGTATAACACTAGACTCTAAATTGCAATGGGGCCCACACATTGACGGATTGTCGAATAGACTCAGCTCTGCAGCATACGCGGTTTACAAAATTCGTCAATTAACCGATGTAGAAACAGCTAGACTGGTGTATTTTAGCTATTTTCATAGTGTAATGTCATACGGTATTTTGTTGTGGGGAAATGCTGCTGACATTCAAAGTATCTTTGTGTTGCAAAAGAGAGCTATTCGTGCAATTTATAATCTCAGTTATAGGCAGTCACTGAGGGATAAGTTTAAAGAAATTGGTATCATGACAGTTGCATCTCAATATATATATGAAAATTTAGTGTATGTAAAGAAAAATAATCATTTATTCACAAAGTTTAGCGACATGCATAAAATAAACAGTAGAAATAAAGATAAACTCGTGTTACCAACCACTAGGCTACAAAAAGTAAGCAAGTCTTTTCGTTGTCAGGGTGTGCGATTTTACAATAAAGTGCCAAGCAAATTCCATGAATTAAGTATTAATAAATTTAAGTCTTTAGTAAAGCTAAAACTATGTGAAAAGGCTTACTACACTATTACAGATTATTTAGACGACAAATTTGCTTGGGATTGATGCTGCTCGCTCCCACATTTACGTAGACATCTTTGTTGTTAAGTTTGAAAGTGATGGACATTTAATTATTATTTTTTTTGGTGTATTTCGTATTTTGTTTTTGTATTTTATTTTTCGTTGACTTTGAACTGTATAGTATTTTTTTTTATTTTTTGTCTAAGTATGTAAATGTGAGTACAGTGTAGGCTTGTAATGTTAATTCATATTTTATTATCTTTCTGGTGGTTTTGAGTGTTTCCACGGCCTACCCAAATGTCCTGCTGGCGGTAGTGTCATGCTTCGGGTCGTTGATCTTGACCAATATCGGTTAGGCTACACGATGGCTGGAGCCTGTATGCCGTCTGTATGGACAGGTTGACTCAAAACTATGGTCCTTTCCTCAAAAGGCCTATTCAGACCCTATACTGTACTCGCACAGTTTTATTTAACTTTGTTTACGGACTTAAAAAAAAAAAGACACCTCTGTGGTTTGTTTCGGCGTTTCTTCCCAGAGTGAGTCTTAGGAAATGCCGGCTCCTTCTAGCTATAAAGTCCGACTTGTAAAAATATCTGAAAAGATTTACTTACAGAAATAAATATCATTTCATCATCATCATTTCATTTCATTTCATTTCATTTCATTTCATAATGACATAAACTCATAGATCGGAATTTCTCAAATATGTCACACAATAGTAAGACATCACATTTCAAATATAAATCAGTATATTCACCTAAATTCTTAATCCCAAATTTAGCCCACACATTTAAAGCGTGATTGTAATCGTCAGTAGACACTGTATCGGATGTGAGTTTATTATAAAAATTTAAGCGATCTGGTAACTGAGTTTCTGCATATCGTTTCCAGGAGTCTATAGAATCATAACAATATACACCTTTCCTAAGGCATAGTTGAAATAAATTTTCATCGGTGAAAAAAAATATTGTAAATGCTTTAAATCATTGGAGTCCAGTGTTTTTACTAATTTGTTTAAGCTCGAACTTAAGAAATTAAAAGAATCTATAAATTTTAATTGAGCAACTTTCTGAGAATTAAATGGGAAAAATTTAGTGAAAGAAATATATTTTTCCTTGGTTCTTGGAATTAAATTGATTCGACAGCTAACACTTGAAAGTTCTTTTATAAATAAATGACAATCATATCCTGAAAGATTATGAAAAGTAATGGGAATAGATTTTACAGACTTATTATTTAAGTTGCATGAATTATGAGCTTGACCGATACAATCATTATTATAATATTTTTTTTACAAATATGACATACTGTAGCAGTCTTAAATGAAAGAATCTCTTCATTATTCAACGGGGACATGTCTCTAGGCGACGATAAAATGTCATATAAACTTTCTAAATCCTTAGCAATAGATTCTACAAATTTTTTTGAACAATTTGGACCTCGATGAGATACTAAATTATTAAGTTCTGGATTAGTCTCGCAGCATATATAAGAGGCGAAACAAGTTGTTTCATGAATTTGTATGCTTTCAACATACTGACTTTTATTTTTATCTGAATATTCACGAAGTAAGCTTTCAAACTCTCCATAAATAACAATAGGTATTCTTTGAGTCCTTATATAATTAGAAAACCGAAGCGATTCTCTTCTGGGAGCACTGTTTGCATTCGTGCACAGTTATGATTATCTAATTTTGCTTCTGAATCAAAGTATATAAAACATTCATCACATAAGTGAATTTTAGATTTGTGTTTTGTCAGTTGATCATGAACTAATCGAGCAAAATTGTTTATTAAACAGAAATGACTTTGCCTGCTCTTTCAATTAATAATAAATTTACGTGGGTCAGTTTTCGTTGTAAAGTTTTGTATAATGGTACAGTAATTGTGTTATTTTTTTCTAAACCATAAACATTTACACTTATATGCGGTTTTTTTTTCGAATTTTTTAATGTCATCAAATGTTGGTGGGAAAGATATACCATTTATATTTAATAATTTAGAGTAATGGGGATATGCTGAAATTCTATTACTGTTATACCGTGCTGGATGCATATGTGCTACAATACACCAGAGAAAACAATGTCTGTCTTTATTGTAAATGTTAAGACATGATTTTGTTTTAACAATTTTTACCGGTAAAGATATGTAACTACCAGCTTTAAAGGGATTATACTTAACTATATTCATTTCCAAATGATTAATCGACTCTAAAGCCCAACCAGATTCTGATAATTCAAATTCTGTACACTTATACAGCAATTTCTGCACACATTCTTCAAAAAATAATTTTATATTAGTATTCCGAAAAATCACTCAATTCACAGACAATTCTTCATTTTTAGGTAACTTGTACAATACAAAAAGCTCAAATTGTATCTTATTCGATCGATGTTTTAACCGCAATGTCTCAATAATCTTGTAAATCATGCTAGAAATATCTGATAAAAATATCTCGGGTGATATGTTATCTAAACTCATTGGATTAAATCTGTAACTAGCAATTCTATTTTTGAAAGCAGTAGCTATTATTTGCACACAATTAAATTCAGTACTCAACAAACAGTTTGATTTATGTATATTACTTTTCTTATGTGATGAATATTTTTGGACATAAATCTTACAATCTGTGCAAAATTTCATTTTTGGTTATGTAGAATAGAAAAAGTAAAGCAATAATTCATAAATTTTACTTTAATAGTATATTCACCAAAAATAAATCTTTTATATATTTATGTTGTTTAAATTTTGATTTAAGTACTTCAAGGTCAAAATTGTTGGTCTAGAATTTTCAAAATTAAGTTTCAAGGTCACAATTACAGATCTGGATTTTTTTAAGTACTTAAAAAATAAGATTCATGGTCATTTAAGCTTTGAGATTAATTTATTCGAGTTTATTGGCTTTTTGGTTTTATTTATTCGAGTTTATTGGCTTTTTGGTTTTATTTATTCGAGTTTATTGGCTTTTGGTTTTATTTATTCGAGTTTATTGGCTTTTGGTTTTTAGATTTTGGTTTACTGAAAGAAATCACACAAATAATGATTAAGAAAATATATAAGAAAAGTACTTATGCAAGATTATATTTTATTACAATTATCTGAGGAAACAAACATTAAAAATACATACTTAAATTAAAACAAAAGAATATAGAATAAACTGACGAAGTGATCTTTACAAACCTTTGTCTATAAAAAAAAAATGTTTTTTAATCAAATTTATACATTATAACAATAAAAAATAAAAAAAATATGATGAGTCCTTTAAGCAAATTGTCGTAAGACACTTACCTAATTTTTAAAATACGTTAGACTGATAGAGTATCGGCTGTATCTGCCGATAATCTTCTTTAGCAGCGGTCACAAGTTTTGTGACTGCTTTCCATACCGGACTGCTGTTCTCAACAGCCGATTTGAATGTAACTAGGGCCCGTTTCCAGCGGTCGGTGCTGAGCGCCTGCTGAGCGTCCTTCCACGTAGTAGTTGCCCTGCCGGGTGGGATCCCGCTGGAGTGTATAACCGGAACCGCTACGTCATGATAAGAAGCTCCGCAACGCAGCCGCTCGGAGGAGTTCACCACCGAGTTTAAGCTCGTTCTGAAATTAAAATGATTATCATTAAATAAATAAAAATAAAAATAAAAAAATAAAAAAGCCTTTTATTTGACCAAGCCACATTTCATCTTAGTTACTAGAGTTAATTTCTTACTAATTGCTAGGTGTACATACTTAAATTTCTATTTACTATTAATACTAAATACTAATACTAAATGACTTATTTCTAGTTATCTTATTAATATGCAATTAAGCTAGGTCCCCAGATTGGGTAAAGGCCTCCTCCAAAGATGCCCACTTCTCTCTATCCTGTGCTATTTGCCACCAATTTGAGCTAGCGACTTTTTTGATCTCATCGTCCCATCGGGTAAAGGGTCTTCCTCTGCTTCTTTTTCCTTGAGGTCCTTGCCATATGCTGGTATTGTAGGTCCATCTTTTCTCTCTAAGCCTCGCTATGTGACCGGCCCACCTCCATTTTGACTTTTGAGCGTAGCTCAGAGCGTCAGTGGCTTTTGTTATTGCTTTGATTTTTGTGTGACGGATCTTGTCTAGTTTTTAACCTTTAGCATGCTTCTCTCCATTCCTCGCTGGCAGGTCGAGATTTTTTGCTTGGCTTTTAATGTAAATCTCCATGTTTGACACCCATATGTCAAGCATGGTAGGATGCTAGAGTTCGTTGTCCTAGTCTTCATATCTATTGGCATGTTACTTTTGAAAACTTCTTTCAAACTCCAGTATTTGTTCCACGTTCGTTGTATTCTTCTTTCAATCTTTAATAATTCGTTGTTTTCTTTTTCGAAGCTGATTGTTTTTCCTAGTAAATGTATTTGTCTGTATATTCCAGTGGATTTCCATTAGCTTTTACTTGCTTTTTGGAACTGTTAGTCATTGTCATGGTCTTGGTGAGATTGATTTCAAGTCCTACATTGGTACTAACTGTTTGTAGATCTTCAATCATGAGCTGCAGTTGTGAGCTTGACTCAGAGAGTATAACTATGTCGTCGGCGAAACGTAGATGACTTAGAAAGGCATCCCGTATGTAAATTCCATATTTGTTCCAGTTTAGTTTGTTGATGACGACTTCGAGTAAAGCTATAAATATTAGTGGCGACAAAGGGTCGCTCTGTCTCACACCTCTCTTTATGGGGAAGCTCGGTCCCAGTTTATCCAGCTTAATTCCACCTGTGTTGTTATTATAGATGTTTCTGACGACTTTTATATACACTTCGCTTACTCCCTGGTCTTTCAAGCTTTGCCAAATGCTGTCGTGAGATATCGTGTCGAAGGCCTTTTGGTAATCAATGAATCCGAGATATAGTGGTCTCTGTTGTTCACGATACTTCTCTATAATTAGCTCTAAGGTGTGTATATGATCCACCGTAGAGAATTCCTTCCTAAAGCCAGCCTCCTCTACGGGTTGTCTTGCTTCGATGACGGGGCTGATTCTTGAGTTTATAATAGCGAAGAACAGCTTGTACAGGGTTGGTAGTAGGCTTATAGGTCTATAGATACCTATTTCTTTTGGGTCTCAATTTTTATAAATTAAAATAATATTAGATTCGGAGCATTGTTTAGGAGTTTCCGATTTCTGTAATATCAAATTGAATAAATCGGCAAGTGGTGTTACCAGTATATGGTAGGCTGTCTTTAAAGCTTCGTTAGATATGTTGTCTGAACCAGGGGCTTTTTCTAATTTTAGGCTTTTTATTGCTCCGATGATTTCTTTTTTGTTAATTGAATCGATGTTCGCTTCGCTGTTAAAATCAGTGTGGCCGACTTGTAAATTTCCAGCTATGTTCATGATGTTGATTATGTCATGTTGATTGTCACATTGTGATTTTGTCTTTTCGTTTCTTTATATCTTTGCCAAGTTAGTTTTGTTGGATATTTTGATTATCTGTGGTCAATTAGTGTTCTATCTTTTTTATCGTCGTTGGTATTAAAAAACATGGCGAACTTCAATAGTGTGTTAATTTCTGTTTAATGAGAAAACCCAAAAGCACGCTTCCACTGCGCCAAATAAGCGCAAAATATTGGAAAAATATTGTAGTAATAATAATAAAGAAGAACGGTGCAAATGATTTGGAGATTATATTAAAATTCGTGAAAACAATTTACGACAATTTTTTCCTTCACAATAATGGAAAAATTGTATTTGCCTATTTTAAAAGAAGGCGACTCTTATGCCAAATGGAAGTTTAGGCTTATGATGTTACTTTAAGAAAAACAAGTGGAAAAAGTATTAGGGAGGGGATATGATTCAAAAGAAGATAAGGAGTTTGGTAAGAAAGATGCAGCAGATAGTACAATGTCTGAGCGACAAATATTTAGAGATTATAAGAGGTTCTAAAACGGCCTCGGAGATGATAAAAGCCCTGGATGGAATGTTTGAAAGGAAAAGTATAATGAGCAAAATGTATTTAAGAAGAAAACTTATTACTCTAAAATGTGCACCTGGCACAAAACTTCAAGATTTCTTTATGTGTTTTGATAATGTCGTTGCGGAGCTTGCTGGTGTGGGATCTACTGTAGAAGAGGAAGATAAGATATGCTATTTGTTAGCCGCTTTACCAATAGCATATGAAAGAGTGGTAACAGCGATAGAGATGTCGAGTGAAAAGATCAATATAGATTCAGTTAAAGCCAGATTGCTAGATGCGGAGATAAAATTGGCAACAAAAAGAGAACAGTCAGAAACACAAGAACAAGCTTTTAATTGTTATGTATGTGGCAAGCTGGGACACAAAGCTATTCAATGCAGGAGAAATTATAGATTTGGAGTACAATCAAATGGAAGGTTATATGGACATGGTCAAAGATATAGAGGGCAAAGAGGTAGAAACAGAGAGCAGGATGCGTGCATGGCCAGTGAAGATGATTTTATGAATGATGAGATGTTATTTACTGGTTACAAATATTGATGTCAGGTTACAATTACGATTTCAGGTTACAAATATTGATGTCTTGTGTAACAATATTATTAGTAATAAAAATTATAATAAGTTCATTATAATTCAGGTGCTACAGAAAATTTAATCAAGGATTGCCACAAACCTTTGATGTTTAATATAGAAAAGATACCAGAAACTAGAATTTATATAGCAAATGGTGAATATCTAGTGTGTAATGAAAAAGGTAAGATTAGGGTTATTTATTCCAAGTTACAAGTAAAAGTTACAGTTCACTGCCTAATTGTTAAAAATCTTTCTTATAATATAATATCAATAAGACAATTATTATCTAGAGGAGCAGAGGTTAAATTTTATGCTGATTTTGTATCAATATATTATCCATGTAATAGGGTTGTAGAAGGTAGATTACAGTCAAAATTATATACTATTGATTTTAAGTTATCTACTGAGGAATGTATGTTGAGCAAAGAGAAAGACATGACATTATGGCATAGAAGGCTAGGTCACTTTAATAGAAAAGGTTTGGGTTTATTAGGGTTACCAGCATCAAGTGAGAACTGCGATAGCTGTATGGAAGGAAAAAGCACGCGAAGAACATTCCCTGTAGCTGAAAGGCGTTCAAGAGAGGTAGGTGATTTGATACATTCAGATGTATGTGGACCGATTGCAACTACAACTTCTCAGAGTGAAAAATATTTTCAGGTAATTATTTACAAAATGGGAATACCATTTTGTAAAAGTAAAGTTATAAAAGCACAAAAATGAAGCTGAACAGAATTTGATAGATTACATTAAAGAGCTTAAGACACAGAAAGGGTATAAAACAAAAAAACTTAGATTAGAAAATGGAGGGGAATTTTCTTCAAATTATTTCAAGAACTTTTGTCGTAATAAACGAATAGTAATTCAGAATACTTCACCATATACTCCTATGCAAAATGGTTGTAGCGAGCGGTGAATAGGACGTTGCTAAATAGAGTGAGAAACAAGTTTGTTGAAACAAAATTACCAAAGCACTTATGGGGTGAAGCTATATATTGCTCAACGTATGAATTAAACAGATGCCCAAGTTGAGTATTAGAAAATAAAACCCCAGCTATGTTATGGTATGGTGCAAATGATTTAAGTAAATTGAGAGTATTTGGTGCAAGAGCATGGATGGTGCGTATACCGAAACTGAGTAAGCTTGAGGAGAGAGCAAAGTCAGTAGTTATGGTTGGTTATTCGCCTAATGGTTATAGATTATGGGACCCAGAAACCAATAAAGTATGTTGTTCTACTGATGTAAGGTTTGATGAGCGAAACATTAAGTTTAATAACACAAAAGATGAATATGAAAGAAGAGATAATGAAATTAGAATTTTTGATAGTGAAGGAAGTGTTGGAAAAGAAATAGTTGAGGATATAGTCAATGAACAGAGAGAGCCAGAGGAAGATTTAAATAAAGAAGAAGAAATGTATTTTGATCCAGATAATACTTTAGAGAATGAAGAAAATGTGCAAAAGTCAAGATTTGAAAGAGAAATAAAGAAACCAAAACGTTTAGAGGATTATGAAATATATACAGCATATTGTTTGATAACTGAAGAAGTGCCAAAAACATATGAAGAAGCAAGTAAGGATGAAGAATAGAGGCAAGCTATAGATAAAGAGATAGATTCGTTAAAGAAACTAAATACATGGACAGTTACCAAAAACAAAGGATACAAGGCTATAGACACAAAATGGATATTTAATATTAAAGATAATGGTATTAAGAAAGCGAGATTAGTTGTGAAAGGATTCCAATTGCCTGATAAATATTTTGAGACAAATTATGCGCCAGTAGCTAGGATGTCTACTGTAAGAGCATTTTTAGCACATTCTGTAGAAGAAAATTTACCTGTATACTAATTAGACGTACCTACAGCATTTTTAAATAGAATTTTAGAGTCGGAGATTTACATTAAAGTACCAGTTGGCCTACCACAAACTCTTAAAACAGGCCAATTTTAGACGAAAATTGAACGGTCGCTTTATTTTGTACCATAAACGCGATGATAAGCAGGCGAGTCAGCGATCTCAGGTCAGTGGTCACGTGATTAAGATTTCAACGGCTTGGCGTTACCATGAAGTGATGTTTGACAGTTGAATATCCGAAAACTGAACTGCCGTGCAGTCATATTTCGCAGGCGTAAAGTAGTAACTTTTATTGAACTGTTTTGAGTGATTTTGAATTAAAAATGTAAGTGATTGTTAATTTGTGCTTAGAATATTCAAGCTACATCATTAAAGACTTTTCTCAGAACAAAATTTCATTATATTTTCCGTTATTTTAGATGTGTGATGAAGACGAAGTATTTGAGTTTTTAGAAGATGATTTCAATAACGCTAAAAAGAAAGTAAGTGACAAAAATAATAGGAATGCCATCCGAAATTTGATCCAACCATTCGAATTGCAAGACGGAATGTTTATACAGCGATATAGGCTAACGAAAGAGTGTGTACTTGAGCTGTGTAATGAGATGAGACCGTTCATGACACAACCTACGAAGTCCACTGATTTGAGTGTAGAAGTCAAGGTTTGTAGTATATTATAAACATATTTATATCATGGAACTAAATATGAAGTATTAAAAGGACTTAAATTAACAATATAAGGGAAACTTAATATTCTA
The DNA here is from genome assembly GCA_902825455.1 of Arctia plantaginis. Classification (NCBI taxonomy): domain Eukaryota; kingdom Metazoa; phylum Arthropoda; class Insecta; order Lepidoptera; family Erebidae; genus Arctia; species Arctia plantaginis. The sequence goes on along the minus strand of CADEBD010000323.1, from coordinate 279,770 downwards.
AATGTATTAATTCAGGTTTTGATCGCATTGTCATTTTATGCGACTGGAGCGTACCAAAGACCAACTGGGGACATAGCTGCACATTCTGTTGCCCAACAAACAGTTTCAGCTGTAATAGCACAAGTAACCCAGTGCCTTAATCTTCCACATTTCCGACAGAAATATATAAAATTTCCAAATAGTGATAATGAACGTAGAGCTACTATAGTTGGGTGAGTACAATTTACTTCTGTAGGTTTGTTGATATAATAGTCTGGTATGATTTATCAACAATTTTATTTCAGATTTTATAAAAAAAAACATATGCCTGGAGTATTAGGATGCATTGATGGGACACATGTTGCAATAAAACGGCCAGTGGAACACGAAGAACGTTTTTACTGTAGAAAACAGTATCGTTCTTTGAATGTACAATTGGTATGTGCCTTGCCTTAATTAATATGCTCGACTGTACAGATGGTGTAGTGGTTTAAGCGGTCAGCTCGCCGCGTCCTACTGTGCAATGGGTTGTAATGGGTTCGATTCCCGCATGGGACAACACTGTGTAATCACAAATCTTTGTTCTGAGTGTGGGTGTTCTTTGTGTCTGTTTCATGTATGTTTTTGAAGTCCCCAGTGACACAATGCGGGAGGTGTCTTTTTTAATAAAAAAAAACAATAACAAAAGAAATATATAATTCAATTAATTGTACATACATTGATTATGAAAAATGTGCAAAAATAATAATTAAACAAGTGGCTTGCATACAAATACACTAATCTATACAAATAAAAAAAATTGGAGTGTCTGTATGTAATATTAAAATAACCGCTTTTTACTAAATGCAAATGTATGTTTACACGGTACATATGCCAAAATAACATTTTTTACAATTATTGTCTGTCTGTCTGTCTGTCTGTTTGTTCCGGGTAATCTCTGGAACGGCTGGACCGATTTCGACGGCACTTTCACTGGCAGATAGCTGATGACATAAGGTGTAACTTAGGCTACTTTTTTTAGACTAGCTTCGCCCCGCGGCGTTGCCCGCGGTTATAACAACAAACGCGGGTAACACCGCGGGTCTTAGCTAGTTAATTAATATAATCAGTGTACAAGTGACACTTCAATCAGCTTATTTCTCATCTTCAGCTTCATTCAGCTTAGTTTTCCTCTTTTATATTTCGACTGCCGCAACGAACAGTATCGAACCTACAAATCACATACTTTACAGTACAACTGTTTAAAACTTTATTTTGATCTATTATGATTAATTATATTGATGTTATAAAAGTTATGCTCTTATAAGATAGCTTATTTTATGTGTTTTCGTGTGCCTGTACCTGATTTAAATATTTTATTTGTGTTTTATATATTTTTCATATTCGACGGTATACCTTGTTATCATCAACTGCAATTTCATCGAAAGTGGCAGATTCCATAATATTCGTGGTTTATAAAATTATAAAAAAAATCGAATATACCAGTTTCGATATTGTTCTTTGATAATCTATGTACGAATCTAAACTTTTGATACATTTCAATAGTTGGTTCATATGTGTTTTTTTATAATAGTTACCTTTTGAAGAAGGAGGAGGAGGTACCAAAGTTAAATACAATTTTTGTATTTTAAATAAGGCACATTTATTAATAATGAAACAAAAAATAGCCATCTTAGCTTGAGATCGATTAAGAGTAACGTACGAGTACATACTTATACAAAACGAATCAAATTATGCGTCACAGAATTAAATCACACAACATACATATCTAAACTTGTTTAAATTAATACTTTGTACTTATAACCTAAGAAAATTAAGTCATATTCATCATCATCATCATCAACAGCCTATACTAGTCCACTGCTGGACATAGGCCTCTCCACATGACATAGGACATAGGTAAGTCATATTACGTAAATTAAACAATCTTACCATGTAAACTAACATACCTACTCGTATGTGTTCAGTCTTGTTCTCGTAGGTAATTATTACAAAATTAAATAAAAATCCCTTCATTGGGTTTAAATTAGTACTTTGTACTTATACCCTAAGAAAATTAAGTCATATTCATCATCATCATCAACAGGCTATACTAGTCCACTGCTGGACATAGGCCTCTCCTTAGAAAGGAGGTAAGTCATATTACGTAAATTAAACAATCTTACCATGTAAACTAACATACCTACTCGTATGTGTTCAGTCTTGTTCTCGTAGGTAATTATTACAAAATTAAATAAAAATCCCTTCATTGGGTTTTTAACAAAAAATAAATGCTAACAAATGCTGATTGCTCATAAAAAAAATGTAAAAAGAAGTACTTTCATAAAAATCTATTTCTAATATCTTAGTATCTTCATCACTTCCCGAAACATTTTCAATTTGACACCTTTTAAGATTTTTAAAAAAGGTGTGGTATTGCTTAGGTATACCTGCTTCGCAAAGACTCATTAAGTCTTTATATTTAGCTTCCGGAATTAGCAAACTATCTGAATACAGTGGCGTCTGTTTCTTGTTGTGTATGACCAGACTCCAGAAATCCATGACTTATATCAATATTAAATTTGTTACTTGCGAACATGTAAAGACTGTATAACACTCTATTACGATTTTGTCCATTACAGTTTTCCGACCAAAACCTCATATCTAGTGCATCTCTAGATACCTTACGTTCAATGAAATCTAACAAGCAACTACCTTACCTCGTTTGCTCCTCGTTTACCAACATTTTGTGGCCATAAATAGCAAGAAGCCTCTTTAAGCCCAGCGTCGAAAACTGTCAAATGCATCCGTGATAACTTTATTTTATAATAAAAAGGAGACACTTCGCCAGAAGGGTAGTTCAGTAATTTCTGGAAGTCGAATGTAGCGCAAACTATTTTTGATGCACTTTGAATGGATTCTTCTTTATCTCTATGTGTTTGTTATGAGCCTGTACGTGTTCTTCAGTGGGATGGAATTACGTTGCTAAACGTGTGGCACTTGTCGCACAAATCTTTTTTCGGAATAAAAAATGCAATGTTTATGTGCTCGTTTACAATATTTCGGTATTGTCTTTCAGTCTCTGCTTTGTTATTATATTTAGATAATTCAGACCAATCTTTGTACATTGCAAACATCTTATTGAAACTCAAAGAGTTGTCTAAATACAATTTACTGGTATTTTTTCTGATGTAGTGAGATTCAACGGGTTGAAAAGACTTTACGTGGTCAGTAACACTTCGTATCATCTCGTCGTCCACCTTTTTTGGGTGATTTACATGTTTCCCTCTATTGTCACTGCTAGTAATTCAAGAGTGCCACAGTACATCTTCAAACACACTTGCTGAGCCTCGTAGGTGGAATCATTCGCAGGCAAAGGTAAGTAACATTTTGTAGTAAATTTTCTTCTAGATGGTTTTTCAGTTGTCATTCTTTTTTTATCGAATCTTTTAGTAAATTTGTTTATATACTCCCACTGCTTAGTGTGATCGGATAACCGACAAAACTCATTAAAAATGTTTTTTCGAATTTCTTCACTAAACTATTTAGTGCATTGCAGCTTGCAGGTATAAGGACATGGTGGTTTAATGATTTTAGCTGGAACGGTTTTACCTTTTTTTGTAACATATTGTTGCCCAGAATTATTCTACATTTTTGTACGAACATCAACCCACTCTTTGACATGTCGTTTTCGTTTACGACCAGGATCAATTTTGTGTGTTGGTATGCGCTTGTGTGAAGTAGATAAAGTAGGAGTAATACAGCAGTCATGGTAGGATGTCGAAATCAGTGAACTTATACTTGGGATGTTTACTGGGTCGTCAGTTACAGATGGCGTTGTTTCAATGAGAGGGTCTCGTTGGGAAAGGAGCAACTGTGCAGGCGTACTTTCTTCATTTACTGAACTGACTGAAGATCCCGTAGGCGTCCCTACAGGATCTTCAGTCAGTGGTGATCCGAAATTAAGGTCTTGTGAGGAGAGAGGTGAAGGCATTGGTGTACCTTCTTCACTGTCAAGTATAATATTGTGGGAGTCATTTGCCAGACTCTCATTAGTCTTGTCTTCGTCGGCTTGTGAAGTGGGAAACACATCATATAGTCGTTCTAATGCACAAGAGATTCTAAAACAAAAAAGAACATAAGTAATTTCATATCTTACTTGAATTATTAGATGAAAAGAAGACCCAATAAAAAACTGTAAACAATCGAATATGTAAATAAATCTCATCTAAAAAGTATTCAGCGTAGAATAATATAATAACTGGTAGATTCGATAAATGTTTTCCATAGTATACAATCGAAAGTATCACATTCGATAAATGTCTTACTTATAATGTACACGTATACTATCGAAAATGCCACTTTCTATATTTGTCAACAATAAGTACACTTGGAACACTATCAAATCTACCACACTCGATAGTTTAACTTGCTAACCGCCATGTGGACACGAGTAAATCATAATTATTAGTTATTTCAAAAGATCGAAGAACTAGACATTAAAATGAAACATATTTTCAATATTACATAAATAAATTGTAAAGAAAATGTACGCTTACCGGGATGATCGTAATTTTTATCGTTGGGTGTGGTTTCACAACTCTGATGTTGTTCTCTTTTTTTAACTAAATCAACCATACATCTACCTCGACTATTCATTTTGAAACTTATAATAAGAAATAACAAAACACTAATAACGAAACTATGAAATATAAACTTCTTAAAACTAAACGAAAACAACCCGCACTCCTCTCTCACATCACGGCGAACACTAACGATTCAGGCAGTTACGGAGTGTGCGCGCGTATCGACACATACGAACACTATCGAACGTGTAACATTCGATGATGTTCGCAGCTGAAAGTGTCAAGTATCGATTCTATTCGACTCAAAACTTGTTTAAATACATTTATTTTCAAAATTGTTTTTATTGTTTCTAAAACTATATTATATGCACTATCGATTGGTACAATAAAAAAAAAAAGTTTTTTTTCAGATTCGATACTGTTCGTTGCGGCAGTCGATTTATATTAGATTTCTTAGATTGTTGCGAGAAGTTATTTCTGAAACAAAAAAAATATTGCCTCTATAAGTTATCAAAAGACTGATTATTTTTAGGTATGCAACTCTGACATGGAAATAATTAGTGTGGATGCCAGCCATGGGGGAGCAACTCATGATGCCTTTATATGGGGTCACCATCCATTAAAAGCTATTATGGAACAGTTAAATAACACATGGTTTTTAGGTTTGCTAAATGATAATGTAGTAGCTTCATTTGATGTTTCCTGCAAAACAAATTAGCTATTATTTCAATGTTTTTGTAAACTATGATATTACCATTGTGATCAGTAGATTGTCTTGTAAATTATAAGAATTAGATCTATTATTTAGAGGGCAACCGCCCTATAGGTATAGGTAATAAAAGAACAATATTAAATAATTGAGAACTATAAACCTTTTTTTATTTAAAACATTACTTACATGAGTAAGTTCTGTCTCCACTGATACTTGGATTCCTGGGAGACCCGAGCCGAGGTCTTCACCAAGAATTAACAGAAATTTTAATTCTATCTCTGTCAATTCAGGTACTGTGGAAGGTTCACCTCCAGTGCTTAGGTGAGATGCCCTAATACTGGCACACTTTCTTTTTATTCTGCCTTTGTAATCTACCCAATACTGAAATGAAGAGTTGATTGAACATTTAACATATACATATTATTATAGTAATACGTAAATTCTTTAGTAAATATAGGTAGCACCAACTCACATTAGACCAACTTTTCCAATCTTTGATAGCACCACCCACGATAGAGTTCAAATATGCAGATACTTCTGTCCACATTCGCCGACATGTTGCGCAAGCTTGAGCACTTTTATTAAACCCCACAGCAACATCTCTGTGAGTATTTAAGAACTCCCACATGACTTCTAGTTGCTCATATGAAACTCTTCTGGACGTCATTGTTAACGATGAATACTTTTCAAAAAATATTTTTATTCAAGTAAGAATTTCAACTTCGCCTCGGAAACTTATTTCAAATTTTTTATGCTTTCAACATAACATATGTCGTTCAAAAATAGGTGACATCTTGGTAGCGTTTATTTTAAACATTATTTATTATTATTTATTTAAGTGGCTAAAGCTCCAAATATCTCAAAAGATGTTATTTATGTTTGATTTTAGCGAAAGAAACAAAGTTACTTCAAAGTACTTGATACTGAGCAATAATTATTTAAATAATTAGATTCTAGGTTTATAAAACCGGAAAACCGATAACAATTATGAGAAGGATTTTAGAACGTTTGTTTTATGACATTAGTATAGGTGTGTTGTTGCCAAATCGACCAGAGATAATTATTCAGGTCAAAAATTGATACATTGCAGTTCAGCCGAAAAGGTTCATGGTACAATTAGAAAACCTGTCAGGTTATCTGTAAAGTTGAGCTGCTCTGAATTTGGCAGTTATTTGGAAAGTTCATGGTAGGCCCCCTGAAGGGATAAATATAAATGGAAATACAGTATTGAAGTTAAATAGAGGGTTATATGCTGGAATAAACAGTTTAATAAAATAATGATAAGAGAAGGTTTTAAAAGGTCAGGTTATGATTTTTGTTTATATGTAAATGAAAACGCAAAGCTATTAGTATATGTTGATGATATTCTTTTGATGGGGAAAACAGAAGAAGTAGAAAGAATCAAACAAGTATTAAGTGAGAAATTCAATACCAGAGACTTAGGTGAAATTAAGAGCTTTCTAGGAATGGAAATCGAAAAAATAGAAAATGGAATCAAGATAAAACAAACTAAACAAGTAGACAAAATACTTAAAAAATTCAATATGACAGAGTGCAATCAGTCAAATACACCTATGGAAGCAGGATTAAATGTTAATGAAAATGAAGAGATTATTGATGTTCCTTATAAAGAGTTGATAGGATCATTATTATTTAAATCGTCCAATAGTAGACCAGATATAACATATGCTGTTTCATACTTAAGTAGATTTCTGGATAAACCAAAAAAAAAGTACTTGGAAGGCGGGAAAAAGAATATTACGTTATTTGAAAGGTACTAAAGACAAAGGTCTGGTATATGAAAGAAGCGAAGAACCTAAAGAGGTATTGACATATTCAGATGCGGACTGGGCCTCAGACAAACTAGACAGGAATAGTACTAGTGAATGTATAGTATTCTATTGTTCAAAACTTATTTCTTGGTATTCAAAGAAACAATTATCGGTAGCTTTATCAACCGCAGAGGCGGAATATTTAGCAGGGGCGTTAGCAGTTTGTGAAATAGTTAATTTGAAAGGTGTCAGGTCTGAACTTACTTCAGTAAATATTCCTTGTAGACTTTTAATAGATAATCAAAGTACTTTAAAGCTGGTTGAGAGTTATGAGAATAGCAAAAGATCTAAACACATTGTTATTAAGGCTCATTATATAAAAGATGTAATTAGTAAGAAAATTATTTCATTGTCTTATGTTCCTTCTAATAAGAATGTATCTGATATATTCACTAAAGCATTGTCAACTAACCAACATAATTATTTAACTAGCAAAATGAATGTTATTTAAAAGTAATGTTTAGAAATAAGAATTATATTGATAGGCAGGAAGAAAAAGTTTATTTTAGGGTTAGTTTAATTTAAGTTGTGGAAGAAATAAGTTAATTGAATTTAAGTTTGGTTACATTAGTTTATTTGTTAACAATTTCAATTATGAAATTGAGCAGGGGTGTTGGATATTTTGATTATCTGTGGTCAATTAGTGTTCTATCTTTTTTATGGTCGTTGGTATTAAAAAACAAAAGTAAAAAAACATGGCGAACTTCAATAAGTTCGCCATGTTTTTTTACTATTGAGTGTGTTAATTTTTGTTTAATGAGAAAACCCAAAACCTTTAGCCTTTCTATCCAGGTTTTGCTTGTTCTGAGTTCTTTGTAGGCCTTTTTCGTGCTACCGGTGAGCTTAAGATGTTTTTCTATAGTGTTGCGTCTATGTTTAACATAGTCGTTTCTAGCTAATAAATAAATATATAATTTATTTATTAGCTTGTAGAGTGCAGAGAGTTCATTTTTCATTGAATGTGATTTATTTTTAGGTATTTTGTAGATCTTTCCTTCTTTGTAAAAGAGATGTCGTCGTTCCGATAAAAGCGTATGTCGTTTGCATTCCTTTCTTGTTGCTTGGACTGATCTTAAACTCGTGGTAATTGCCTTTGTAATGTTATCGTAATAGGATTGTACTGAGGTGTTTTCATGGCAGACACAGTAACTAGATAACATTTCTGATAAGGTTTCCCTGTACTTCGAAATTTCATCTACATCTTTTAGTTAGTTTGTATGTTTGTTAGTGTATTTAATTCTACTTTTCTTATGGTTAGTTAGTATCATTTTGGCTTAGATTATCCTATGGTCTGACTGGAAGTTTAAGTTCATGGTTCCAATATCTAGAAAAAGTTTCGGTTTCGGTTGATAGTATATAGTCTATTTCGTTTTAATTTTTTTTGTCAGGAATCTTCATGTCCATCTTTTGTTTGGCTTTTTTTTAAAACATGTATTTATTATAGTTAATTTATGCTCCATTGCGAAGTCCACTAATCTCTGGCCTGTTTCGTTCCTTATTCCATATATGACTTGTTTTGTCACTAGATGTTCTTCTTTCTTAGGGAATCCGATCTTTGCATTTAAGTCTGCCATTAATATAATATTATTGTGTGCGATATCTAAAGCTTTCAAATCAAATCAAATCAAATAATTTATTTTGCGAACATGGGTATACATATTTAGGTGTTAATAAAGGTACAACAATGAGCAGCCACATTCTACCTCAAGGGATGCGAAAAATATATTATTTTTTACAAAAATACATAATAAAAGAAAAACACAGGTATAGTAAATTTGCGTAGTCAATCTATGATATAATAAATTTATTAAATAAATGTCAGCAATTTCATGTCAAAACCATGATTTCCCTTTATACAATTTTGTCATTCATAAAGTCAGTAACACTGTAATAACATTTCGCAACCAAGATATTTTTTAATTTATTTTAAAAAAAGTCAATATTAAATTTTTTAATGTAGGATGGCAGTTTATTATAAATTTTTGGCGCAATACATAGCAAACTTTTACTCATCATCCTTGTTTTAGCGCTGTGTAAGCACAATCTATTGTCGTTGCGCCGGTTTCTTTTTACAACGTCAGATAGGCGCTGAAATAGGTCAGGATTTTTGTGTACAAAAGAAGCCACCTCCAGTATGTATAGTGACGGAAGCGTCAGGACGCCATACCGGACAAAATACGGCCTACAGCTATCAGTCGATTGCAGACCAAACATGGCTCGAACGCAACGTTTCTGAGTCTTAAAAACCGCTATTTGTTGAGTTTCCCCAAAAAATTATGCCATATCGTAACATTGATTCCGATAGACCGTGATTGGCAGTAAGGACAGCATCATTATCAACAATTCCCGACAATTTGTACAGTGCGTATGTAGAACTACTGATTCTTTTGCATAGTTGAGCTACATGTTCTTTCCAATTTAACTGTCTATGAAAGACCAAACCTACAGATTTCGCAGTGAATGCTTCTTTTAACGCATGATTATTGTGACTGGTTGTAATCGGATTGTGCACCTTGGGTCTTTGACTAAAATGCATGACTTGTGTTTTATGAAGATTAATTTATGGCCAAGTCAATGCTTTTATTTTTTCTAAAACCTTTTTGTTCTGGACATAGTAATGTATTAGACTCTAAGTAAGAGTACAAATTATTATGAATGTATTTCTCAAAAACCTTAGAAATAATACGAATCAAAGCAATTGGTCTATAAGATTCCATCAACTCTTTGTCCTCCTTTTTAAGCAAAGGTTTTATTATTGCCGTTTTTAGCTTATCAGGAAATATACCACTGCTTATACATAAATTTAATATAAAGCTTAAGTGGCCACAAATGTTTGGACATACTGTTTTAATAATCTTAGTCGATATATTGTCATACCCTACACTAACTTTTAAACTTTCGCGTTCCATGATAATTAATATTATTTAACGGGAATTAACGCGATCTCTAATTTTGGGTATTACATACCTCTGGTTTGCCTGACGTTTCGACCAGGTTGCACCGGCCGTGGTCACAGGCTGACTGGCTTATCGGCGCACGCCCTCCGTCGTCGAATCCGTGAAGTAGAAGGCTCTTCCTCTACCCGCGCATTTTCGATATTGTTTTTGTGTCGCCATGTACCGTCACACACCACACTAACAGTGTCCCTATTCTGTAAGCAAACCGATGAGTCCCTATTCTGGTGTTTAACCGATTGCGCAGAAAAGCGAGGTGGTATGTTTTTTAACACTGGATTCCACGCTGTAGATAATTTAAAACCATCTTCCCGATTGAAAGTTTTATGCTTTTTAATCTCAATCGCTTCACGTACAACTCTTGAGTAAAAGTTACGTTCGGTGGAGAGGACTTGCGTGCGGTGAAATTCAATCCAGTGGTTGATGCCTGCATCGAGTGCATGTTCTGCCATCGCTGATTTGCTCGTCTGTCGGTTCTTCACAGCAGCGATATGCTCTTTGACCCTTTCTGCAATAGTCCGCTTAGTTTGGCCTATATATGAGCTTCCGCAGCTGCAGTCTATTTTATAAAAAGGCAGAGGCAAACAAGAGGTATGTAATACCCTAAATAAGAGATCGCGTTAATTCCGTTAAATAATATTAATACCCTACACTATTCGTAGATTTCAGTCCATGTATAATATTTTGCATGTCACTTGGTATGGTAGGAGTCATAAAAATAGAATGCGTTGTAGTCAAAATTGTTGATGTCACACTATTGTCGTAATTGGATATAGGTTTAATTTTGTCAACAAAATAATTATTCAAAGCATTAGCGATTGCACTAGGACTCGTAACAACTACCACTGTTCTGCGGCCGGAAATGGCCGGTAGCGACAGTTGTTTTACCGCGGTCGCAACCTTCTGCGAGGAGGTAATCTCGCAGAAGGAGGCGGCGGAGAAGGCCCGGGAGGACGACCTCCACTCGGACCTGATCCGCCGCCGGCGAACCGGGCGGCGGAGGCGCGCTCACCTGCGCCTCATGCCGCCCTGAGTGTGGCCGCGGGTTGACGGGATGGGTTCTAACCTCCACCCGCATTAGTTTGGCCAGCTGCGAGGGGGCGGCGTCCGCGTGTGCCGGACGTCGCCTAAAGAGAGGGTCCACTGAGATGGAGCCCGCATCAGGAGCGGGCCGGCGCTGGGAGGGGTCCAGAAGGCGATAACTACCTGGACCCCTCCTAAACTGGAAGCGCAAAGAGGGCACACCGTGTGGTTTTAGTCGGTTCGAGTCCGACACACCGCCCCGCCGAACGAGAGCCCCGGCGGGGTGACGGTCCGAGGGGATTTCCACACGTTAAAAAAAAAAAAAAAAAAAGTAGACAGCACAGATTGAAAGTTTTTTTATAGTGTGCTTTAAAGGAACCTCTACTGTGACCCACATAACCTCAGAATCATTACTTTCCCAATTTTGTACCCTAACAGAAACAAGTTCCCGTGACATCGCAATCATAACCCCACCACCATCTTTTTTAGTATTTTGCGAACATATTCTATCCTTACGGTAAACAACATATCGACTATCAAACAACTCGGTGTTGGATATGCTTGCATTTAGCCATGTCTCTGTAAAAACAAAAATCTTATAATTAGAGATAATAACATTTTTTTATAAATATGCAGTCTTTGTCCTTAGTCCTTGTACAATTCGATAATATATATCAAGCATTTTTAAAAACAATTTTCCAGAACATTCGTAACAAACACTTTGGGTAAATTTATTTAATAAGGTTAAGACTATCTTCACTCCTAATAAATATAGCTTGGTGGTTTTTGTCTTTACGCACATAAACCCGTCCGTTATGAACCCATACAAACTTGTACGACAACACTTTAGCCTTTTTCCGTACAGCGGCATGCAGGTGCTTATTGCTTGGGGTCAGATGCTCGCTGACAAAAACCGGCGATCGAGTACCGCCTATACCAAGACGTTCGCAGGGTTTAGTGCTCATCGGCGGAGGACTTATGGATAACTCTAACGTTACATCTTAGCGAACCTAAGATATGTTATAGAATTTATATTTGTGTGGTGTACATATGCAGCGACAATCGGGGCAGTCCGTTAATGGTACAACTGAACACTTTTTCAAACAACCTTTGTGACTTAGTTCTTAGACATCCCGCAGACAAATTTATTGTCCTGGGAGACTTCAACCAACCTAATATTGTTTGGCAGCCAGCCGCCAACAGTTGTTCATTGGATCCGAGTAACCTACAAGGTGACATCCAGACTTATCTCATAGACTCTTTTAACATCTGCAGCCTTTCGCAACATAATAGTCACAGTAATAATAATAATAGGTTGCTGGATCTGGTATTGTCAAATAATGAGGTATTCGTCTTGCGATGCATTGACCCGCTTGTGCCAGAAGATCCACATCACAGAGCGTTATGTATCACAGCGAACTTTTTTGAGCTGCACAGCCTATCTTCTCGTCCGTATCGTAAGTACTCCTACCATTTGGGTGACTATTTCGCGATGCAAGTTAAATTAAATCATGTTGATCGCGAACTGAGCTCTGGGTCACTTGAAGACGCTACCACATACTTCTATGACACTATCAATAAACTGCGTAACGTCCACATATCAAGTAAGATCGCTAAACCTCATGTTAAATACCTACCTTGGTACAAAATCCCACTGATAAAAATAATAAAAGAAAAATCCAAATACCATTCCAAATAAAAAAAAAAATGGCATAATGGCCTTTGTAAAATTACGGCAGCGGGTCAAAGAGTTAGAAAACCAATTATTTATTAATTAGATATCTAACAACAAAAACCAACGAGCCTTCTGGCGTTATGTTAAGTCTAAACGACAATCAAATCAATATCCAACTGTGATGCAATTTGGTCAGCACTCCACTAGCCATTGTGAGGAGATATGCGACATGTTCAACGAATATTTCTATTCCAATTTCTGAACAAGCCCTCACGACAGCTCTCCGCTGAACAGTGAGCAGAACATTTAACAGGTCGCCTCATGCCTCATTACATCCATCAAAGTCAGCAAAGATGAACTTTATAACTTGTTAAAACATGTGGATACTAATAAGCCGGCTGAGCCGGACGACATCTAGTCTGTATTGATTAAGGTTTGTGCCGATAGCCTTATCATCCCTCGCGTGTGTAACTGGAGCAATGAATATGGACGTGTAACGAATCCTTCTAAGACCCTAATTATTCTTGTTGGCAGTCCCGGGTTGGTATCAAGAATAGACTGGTCATAATTACCGAATATCATATTTAACGGTACTGCACTACCAATGAATACCTGTGTTAAGAATCTAGGTATTTATATTGATAATACCTTATCCTGGGGCCCCCAATTGCGAGAGGTCATATTTGGGACTAATCCCACCCACACGCCCACCACTGCAACTCCTGTACACCAGGATCCACAGCAGTGACCCACGAACACACCGAGTTATGACACTCGGGAAGTCCCAGGAAGAAATTAAACTGTCTTGGAACCCGCAACGAAATTAATCAGAAGAAAATTGGAGGAGTTGGAAATACAGTAAATCCACTTCCCTCCCTAGCAAAGCGGGAGACAAAATGAAGTAAAATGGGCATACACCCTTTTAAACAGGGAAGCACCACGGCCACAAAATATTACGGGTCCTACGTGAGCTATATTTGATTTCTATAATATGTATGGCAGAATGGCCTAAACGCACGGAAATTCACCCTAGTTGACACAAGATCCCCATAGTATACCGCCCCAGATGTCACCTGCAAGCTATTCAGCATTATATTACGTTCATTATACCAAAGACAACATTCCCAGAGAATATGATGAGCAGACTATTCATAGTGAGAGTTTGGTGTTAAGCAATGACACAATGGTGACTCGACTAATTTAAATGAATAAAGCTTGCTCTTAAAGTTACCATGACCCGTAAGAAATTGAGCGACACAGTGATCCACCTCAAGCCATGTCCTCGACAACCGTTCGCGAACAGATGGAAAGAATTGGTAGAGATGGCGCCCCTTGGATGATTCATCCCAGTGTTACATCTAGATATACATACATAATTATACTACTTCGTAGAAAAAATATAAAAAAAAACTAACAATTAGTTTTTTTATATATTTTTTATATGAATATTTAAAGAAAATTAATTTATTTTTTATATGTGGGTAGAATTAGGTGGGTTCGTTACCCAAGCCCCTATCTGCACTGACGCGCGGAATCTTACGCTTCCCTGGGTAGTCCTTAGCAATCAGCCAACAAGCTTCGAGTGATGTGGTACGGCCAATAATCCGTTGACCCTGTGGCATTGGCCGGAACTAGGATAGGCCGAAATCAGCCGATGATAATCACCAAGGGTGAACTTAAAACCCTGAAATCAGGTTTGGGTGGAACATTAACACTCTGTCCAAATTCGCACCGTGACTGCAGCATAAGGGTACACAACGGTAAGCGATAGATTCTCTCACATTCAGGCAGAAAATAGATTTCTAAGGTGCGGCAGTCACGGTTTAAAGCAAGCGGAAGGACTAAGAGAAATAAAAATAAGAAAAAAACATAATAAGAACAAATAAAAATAAAAGAACAAATAAAAGGCAAAAACACATTACTAAGTTATTAAGCATGTATGTAGGTAGGCACAGCAACATAATGCAGGTGATGGTGCGCTTTTATTCATGTGTAGAAACAATAAACAAGCACTATTAATACATAGGTTTTAGATGGTAACTACCTACGGCTAATTACATTTTGAATGATAGCGGTAACTATTACATATGTGGTATGATAAAGGTAATAAAAGCACAACTTACCCAGACACGGGGTTTATAATATTCACTAGTGTTTTAGTTTTATATTTACATTTTTTAGTTAATACGGTAGCAGGAAAATAATAACGGAATAATAAAATTAACGGAACTTGAATCCGGTCGTCGAGTACGTATTTCTGACAAGCTCACAGCAAGACAACGATGCGTAGAATGTTTCTTGTCGCGCGCACTGACCTCGCGGACTCCCTTCACTTTCACCGTTCCCCCCGCCCGGCGCCCACGCCCCGCCATCGCGAGTGCGGCGGCCGGTTTCACTATATTGAAGTAATGGAGCCACTGACAGTTTGTTTGTAAAATCATATTTTTAATAATTGTATTTAGTGTCTAATTTTAAGACTAGGTTTAAGTTTTATTTAGGATTTAAAATTAATTAGCTATAAGTTATGGGATTAAGCTCGTGAGTGAATAACTGAAATATTAATGCATAGCATTGTAACAGTACCCCCCTTCCCAGCGAAGGATTTTTCCGGGACAAAAAAATCCAAAACACACCTAACGACTAATACATATATGAGGATTACGAGGACATTAGTTTTAACTTTAGGTCTTTAACATGCCAAGCTCCCAAGTTGCGGCCATTCATGTCCTCTAATACATAGACTAGTGGCGACCTTTTCTCGAACTTTCTCCTTTTCTCGACTAGTGGCGAAAAATGCAGAGTAACACTCTGCATTTTTCGAACTTGGGTGCCACCGTTTTACTAAAACGTGCACCTTTATCACTTTGGAAGAAACAGCGCTTCCACACTTCGTCTCCCACATTAAATTCGACGTGTTTACGACGCAAGTTGTAACGTTGACACGATTTTTGGTAGTTATTCCAAAGGGAAACCTGTACTTTATTAAATATTTCGGCTAAGTAGCCAAGATTTTCGGCATAAATATCACGTGGCAAGAACATCATCATCATCAATCATCAACAGCCTTTAATAGTCCACTGCTGGACATAAGCCTCTCCTGAGAAAGGAGGTTTTGGCCTACTATACCACGCTGGCCAGACGGGTTGGTAAAGGGTTTGTGTCAAGTTTTCCTTCTCTCTGCAGTGCTGTTGTCCTGCTTAGTTTTTTCCCTTAGTCGGCTCTTACGACACCCACGGGATGAATAGGGGTGGTGACTCTGTGTATTCTTAATCCGTCACCACACGGACCTCTTTCGTGGCAAGAACAAAATCTCATTACTATTATCGTTATCAACATAGTGAGAACCACAAGTGACTACCTCCCTACCATGCACCAAGAAAGAGGGAGTGAAACCTGTTACTTCGTTCACAGAATTATTAATGGCGAATTGAATCTCCGGTAGGTGTAGGTCCCAAGTTCGATGATCATCATTCACAAAAGTTGATATTGATGTGATTATAGTCCTATTATACCTCTCAACGTTATTAACCTGAGGAGTATATTTAGGGGTAAATTGCGCGTTAGGGATTTTGTACTTATTTAAGAGTGCTTCCATTTCGCGGCCTGCGAACTGTGTGCCATTATCCATAATAATGGTTTGAGGAATATCATGAACTAAAAACACGTTATACTCAAGGTGCTTACAGACAGGTGCTGCAGTGGCTTGTCGTAGTGGGAATATTAAACAATATTTAGAGAAACAGAAATTAACAACGAAGATATAATTGTTCTGTTTTCTACTAGTAGGTCCGACCAAGTCTATGGAAAGCATTTGAAACGGGCGTGAGCAGTCTTTTGGTCTGCCCATTTTTCCTAAGGTAGTATGAGCGGGATGCTTATAAGCTAAGCAAGTGCTACAGTCGCCAACGAACTTTACTACATCTGCATACATGCCTGGCCAGTAATACTTTAAAAGAAGCCGTCTATAAGTCTTGAAGATCCCTAAGTGAGCCGCCGTAAGATTCGAGTGATTATTATTAATAACATCGTGTCGTGACTCTCTTGGTATAACTTCCTTCCAGCTAAATTCTGATGTGAGCGGATTTTTACTCTTCATGTTACGATAAAGTAAATTCCCTTCAATTCTATAGTTAGGGTAATTAGATGGAGAACTAATGCACCCATAATAAATATTAAGGTACCAAGTATCAGAGGTGTTAGCTGTTGTCACGATTGGTGTATTTAAGGTAGCAACTTGTATGCATCTAGACAAGGCATCCGGTATAATATTGTCCTTGCCTCGACGGTGCTTTACTATAAAATCAAATGACGATAGCCTTACACCCCAACGAGCGAGGCGTCCCGTAGGGTTAGTCAGGGATAAAAACAATTTAAGCGCGGAATGGTCAGTGTAGACCGTAAAAACTTTGCCGTTTTCCAGATAACACCGCCAGTGCTCTAACGCGACTAATACAGCGAGAGCCTCCCTTTCGGTAACACTATAATTACGTTCAGCCCCAGTGAGGGATCTGCTCATATACGCTATTGGGTGCTCTTCGCCATTGATGGTTTGTGAAAGCATACCTCCAACAAAGAAAGCACTCGCGTCTGTGTGGACGTCAAAACTGTAATTGAAGTTAGGGCAAGCCAAAATTGGTGCATTTACTAAATACGACTTAAGGGTATGAAAAGCCGTGTCGGCTTCAGGGGTCCACTCAAAAGAGCGTGCCTTTTTGCCACTAGAAGTGAGTCCGTTAAGCGGACCAGCTATCGTACTGAAGTTCGGCACAAAGCGTCTGTACCAGGATGCCGTTCCTAGGAATCTTTTAACTTCTTTTTTAGTTATGGGGGTGGGGAAATTCAAGATGGATTCAACCTTAGCAGGGTCAGTACGAAGGCCATTCTCGTCAACAACGTAACCCAGATAATGTAAGTCTTTTCTAAAAAATTGGCATTTAGCAAGATTAATTGTGAGATTAGCCTATTTTAGCCTTTCTAAAACACGACTCAGTAGTGAGACGTGCTCCTGAAATGAATTACTAGCAATAACTATGTCATCAAGATAACAGAAGACTTTCAGTTCAAACTCAGGGCCAAATAAGGTATCTACAAGGCGCTGTTGAGTAGCTGGAGCATTAGTTAACCCAAAAGCAGTAACCTCAAACATAAAAGTTCCTCTGCCAGGTACATAAAAGGCAGTTTTCTCACGGTCAGCTACAGCTATTGGAATATGCCAAAACGCTTTAGACAAATCGATGCTGGACAAAAACTTAGCATCCCTAAGATTGTCCAGTATCTCCGAAACATAAGGCAAGTTATAGGCGTCTTCTTTGTGACAGAGTTTAATTTCCTGCTGTCTAGACAGAAACGAGGTTTACCGTCTTTTTTTTTTAACTATTAGTACTGGAGAGGACCACGGACTTTCACATGGTTCTAATACATCTAGAGCCAGCATTTCATCCACCTGATCAATGATGATGTTCTTCTTTTCAGGTGATAAGCGGTAGTACCTCTGTCTAATAGGTGCTGCGTCACCTGTATCTATTCGGTGTTCTATCAATTGAGTTCTGCCGAGACCTTTCAATTCAAATGAGACTTGTCTATATTGTTTAATGATTTCTAGAATTTGTGCTTTCTGAGACGCGTCAAAATTATCATAACTTATTGTGGGTTCGCTAGGTCTAGAAGTTAAACAATGGTTAAGGACTCCTAGTAAATAAGGACTATTATTAGCAAGGAGTTTTATATCCTTAATGTTGTTAGGAAATATCTCGAATTTTGTCCAGAAATCAATACCCAAGATTAAAGACGTTTTGATTTCCGGCACTACATGAGCCTTGATAATATTGCATTTTTCATTAAAAAATACAGGCAAAAGCTTAAAACCCAATGATGTCATAGTTTGACCTCCGGCAGCAGTGACAGATATAGTTTCGGAGTCGTCAATTGGAAAGCAATATTTATATAGTAGTAAGTGTAAATTGTTGCCTATAATACTCACGGCAGAGCCAGAGTCCAACAGACCGTAAATATACAGAGATACGTTCTTATTATTTACTTTAACATATGGGCGAGGATCATTAGATGGAATAAAGTTTTTAATTGCAGTAACAGTGTTATAAGTATTAAAAATATTTTTAACCGACTTCAAAAAAAGGAGGAGGTTCTCAATTCGACTGTATTTTTTTTTTTTTTTTTTTTTGTATATTTGTTACGCGATTACTCCGGCAATTATAAACCGATTTGAATAATTCTTTTTTTATTTGGTAGGTCATACGTCAGAGGTGGTCCCATTGTCACATGGTCAGGATCTGATGATGGGATCCTGGGGAAATCGAGGGAAACCCTCAAATTTTGTAGGCATATACACTGTTTATCAGAAATTATCTTAATCTATGTAGATTTTTGCATCTAATGGTCACCATCTGATGTTGCTGAGCTGATGATGAAGCTGATGATGAATGGTTTAGGAGTATGGGATCTCTGTAACAAAATTATGTAATACCATCGAATTTGAATGTGTTTGAGTCTAATTAATAAGGACTCCGATCCTATGTGATATTCAGGGTCTGATGATGGAGACGGTAAATAGCCATGGGAACTCTGTAATAAAATAAAGCAATTCCTCCGTGTTTGTGCTCATTTGATTCGTCTCGACTAGGAGCTTCATGCTAGTCGATTTTTAACCAACATCAAAAAAGGAGGGTTTTTGATTCGACAGTATGTTTTCTTTTTAACCGACTTCCAAAACACAAAAGAGGAGGTTTTTTTTTATGTATGTTTGTTACGCGATTTCTCCGTCAATTGTGGACCGATTTTCAAAATTCTTTGGTCCCATTATCACCAATGCAGGATCTGATAATGGGATCCTAGAGAAATCGAGGGAAATCCTCACAATTATTGGGAATTTGACAGCCCCGACAACGTGTTTTAGCTACGAGTATTTCTTTAGCCAAACAAACCATGGGAACCGTCACAGACTGCGCGATGTGATGCGCAGAGAACTTGCAGTATTTATGTCACCACAGAAATTTTCGTTGTACTAAGAAGAAAAGGTTTAAATTCTATCTTGTTAAAAAAATTCGGATAGACGTTTTGTTGCTATGGATGGCATCGCATTTCGTTTGTAAGTAATTTTATACTTAATTTATTAAAATAGTTCTGGAAAAAACTCTTAAATTTTGTGTGGGTCAACTAGGTTAATTTCTAACATACCAGTATTAACCCTTCTAGTTGGAACTCCTTCTATAAAATATTGAGCATATTTGTTGAGAAGTCTCACTAAAGCTTCCCTATCTTCTAGATCAGTGTCAATTGAATCGGAAGTTATTATGTTCGGTTGCAACTCACGAGAATTTGACTGTTTCTTAGAAAAGAATTTAAGCTGATCTTGATCAGTTTGGACGATAATGTAATTTTCTAAGATATCCCTACCTATGATGACAGGTTCTGATAGGCAAGAATCCGGTACTACATGAAAGAGTAAGGTCTGAGTTATTTCACCTAGTTGTACTTCATTTAAAATTTGAGTATCACACCTTACATCATCACCCCCAATTCCAATTAGGTAACTACAGTTTCTTACTTAACATTACGGTACGTAGTGTTTTAAATATCGTACTTATCTACTCATTACAAACATATCCTACACTAAAAATGGTAAAATAAACCCTTTTAAAAAAAAGTTAAACCGACTTCAAACGACACCGACAAAGAGCACTAAAAATTAAAAAATAATTACAAATCTAAGTAAAAAACTATAATAAGTACCCTCACTGTAACAGGTAACATTATAATACCAATAGTCCCTTCTAGTATGTTTGCTAGTGTGTGTGCTAGGTTTTCGGTTCTAGAGTATAAGTTCTTATCGTATTTAGTTTTTAAGCTTTGTATATTATTTTTTAATTTTTAACAAACTGTCTTTAGCACCCTTAATATCAACTGCGGTGTCTAAATGGGACTCTAATATATCTTCAGAGGGAAGAGTTTTTATCTGTTTTATAATCTGTTTTCTGAGCTCTTGAACGTTGTCAGCAGGCACCCCACCTCTTATTTCAACTTCGTATTCAAGCTCTGTTTTTTGTAAGGATAAATATTTAATTTGTTTAGACATTATTGAAAGTAAATATTCAAGTAACCGGTGTTTATAAAATTTTAGGTATATTTGTTAAGTAATATTAGGACGCTGTCTGATATGTTGTGCAGTTATTCAGTTAGGTACTTAATTACATAAACAAGAAATAAATTTAAACAAAACAACTGACAAGATAGATGGTGGCTAATGAAACAAAACAGCCCAAAAATCAAGCTATATACATAAAAATAGGCATAAGAGACGATATTATTTTCAAATAAAAGCAAAGTCGTTTAAGTAGGTTGTTTGCTTAAATATTGTCCGTTCCGTTACAAAAAGTTATAGCGATTTTGTTTAAAACAATATCTTTAACAAAAATACCGTCACCGAAGAAAACTATCTACACAAATATTGTGAGTGCAAATAAAGGGACGTCTTAAAACCACGTTACGGGCGCCAATGTTACATCTAGATGTACATAATTATACTACTTCGCAGAAAAAATATAAAAAAAAAACTAACAATTAGTTTTAAAAGAAAATTAATTTATTTTTTATATGTGGGTAGAATTAGGTGGGTTCGTTACCCAAGTTACCCGTTATCTGCACTGACGCGCGGAATCTTACGCTTCCCTGGGTAGTCCTTAGCGATCAGCCAACAAGCTTCGAGTGATGTAGTACGGCCAATAATCCGTTGACCCTGTGGCGTTGGCCGGAACTAGGATAGGCCGAAATCAGCCGATGATAATCACCAAGGGTGAACTTAAAACCCTGAAATCAGGTTTGGGTGGAACATTAACACTCTGTCCAAATTCGCACCGTGACTGCAGCATAAGGGTACACAACGGTAAGCGATTGATTCTCTCACATTCAGGCAGAAAATAGATTTCTAAGGTGCGGCAGTCACGGTTTAAAGCAAGCGGAAGGACTAAGAGAAATTAAAAATAAGAAAAAAACATAATAAGAAGAAATAAAAATAAAAGAACAAATAAAAGGCAAAAACACATTACTAAGTTATTAAGCATGTATGTAGGTAGGCACAGCAACATAATGCAGGTGATGGTGCGCTTTTATTCATGTGTAGAAACAATAACCAAGCACTAATAATACATAGGTTTTAGATGGTAACTACCTACGGCTAATTACATTTTGAATGATAGCGGTAACTATTAGATATGTGGTATGATAAAGGTAATAAAAGCACAACTTACCCAGACACGGGGTTTATAATATTCACTAGTGTTTTAGTTTTATATTTACAATTTTTAGTTAATACGGTAGCAGGAAAATAATAACGGAATAATAAAATTAACGGAACTTGAATCCGGTCGTCGAGTACGTATTTCTGACAAGCTCACAGCAAGACAACGATGCGTAGAATGTTTCTTGTCGCGCGCACTAAGCTCGCGGACTCCCTTCACTTTCCGGCGCCCACGCCCCGCCATCGCGAGTGCGGCGGCCGGTTTCACTATATTGAAGTAATGGAGCCACTGACAGTTTGTTTGTAAAATAATATTTTTAATAATTGTATTTAGTGTCTAATTTTAAGACTAGGTTTAAGTTTTATTTAGGATTTAAAATTAATTAGCTATAAGTTATGGGATTAAGCTCGTAAGTGAATAACTGAAATATTAATGCATAGCATTGTAACACCAGCGTTGTTGCCATTCGTCTATGAGGTCATTATAGACATCGGACTGCTGTTGAAGCAATCTTGTAATTTTACCGCGATCCCGCGCGCCCAAAAAATCGCATTCCATGTTTTGTTGTCTTGAATAGTACATGGCTGCACGTCTCTGCACCTCGAGATCGACCGGAAGCACACCTGCCAACACCGGCAAAGCCTCAGTGCTAACCGTCCTATATGCCATGCACAAAAATAACAGTGCAAGTCGTTGGCCTTGTAACAGTTTGCGACGGACAGCGCCTACGGTCGCCCTATCGGCCCATACAGGTGCACCATAGCACATGGAACCTAAATAAGTAGCTCCGTATATGATCTTTAATGTATTAAATGATAGGCCCCATGTCGCAGTTGATATCCTTGTCAATGCACAGAAACTCTTTTTAGACTTTTCATTAACTATTTTAATATGTTCGATAAATGAAAAGTTTCTTTCTAAAACTAATCCTAGGTAACACACTGAGGTTTTATTTTTTACAGTCACATTGTCAAATCTAATGCTTGGCGATGATTTGAGGTTACCTTTTAAAAGTAGCTGGAAGGTTTTGTTGGGTGCAAAAGTTAAGCGATTACGTTCACCCCATTGAGATATCAAGTTCAAACATCTATTGGTTGATCTCTCAAGCCCCGCCCTAGTATCAGATTCCACCAGTAATAAGCCGTCATCAGCATACGCGTTCCGAGTACATCCGGATGGTATTGGTATCGCAAGAAAATCGTCGAAGCCGATATTCCACAAGTATGGACCTAGCACCGATCCCTGAGGACATCTTGCGAGCGCTTCCTGAGCGCTTTCGACACAGAATGATGACCAAGTCTTAGTTTAGTTGTACCTTGTGCAAAGTACGAAGAGATAAGGGAATAAATATTTTTAAAGCACCCCCGTGATTTTAATTTCAGCAACAGCATGGGCCACCATGCGTTGTCGAAGGCGCCAGATATATCTAAGAAAATAGCCACCACGTATTGAAATTTTGACTCTGTGACAAACTTTCTAACCGATATAACAGCGTCAGTTGTCGATTTACCCAACGTAAATCCACATTGTCTATTATGAAATTTAACTCCACCTGGCAGAAGCCGCGGCACTACAAGACGTTCTAAAAGCTTTCCTAACGATGGTAACAATGTGATTGGTCGGTAGGATTTAGGATCATCGCCACTTTTTGGTATTATACGAATATTACCGCACCGCCATATACGAGGAAATATTCCTTCAGCAATGCAACGTTTAAAGACAGTGAAAATCGTGTCACCCGAAAGTTTACAAGCTTCTTTTATCATTTTGTTAGATATTTTATCATCGCCCGAAGCCTTGTTTAGCGGCAATAATCTAATGATACCGAGAAATTCGTCTGAAGATGGTAAATCAGACATTGGAGACAGTGGTGGTTCGATGGCCCACTGCCTGATCTGTCGGTGATGATTTAGTGTCGCTTTCCGGCCAATCGTCAGGTACGAGTGATTCTTAAAGATATTCTGCTGTTTCTCTTACTCCTGTGGTACATCTGTTATTAATTTTGATGTTCTGTATGTATGCAAGGTCGATTGATCTATTTGCCTTAAATTCGTGATACAAAGGTGACCACGGGCCCTCTCTATCGAGTTTATCAACGAGTTTCTGAATTAAGTTTCCCTTGGATTTTTCCTCAGCAGCTCTGTAGTGGGACCTGGCAACTCTAAGAGCAATGAGAGCATTATTGTACAAATCTCCTGTTACGTTATGTTTTTTAATAGTGTTTAATTTTCTACGAGCTTTCCGGTAGCTTCTACGTAGTTCAGCTAATCTATCATTCGAGAGGTCAGTCGAAAATTGCTTGCATCGGTGGAATCCTTGCGAAGACTACGCAATTTTCTCCCAACGGCAACTAAAATTGCGCTTGCGCAATACCTCCTCCTTCCTATACTCGACTATGCTGATGACAGTTATCTCGATATCACGGAGGAGCAACTCGAAAGATTTATATTTGGATTACGCATATACGATCATATATCTGAATATCGCAACCAGCTTAAGTGGCTCCCAATTCGCCTTCGACGGAATGCTCATATTCTTTCCTTACTCTATAGAATTCTATTTCATCCGTTTACTCCAACTTATTTAAAGGAACGCTTTGTTTTCCTCGGTGACACACATTCAAGGTCCCTCATGCATTTGTGACCCGGAGGTCAGCAAGATCGCCCCTCACCTCGTTGTTTAGTGCTCTACCTTTGGCAGGCAAGGGTATGAGGTGGAACAAAGTATAGACACGAAGATAACACTTGCAAATTTAAGGAAAATTATAATTGGTAAAAACAGTCGGATATTTTTAAAATACTGTACAGGCAGTCAATATAATATTCACGTGATATGCGTTACGTGTATGTAAACTACCCAACTTTTAAATAACTAATATCCGTATCAAGGTTGTCTGGAAGAGATCGCCGTGAGCGATAAGACCGCCGATTGTTACGTCTATATATTTGTAATGTCTTAGGTGTTAACTGTAAACAATAAAGATATAAATAAAATAAATAATATAAGAAACAGAACATAAAATATATGTTACAAAATAATGTAGTATTATTATTGTTAAACATAAAAAAAAGATAGCAACTAAGTAATAGTAATTTGTATAGTATATAAGATAATAATATTATGTTACATATAGTCTTAAATTTGTACTTAGTCATAGGAAATGTATACCTTTTAATGTATAAAACGTAGATCTAGATTTAATGTGTAAAATGTATATATTAGTGTGTTTAGTGTGTAAATAAAAAATGTGCTTGAAGTGTTTTGAAACGTGTTTTGAAGAAATTGACACAATTCGACCGTGTCAACATCCGCTCCGTATTTATAAATTGTTAAATATTCTTTAAGTGATTTAATAAGTTGGTAAAAGTGATTAATTAACTTCAATTACTATATATTCCACCGTCTATCGTTTGTGATACTTTACAATAGTTTAATAGTGCATACAAGTGGATAAACAATTTCCAGCTCAGTAACGTTATTTACAAATATAATTCTCATCATAAGTACTAGAAGTTATAATAAACTCGTACAACGTATAATAACGTAACGTATAATAAAATTTACAGTGTCAATAGATTGTGCAATAAAACTACAAAATCTATGGTGAACGCGAAACAGTGAAAAAAGTTGTTTAAAAATGGACAATAAAAATTTCAAAATATAACAAAACTTTGACTGGTGATCTACGAAATCTTTGACAAAACAACTCAGTGACCAGTGACCAATCACCAACAAATAAGACAAAAAAAGTGTATAATTACATAGTGTTCGACATTGCAAAAAATTCCAATTAGATGAGTCATTTCTAACCGTTCTCGTTTGTTCAAATACTCCATCTGTCCAATGTAATGCTTAATTTAACTACATGTAGTTAAGCTTGTTTGGATCAGCGGCGCCAAGTGTGGCATCAATATATCAAACAAGCGAACGCAAGATCAAACCCTGCCAAAATTAGTATTTTTGGGTTTGAAATACTTTCATAATTCTACTCTCTTAATTTCTGCAAGATTAAGTTCACTATTCTATCGAAAGTCACCAACAGTACAAGTATATAACGTCACAACAACTTCGAATTAAAAACGACTTCGACAGCAGTGACATAACGTACCGTAATAAACCTTGCAGAACAAGCTCGTTAAACGACCTGTCTAAACTGACAACAATTAGTAGCGACAATACTATGTTAGATACAACGATAATGAGTGTTTCGGATAGTTTCCATGACACCACCGACGAAATTCGTGAGTTAACTAATGAAATAAAATCAATTAAACAGCAATTGTTAAGCGCACATCAAGAAATCGACAATTTAAACATAGAAAACCAGCGCCTTAAAACAGACTTACAAAATATGATTACGACCGTTAATACCTACAAGAAAATATGCTCAACGCCTGAAAAAAAGGATACAACACCAAAACGTATAAGTAAGTTGCCACGCCAAGTTAATTCTGCAGGTGACCTTACCAATAGACGTGAAGCTCGAATCATTTTACCTGACTTCGCGACCAACAAACTCAACAAAGGAACTCAGACTACCTATAGTTACCAGACAAATCACTTACATAAAAGATTACCTGCTGCTACACCACCTACCAATCCTACAGTACCGAAAGTTCTAATATCCGCCCTGAGTGTGGCCGCGGGTGGACGGGATGGGTTCTCCCCTCCACCCGCATTAGTTGGCCAGCCGCGAGGGGGCGGCGTCCGCGTGTGCCGGACGTCGCCTAAAGAGAGGAAAAAAAATTTTGAGGCGGAGCCCGCAACAGGAGCGGGCTGGCGCTGGGAGGGGTCCAGAAGGCGATAACTACCTGGAGCCCTCCTAAACTGGAAGCGCAAAGAGGGCACACCATGTGGTTTTAGTCGGTTCGAGTCCGACACACCGCCCCGCCGAACGAAAGCCCCGGCGGGGTGACGGTCCGAGGGGATTTCCACACGTACAAAAAAAAAAAGGGTTCCTAATAAATACCTGCTGCCGAGGTTGGTATTCGATTTCAGGTTCTCTGGTCTTATTATGGTTGTCGAGGGCTATATTATTAACTATGTCATAAACTAATTTCATCTGGTCACGGTGTGTGCATATACGTCTGTAATAAGTGTTGTGTCACATCGATGTCTGTCGCGGATCTCTGGGGTCGAAGTGTCCTTTCAGTAAGTCGTAGGGTCGACATCTAGTGAGGCTATGGATGGAGCTTTTGTACGCGATGATAGCATAAGGCATGAGATTTACTATTGATTCATTTTTCTGTTGTATCTTCAGTATTCTAAGATGCTCAAGTATGGATGAGTGGAATCTCTCGATATTACCGTTATCGTTTGGCGAGCGGGGTTGGGTCTTATGATGTATGATTTTATGAAGCTTTATGAATTCCGCAAAGATTTGGTTCGTAAATTCAGTCCCGTTGTCTGTTACAATTGTTAGTGCAAAATGTAAGAAAGGCCTGTACAATACTAATCGCTGTGCCATCCTTTAAGGGATAAGCCTGTCCGTATTTCGTAAAAACATCTACGAAAGTTATGTATTTTTCAGTCTGTATAGTGAATAAATCAGCGTGAACGATTTCCAGAGGTTTAGTCGCAGGTGGTACAAGATTTGACTGAGGTTTGATCGGGTTTCTATCGTATTTGCTTTGCCCGCATATACTGCATTCTTTAATGAATTTAGTGATGTGATCTTTCATTCTCGGCCAGTACTTCCAGGACAATGCTAGATAACATTCATTTATTCCTTTATGGTTAGTCTTCCCTTCGTGATAATGTTTAATTATTTCCTGTTGTTTCAAATATTCTTTTATATTTTCTAATTCTACTTTAGTTAGGACGAGCTTCATTGTAGAGCTTTTAAAGTTTTCATGTATAATGGGTATAATTTTGTACATGGCTAATGGGGGCGGTATCAACAGGGCGTTTTAACTTTGGGGTTGACATACTCTTTGATGGAATTTACAATACCACTCGAGGGAGGATTTGAAAATCTGTGTCGATACCTTAACATGGGATTCGAATGGTTTAGATACTACAGATCGCCTAGTAATTTCGTCAACTAAAGTCATACATAGTTGCCTATTAAATTTGTTAAGGGGTTCATCTGTGATGGGAACTTCTAGAATCGGATTTTCCTGACTAGTATGGGCGGTGCTGGTAGCTGAATTATCTATACTAGGTGGTCTCTCGGAGGGGTTTACAGTAATGGAGCTAATTTCCTCGTTATGAATTTCAATTCTGGATAAAGCATCTGCATTTGTATTGACTTTTCCTTTTTTATATATTACTGTGAAATCATATTTACTGAGCTTCAATCTCCATCTAGTGAGTCTGGAGTTGGGTTCTTTAATATTCATAACCCATTGAAGGGGTTTATGATCTGTTATTATTTTAAATTTTCTTCCAAAAAGGTAAGGTCGGAAATACTGTTCGGTGTTAGGTAGGAGTAAAAATGTTCACATACCACAAGTCCAAGAAAAGGTCCAGTACAGGTCACAAATGTTTTTATTTCACGAATCACACAGTTAAGTAAAACAAGCACAAAGAAAAGAAGGGTAAAGTCAAACAATATAATAAGAAGATGGAAGAAACACTATAAACAGTTCAAAGCTCGGAAACAAAGTATAGGAAAAAAATTATAACAATTAATACAGTGCGCGGTAGATGCCACAGAGCGTCAAGATAGCGAGCGACACAGGGTAGCATAGCGGGAGCGATAAGCTGACTGCCGCGGGATACAAGGGCCGGTGCGCCCGCGCGTCGCCGTTGTGGTAGGAGGTTATGCTTAATATATTAAATATAAATATTATGTGTATAGGTAATAAGTGTGAATGTATGTATGCATGTATGTATGTATATATGTGGTGTGAGCCCCACACTGTAATTTATTTCACTTTCGTTAAGGGTACGAGAGGCGTACGCGATTGGTTTATCGGAGCCTACAGGTCCCTGGGATAAAACGGCACCTAGGGCAAAGTTGGATGCGTCGGTCGTCAGTATGAATTCCTTATTAAAGTCAGGGTATTGAAGTATTGGGTCATTGGTCATGGATGTAATTAGTTCCGTGATTCTAGCGAAGTCGGGAATAAATTTTCTGTAGTATCCTAATAAACCTAAAAACTGCTTAACTTGTTTAGTCGTCCGTGGTAAGGGGTATTTTTCTATGGTGGCTATCTTTTCAGGGTTAGGTTTAACGCCATCTCTTGTGATAACGTGACCTAAAAAATCGGTCTCTGGTTTCAGGAACTCTGATTTGTCCATCTGTATTTTAAAATTGGACTTTCGGAGTCTCTGAAAGACTTTTTCAAGATTATATGCTCTTGTACTAGTACTAGTACTGAAGACAATGATATCATCAAGGTACACCAGGCATACCTCGTTTTGTAGACCTCTTAATAAATTATCCCCTCTTAATATATTATATTATATATTATATTATAAAGGGTAATCCTTTGAAAGGTGCATGGTGCGTTTTTAAGTCCCATGGGCATTCTCAGGAATTCAAAGTGCCCATGTTCTACTGTAAAAGCCGTCTTATGAATGTCCTTTGGGTCCATTTCTACCTGCCAAAATCCGCTAGCAAGATCAAGGGTTGAAAAGTACTGACATTTGCCTAATTTGTCTAAAACATCTGTTATGTTGAGAATTGGGTATTTGTCACTGATGGTTTTGTCGTTTAACTTCAGAAAATCAACTACAAGGCGCCACTTTTGTTTTCCTGAAGCGTCTACCTTTTTTGGTACTATCCAAATAGGCGAACTCCATGCAGATTCGGAAGGTCTAATGATACCTTGTGAAAGCATTTTAGTCATCTGGTCCTTGACCTCTTGTCTATGCGTGAAAGGGTACCGATAACTCTTGGTGTGTGGTGCTTTACTTTGTTTGTGAAAGTAAGTGGTTCATTGAATATATAGAAAACATCTGAATAGTTAGAACAGAGAGCTGATAAGTTGGCTAATTCTTCTGGATTTAAATGGTCAGTACGGAGACGCGCTAATATTTCTTGAGTTCGTGATGATTGTGGTTGAATATAAGAACAGTTAATGTTGAATACCTCGGCATTACAGGCTTGATCTAATGATATTATAATGTCGTTCTCTGTCGGATTAATTATTTCTACTATGCCCCGACTGCATACGACCTTCGTAACACAATCGCATATTATGCAATTACAAATTATTTGTTCAGGAATATAAACGTCGCCATCCGGAGCGTTAATAGGCACACGGATTAATTTAGAGCTCTGCGCGGGGATAATATCCTCATATAAATTGATATTTCGGGAGTTATACATCTGAATCGGGTTGGTTGCGGATCGAGTGGTTAGTGTTTGGTATTTTAAATCAATTTTCGCTTCCCATTTAGTTAACAGGTCCAGTCCAATGAGTCCGTCGAAGTAATCATGAAACTTGTATATGAATAGTCTTACTTTCTCGTTGTCATTAAATTCAGGGAATCCGGGCAATGTAATGGAATAGTTATCTCTAGTGGTGGCATGAACGTTAGTGATTTCAAAGAAGTCGTAATTTAATGGGATGTTGCAAAAGTACCTTTGAACAGCCTGTGGGCTTATAAAAGACTGGTTAGCACCGGTGTCAATTAAAAATTTTAATGGTGAGTTATTTATTTGAATGTAAGGTAGTTGCCTCTGAGTCTGTAAATTTATTTCTATGTTAACTTTTTTGATGAGCGGCCCTTCTGAAAATCCTGATCGTTATCTACCGGGTTGCACTCGTTTGTATTTCCTTTAGAACTGTCGGGCGTATCTACTGTCTGGTCATTATAAGAACAAGTGGGTTCTGTATAGTCATAATTATCGTGCTCGCTATAATCGTAGGGTCCGTCGTAATTGTGGTAGTATTCATTGTCATAGTCTGGGTCCGGGTCATAGTACGGGTAGTAGTTTAAGTCGTAACATTCATTCATATTCATCTCACGAGATTTGAGGTAATTCGTCGGGGGCGGGTTACTTTGTGTATGCCAGTCATGTCCTCTAAGTCCTGAGGGTGGTAACGCCTTAGGTACGAAATGTTGAACACCACTCATAGGTCTGGGATACTGTGGATTATACTGTACCGGCTGGTTTCGTGGTGGAAGGCGGAACACGTTGCTTTGGGGATTATAGTTAGGAGGTCTGGCACTTAGCATCCGCTGCGTATGTGAGGGCATACGTACCTGTGGTTGTTGCTGTGCTGGGTGACCTCTGAAGCTCTGATGAGGCGGAAGCGTGAACCTAAATGGTTGCGGTGTTGTCGGTAGTGGCCGTTGCAAAGTAGGCATCGGCCAAAATGCTGTTGGGGTGGTCGTATATAAAGATTTTGGAATGTGCGCAGGTACGGATTGAACAGTCTTAGGGCCTTGATGTGGTTTATAAAATGTTTCGTTTCTCTGTTGGAGATACATTGTATTCATCTCTTCCTGCACATATTCTAGAGCCTTTTCTATTGTGGGTGGTCTCATGCACCTAATACGAGACCCTAGTGGTTCTCGTAATTCTCTTACAAATGCTTGCATAGTAGATTTTCTGTATAGGTTACGTTTAGCTTCTACAGTGGTCGGTATGTTATCATGAAGGCTAACATAGGTCATTATTGTGCTAAAAAAGGTTTGGCAATGGTCATAAAACTCTTGTGGAGTTCTCTGGCCTTGCGTGGGCAAGATAGGTCGTTATAGAAAGCGGTTTCGTCCCTCTGATCTGCGAAATTATTTATTAAAGCGTTCCTTATGTCTAGCCAGTTATCGGGGACCATTAGAGTTTATAATACTAGCTGCTGGTCCGGTTATTTTATTTAATATCCCGTTCAATAAGCATAAGTTGGAAAGGGCATTATCAGCCTCTGTGCTCATATACGAGGTCACTATTTGGTCGCATATTTGAATGAAACGCGTGAGCACATTCGGGTTACCATCAAAATCGGGCACCGGGCGAAGTGCCTTAAAAATAGTATCCGGATCGTGGCCCATTGTACTAGTTGAATCCGAAAACAAGCTATTTAAATCTAGGTCCGAATCTCCTATAACTAAATTCCTATTTCTATCTCTTTCTCCCTGCCGGCGAGACTGCCGAAATGCAGACCCGCTGGGTCTCCGACTACTGGGATGAAAAATTTTGAAGTCAGAGTACTTGACTTATAAAGACTTATAATTTAAGGTTACTGGATAGAAGGAGGCAACACAAGAAAGAATTTTGTGTAACTCACAATTTCATTTTTCTTCTGTGTATCGATGTCTGGATACCCTTCGTTGTCTGGCCGTAGCTCTGGTAGATTGCAGAATACTCGATGAAGGCTTGAAAGCTCAAACAGCGGCTATGCGGAGCCACAGGATTCGATATGAGAGTCCTTTTATTTTGCGCCGCGCACTGCTTCGAGTATTCTGCCGACTGCGCCAATTACGTAAGCTACAGCCGAACTTATTTTAATTCTAATAAAAATTACAATCTAAAAATGTGTATGCTCAAGTTCGATGTTTGAACAAAAGTGAGTTTCCGGTAAAGCGGGGCTTCGTTCATCGGAGTATTTTAGCTTTTGTCTATTTAATCTACCAGATTGTTGTAGATTCTAATTATTCAAGGCTATAACATGAGCTCTTTAAAGCAAATTTTAGAGCATTTGTTGTTTTCTCTACAGCAAGGTATTAAGATTGTATTATACTGCTTATGATTTATTATTCATGAAGCCTACATAATCGCGTTTCTACTATCAATACCTGCACTCGATCTCCTATACTCAATTTCATGGTAACTGGTAAAGTAACAATTATTGTATTTTCAAACACAGCACAACTGACTTAGTGGAGCCGCAACTCTGAGTAGAACTCTTCTATATTATGTTCGATTACCGCTTTGACAGCCTTGGCTGTATAAAAGTGTAATTTTATAGAAGTGACATCTGTGATGCAATAACTACTAATCAGTCTTGGCAGCAAAACATCTTAAATGTTGAAGTATGTAGTAGGTCCTTACATATGAAATTAGCGTTGAGTCGTACTGACATTTTGATCTGAAATATCTCCTCTTTGGTGAAGAATTCCAAATTCAAATTTATAGATTCATTTAGCTGGTACATTTGAGTTTTGAAAACAGTCATTCATTTGTTTTTCTAATAATTTTTTTCTTTGGCGTCGCTTATTACCGCACAATGGAAAACATGAAATATCGGTATATTTACACTCGTAAATATACCGATATTTCATGTTTTCCATTTCTACCGAGTTCTACCGTGGCACCAGTGCTGCAGAAACAGCTCGAAGGATTAATGATGTGTACGGCGCTGGTGTCGCAACGGTACGTTTTTGGTTTCAAAGATTTCGTTCTGGTAATTTCGACATTCAGAACAAATCCCGTGGACGGCCGGAGACCAAAGTACAAAATAAAGAATTCCACAATAGTGGAAGCGGATCCATCACAAAGCACTCCAGAGATAGCTGCAGGCTTCGGAGTAAGTGATAAAGCTGTATTAATCCACTTGAAGCAAATCAGGAAAGTAAAAAACTTGAACTATGGGTACCTCACGAATTGAGTGAATCGATTTTGCAAACACGCGTCGACAGCTGTGTTACTTTGCTCAACCGACACAATAATGAAGGGATTTTAAACCGAATCATTACTTGTGATGAAAAGTGGATACTGTACGATAATCGGAAGCGCTCGTCGCAATGGCTGAACCTTGGAGGCACACCCAACTTGTCTTAATGTTTGTCTTTGTTTTTATTTATTACAAATATACTGCATGTTATCTTAAATCTTAATATTTTCCTAAAGTTTCCGGTTTCACACATTGAAGGTGCATAGTGCACTTATTGGTTTCTTAATATAATATGTAACCTAACACATTTTTATTTATTCGCTATCTAACTTTTATATAAAATAAATAAAATATTAAATGGTAATCAAAACATTCTAAGTTTTTTTTTTGTTACTGATTAATTGCACAATCAATTCTTCTACCCATTCTCGACTATGCCGATGTCAGCTATCTTGATTTGAACGAGGACCAATTTGATAAACTTGAGAGACTTCAGAATTTCTGTATACGATTTATTTTCGGCTTGCGCAAATATGATCATGTTTCCGAATTTCGAACAAAACTCAAGTGGCTCCCAATTCTGCTTCGCCGGAATACTCACATCCTGTCATTACTGTATAATATAGAGTATTAATCCTACAGGCCCTATCTACTCAAAGAAGCGATTTGCATTTATTCATGATACACATACTCGATACTTGAGATCATCGGAAAACTTGACCTTGATATTCCAACACACTCCACAACTTTTAGCGATACGTCTTTTACGGTGAAAGCAGCACGCCTCTGGAACTCATTACCGGAAGTTATAAGGCAGGCAAAGTCAGTAGGTATTTTTAAAGAACTCGTTAAGAATCACTATTTATCTCAGTAATAACTATGTGCTATACTGGTATGTGTATGTATGTTTATGTATGTTTTTATATTTATATTTGTATGTAAGTGTATGAATGTATATCCGTGAATGTGTAATTATGTATGTAAATATTAGTTAATATACGGAAGTAGTAAATGCGCACCACACACTACACATTACTTTATAGTATAGTCCATCTAAAGCTTGCCTGGAAGAGATCGCAGGCTGCGATAAGGCCGCCCATTGTATCACTGTTTTTTTCTGTATGTATCATCGCAAGTATCCTATTTATGGTGTGCAATAAAGAGTACCTATCTATCTATCTATCTATCTATCTAATTGTAATTCTTGAATCTACTTTAAATATTGTACTGTAAGCAAAAACAGATTTATTTGATTAAAAAAACAATTTAATGTTATACAGAATACAAAAACACTATCTGGTTATTTAACTCTAATACATAATTAAAATATTAAGGCTAAGTAAACTATTATAGTTACGTGATACACGACACAGAGATGCACCAGTCCGCACACCGCGAGGTCCCGAGCAAAAGTGACCGATCTTCACGATACTACTCGTCATTCGATAGTCTCATTCGAATGACGTCACACCGCGAAGTTAGGTACAGACCACCATTGGCGTACTTCACTCTATTCCTTCATTCCTTACACGGCCTCTCCTGACACCCTGACGTCCTCGTCAGGTTCAAGTAACCGCACCTCTTCATTGTCTTCATTTGCAGTGGCTTGAACCTCTACTAAAAGTTTATTAGGATCCTCTGTAGGTACATCGTCGTCCAATTGGTCAGTTGCTGGAAACAATTATGCAATTTAGTGTTAAACAGTTAATAAATAGCACTCATGTTAGAAACAATTAACAGGGATAGGAAAAGGTTTGAACCCCAAGGAAAAGAGGGAAAGATTGTTTATAGTCCGTTCCAGACTACAAACAATCACTGTTACATCCATATAAAACTAAACAACCAGAAGTTTAGTACCTTGACAAGAGTAGACCTACAGCATGAGGATCTACTGTTACCATAAAATGACCAAGAGTTTGGGGCTGGTTACCCTGTCCATAGGCCTTAAAGTTCACTTAGGAAGACCATGAGTTTGGGGCTGGTTACCCGGTCCATAGGTCTTAAAGTTCACTCAGGAAGACCATGAGTTTGGGGCTGGTTACCCGGTCCATAGGTCTTATACTTTCTCTCAAGAAGACCAGGAGTTTGGGGCTGGATACCCGGTCCATGGGTCTTATAGGTTTTCTAAGGGGGACCATGAGTTTGGGGCTGGTTACCCTGTCCATAGGTCTTACAACACACTGTAAAATCACAAGATCTACTGTTACAGTGACTTACTCGCAAAGAAGGCTGCACATTCTTCAGGCGTCCATTCACCTTTCCAAGGTACCATGAATTGAGCTGCGGCATAACTCACTTTGCCATAACCTCCGGCCAGTAATTTCAACTCATAACGACCATTTTCGAGGACTTTAGTTATCTTATATGGGCCACGCATACCAGGATCCAATTTTCCTTTGGATTGTGTGTATTTAATGACAAACACAAGGTCGTTCATCTGGAAAACATGGGGCGGGTGTCGACCTTTATTGACATATTTAT
Organism: Arctia plantaginis; assembly: GCA_902825455.1. Taxonomy (NCBI): domain Eukaryota; kingdom Metazoa; phylum Arthropoda; class Insecta; order Lepidoptera; family Erebidae; genus Arctia; species Arctia plantaginis. Next base: position 243,785 of record CADEBD010000323.1, on the reverse strand, counting down.
CTTGTCGCTCTTGGTTTTCTTTAAGACGTTCGGCCGTCCTTTGTCTGTCAAGCTCTCGCAGGGACTGCCGTTCAGAACTTGAGCAGTCTTGAGTAACATCACGAACTAGAGGATTTAATGGAGACGCCCGTGTGGTCTTTTGTTGAGTAATGTTGAGGACAAGCTGTAAACGCCATAATTCTTCAGACCATTTACTTTTCTTATGATTGATCTCTATACGTAACATATTAAGTAGAGTGCGAACATATCTTTCAACCTGACCATTAGAACGATGCATTTCTGGGGTGATATGATGTTTCGAACATCCTAAATCGTCAATCCACTTAACAAATCGTGCAGATTCAAACATACGGGCTCTGTCAGTAACCAAGAGACGTGGAGTACCGAATAAGGACATAACATTTTGAAATACTTGTTTTAACTCACCCAAATCTTGTTTATAACGAGGATACAGTAGACAATATTTAGAGAAAGCATCTACTACTACCATAATATGTTTATATCCATTAGACTCGGGCAAGGGACCGAGAGCATCCATATGGAGGGTGTGAAAAGCTATATCTGGCTTAGGCCACGATGTGATAGGCTGTAGAACGACTCGTGGAATCCTTTTATTGGCTATACAGGTTAAACAATGTCCTATGTATTTTTTAACAAACGTTTGCAGACCAGGAAACCAGAAATATTTTAATATCAACCCTATTGTTTTATCTACCTCCACATGACAATGTTCATCATGAAAAACCCTGAGTAGGCTAAGCCTATACCCCTTTGGTATATAACATAACAGCCGTGATTGTTCTCCTACCGGCGAGTACCGGTAGTAAAGAATGTCATTGTTTTTTACATAACGACTAGCGTCTAATTGTATATCGTCTAATTGACTAATTAGTTTTCGAGTTTCTTCGTCACCTGACTGTGCGATTTGCGCCCAATTACGTGGTTTGTCTATGCTATTTACAAAACGAATAGGGTTGCGACTAAGGTAATCGGCATGAGGCATTAATACGCCTTTACGGTAAACAATGGTGAATGTAAAATCTTGTAAATACACCCACCATCGGGCCACACGTGGTAAGAGATCCTTCTTATTTTGTGTAGCTTTTAAAGCATTGCAATCGGTAATAACTTTGAATTCAATGCCAATAAGGTAGTGACGAAAATGACGTAAGGCTCTAACTACAGCTAACGTTTCTAATTCATAGGAGTGATATCGTACTTCCGCGCCACTAGTCACCTGACTGTAGTAGGCCACTACACACTTACGACCATCCCTATGAATTTGAACTAGAATAGCTCCGTATCCTTGACTGCTGGCATCGGTATGGACCTCTGTATTTAAATTAGGGTTAAATATAGTGAGAACCGGTTCGTTAGTTAAACACTTAATAATATCGGCACGAGCTCGTTCTTGTTCTTCACCCCAATTAAATTCTACATCCTTTTTAGTTAAACGTGCGATACACGAGGTTTTGAAAGCGTAATTCTCTATGTACTTTCTAAAATAGCCCGCAAGTCCTAAGAATTGCCTAACTTGACGCACATTTTTAGGCGCAGATGAGTTTATTAATGACGTTATTTTCGATTTTGAAGGACGAACCTCACCGTTAGTTATTACGCGTCCTAAATACTCTATTTCAGTGTTCAAAAAGGAACATTTTTTCATATTCAACGAAAACCCAGCACCCGTTAAAGTCTTTAGAACACTATTAAGGATATGTAAACCGGCGTCAATACTCTCACTAATAAGTAACACGTCATCAATATACACCACAACAACGCCGCTGTTTATGAAAGAACGCAGGGTATTACTAATGATTCTTTGGAAAAACACTGGCGCATTCGCGAGTCCAAAAGGCATTTTTAAATATTCATAATGACCTTCTGGCGTCACAAAACCCGTGAGAGGAATCGAGTCATTATCTAAACGAATCTGATGGAACCCTGATGCCATATCAAGGGTCGTAAAATATTTACCTTTACCCAACCGGTCAATATGATCCTCAATTAACGGCAAAGGATATCTGTCTTTAATCGTAATTCTATTTAAGGCCCGGAAATCTACACACATTCGATCAGTACCGTCTTTTTTCTTTATCAAGAGTATAGGGCTCGCGTACGCAGACTCCGATTCTCGTATTATTCTTTTAGATAAAAGATCTGCAATAATTTCACGAACCTTCAACTTTTCATTAAAAGATAACCGGTAGGGCCTGTAATGTATCGGTGCATCACTGTTTAAACGGATGTGCATGCTACCAGTCGTCATGCTTGTAGTAGCCAGTCCGGTAATCATAAACTTTGAAAACTGATTTCTCAATCTCAATCTCAATCTCAAATACATTTATTGCATTCCATAATGTGATACAGATATCAAGCTTATAATTAAGTTACAATTATGGACCCTGTCGGGCACAGCAAAATGTTAGGAGAGAGGAAGAGTTTATTACAATTATTATTGCTGCTATAAATATATACACACAAAATTTGGATTCAACTATAGATAATTTGGTTTTGTTTTAATAGTGTTTTTAATTTAGTCAATATTACTTCATATTAAATGTCATTTTCATATTTAAATACAAACATAAGTTAGTAAGTGCAATTTAAATATCAATTATTATATATCAATGTTTATGTTTATATGATATTAAATGTCGTTCACATACACAATACAACAGAATATATTGGGTTAGTGTAATGCTAATAATTATCATTTCATACAATGGAAACACTACACTAAGTAAAGTTTGTTATAATTTTGGTATTTTGTTCTAAATTAAATATTAATAGCGCTTTATGTATTATTCGATTATTGTTTAAAGAAATATGCATTTGGAAATTATTATCGTGGATTATGTCAATGGTCTGTAATTATTGTTTATCATCTAAGTATTCTTGTATGCTGTAGTAGCTTTTACTCACTAGAATTTTTTTTAGTTTATTAACAAAGATGTTGATTTTTTCTTCTTTTTTTATGGACTCTGGCAACTTATTGTATATTTTTATTGACATGACCAAGGGGCCCGAGGAATGCATTGCTAGACGGGAGGTTGGTAGGTTTATTCTATTTTTGTGCCTTAGTGTGTATCTGGTTTGTATATTTTCTCTAGTAGTGTAATGTTCCGGGTATTTCCGGACAAATTTACAGATTTCTAAAATGTATATACTCGGCAAAGTTAATATTTTTAGTCTTTGGAAATGGGGCCTACATGTGTCAGTTTCTTTTATGTTCACTAAAATTCTCATAAGTTTTTTTTGTTGAATAAATACCGTAGGTGCATCTGTGCTATTTCCCCATAAGATGACGCCATAGCTCAACCAGGAATATGCATAGGCGTAGTAGGTTACCAGAGCAGCTGCCAGATCAGTGGTCTTCTTGACTTCCAGTAGGGCGTAGGAGAATTTTGAAATTTTTGCTCTCACTCTTTTGACATGCGGTTTCCAGCTCATATGAGTGTCTATGATTAAACCGAGCAAGTTGAATTGGTTAACAACCTCCAATTTAAAGTCTTCAAAATCAAAGTCAATATTTATTGGTGCCTTTTGATAAGGGTGGAAGGGCATTATCTTTGTTTTTGTATAATTAATCTCTAAATTATGTTCAGCCATCCAGAATGATGTTTTCTCCAAAATTGACTTTAGTTTCACACTCAAATTTAAGCTACTTTCACAAGAGACAAGTAGAGAGATATCATCTGCAAACAATACGCACTGTCCACCTATGGCTTTGGGCAAATCATTGATGTAAATGAGAAATAGTAAGCACCCTATCACGCTACCCTGAGGAATTGAGGCTTTTACATCTAATTCGTTAGAGCGATTTTTTTCTATTTGACAAATTGTTTCATTAAAAAAATCTATTTCGACTATTTGCTTTCTGTCCGTTAGGTATGATGAGAGCCACTTATGAGCCTGTCCTCGTATGCCTATACCATACAACTTGTGCAACAAGATGTCAAATTGCACTTTGTCATAGGCCTTGGTCATATCAAACAGTACACCTATTGCATATTTTTTGTTATTTACAATATTAAGAGCTTCTTGTATGTACTTATATGCGGCCAAGATTGTAGATTTATTATGACGAAAGCCATTTTGGCATTCGTTGAATATCTGGTATTTTTCGCAGAACGAGTATATTCTGCTGCTGATAGCCTTTTCGAAGATCTTTGAGGCAGTGGGCAACAGAGCAATAGGGCGGTAATTGCTTGGTTCTGTTTTTAGGTTTTTTTGTGAATTGGTTTTATTACCGCATGTTTCAATTGATCGGGAACAACACCCTCATTAAATGACTGGTTTACTAACATGTGAAATGGTAAAGTTAGTTCTTTAGCACAAAATCTGAACAGTTTTGGTGGAAACTCATCGATCACATGGCTCTTTTTATTTTTTAAGTTTCTTAAGATTCTGTTAATTTCGTAAGGCTCTACAGGACCAAGGAACATAGTATTTTCAGTGGTGTGAATCACAGATGTACAATTTGGCTTCCTATCCAATGTTAGAGTGGTTGTATCTCCAATGGATGCAAAGAAACTATTAAAGCAGTTAGCAATCTTTCTTGGCTCGCATATAAGGCTATCGTTAATTTTTAATTTTATATTACGATTATCTTTTTTTGGTTTTTTGTTGGTCCTTTCATTTACAATACTCCACATAGCTTTTGTTTTATTATTAGATTTTATTATTTTATTTTTGTAGTGTATTTTTTTTTGAAGTTGCTACAACATTTTTTAATATTTTTTTGGAAGTTTTTATAATATGTTTGTAATACTGGATTATTTGTTCTAAGTGCAAGCAATTTAAGAAGCCTTTTATTTCTACAAGAAAGTTTTATGCCTACGGTTAACCAATATTTTCTAAACCGGTTTTTTATTTTAAGTTTTCGTACTGGCATACACGTATTTAATATACCTGTTAGTGTGTCTTTGAAAATGTTATAGTTATCATTAGTATTCTTATTTTTCGATAAAGTGTTTTGCCAATTTTGCTCATTTAGTGTTGCATATTTATATATATATATATATATATATATATATATATATAGTATGCCTTGAAGTGTTGCATATTTATTTCACTAAATATTCTTATTTTTTTGTGCCATGTAATCTGTTTTGTTTGTTGTGGTAATTCAAGGTGAATGGCTGCACCACTGTGGTCAGAGAAGCCCAATTCCTCTACCGTTGTGGATATGTTGATGTTATTAAAATTTGTGAATATTAAGTCTATACATCTTGAAGTGGTTTGTGTGATGCGTGTGGGATGCCTAATGAGTTGGGTAAAATTATGTTCCAGCATGAGATCTATGAATTGGTTAGTTTTTGGCTTACTTTCGAGGGTATTAATATTGAAATCTCCTCCCAGAATTACATTTGATTTTGAGTATTTGCTATTAACGTATTTAAGAATTTGTTTCCATCTCTTTATAAATATTTCTTCCTCTCGTCCATTCCAATATATAGACAACAATAATATATTTTCTAATATTAATTCACATGCACATACCTCCAAAACATACTCTATTGACATGTTAGTTATATATTGAACCTCTCTATACTCTATGTGTTCATGAAGTAGGATGCACACCCCTCCGCCCACATGGTTGGTACGGGTAAATGAGGATGCCATACTGTAGCCGGTAATTTGTATAGTTTCTAGCTTCTCGGGTGTTAACCAGGATTCTGATATACATATAGCCATATATATTGGTTGTTCTACTATGAAGGCTTCTAGGAGATGTTGCTTGTTATACAAACTTTGCATATTTTGATAAAGTATTTTAAATTGTAGGCCTGTTGTTTCGAAAGGAATGCTTAGGAGCTTTGATATTAGGTTCTGTCTGACAAGTTAAGTTGCCAATTTCTTCGTGAAAAGTGCTATTCTGACTGCCTGTTTGAGTTTTGCTTCTGTTGTACCTATCGTGGTTTATTTGTGTTTCATCTAATTTGACGTTAGTGTTAACCTGTTTTCCTTCTATAAATAGTTTATTTTTACGGATAATTGCATATTTACCTTCTTTCCGGGCTTTAATCATTTCCTGCCTTAATAGATATCTTTCTTTACGTTCGCTTTCGCTTAAGTATTACGATACAAAAATTGTAGTTCCTTGAAAGCAATGGCTGTTGTTTATAATGTACGTGGTTAACCTTTTACTCAAAAGTTCTACCACTAGTGGTCGGTTATATTTAATTTGTCTTCCTACTCTATACATTTCTTCTATGTAACCACTTAGGTCTAGTTGCATAGCGTCCCAGAAAAGCTGTAGAAGACGTTCGTGCAGATCATATTCCGGCTCTCCGTTGTACTCCGCAAAGCCATATAGCACTATTTTCTTGGTGTTGGTTTCCGTACATTTTATTGTGGATGAAGTCATTTCCGATGGCGATAAGTTTTTTATTTCTTGCTTCAGAGTTTCGTTCTCCAATATTAATTTATTTATTTCACTATTTATTTGTTTCATATCTTCTATTCTTTGCTCGTTTTGTGTAGACAAAGATTGAAATTTACGTTCTACTTCTTCTCGTAATTCACCAATTGCCTTTCTTATTTCATTGTGTAAGGTATGCTTTAGCTCTGTTATTATTAAGTTGTTGTTTTCTTTCAAGCGTTGTATTATGAGTTCATTTAAATTTTGGAGTGTAAGTTCTGTTTGTGTGTGTGAAACCGCATCCCTCCCTTCAGCGTATAGTGTATCTCCCAGCAAGCTTAGATCTGCCGAGTCCATACTATCGCATATGGTGTTTGCAACCCTTTTCCTGATAGTGATATTATTTTTTTCTTCGGGTGTGTTCAATGTTAGTGCAGACTCAAGTTCTTGTTGACGTATGGGTGTATTTGTGTTGTTTCCTTTGGGCATTTTACATCGGCAGGCTTGGCACTTCCAAGCTTTTTTGAGCTCAGGTGTCATTAAATTAAAGCGCTCCCTGGTAACATTCGCGTACTCTAAATCGTATGCGCTTTTGCATAACGTACATATTAAACGATCTCTGTTTTGTACACTTTGTTTACATCCAGCGCATAAGGCCATGGCTAGAAGTAAAACACAGCACCGGTTGTTTTATTTTTGTGAATAGCGCCCTCTTTTGGTATATAGTTGCACGTTAAGTCAGATCGTATTTACGTTAGATAGATCCTGCAAAGCGTAGATTCATAGGTAATAGGCCCTGTAGTTCTCCACTTTTTAAACAGATGGCGGTGTTGCCGTTTTTTTTTTACGACTATGACCTGCAGTTTTAATGTATTTAATAAGTTTTTGTTTGGGAATAATGTTTCACTATCTGTTTGCACTATTTTGGTCAGTTATGGTGTTTTTTATTGATGTTTTAACACTTTCGATTGGATGGTTACGAGTTTTACGGTTATTTGACACTAGTTACAAAAGGTTCGTTAGAATTTTGTTTTTGAAAGTTCACTTAATTCACTTATGTTACACTTTGTCCCACACAATTTTCTCGTCATTTGGAATGCAGATTGCACGATCGTACACTTTTCACTGTTTACTTTACGCCTTTAATAATTTTAATCTTATTTTTAGCACGGACTCGATGTTAATAGTGGCACAGTCGCGCCCTCTCCCTCTTAAATCCCGATTTAAAATCTCCAAAAGTCTTTTGCGGTCATTTCCTACAACTGAGGTCTTAATAGCGTGCTCATCCGCTTCTACCGTCGAAACTTTTGTCGGGACCGAATTGTAAATTAATCGCTGACAACCCTTAGTACGTATATATGTTACCCCCTCACGATTTAAAACATCTGTACCGATTATGATAGGTGCATTCATACTTTCACTGGGCACAACCAATAAATCAACCTCAAGAGTGATTTCTTCAAACTCTATGGTAAGCGTTACGTAAGAGAGCACTCGAGTGATAGTATGACCAACACCTTTTAACTCGCGATAAGTGGGTTTTGAAGAACACGAAAAATAACTCACGACAGAGGTGGAGATTAGTGAAACGTCTAACGCGCCACTATCTATCAAGACGTCAATGGGAATTCCCTGAATCACTCCCACCATAACGTCTCTAGAACTATTCAATTTAGGCAATGAGCAAAAATTTACGTTCGCTCTCCTCTGATCAGAACGTTGCTTAGCAAAACAATCCTTAATATGATGACCTATCTTTTTACAATACACGCAGGTAGTTTTCGATTCCAGTTTTATCTCACTATTAGTTGGCTTTACACTAGTAGACGGTATTACAGTCGTACTATTGGAGGGTACTTGATTCGTATTTACTGATAGTTTGTGCTTGGAGCGACAGTTAACTTGTTTGTGACCCATCAGTCCACATGAAAAACATTTAATCGGAATGCTTGATAAATACCGTTTGCCAATACGTGGTTTAACAAATCCTTTACTAATACCGCGGTCAGAACGAGAAGGCTTTTCGGATTTATTAAGAGCTGGCTTAAGGAAAGTAGCTAGATAATTTACTAATTCACAGGGCTTCAGATTACAATTCGTAGCAGACGCCTTAATATGCGGGTCATTAATACCACGTATGACGATCGCACTAATAAGCTCATCACTCAGTCCCTTCACTATTTTCAAACGCAATAAAGATCTACGCGCGTATTCAGCATACGTTGCATAATCGTCGGAACTCGTACTCATCACTTCATACAAAATATTCGCCACATCGATCTTGTTCACGCATAAAGACCTAAAATCTTTTTTAAAGTTACTCCATGATCGGTCCGTCGTGACCCAATCATCTAACCATGACTTAGCATCACCCTTAAGACAGTGCCCAATGCGCGACAAGCACTCAGCGTCACACCATTTGTTAAGGATTTGTGCTCTGTCTACCTCCTCAAACCAAAAATCAACATCATTCATGTTAGGGTCGAAATTCGAAACATAATAATCACGAGAACTACCCCACCTTAAAGACTGAATAGCGTCTACGATTTTTTCAGTAGAATCATTAGGTTCTGTACGCGTTTCGATATTTGAAGATGTCGTCATGGTAGACCTACCTTCTAATGCGTTTAACCGCGTCATGATAACTTGTAACGATTCACGTAATTCCGAACCATGAGAAGAACCGTGGGTAGAACGACTATGATGCCGGCGGCGGTAACGTTTAGAATTATTATCATCACTCGAGTCAGATCGACTGCATGAACGTTTACGCCTACCCATTATAAAAGATCAATATACACCGAAGCAAATTACACAATATTAGCAGATAAACACCAGATATTAATAACACAAGTAACAAAAAGAAAAAGTAAAATCGATTGTGGGTTGAAGGATAACTTTGTCCCACTTCTGATGTAAGCAAAAACAGATTTATTTGATTAAAAAAACAATTTAATGTTATACAGAATACAAAAACACTATCTGGTTATTTAACTCTAATACATAATTAAAATATTAAGGCTAAGTAAACTATTATAGTTACGTGATACACGACACAGAGATGCACCAGTCCGCACACCGCGAAGTCCCGAGCAAAAGTGATCGATCTTCACGATACTACTCGTCATTCGATAGTCTCATTCGAATGACGTCACACCGCGAAGTTAGGTACAGACCACCATTGGCGTACTTCACTCTATTCCTTCATTCCTTACAGTACTAATATTTCAGCTTCATGTGTTAGAAATCAATAAATAATCATATCGTTATGTCAATTTGAATATGTAATAGTATTTGAGAGTTATGTTTACTTTATTTTAACTACCTATACCGATATTATTTTTTAAAGAAGGGAGATGTCATAATATGTGTTTATGTGGATAATATGTGGGTAATTAAGAATGATTATATTGGAGGCGACCGATATTAAGAACTAAATAAACAAGTCTCTGTCCATGCCTCTTGTTTGACTTTTGTACCGCTGACCCTGACATACGTGAAATTTCGTCAGTAGTATTACAACAGCCCAGTCGACCCCTTGCTCGATCTAAAGGACTGTAAAGAAAACCCACCGCTTTTCATCATACATTGTTCAAGGCTAAATGACAGTCTAAAAACAGTCTAAACAGGTCCAGATGACATACGCTTGGAATGATGTTTAACTCTAACACCAGATAACACAACCACATATTATTTAATCATAGAAATCATCACATAAATCATCGACTTGAAGAATATAAAGCCCTGAGTAACATAGTACGCAGATCATCATGACAGCCGTTGCAGATGTACAAGGTTTCAAAACAGAAGAAAATGAATTTATAATAAAAGAAAAAAAGCAGCGTTTCCACTTAATGATACGAGCATAACAAAACAAGAACGACGGCAAGTAAGTTGGATTAAACGATTAAAGTTAATTTAGGACATAAAGGCTGCTGCAGTTTGTTATATATGTCGGGTTCGGTCCAGACATCATAAGTAAAGCTCGTTTATGGCAATACACAAAATTACAATAAATGAAATAATCCAAATCTAGGAATTTTACAAACATGTAGAATAAATCTAATATCCAATTATGGCAATGAAGGCGGTCACATAGGTCAGTACTGACTGTCAGGGACAGTCGTTCACGTACCCACCGCAATAAGGATAGTACTAATTATCAGAGAACGTTCCACATCCAATAATCGGGCAGTACCGACTGTCCGTGGACCGGGACGCAATCGTTCGTAATGCGTGCCGTCTCTAGAGTCTTCACACCGTCCCGTCGGGGACGTGCGGTGGCTGGATCGGGGCTGTAGCCCCCTGCCAGCGGTTTCTATCGCTACTCCTAAATAGGAGTAGGTCGTGGGGTGTTGTGGCCGTGTGGTGTCATGCCAAGGTAAGGCGGGGTTGCTTCGGTCTTCACGCCGCCTCGCCGTCTCGACAGCGCAGCTCGTTATAAAGGCTGTCGTTTGGGGAGGGGAAACGTCACAATATTTTACTAGTTTGAATCCAAGTCTTTTGAGCCAAATAATCGATATAAAATTAAATGGACTAAACAATTTTTCAAATGGTGCGTCCGGTGCACGTTCCACTAGCGCCATCCAGTCGCCGTCATATATATACCAATAATATAAATATTTTTATGATTTGTATAGCTGTATTTATCACGATTCAATATGTGCTTTAAAAAATGTGTTAAATCTATGGGGGGCTGTTAATACGTTTTTCTCAACATTCAATGTTGAAGTTTATCTATAGTTGAAGTTAGGTAAAAAATATCAATTTTGTTGTTATGAGCGTTTATTGAACACTAAAAGTCATGTATAAATTAAAACCTTATATACTAAGTTTTCGCTGACTTAGATAAGTACGAGTTCGTACATGCTCCCGATTCAAAATAAGAAAAGGGGCAAACATTTTGTACAACTGTTACGTATGTGGGAACAAGTGAAACGCTGCAGGTTGAGTGTAATAGAATATAAAATAAACAGCTTTATTTAAAAAAATAAATTTATTCTTGTCACTCAAATTACTACTTATAATAAAAAATGACAGGTAAATATTTATTCTAGTAAAAACGAAACATTGTATAACATATTTATTGTAATATATCTGTGTTTTTAATACGTAACAAACAAAAAGAAGTTCTTTTAAAACTTGATAATAATTTATTCAATCAAACACAGAGAAACAGCAAATCACAGGACTAATAACAATTTGATATTAATTAGTCATTAAACTAGACTATATTATAAATTAACACTTCGATAAATAAGCCTTAAATAATCGGGTAGAATTAGTCCAGAAACCAAATTATAACCGGAATAATAATTAATTCGTTTTCACAAATTAATCATCCAAGGTGTCTAGGTTAAGCTAGCAACGAGGTACAACTAGTGCACCGAGCCACGCCAGAGCCAAGACCGCCTTGCAAATGATCGTTACACGTCTTTTATACCGGCAAATCTAGTAGTGGGAGAGTGAGGCATCGAATGACGCGCTCGGTGGCGTGATCGGTGCACGTGTTGTTTACGGTTTCGCTCAGGCGGCGCGCGGACGAAGACATATACTTATCTTTGACACGGCACTATTATAATACAGTAGTGTAACTCGGCCGCATGATAGAAATAAATACCTACAGCCGCGCGGTACGTAAACATGCGTTAGGGCTGCCCGTCTCCAGCATTTTAATTATATTTGCCTACTTTCTGTTTCCATTTAGATTTGCGATTGTAAATATCCTTTTTATATAAGTAAATGACATACTTTGTATATTGAATAGGAAGTGTTCAATAAAAATGCGTGTTGTTTTTTGATTGGTAGATTTAATTATTTTATTTTCTTTCTGCATTGGAGGAGTTCAAGTTTCAATTTTCTTTTTCTTGGAGTGTTGCTAGAGAGACTCGTTGAGGTTTGAGCAAAGATTTAATTTGTTACATTTTCAGTCTGTCTATTTTCATTTTCTACCAACGGAGCAGTTTGGGTTTGTTTATCTTCTTTTAGAGATACTCCTGGATCAGTACTAGCTAAGCTTGGCAGCATCAACAATGGTAGGGCATTCTTTTTTAAAAGTTTTCTATTTGATAAATGTAATACATCCTCCAAATTAAAATGTTTTTCACAAACTTGGTAGGAAAAAAATCTGCGTGGTGTCAGGTATTTTTCGTTAGGTTTTGAGAATTTCTTGATTCGGTCACCGCGCCGCGCTGCGCTAAGAGCCCGCGATAAAAGCTATGCAATAGCTTAAAAATCCTTCTATAGAATAAAAAAATGTGGTTTCTCCTTACGCGTTACAAAACTCCTTAGAAACTCCAACACCTACCTACTCAACTAGAATGCAAGAAACAGCTGACGAGTAAGTAACTTTTTATCTCAGCTTATTAACGTCTCTATAAATTAGGTACCTACCTACAACTCAAAACAAAAACTCTTTGGTCACCAATTAATTAATTATTAAAAAGCTGAACAGCTGACTACGAATAATTTAAAAACACAACCCTCAAACATCTAAATATCATATATGAGTCTAGCTGTTGTTGTTAATACCGAGAAAATGAAACCAGTTTTTAGTGGTATATGTTGTTATAGTAGCAGCAGAAACACTTTGTGAAAATTTCGAAAACACACACATTATCTAATGACACACAGACGGTAAAAATTTTTTTCTAGTATTATTCATACACACAGATAATAAACAAATATTATTAAAAATAAAATATCACGTCTTTACTTTGATTTATGCAAAGTAACAAAACACACATGCACCGAAATTTTAACACAAGCGTAAGTAGGTAGGTACCTACCGTATCATGATTCATTCAGAACCGCATATAACTACCTATTTCACTCGTCTCAATAAATTTCCGTTACTCTATTCGCTTTATTTATTAATCCAAACACCTTTTTTTTCGTAAGATAAAAGGAAATACTTATCCATTAAAAAGACACACATTATGTACCTACCTACTAGTAAGTAAAATTATTTTATAGTCTTACCTTTCAGAGTTTCCAGGTAATTTAAAAAAACTAATGTCTGGATGCGTTATTGACGAATTCATACAACCAAAAACAGCACAATATTTCTTACTCGCCATATTAACTGATTTTTAGAGAAAAAATCGCGCGGTTATTGTTAAAAAAAACAACACACCGTCCGTTCGACACTGCGGTACAGCCGTGACTGTCTGCGCCCCGAGCGCACCCCGAGATCGAGGCGCGTAGGTATAGCTCGCGTTTCGTCCGTTTGTATGAAGTTGGAGTACCGTAATTACCGTGTCTTTGATCACAAATATTATATATATCTGCACTGGCACTACTGATCGCCACCGATTAAAGTAATAGAGAGCTCCGCACCGGTCCACGTCTCCACAAGAAGTGTGTCAAATGTGTGAACACTCGTTTTTATAGGCGACGACAAACATGTATTTTAATCAACTACCGTCATTACAATATAATTTTCTGAATGTATTTAATATCAAAATAAACTGTTATTATGAACTTATATTTTGCATATCAATATTTATATAAAGTATTTAATTATATTAATATAATTACATTAATATGAAACTAACAAGTGCGTACTCCATTTATTCGCATAAACAATAGTGTGCGCAGACACTATAGACACATAGATACATATTTTTTTATTTTTTTATTGAAAAACAACAGCGATACAATTATTTTATAACTTAATAACATACACAGATAGTTTGGCTAATAACAGTTTTTCCTGGTTAACTAAAAAAACTATATATCCAGCATGCGAAGGAAGACATGAAAGTTGACATAGCATAATATTCAATTAGTACATAAGTCCAAAATGTGATACCACATAAAATTATTGTACATTATTTACACTGTCCACTCAAAACGTTAGAAATTTTGGATTTGAATTTGAATACATATGTAGCCTACTCATACACCAATATTTATAATATAAAACCACCAAAATTATATATATATAAGTATATACACAAATACATACATTAACCACTATAGAACACTTACTCGCGCGGGCGCCTCTGCTTTGAGCGCGGCGCACCGCTGTAACCACAAGAATGCGCTAGCGCAGCCCCACGCTCACGCGAGGCTCCTTAGTCGGCCACGAACGCCAGCGCTTGTAACTCGCGTCGCCCGTCTTACCACCGCCCCGCTCCGTACGCGTTGTCGTGTCGCGAATAATATTAATTGTTATTGTGTAAATTGTTTTAATCTATTGTGCTATCGTTTCCTATTTGCTCCTTCTATCTTTGTGGTACTTTTTAACTGACTTTCTTTGGTGTATGTGTGTTCTATATATTAAATTAATTTCGTCTTTCTACCTCCGAAACGAACTTTTATTTTTCTTTTCTCACATACCTGTGCCGTAAGTACTATACATACATATATAACATTTCTCCCCCTTTTAGTGTTTACCATTATTTTAAATAAAAAAAGGCTTATAATTAACTCTTGGCATCGGCCGTAAGGACATCGTGTTACTCGACCGACGTTCATCTGATGAGTCAGTCGCTTGAACGCTTCCGTCAACTGCTCCTTGTGTAACCTCCGCTGACCCTCGAAATCGCAGTGGGTGATGTACCCTGAGCGCTGTCATCATCTATGTGGTCAGACTGGGCCTGCGATTCGGAAAGCGAGGCTCCTCTTTCAGCAGAACCAGGTGTTACGGCTTGTGAGCTTAAGTCTGACATTTCGACAGGGATATCATAGTATGCGTTGCTGCCACAGTCAGTTCCTTAAAGACAAAGACAAAGAGATTTATAGCAAAGAAAACTGTGTTACATATATAGATGTTTTATGGGAAGTAAAGTTTCAACAGTTACCCAATCGGGCATTGCAATTTTAAAGATAGGGTATGAGTTGGTTTTTGTGCTTTTTTAAGCTTAATCAATTTGTTAAATCTTTAATCAAGTAGATGGTTCTACCAGTACGTTTTAACACTACTCCCTTGTTCCATGTAAATTTGTTATTCGTACAATATTTTTTGAACATAATTTGGTCCCCGGACATAAAACATTGTTTATTGGTGCCCGCATACCGTTTACACTGATTTCGTTTTACAACTTCAGAGAGGGCGCTAGATGATAATGGCGGCGACGTTGTAGTCAGTGGATTTAATAAATCTAAACGCGAACGAAGCTCCCGGCCAAACACTAATTGAGCAGGTGAAAGACCAGTCGTGGTATGAATTGAATTTCGATAGTCAAATAAATATTTTAATAAATTAAAATTACTTTGTTTGGTGTCATTACTCATAATTAAACTAGACTTAATGCTCTTCTTAATTACCTTAACATAACTTTCCGCCTGCCCATTGCTAGCGGGGTGATGCAATATTCCATTTACTGTACAAAATTTAATAAAGTCTGCCGATAAGAAACATGTAGCATTGTCACTAACCAAAGTGTGAACAAGACCGAACCGAGACATAAATTCATATAATTCACTTTTTGTGGGTAGTTGAGACAGCAACAACAAAAATTTTAAGTGTCTGCATTTTATTTTAATTTAAATATATAAGTAGTTGTTATTAACATTTTTAAATAACAATTTAAATGTTGATATAATACACCTACCAGTGAAGTGTTATCTCCTCTCAAATATACTTCTTATAAAATATAATCACAACAACCACCGTGCACATTGAAATGAACAACATGAAGGACTCTTTTGCGACAATCATGGCGGGTATTGAAGAACGCATGGCTGCCTTCGAAACAGAGCTGCAGAGGAGTGCCAAAAATCCTAGCAGCACACCAACTGTGGCATCACTGACATCTGATTTCGCAGGTTACAAAGCCTTTGTCATGAGCACCTTTTCTGGCTTACGCAGTCAAATTGAGTTTTTGGCTCATCAGGTGGATAGCATGGAGATGCGTACTTGTCGGAAAATGTTGTTGTTGCATGGAGTTCCTGAGGATAATGATGAAGACACGGCACAATCGGTTGTGAATGTTGTGACAGGCCATCTTAACGTACAGGGTTTCTCAAAAGGTGACATAAAGCGATGCCACAGAATGGGCAGACCTACTACTGCTAAGAAACCAAGACCTATACTAGTCAAACTCCAACTTACAACCGTTCGGGACAAATTATGGTTTGCTAAAACAAAACTCAAGGGGTCTGGTGTCACTTTGTCTGAATTCCTAACCAGAACCAGACATGAGGTTTTTATGGCTGCACGTGAGCGGTTTGGTGTCTCCAAGTGCTGGACACGTGAGGGTCATTTCTATGTCCTCGACCCTAAGGGGATACGGCATCGCATAGTCTCCCTCAGTGAACTTAATCGGCTTGATTGTGACACGCAGAAGGCAGTTCCAGCCGAAAAAGCTGCGGTGAAATCCAGTCGCCGAGCCGTAAACAGGAAATAGATGCCGCATGTTTGTTTCGATTATTGCATAACGTTCAGGTATTAACTTAGTTAATAGTTTTCTTGCTACCTGAATTTAAAGTTGTCTTTTGTTTTAGTGTACAAGCTGTTAAGTTATAAAAATTATTATAATACAGAAATACCTCAACTTTTCTAATCTAAATTGATTCAAAATGAACAAACTCAAGGCAGATTTGTTTTGATTAACTTGACAGTTTGACAGAATACGATCTGTGACACATTATCCGCTGCGTTCACGCAGTTAGTTATTCTTTCTGCTACTGACATTCTCGTTTAGTTTGTTTTGTATTTTTTTCGATTGATTTATCATATCAGTAGAATTAACTACCAGGTATAGCATGATGCGTGATAAATCTCCATCTTGTTTATTTTATTTGAATGTTTAATTTTTATTTTATTTATTTTTGTTTTAACTTTCTTAATGTTGAGGCTTGGATTTGTAAATATTTTGAAATTTTACTTTACTGACTAACACAACTGGCGGGTGGACAAAATAGTCAAAAAGACTTATAATATTTATCGTTATCCTGTAAGTATATTTATTTGTGGAAATATATATACATAAATCGATAGAATCAGCCAGCAGTCACAATGGAAGCTTCGTGAGTATACCTTCACTTTCTGACACAATACAGGCACATTTTTCCAATGTTCTCAGGAACTTTAATGTAGTCCACATTAATGCACAGAGTATTCCGGCCCATTTCCCAGAGATGCTGACTACCTTTGACTGTAAAAGTATTCATGCAATCCTTATTTCGGAGTCATGGTTAAAACCATGTCTTCCCTCTACGTCTTATTCCCTTCCTGGCTTCCAATTGATAAGAAATGATCGGGCGAATGGTGTGGGTGGAGGTGTTGCCATATACCTACGTCATAATATTCCTCATCGTATCATAGATTTGTCACCGCAACCACCACCACCAAACGCAGGTGAGCATCTGTTCTTAGAATTGGAGCTCTTTCGCATCAAATTACTACTTGGTGTGTACTATTCTCCCTCCTCTCGTATAAATTTTCTGCCCTCCTTTGAATCATTATTAGATTGTTTTACACCCACTTACCATCACTGTATCATCATGGGAGATTTTAACACATGTCTGATAAAAAATGACCATCGCTCTTCCTCCCTTACCAGTACAGTCGAGTCTTATAATATGTCTATTCTCCCTTTGAATTCTACTCACCACTTTCCTAATTCTACTCCGTCCCTTCTAGATCTTATACTCGTTTCCTCGTTAAATGCAGTAGCTAAGCATGGACAGTGGTCAGCTGATGAATTTTCCTACCATGACCTGATATTCCTTTCGTATAAACTACGCCCTCCCAAACCTAAACCCAAAATCCTTATGCAGCGCAATTTTAGGGACATGAATCTCGAAACACTCCGACGAGATGCTGCTGGAATCGATTGGAGTTTGGTGGTAGAAATGAATTCCATCGATGAAAAAATCAATTTATTTAATGCTAAGCTAACCAGCCTCTACGATATACATGCGCCGGTCAGGGCTGTCAGGCTTAAACATTTACCCTCACCTTGGCTAATAGACGATATAAAAGCTTTAATAGCTAAAAAAGCTGTAGCCAAAAGTAAGTTTAAATCTCGGCCAACACCTATAAACCGAGAAAAATATATTACCATCCGAAATCTCTGCAGTAAGGCTTGTAGGAAATCACAACGCCAATACATTCACAATTCGGTCGAGAACGGAGACCCGGCAAAAATTTGGAAGTTTCTCAAAAAATTGGGAGTTGGTAAGTCATATTCACATTCTGATTCCAACCAAATCGACATCGAGTTGCTAAATCAACATTTCTCTTCTTCGGTTCAATTTAACCAGACCAGTAAGGCAAATACCTTACAATATCTTTCCACGCTTCCAGCTCCTAATTACCCACCGTTCTGTTTTAATCAATTAACTGCTTGTGATGTTAAAGAGTGTATTATGTCCATAAATTCCAATGCTGTTGGAAGCGATTGCATAAGCCGTAACATGATCCAACCAATTCTTGATGAACTATTACCTACAATATGCCATATCCTAAATTACTCCCTTTTTGCCAGTACTTTTCCGGAGGCATGGAAAGAAGCACTACTTATCCCTCTACCTAAAAAGAAGAATCCCGCATCCTTCTCCGAGTTTCGCCCCATTTCCATATTGCCCTTCCTTTCAAAAATCCTTGAACGTCTTGTTCACATCCAGTTAAATTCATTCCTTAATAAAAACCAACTCCTAAGTCCTCTCCAGTCAGGTTTTCGTGCGGGTCATAGTACGGCAAGTGCGTTGATCAATGACGACATCAGGCTTGGAATGGAAAATAAAAAACTCACAGTTCTTTCCTTACTGGACTTTAGCAATGCTTTTAATAGTGTAGATTTCCACATCTTGCTGGCCATATTGCGCTCTATTAACATATCTCCAACAGTAACTGATTGGTTTCAAAGTTACCTGTTTGGTCGAAGGCAGCGTGTGCGCCTTGAAGAATCTTTTTCATCTTGGTGTATAACGTCTGCTGGCGTCCCACAGGGTGGCGTTTTATCTTCTCTACTTTTCACTATATTTATAAACTCTATCACTAAGTCATTAGCCTCATCCTAGCACCTTTATGCAGATGATTTTCAAATATATACACAAGCACCGTTACATCAATTATCTGAAGCCTTTTCAACTATTAGTCTAGACCTGGAGCGCGTGTGTGACTGGAGCAATGAGTATGGAGTTGTAGTGAATCCGTCTAAGACCCAACTTATTGTTGTGGGCAGTCCCGGGATGGTATCAAGAATAGACTGGTCACAATTACCGAATATAATGTTCAACGGTACTGCACTACCAATGAGTACCTGTGTTAAAAATCTAGGGATTTACATTGATAATACCTTATCCTGGGGCCCCCAATTACGAGAGGTCAGTCGAAAACTGTTTGCATCGTCGGGATCCTTGCGAAGACTACGCAATTTTCTCCCAACGGCAACTAAAATTGCGCTTGCACAATCCCTCCTCCTTCCTATACTCGACTATGCTGATGTCAGTTATCTCGATGTCACGGAGGAGCAACTAGATAAACTTGAGCGCCTTCAAAACTTTTGTATAAGATTTATATTTGGATTGCGCAAATATGATCATGTATCTGAATATCGCAATCAGCTTAAGTGGCTCCCAATTCGCCTTCGAGTTCGCTAGATGGCGCTATCTGGCAAAGACGGAACCAAAAGAGCTCTGTGTAAAAATTTTGAAAATTATTAGTTTTAAATAGTTATCATTATTGTTTTTACCTTAATATATTGTGAAATAGTAAATGAAAAGTGTGTGAATGTTAGCAAACTTGTATAATCAGTAGTACATAAAATAAAAGTGAACATTATAAAACTAAAAATATTTAATTATCAGTGAAAAAGTTAACATAAACAGTGAAAAATATCAATAAAAATTAATATAATAACCTTCAATGTGTAATAAACGCTGAATAAATTGACAATTATAATAAAAAGTGATCTTGGTTACTGTGACAAAGTGTTAAGAATGTGGAAAAAATTCTTATGTTATGAATCATAGTAACCGACAAGTTTCTTTTTAAAAGTCACTTGCATTGAATCTAGTGCGTAATTTGACAAGATTTGCTAAGCTTCTTGTAGCGTAACGTGAACGCATGTCGATCTTACGGGTATAAGACGAAGGGGGTGTCGGTTCGAACCACGCATGTCGATGTCTTTTTGTAGGACTATCCCATGTTTTCAAGTAAAAACTAACATTATTTGGTAGAACATTTAAACAACATCAAACTATAAATGCAAAAAGTAAGAACTGTGTAACTGTACTAAAAAGAAAATACATTACATTAATAACAGAGGGCGCTACTAAGAAACAACAAGCAAAAATATGGATTTCGAAATTAATAACATAACGTATCGCAAACCTCGTAGAACAAGCTCACTCAATGATATGTCTATAGAAAGTAATACAAATAAATATGAGGAATCATTGTTCAATTCAACCATAATGAGCATCCAACATAGCTTACAGAATCAAAGTGGAGCTGACATGGTAATAAATGGTTTGAATGAAAAAATACAAGAATTAAGCATGCAATTGCTGAGCGCAAATCAAGAGATAGACAACTTAAACAGTGAAAATATGCAACTAAAAACTGATCTACAAAAGTCACTTAAAACAATAGATGCCTACAAAAAATTATGCTCTTCCCCGCAATGTCCAACCTCGAGAACCCCCACATCAACACGTAAAAGAAAACTTACAAGGCGCGTAAATTTATCATCTTGTGACGCTGACACAAATGTTGTTCATTCGAATGAGAACATGCCCAAAGTCTTACAAAATAAACAAACGCAGACTACCCCTCATACTAAACTATTAGACGAGGACCGGCAATCAAAACTAACACCATGTAACAGTCTATTAAAATCACAAAATGAAAAGGAACGTATGGCAAAAAATAAAATATGTATACTTAGCACAAATAATAGAAATAAGATATTGTCTGTAGCAGAAAAGACACTGAAGGGTTCAGAATTGTGCCATTACATAGTAACTAATGGAAATATACAATCTATGCTAAATAATTTGAAGGAGAAGCTGTGTAATTACACAATGAAAGACTATTGTTTAATTCTGCTGGGTGAGGATGACTTTAGGATGACTAATATTTATTTTGACATAATATTGCATATAAGAAAGGTACTGCTTGAAATTACTCACACCAATACAATTATATGTACGCCAACTTATAAATTTACAAATTATTCTAATCTATACAATTCAAGAGTTGAAACTTTTAACAATCTACTATACCTAGACATACTGACTCATGAACATGCGTATTTTTTTTGACTCAAACCAAAACCTAAGCTATGACGACACAATGTTTGATTATCGTACAGGCGTAATTAATAATTTTGGAATACTGACAATGTTTAGAGACATTTTTGATATGATTAATAATATTAATACCTATCTTCAATATTCTTACATACCTTTGATTGACAAACAATCTCCTGACGGAAAATCTAATGACACTAGTGATGTAAATATGCTTTACAATCAGAAAACAGCTTCGAATAACTGTCTTTTTCGAAACTAGACACATATACGTAATGCATCAAAATATAGCTGGTTTAATAAACAAGTCCGACAACTTGACAGTATGTATAAATGAATTAACAGACAAAGGAATTGATGTTGATATAATATGCATCACTGAACACTTTATGTCAGAAGGCTGCGAATCCCGAATCCCTGTTAAATATACCTAACTATGTCTTAGCTTCACATTACAGCAGAAAAAATACTAAAAGAGGTGGATCATGCATTCTTGTCAGAAAAGGATATGAATGGAAGGAACTAGAGAGGATATCAAGAATGTCAATACCGGAAACTTTTGAGTGCAGTGCCGTAGAAATTGTTAAATCTAATGTTGCTATTATTTGTATCTATAGAGTACCAAATATGAGAAATTTGAACGATTTTTTCAGTAGGTTACATAGTGTTTTACAAGTAGCCACAAAAAGACGATATAAAAATATTGTTTTGGCTGGCGATTTCAATATTAATGTTTTAAAATCGAATTACCAGTCACTTGAATTTGAACGTATTTTGCTCAACTTTAACCTTAAACTTGCGATATACCAACCGACTCGTATTAGGAGCCATACATGTATTGACAACTTTGCGCATAATTTTAATAAGCCTTGCAAAACGGAGATTATAAAGTTTGCTCTTTCTGACCATACAGCGCAGCTAATAAAATGCCCGACTGATAAAGTATGCAAAATTGATAAATATTATAGGTTTAGACGCAATTATTGTCAACAAAACTTATTAAAATTTAAAAGCTGTCTAAATGCTATAAAATTTTCTGAAATTTATAATACCCTCAATCCAAATGTGGCTTACAACAGTTTCATAGAGGACTTTCAACTGTTTTATAATTTATATTTCCCAAAAGTTAGAGTTAAGGTAAATATAATTAAAAAGACAAAATGGGTATCAAGTGGTATAAAAAAATGTAACAAAAAGAAAAGGCAGTTACTATGGCTACAAAGATTAAAGCCAAACCCAGAAAATAAATCCCGCTTCAAATCATATTCAAAATTATTAAAAAGAATTATGTTTCTAACTCAACGAGCACAAAATGATTACAAAATTAATAATTCTAGGAATAAAAATAAAACGACATGGCAAATTATTCATCAGGCGAAATTAAATTTACCAAAATCTTTGATAAATAGATTAAAAATAAATGACACTATTATTACGAATCCAATACAAATATCGAATGAATTTAATAACTATTTTATCGATAAAATACAGCCTAAAACAACGTCTCTAAAAACCACCCCACCCATTTTAAGTACAAGCAAATCTATGTTCATGTCCCCATGTGTACCGCAAGACATATTAAATATAATTCATAAGCTTAAAAACACGAACAGCGTTGGATATGATGGAATAACTACTAAGGTCATTAAAGTTGTAGCACATGAAATAAGCGGTCATCTGTGTCACATTATGAACCTATGTATAACCTCGGGTATTTTTCCTGATGCCCTTAAACAGTCAATTGTAAAACCAGTGTTTAAGAAACAGGATAGGGAGCTTATGGAGTATTATAGGCCTATTTCTTTAATTCCCATATTCTCCAAAATATTTGAGAAATTCATACATACGCAACTGTACCTATATCTGGAAAAAAATAATCTATTGTGCAATGAACAAAATGGATTTCGTAAAAACAAAACCTTGAATTTGGCAATTTTCAACTTTCTTCATGAAGTTATGATGAAAGTAGACAAACGAACACCTGTATGCTCAATATTTTGTGATATGACACAGGCATTTGATTATGTAAAACATGATATATTAATTAGAAAACTAGATGCCTATGGAGTGAGAGGTACTGTCCTAAAGTTATTCGAATCGTATTTGGAGAACAGAAAACAACGTACAGAAATAGCAATAATAAACCCCACTACTAAACGAGAGGAGCTATATCTTTCAGATGAGCGGAAAGTTTTGTACGGTGTCCCTCAGGGGAGCGTAATGGGACCTTTGCTTTTTATATTATATATTAATGACCTTCCAAAATGTACAAAAAATACTGTAACGCTTTTCGCAGATGATAGCACAATTACTATATCTTGTAATAATGATATAACTCAATATAAATATGACATTACGAATTCCTTGACATCCATAATAAACTGGCTTGACATTAACAATTTAAAAATCAATTTAAATAAAACTAAGATTATACATTTCAGTCAACGGATCGCTCCAATCAGTTATATATACCAAAATATAAACATTGACAATCATAGTATAGAAAATGTTACGATTTCGAAGTTCCTCGGGTTAACGATAGATAAAAAACTAGATTGGAAATCACATATAGAGACGCTTTGCAAAAAATTATGTAGTTCTGCATACGCTTTGCATACGTTAACGTCAATCGTCAATACAGAAACAGTGATGACCGCATACTACGGTTTAGTTGCCTCAAATTTACGCTACGGCATCATTTTCTGGGGTAACTCTACAGATACATTAATTGCTTTTAAGTGTCAAAAGAGATGCATACGGTCAATGTTTAAACTAAAAACAAGTGATAGCTGTAAAACTTACTTTCAGAGGTATAAAGTATTGACGTTGCCAAGCATTTATATTTTGGAAATGTCAATGTTTGTTAAAACAAATCCAGGCTTATTTCCGCGGCTTGAGGATACGGTTACACGGAACAGGCGTGATAATAGTAGACTGCGCCTACTCCAAGCAAAAACTGTGCTTATGCGTAGAAGTGTTTTCTGTATGGCTCCAGTAATTTATAACCATTTACCGCAACAATGGAAAACTTGAGCATAAGTGCATTCAAGAGCAAGTTAAAAGAATTTTTAGAAATGAAAGCATACTATTCTGTAACTGAGTTTTTAACGGAGAAAATATAATAGAATGCATGTTTTTAATAACTACACCATACCCTCTATTAATACACTTTTTTAATAAATGTGATACATTGTTTATTATGATTATGACATTTTTCATTTTTTTAATAATATAATTGTAATTGTTATTTTAATTGATATTGACGTAAAATAGAATTCTGACCTCGTATGATGTATTAAATAAGCCCAACTCGTTATTAATGTTATCTTATTGCATGCCTAAAGGTAGAATGTGGCAGAAAAAAATATTATAACTGTAACACCTAATTGTAAACCCATGTTCGCAATGAAAATAAACTGATTGATTGATTGATTGATTGATTGATTCGTATAGTATTATATTTCATCCGTTTACTCCAACTTATTTAAAGGAACGATTTGTTTTCCTTGGTGACACACATTCGAGGTCCCTGAGGTCATCTGAATCTCTGGAACTGGCAGTACCATCTCACTGTACCACGTTTTACGATAAGTCGTTTACTGTACAGGCTGTCCGACTATGGAATGCTTTGCCAATGCCTATAAAACGTGCAAAAACTTTACCTACCTTTAAAAAAATGGTCAAAGAACATTACCTGTCATTTTAATTTATTATTTACATAACATATCCTATCTGCTGCATTCCTCTGCAAATGAATGGTAGAGTTTATGTATTTGTTTATGTATTACATATTCCTTATGTATTTACTTGTATTTATATAAGTAGGTATTGCTGGGACTGACTGCTGTATACAATTGACACTACTTTGTTTTGTAATTGTCAAAGGAATGCTGTTGTGCTGTATAAATATTTTTCTTTTTGTTTTTAGTTTCCTTTACACTTTTTCTCACCAAATCTGCCCATGAAATTACCTATTTACAGTCTATTTGTCCATCCAAAGGATGCCTGTAAGATATTGCTTTTTAGCGATAAGGCCGCCATTTGTACATGGTCATTAACTTGGAATACTATTGTATGTATAATATCCTGAATTGGTGTACAATAAAGATTATTCTATTCTATTCTAATTTTGTGATAACTACCAATGAACTTGTGTTATTTACGTTATACACTTCAACCCACTTGGAATGAGCATCTACGATAACCAAATACAACTGATTATTTATCGGGCCAAGGAAATCCACATGTACCCTAAAAACGGTCGGTGTGGGTGTGGCCACGGAGCGAGCGGTGCCTTAGCTGGGGATGATCGGAGTTGTGTACATATTTTACAAGCTCCAATCATCGCTTCGATAGCTTTATCAATTCCTGGAAACCAAACCCTACCTCGAGCATTGGCCTTACACTTGACAATGCCTAAATGAGACTTATGAAGTTCAGACAACACTTTGTTTTTATAACCACTTTATACCTATACCCCCCTCATAACTACACCGTTTTCTACCGTTGAGTTCTACACAAAAAAATATGGCAATAAGTTTTTGTCTATGAATTTTCTTGGTCAACCACTTTGTATGAATTTAACAACCCTTAACAACTTATTGTCTTTTATAACTTCTTCGCGTAGTGAACTAGTGAAGACGGTTATAGTGCGACTGGTACTGTGAGGGAAAACAGGACAAAGCAATGCCAGGACAGGACAAAACAGTGTTTGTACCATGGGTACAAACTCCGACTTTGTTTATCCTTTGGGCAAGGTAAAAAGATGGAGCTCTGCAGAAGGAAGAATGGTAGAAGTGGACATCCCGTCTGTTTTTCAGAACTACAACAAAGGCATGGGAAGAGTCAATCAAGCTGACCAGTCCATCGCCGTATACAGATCAGCTTTAAGATTCAAAAAGTGGTGGTGGGTCCTATTTTCTTATATGCTGGATTTGAGTGTAGCTAATGCTTGGCGTCTCCATCTCTTGACCGCGGAAGACCAAGTAGACCAGCTCCAGTTTTGGCGAAGCATCGCCCGATTTTATTTGAGACGTGTAGACACTGAAAGACCTGATGGGAGAAGTCGCAAACCTTCTTCAGTGGCACCAAGTATAAGCCAAGATGGTGTTTGACACTTCCTCAAAAGCTTTCATGTCAGCTGAATATGAAAGCTCGTTGGCAATGTAAAAAATGTGTAAGAAAATTATGCCTAGAAAAGAAATGTATTGAAAAATAACATACTTAAGTCCATTGGCCCCATTTGAGGACGGGTGTTTTTCTTATACATAGAAATATATATTTTTATTTTTTTTGTACTTAAATGTCTTAATAGGTTGTGTATGTGACTTACGTGGGATAGGTGGATGGCTGTATAGATCTTGCTCTTGGAGTCCATAGGGGCTGCTTCAACAGCGTCACGTACAATACACTTTGCGATGAGAGTGTTTTTAATGACAATTACACGCGCACTTTTAGTTGTTTTTTTTTTATTAACGTGGCGCCGGCGCAGGATTCGCGGCGTTCAGAGCGGGTGGGAGTAACGGCGTGACGTGTGACTTGAGAGCGAGGAGAAGACTTGACGAGTAAGAGACAACGACCAACTACGGCGTCTTGAGAATAGCGACAGACTACTAGTTCATTTCAAAATGGTTCTAGAATATGCGGAGCGGGGAAAGGGGGGAAGGAATAAAGGGTGTGTGTTTGATGCGTTCAGAAACGTGTAATGAGTGATTGAGTAATATTTAAATATAAAAATAATAGAACAAATACGTGAGTAATAATATGGCGTAAACGGCGTTTACATGTTGTATTAGTTTCAAAAATAAAGATAATTTCAAAATTTGGCTTCTAGTTTGTATTTGAGTCTAAATGGGTTAATTTTATAAGTAGGTGAGGTCAGGACACAAATTAATTTATGTTTATTTGTGTTCGCATGACGTCAGGTTCTTCATCAGATCCAGATGAATAAATCCTTTTTCAGATTTACTGCCAAATAACTTGAAGACGGCACTATCGTTGTCGCAGATTGGTTTCGTTTCTACCACGGAGTGCCAGAGTACCTGAGGCGGCTAGTGGCAGACTATCTTGAGGAGCGAACCGTCATGTACGAGGACCGAGATGGCGTTTTGAGACGCAGGGCCATGTCGTGCGGTGTTCCGCAGGGGTCTGTCCTAGGACCACTCCTGTGGAACATTGGATACGACTGGGCCCTACGAGGGCATCTCCCCCCCAGGCTGGGTGTACTCTGCTACGCAGATGACACTTTAGTCACGGCCCGGGGGGCTAACTTCCAGGAGGCGGCGCGCCTGGCCGCCACGGGAGTTTCCCTGGTGGTCGGGCGCATTGAGGCGTTGGGTTTGCGGGTGGCCCTGGATAAGACGGAGGCCCTACTATTCCATGGGCCCCGTCGTAGTCCACCCGCCGGCGCCTCAATCGAGGTATGCTCGGTCCTTGTACCGGTTCGGGCAAAGATGAGGTACCTGGGTCTGGTCCTGGACGGTAGGTGGCTCTTAGACGAGCACTTCCGACAGCTTGGTCCGAAGCTGGTGGACACTGCCTCCGCCCTAGGGCGACTTTTGCCCAATTTGGGCGGGGCCAGTGTTCCCACGAGGCGGCTGTACGCGGGAGTTGTCCGGTCCATGGCGCTGTATGGTGCACCGGTGTGGGTGGCGACTCTGACCGCCCAGAATAGGGCGCGCCTCTGGCATCCCCGGAGGATATTAGCGGTCAGAGCCATACGCGGATACCGCACGGTGTCCACTGAGGCGGCTTGCTCCTTGGCCGGAACACCCCCGTGGGATTTGGAGGCGGAAGTGCTCGCCGAAGTCTATCGGCGAGTGGCTGACTTCTGGGCGGAGAGTGGATTTCGCCCTCCGCCCGCCCACACACACGCGCGCGCGCGCACAAACACACACACACATTAACAATTCTACGTATTCTGACCCACACTTCTTATAACATTGTTAAATTAAATTCTAACTTTGATTTGGTTTATATTCAGCAAGCATGATGAAACTTGAAACCTGTAACTTATCTTCCGGAGGTGGGCGTTAATGGCTGCAACACAGTTATGAACTATAGCAGTAATTATCAACCATATTCTACTGTGCAATTTGTTACTTTTAGTTACAAAGAATAAACTTTTTATGTTTTTTTTTTTTTATATGTCTCTTAACGTCACAGCCTGTTACCGGTTCAAACGAAAATGAGGTACATTGAGGCAATGGAAGACCCGCTAGATAGCTAAGAGTAGATGCCTTGTCTAAAGTATCTACACAAGCCGGTGAAGTGGAAGAATGCCTATTCAGCACATTGAGATCAATAGTAGTTGAAGTGTGGCTCTGAAGTCAGGCAAGCTATTGACACCCAACAAGAAGTGAAAGCACCCGGACCCGATGGCATAAACAATGATGATGATGCGCTTCGTCCGTAGAAATTAGGAACATCCCTAAGCAGCCCTCCGAAAATAAGGTTCTCCTCGAGTCGCTTGTCAAGTGCGTGGGTGACGTGATACAGCACCCAATATCAAACTCAGACATTCATGACGTCTATCGTCTAAAGTCTAAAGTTCGTCTATCGTCTAAAGTTCGTCTATTCTATCGTCTATAGTTGTTAGCTTTTCTACTACGTTTGTTAAGGATGGCTTTATGAGGCAATGTAGAAGCTACAACAAGGGTAACAAGGATGGAAAGCTCAATACCGCTCATCTCAAACTACCAGGACCTACTAAACCGGTGTTTATTGGCGAATCTCTAACGAGCCTTGGAAGACGACTGGCATATCTGGCTCGACAATTCATCAAGGATAACAACTACTACAGCACCTGGACCTCGTATGGTAAAATAAATATAAAAAGATCACAGGACTTGCCGTCCTTGCGTATATATTGCGAGCAAGACCTGAAAAACATTGCACCTAAATGACTATCACTGAAGAGATCGGATTTTTTGTTGCTTATTATTTACAGTAATGTTATTCTACAATATTATAATAGTTATACTACTCTGCCTGTTTCCACTAACAGTAAACACACACTACTTATATATATATATATATATTTGCATAACCGACATGACTGTCACATACATATACTACTCATGTACAACCCTATATAATCACCACGTTTACATAATACCAAGACATGGAACCAGCGCGTCTTTAACTACCTTTCATCTATACAACTTATACGATATATCAAAGAAATATCATATATTCACAACAAAAATATTAAAACCACATGCATGTATTTGTCATAATGTATTAGTCTCGTGTTACGCCGTGAATCTAAACAAACTAACTATCTCATTTAACCAGAACTCACCTTGTTTTATTATACTTAACAATGTTTGATAATATTATTGAAATAATTGACGATTTCCAAGTTGCTTATTCATCAACCTGCGAAATAGATGACTGTTCTAAACTGATTGAAAACTCGCACTTCAGCTTTAAGGTTATCCATCAAAATATACGCAGTGTAAACCGTAACCTTGCCGGGTTTTTAACACTTCTTGAAAGGTCAAATACGGATTGGGATCTCATTGTGCTGACTGAATGTTGGCTACGCCATACTCATAACATCCCAACAATAGACGGTTACAATCATATACACAGTGAGAAACATCTATCTCAAAATGAAGGCGTTATCGTCTATTTCAAAAATACTATGCGTGTGACGATATTAGATACTACTTTACAAGACGCTAACTGTATCATAATTAAGTTAGATTGCAACACGACCCTAGTATCTATTTACCGTCCTTCAGGAAATAAAAACTTACAACCATTTCTTGAATCCCTTAACCAACTACTTTACAATTTAAAATGTCCCAACATTATTATCCTAGGGGACATGAATATCTACATAATGCCAAATAACAAAGATCCTGACTTATTAACCTATCTTAACCTACTAGCGTCATACAGTTTATTACCCGCTCATCAGTTACCCACGCATAGCAAGACTTGTCTAGACTGTTGCATGCTCAAAAGCACACTACCTGCTTTCTGCTATGTTGCAGAGACTTCGGTTACTGACCACGACAGTGTTATAATTATATTACAACTCCAGGTCCAACTTACACAACCTTTATCGGTAGATAAGATCGATTACAATCAATTGGATATCGATATGAATAATCAAAATTATAATTGCATTTATGAGTCTACTGATGCAAATGTAACCGCTTCTCTTTTAATATCAATTTTAAACTCGACGATTAAATCGAACACGCGTACTATTAAAGTCTCTAATCGTAGGCGCATCAAGAAGCCTTGGATGACTACTGGTCTTTTAAGATGCATAAAAAATCGGGACAAATTGCATATTAAATCAAAGAAAAATCCTAATAACGAAACTTTTAAAATCACTTATCTAAGATACAGGAACTATTGCAACTTTCTATTAAAAAATACTAAAAGAAACTATGAAAAGGAGCAACTTAGTAAAGCAGCTAAAACCAATAGTAAGACGTTGTGGGACACAATAAAAAGAGTTACACATTACAACAGTAAATCTAGTTCAGCGACAGATTTGTTAGACCCCAGTGATCCAGTGTCCTCAATTAATAATGTAAATAAATTCTTTACGTCGATTGGTAAAAATCTAGCCGCTAAAATTACCCCTATTTTGCCTAATACAACACGCATTGATCGGTGTCCGTTCTCATTTGCCCTAATACCAACCACTGAAGATGAAGTCTGCAATTAGTTATTAAGTTAACTCTACTGGACGAGATCATATTTCACGATTCATCTTAAAACGTTACCATCACCTTTTAGTGCCCCCCTTAACATACATCTTTAACCTGATGTTTAGTACTGAAGTCTTTCCAAACCAACTAAAACTTGCGGAAGTGGTTCCTGTCTATAAGAGTGGGGACAGAGGCATTATCAACAATTATAGACCTATTTCTATGCTCTCTACCTTGTCTAAACTAGCAGAAAGGCTTATAAATAAACGTTTAGTTGATTATCTGGAGACTAAAAACCTATTTTCTAAGAATCAATTTGGTTTCAGAGCAGGTACTTCAACAAGTGATGCTGTCCATGAATTGACTCATCACATTGTCTGCAATCTAGATAAAAAAAAGAAGGTGATTGCAATATTCTTAGACCTAACCAAAGCCTTCGACACAGTCCCCCCTCCACTCTTGCTGGATAAACTAGAAAAATTGGGTATCCGCGGTGAACAACATCAATTGCTCTCGAACTATATGACTGGAAGATACCAAAGGGTAAGGGTTGGTGAAATCACTAGTGGGGACCTGCCAATTGATTTCGGCGTGCCACAGGGCAGTGTGCTCGGCCCTTCACTCTTTCTTGCCTATATTAACGATTTGTGTAATTTGCAACTAAAGAATGGCAAAAATGTAACTTTCGCCGATGACACCGCGCTAATCTTTCATGGAGATACTTGGAATGATGCCTTTGCTTTCGCACAGACAGGCTTCAATGTAGTTTCCTCGTGGCTCAGGAACAATGGATTGACGCTAAATATAGAAAAAACAAAATATATTCCCTTTGTAATAAAAAAGAGCGCATTTAATCCACCTGAAGATTGCTCCATTGTGGCCCACACTTGCTTAAACCTACACTCTTGTGCCTGTAATCCCCTAGAAAGCACGACCAACATTAAATATCTCGGCATTATCATAGATAACACTCTTAGTTTTAGTCAACATATTGATCTCCTTTCATCTAGAACGCGGAAGCTCATTTTTATTTTTAAAAATTTACGTAATATAGCTGATAAAGATATAATTAAAATGGTTTACACATCATTGTGCCAACCCATATTGTCCTACTGTATCTCGGTATGGGGTGGCACATCTAAAACTACCTTGATGAGAGTGGAAAGAGCTCAGAGGGCTGTTCTTAAAGTCGGCCATTCCCTGCCTTTCTTATATCCCACTAGTGATCTCTACCAGCTTTCCGATGTCCTCACGGTTCGACAATTATATATTCTAAGCACTGTTCTAAAACAACACTCACTACTCCCATCTGACCCCTCCAGTGTTACTAGGCGTCTAAAATATAAGGTTTGTCCCCCAACTGAAAACCGATGGAGCACAGCATTTTCCCACAAATATTACGGCTTTCTGGGAAGATACCTGTACAATAATATTAACAAAATACTGCATATCTATTCTTCCACTAAGTACCAATGCAAGCATACCATCTCTAATTGGCTGAAGTCTCTTAACTATGAGGAAACTGAAAGCTTGCTGTTTGTTCCTATATGATATATTACATTCGTCTCATTAATCCAGTATTTACCGTTGCTACTGGATGTGGTGGCTTATCAGCTGTTTCTGATCCCAAGATGAACTTGGGAACTAACTCTGTCATAGGGTTTGCTCACACATATACACACACACATACACACACACACTACACACACACACACATACACACACGTTGTCACACGAACGCACACACACAGACACATACACACAAACTCACACACGCACTATACACTGAGACACTCGCACTCTCATATATATACACACACACACAACACACAATCACCTACACATGCAGCATAAAACATACACATATTTACACTTACATTCATATATATATATCTTCTTACACACATCCGTACACCGATATCTTTAGTCATATTACAGGCTAGAGAATACACATTCATTCATTCATTTGTTTCATCTCACATGTATAATCACTTTGTACAAAATATCTCACTTGCTACATCTACTTATCGAGAGCCAGGAGAGGCTGGTCATCTGTAATACAGGTTTTTACCTAGTACGGATACCAGTCTCTCACACAGATTAGCATTTTCTTGTTGTAAAGTAATCTATAACTTTGTTACTAGTTTATTGATATGATTTTCTGTGTGAGAGAAGAAATAAAAAATATTATTATTATTATTATTAATGAAATTCTAAGACACAGCAAGGGCACCCTAATACCTGTCCTCGCAGATATGTACAATGACATCATAAATACTGAAACTATTCCCCAACAATGGACAGAGTCTAAAATCATCCTACTGTATAAGAAATGTGACAAACATGATATAGGAAACTATCGCCCTATCAGCCTTATGTCTAACGTATATAAGATTTTCGCTAAGATTATCTTAAAACGAATCGAAATAACGTTAGACGAACACCAACCGATGGAGCAAGCAGGATTCCGCAAAGATTATTCGGTACTCGACCACATCCACGTAGTGCGACAAGTTCTAGAGAAATACAACGAATACCAACTAACATACTACATCGCGTTTATCGATTACAGCAAAGCGTTTGATTCTCTATTACACGGAAAAATATGGGAGGCTCTACTAGAACAAGGAATCGAACACAAATACATCCGACTAATAAAAAACATTTACAGTCGCAGCACAGGAAGAATCCAACTAGAAAGGAAAAGCGCTCCTTTCAAAATTGAAAAAGGCGTTAGACAGGGGGATCCCCTATCTCCTAAACTTTTCTCCGCAGTACTGGAATCAATTTTCAGAAGACTTAATTGGGAACGCCTCGGTATTAACGTAAATGGTGTATTGCTGTCACACTTGAGGTTCGCTGACGATATAGTGCTATTTGCCAAAACACCAGAAGACTTAAATAAAATGCTAGGTGAACTTGCGACAGAAAGTGCGAAAGTGGGACTGGCACTGAATCCGGATAAGACTAGAGTGATGACAAACGGAAACAATCACACTATTAAATTAGGGAACACCGAAATAGACTACACTGACGAGTACATCTATCTAGGTCAGCTTATAACGCAAAAAGAACCCATGCGTAAGGAAGTGGAGAGAAGAATTACGAATGGCTGGAAGAGATACTGGAGCCTGAGGGAGGCTATGAAAGACAAAAAACTCCATATTAACTTAAAAAGTAAACTGTTTAACACCTGCGTACTACCTGTTCTGACGCACGGATGTCAATCATGGGTGCTAAATCATGAAACATTATACAAACTAGCAACTTGTCAGTATGCAATGGAAAGGAGTATGCTAAATATCAGAAAGTCTGACAGACTGAAAAACTTTGTCATCAGAAGCAAAACAAAAACTACAGATGTTACAACGAAAATCAAAAGACTGAAATGGAGATGGGCTGGCCACGTGATAAGAGGATGCGACAGATGGAGTCAAAGGGTGACCCAGTGGTATCCCAGAGAAGGCAAGAGGAAGAGAGGTAGGCCGCAAAAAAGATGGGACGATGACATTAGGCAAGTGGCCGGAGTCATGTGGAACAGGGTGACACAGGAAAGGAAAGAATGGAAAAGGCTGGAGGAGGCCTTTGCCGATTGGCAAACAGATCTAGAAATGATAACCAAGCAACAGATATTAGCTTAAATAATTTATTTAGTTTAAGAGTCCAGTGTTATTATAAGTTTAAACCCATTGTAAATAGTTAAGAGATCTGAATAAAAGGCTATATTATTATTATTATTGAAGTGTGGTTAGTCGCTTTACAAATACAAAGAGATCTAAGAAATCGCCATACCTGTGGTGAGTTGAAATTTTTAATGGAATCGTGAATGTGGCGTCTTTTCGCATCCCGATACAGACGACTGCAGCGATTCCGGAGAACTTTATAGACTGACCAATTCTCATCCGAAGAGTTCTTTTTATATCTTCTTTATCGCGCTTGAACATTACATGTTTAATCTTTTCGGACAGCCAAGGAGCAGGAAGATTCTAAACTCTTAGTTTTTTTAGTGCGCATGTTTATCGAAAAGATCTAAGAGCATTTTTAAATGTTAGTGTCAATATCGCCACAATTGTATATAGGAGACCAATCTATTTTTTCGACATCCCCTCTCAAACATGCTTCGTCAATGTTTCTGAAACTGTGTAAAACAAAGTATTTAGGCTTAGGTTTAGGAGAGATAGTTTTGTAGGAGAGAATAATGAGGTCACGGTATGAGAAAGGAGCAGAAAGTTGTCCATGAGCGGCAACTTTATTAAGATCCGAAACGAGAATTAGGTCTAAGAGAGAGAGATTAGAATGAGGAGCGTAATGTGTTGCGTTTAACGAGAGAATATGCATCTTAAGTGAGGAGACCAAGGACCGGAGGTTTCGGCTGCGTACATCATTTTTGAGCAGACACGTGTTAAAATCCCCAAGAATAATAGTATCACTGTATAAGGGTGATAAATTTTCCAGCTTGGTTTCGAAAGACGAGAAATAGTCAATATGACAAGAAGGGCTATAATAAACACCCAATAGTAGTTTAGTGTGATTGTACGGGATGTATTTAGAGACACATTGAAGCGACAAGATCTCGAGTATGACTCCTCATTTATTATAATAATCATTCTTTAAATAAAATAGAAATGGGGTTACACGTGGAAATAAATTATATTATTACTGAGGCATCCTATACACTACATCACCCTTCTTACAGGAAAAAAAACAAAATACTTTTTTTACATACAGGACAAAATTGTATCGTTCTTAACCTTATGTATATTTCTTTACCTAAGTAGGTAAAGAAATATACATAAGGTTAAGAACGATACAATTTTGTCCTGTTTTTATGAATAATATCTAACTTATTATTTTTCATTATTTCTACATTAGGTGTTATATCTCTAACTGGATAAGGACTTGAATATAAATCATCAAATTTATAAGCTACTTCATTTGTTACTAATATTAGATCATTTGCATTATATTTAATATGATTTGTATATTTATCATAATTAGTTTTTCTTTTAATCTTACTGTTAATTAAATTGTCTGTTGCTTCTTTTTGAGAAAGCTGTAACCGATACTTTAATTCACATGGATAACTTTCATAATTATAAATTGGTTCTACCATGTTTTTATTTAGGTTACTGTGTAGAATACACTTCTTTCCGAACACTAATTCATAAGGCAGAACCTTGGTTTCAGAATGTACCGATGTATAATATGCAAAACACCAAAAGGGAAGCAATTTGCTTCATGTTTCTGGGTGTTTATCAGTATGTATTCTAAGAAAAGAATTTAAATTTTTGTGAGACACTTCTAACGCATCTATACTCTGGTGGTGATAAGCTGTAGAATGCAGCTGTTTAATTTGTAATAATTTACACATTTCTTGAAATGTAGGTGATATAAATTCCTTACCTCTGTCAGTCGCTATCTCTTTGGGAACTCCATATCTAAGAATAAAATTGTTAACTAAAGATCTTGCAACTTCGTCTCTCGTTTTGGAAACTAAAGGATAGGCTTCAACATATTTACTAAGTTCACATTGTAAAGTGAGTATATATGAATAATTATCATTATCGGTTTCTAAAGGACCAACCAGATCTAAAATTATCTTCTCAAATGCCGAATTGGCTGTAGTTGTGATAGTCATTGGTTCTTAGATAGGTGTAGAATGTTTTTGTCGTTGGCATACATCACAACGTTTCACAAAGTCCTTTATATCTTTATCAATACCGGGCCAATAATAATATTTTTTAATATTATTCGACATCCTTCTCATACCAGCATGGCCACTACTGGGTAGGAGATAGAAATCGTTTAAGATTACCTGTCTATCATCTTTCTCATTTACTGTCGCTACCTCTTTAATTATACATATACGTGGTCCGGACCTATCATTTATTTTATTTATCTCGTCTAATAAATTATTAATAAAAACTTCATTATCGTGTCTTTTAACTATACATACTTCTTCAACATTTATTTCCTTATACAATTTATCTAGTTCTCTCACGAATTCACCTCGTGTAATACGCGATCGAGAATCTAAAAATTTAATATAAATCGTTCTCTTACTGCTTACATAACACAATGCTTCACTTTCTTGGTTAATAATACCTTTGTTTTTCATTGTATTATAACTTTTTACATCAGTGAATTCTACAGAATCTTTCGGTTTAATATGTGTCCCTACGACTTTTGGTTGATCAGGCCAATCATTTGAGGGTACCATATCAACAGAAGAATCTTCTAGTTTCCTAGCTTGTGCTCGCGTTAAAACGTTTACTACATTGTCATGCATTTCTTTTAGTTCATTTAATGACAATTTGTGACAAAGCGTCTGCAGCGTGATTATTACAACCTTTTACATATTCTACATCGAAATTATATTCCTCTAAAGCAAGTCTGAATTTCATTAATCTAGTCGAAGGATCTTTCATATTGAAAAGGTAAATTAAAGGTCTGTGGTCTATGCGAATTTGGAAATACCGACCATACAAATATGGACGAAAATATTTTACCGCCCATACTATTGCCAAAAGTTCTTTCTCTATTAATATGGGAGGGGAAATATTTTTTTCTCCAAGAGTTTCAAACGCCTGCTGACATTTTGATCCCATATAAAAGAATCATTTTTTCTACACAGTGAATTTAGAGGGTGTGCAATTTCTGCAAAATGTTGTATAAACTTTCTGTAGTAATTTACAAATGCTACAAATCTCTTTACTTCTTCACAATTTTTTGGACGTGGATAATTTTTTACTGTATTTATTTTCTCCGGATCAGGCTGTATGCCAGGTAAAAATTTCGAATATAAGGGGTTGTGAGTGGTTGGGGGAGGGGGGGAGGGAGCGGCCGGATACGCCGTCACAAATATTCAAAAATAACATCTGCAAAATTTTCTGTGTTATTAAAATTGTCCTTCCTAAAAAATCTTTTACCAGCCCTCCACTGAGACTCAATTCGTTGAGTATGAGTCCCATCTTCAGCTATGAATGGGTTGTCACGATCCGAGTGGTTGACTTTTTTGTGTATGTAGCCATGTTCTGGCAAGCAATCATATGCTCTCCAAAAATCAGTGTGGATGGTGGTGCCAACTTCCACATTCTTCAATATAAGTAGCACCAAAACCTCAGCAAAGCGAATATTGTCTGGGCACACTTCCAACCTCAGATTTTCAGATCCATCCTCAATCATACCGAGAACCCAATGGCCCTCAATATGGCAACCTATAACAAAAAAAATATATATATAAAAACTGGCCTCAATTATGAGTCGACGGAGCCCCGCTACGCGGGGCTCCTATTTCTGGATGGTTTAAAAAAAAATTGTGCCAACTCGGAGTAATAGATTGCTATTAATTACCTAAGAATTATGTCCTGTTTTTATACATTGCCTATAAGACATAATATATAAAATATAATTACCTCGATTGTATTTTCTTTTTCCAAATTTAGATTCATCGATCTGGACTATTTTTCCGGGGCCACTAATCTTTCCAACCACTTCATTTTTGTCAATTTTGTATGCCACAATGATTTCTCGGCAATAATTATACCAGCCAATAATTATACATATGGTGACTCGACCCGGGCACCTTTCAAAATTCCTTCATTCCAAAACCTTTCTTCATTTATGACGTCGTTGTAGCTCCATTTTTTTGAATATACATATAATAGATAGAAAACATGCACCAAATCAATTTTTATATTTTCAAAAAATGACCCGTTATTGCGTGGTATTTTAGATTTAGACTTACAATTGCCTGTGGTGCAACACCAAGAACCAAATGACCTGTTGGTCGATTTGGCTATTTTCATGGGAGTGCGATGTGTTCTGCATAATTTTTGGGTCTGCACCAATCCATTTTCTTCGGCGAATGCCACACACTGCTCATTGGTGCCCAATTTTTTTATTATTCTCGCCATATTCCACATCATAAGAACCTCTTCTGTGTAGAAATGTCGATATAGAAAGGGCCGGTCGTCCTCGAAAACATCTTCAAATACTGCCGATGCTCCACCAAGGCCCGAACTCGTAGACGGTCCCGGTTCCGGGTGTCCAGTTCCACTACTTCCAGACGCCATTGCAAGCTGCGA
Source organism: Arctia plantaginis (assembly GCA_902825455.1). NCBI lineage: Eukaryota > Metazoa > Arthropoda > Insecta > Lepidoptera > Erebidae > Arctia > Arctia plantaginis. The sequence goes on along the minus strand of CADEBD010000323.1, from coordinate 204,447 downwards.
TAGCGTTATTTCAGTGTCCAAAAGTGAGTTAGTCGAGATCGTATAGTAAAGCAATCCAAACAGATTCCAAGAACGAAAACAACGAACTATTACATGCCTAATTTTGATGATATTGCATAGGGATGCAATACAATATTGCTGACTTGCAATAATAGCAAAATGACGTAAATTCAACATTGCAGATCAGCAATAAATACATTATAAATACCAATCCTTTTCTTAAATTAGTCAGTTATTATTCTCTAGTGCTGACATAATTTGTGGTCTCTAACTACTACCCAACCTTGGTTGGTTTTCAGCAAGTAATTCTAGAGCAATAATATACTCCGGGTCTATTCTGCCCTTCGCTGGGGCCAATAAAAACGCGTATAATCCGTGTTAAGTGGTGTATATAAGTTTGTGTCTATATTAAGTTGCCAAAAGTTGTGTAGAGTTATAAAATAAATAATTGTGATAGTCAGTGGTGTTTTTTTTTAAAGTGCCGGACTGTCCAATCTAACATTTGGTGTCAGAAGAAAGGGGATTTTTGAAGTCCCTCTGGTCGCCTACTCCTGACGACGACCTGCTCGAAACACAACCTGGCCTTAACCAGTTCCTGAACTAAGTTGGCCACCTGCTGTCTCCGCCGTCTCTCTGACGCTCCCTGAGGCCGCCGCCGACTCCGGACATCGCACAAAACGTGTCATCGAACTCCACTGTGCCCGAGGGGTCATTGCCCGGCACCGAGTTCATAATCACACGAGTACAAGACCACGACACACTTTACACCGACCCGTACCTATTGCAAAATCTGCAACGCTGCACATTGCGTCACCGCTGTGTCGCCGCTCCGATTTCCGCTGCATCCATGACATCGTTCTACATACTGCTATTATTGTGAGTGTTTGCTCGTTTATATTAATTTATTTTTTGTCACTGACATATTTTTGCTAATTTCTGTCTTAATTTTTGCTCCCTTTTTATATAAAAATGGTTAACGAAAGTGGTAAACTTGAAAAGAAAAACGCTCAGTCGTGTTCAAGTATACAAAGCGTAGGATCAGAGGAATTAAATTTTTCAATTTTGACTAAGTTTATAAAACCTTTCGATGGTGATAGAAACAGGCTAACAGCTATTATTAGAAACTGCGAAAACGCGTTAAACTTGGCCACCGCATCGCAACATAACATTCTCTTTCAATTTATAATTTCACAATTAGAAGGTAAAGCCTCTCAATTCGACTGTATTTTTTTTTATGTTTGTTAATTCTTTTCTTATTTGAAAGCTGGTGCTTCCCGTTTGGTCCCATCGCGACAAACAGACGAATAACTCAATATCACGACAACCGATTTCGATTATTCTTTTTTTTATTGGAATTGATGAACTTTAAGGGTACTTTGATGAGAGATTGGTTAGATTCTGATCATGGGATCCATGACAAAGTAACGGAACTTTTCAATTCTTTGGAGCAATCAGCCGTCATCGCGGCGGTAAGACCCGTTATGGAGGATTGGCTCGAGAGGAAATGTATGTATGAGCGTTGCGAAGCGCGCTCACTTCCAGGGAACAGAGGGAACATGGGGTTCCCACACGGAGGGGGTCGTCTACTCGTCTGTAGATGGCCCGAGGTATGTCGGGGCACCAGGGACTTCCTTTCTAGGGTATACCTGGTTCCCCGGCTATTAGTACCCGAGACGGCGTGCGGTTTTAGTCGGTTCGAGTCCGACATGCCACCGGATATTTGAGTTACCTACAGTAACGTCGTTATGGTCAAGTAATTGTCGTCATCAACAGCCTTTACTAGTCCACTGCTGGACATAGGCCTCTCCTTAGAAAGTAGGTTTTGGCCTACTATACCACGCTGGCCAGAAGCGTTGGTATAGGGTTTGTTTCAAGTTTTCTTTCTCTTTGCAGTGCTGTTGTCCTGCGTAGTTTGCTCCCTCAGTTAACTTTTACGAAACCCATGGGATGAAAAGGGATGGTGACATTCTGTATTTTTAATCATTCACCACAGGGACAGTAACGAAAGTAATTGTCGTAGTCGAATATAATGATCAATGGAACTCTTTAACTTACAGTAAGGGTCCGTAGCTTACAGTAAGGGTGCGATCTGTGAAAATTCTAACTATTTGTAATCAAATTGCAATGCGCTTATGTCTTTGCTGCATTGAAATACGACGCAAGCATTCTAATTACTTAAGGTGTATTATGTGTGACCTTCATTGTCGGAAGACAGATTTCGAAGTCTCGTTATTTCCGTCAACGATCTATCGTCGTGTGGTTTATTTAATAATTTGTTGGCGTCCAAATCTGATAAAGCTATGCCTTCTAAACTTTTGACACGACTTAGTGCAACATATATTTGCCCTTTTGCAAAGTTTTTTTACTAAGGTCGATTACAGCTCTTTCGAGGGTGGTACCCTGTAGTTTATGAACTGTGACCGCCCAGCTTAATATTAGAGGCAGCATACGGCGCTCAACATCTCCGTAACCTCTTAATGCCTGAAACGTAGTACTAGATGGAGGTATAGGTATGCAACCATTACTATCTTTTAGCCTAAGCCCAATAGATTCATCATCAAATTTAACGTACACGGCTTCTGGTAGCTCTCCATCCTCCAGTTGATCTCTCCTCAAGGCCGGCCATTTGATTTTTTTTATTATACCCATAGCTCCATTCACTAGTCCTTCTGATATGGCGATGTTGCGTCTCAACATCACTCGGGATTCGACGCCAATTTTTATCGATGGTAGAAAACCACCGCAGCTATTGACGTCTTTGGGAATTACGTTCTCTAGTGGTGTTCTACCATAAGTCGCTACTTCACGAGACTCATCCACTGCATTGATTCGATAAGTTCGGTACAGCTTTGTATTTTCCTTGCTAATTTTTTCGTTGTAATCATCGACTTGCCTCACCGTGGGGAAAATACGAACGGCGGCTCCATCCGCAAAATCACCATTTAAAGGCACGTGGAGCCGCTCGCATAACAATTCGTCAATTCGCCTACCCGTAAACCGTTCAATAAATCGATAAATTCGCTGTCATCGCGCTGTCGCATGTTTATGGTCAATTCACAAAAAGAAAACTGATGCCACAAATTAACCTCCGCTGAAAACCACAATGGCTGCACAAAACACCAATTCCCTTTCACCGGAGGAAGCTGAAATATATCCCCGAATACCAAAATGTTGACTCCACCGAATAATTTGTTGTTGTTTTTATATTCTTTGACCTGTAATTTTTTTGTATGTCATAGTACTTTTTTTTTCTATCGGAAGCAAGAAAATACTATACAGTGTTTTGCCAAAAATTTGATGAGCAGCAACTCCGGTTAAGGACCCAACTTCCACAAAGTTAGGCTTCAGTAGTATATCTACTGTTGGTGCGTAACAACGCTTAATATGCTCCACGATTAATTTCAACAAAAATTATTTACCACTACCTGCACCGCCCGTGATAAAAAGTAACAGCTGACTTTCTTGTCTTTGCAAATCATTTTCGATTGCCGTTGAAACTTTCTGAAATAAATTTCTCTGTTGTACATTTAGTCCGCTAAATGCTTCCCAGGAACAATTCATCTGTCATGACGGCTCGTTCTTCAATGTATTCATAAAAGTTTTCATCGTCATGTACAATTTGTTCACCAACACACAACATGGGTGCATTGCCGACTTCGGTTTCACGCGCAGCATTAAGTGCGGTAGCTTGAGCAACAGCCTGCTGAATAATTAGTTCAGAGTAACCGAATTGTTCTGCGCTGACATTGCCCTGCAACGGGCGAAGATCACTTTGACGCCTTATAAAACAGTCTTCAGCGGTTTCATTTTGGAACAGTAACTCGCCTTCATTACGAAATGGTATGTGGCATACTATTAAACTATAATAGTATGCTTCTTTGTCACTATTAATTGTATAATAGCGGGTACGTACGTAATACTGCCTGTCTATTTCTTACACGCATTCTAGTGTTGTCCTGTAACCTGATATACCTCACTGGCGTAGTATCTTCGTTCCTCAGTTCTGCATCTCCGTTGTCCTCTGACCATGTCGTGTTAGAGACAGCTTCAAAATGGACGGCAAATTCCGCAAGGCTTAAATTCTCTAGCTCATTTGGGCGTAATACATAACGATCAAAAATGTTATTATAAATACTGGTTTCATCACTATCGAATCTCAGAAGTCTGAAACGTTCCTCTGGCCTGCAACTATTTACAAAAACAGTCTTTCGTGACAATATTTTCAATGGCAAATGGCATAATCTTTATGCGCATTCGGGTGCACTCACTAGGCATTGACTTAAAATAGTCATTGATACTGAGAACAATTGTTTCCAAACATCACCACCTTGTCTCTGAGCATTCGAAATAGCGTCTCGAATCACATCACCTGTATCATGTGGTTCGCATTTACTCGCATATTTTGCGACGTAGTAGGCTACAGCGGTGACACTACCACACGGTTGGACGTCAATATTCCCCTTCCATAGTCCTAAAAGAATTGGATTGTAATTGTTGACCATGGTTCCATTTGAGGTTCTTTTCAATAAACAGAATCGTCCGTTGTTCGATCATCCATCACCAATCACTTGCACGCTTCGGAAAATCAAATCGACAACCATCAGCTTGGCGGTTTTTTTTACACGTCGCTGTGTGTTTATGAATTTGCAAATCCTCGACTAATTTACGCAACGTAGAGTCATTAGGATTTAACGAACATGAAACCACCTTTTCAATTACGGCGATTCCTTCTGGAGTGAAGAATTGCGGAACATTACTACACCAGACCAACATATGCAGATGTGGGCTACCTCGGTTTTGAAATTCCACTCGGTACCAAAAGTCTTCAATAGGACCACCCAAGCAAACATTATTTCTCTTTAAGAATCGCATAAGAGCGTTAACACGCAGTGTAAACTGTCGAGCTATCACTACCGGATGTTTTTGCACTAGTTTCAAGCGCTCCGTGAATGACAGGCGTTCGGCGTCATCAATTTTACCTCCATCGGTAATTAGTAAGGCTTTTATCATATCTGGCCAATTTAAATCATTGCAGGAAAATGTTAAAAACCATGTTGGAGGCCCTAAAGTTCTAACCATTGCAATTAATTCAGAGCAACATTTCTGCCAGTATGATGCCGATCCTCGAATATTTCTCATAGTGAGATGCATGTTATCCACAAGTCCCTGTGGTGTTTGTTCTCCATGACCTTGTCGCATCCTACATGACACAGATGCACTTGCTTTGGCACGAAAATATTCAACAATGGATAGAGCATAAAATAAATAATCATTTCTGTTGAACCTCTTGTCAACATTCATTACCCGGTTTTGAAAGTAGTAAAGGGGGGTACACACATTGTCTCTTTCCTCGCCAAAGCCATTTTTGCCATTTGGAAAAAGAAAATACCAACACAATTCCTCCATACGGCGTTCACGCTCCAAATTCAAGGGTGGTGCAGTTTTCCTTGTGATGGCAGCCAACCTGATTGTATCATCTGTTGAAGGGCTATTCATATTTACAACACTTTCTAAATTAGGTACATTATCATCTATGTTTTGGAGCATACTTGTTGATTCGATTTAAATGGTTCTCGAGGAATCATTGACTGGTAACTGAAAATGGTTTGATGTTACTGGAATTGTTCTTGAGAGTGACTGAATGACTTGTTTTGTTGTTTGGAGGGGATTACTTGTGTGTATTATTGGTCGGAGGGAATCGTATTGTGTACATGTTGGATTCTCTGCCCTTACTATTGTCGATTGTTGCAATATGGGCGCAAAGGATTGTATTTGGGTGTCTCGAGCTATAACTAATGATGTTAACGAGAATACATTAAAATTAGCCCGAAAGTTTTCTTCTGCCACTTTATTTGGCGACACCAATAAATTGCGACGTAAAATGGCATGCAAACCGTCCAGATCACTAAATCGCATGCGACAAGCGGTGCCATTTATGGGAGTAGAAGCACCCTTCTGACCACGCCCGTGGGAATCGAACAAAAAGTAAGTTTGATTGTCACCCAAAGTTTTGCAATGTACTGCTATCGAAATGGCGTTTGCTGTGAGTATACCATTCGAGTGTTCTCTAAAAAAACTTAATAATGCATTTTTCAAGTTACGGAATCCATCAGAACTGTTGTCATTGTCTATATGACCATTATAATTTGTTTCCTCGAGTACTGTGATTAATAAATTTTCTCTGTTGTATATAAGTCTTGGACAAAGATCTGTTACAGTAAGGTACTCAGGGTTTACTTCGCCGGGCGCAGGATTATCTCTAGCAGTAATGCAGTCATTGTAGTATTTATCGCCAACGCTTACAATGTAATCGATATCGCTTTTGGACCACTTGTTCGGATCTAATACAGTAAATGCTGCACAAGCAACAGCCGCTATCCCAGTGCATTGCTTACCTCGAGATAAATTAAATCGTAAGTCACCTTGATTAAATGATCCGCGTAATATTGCCTTGTTTTCATTTAAAGTGACATAATGTTCTGAGGATGATTCTGAAGTAACAGCATCCTGTTCAGGAATAGAGTTTTCAGCTATTTGGACTACCTGAGGTATGTTTAAGGTAGTTTCAAAATGCACCTGAACATCTCTATAAAGATGGTTATTGGAAATTAACCATGTTAATGCTCGATTCAGTCTTTGCATATCCACGACGAATTCTTTAGAAAATGAAAGGTTCTCGAGACTTTCAACTACCAAAACTAAACCAGCTTGATGTGGTGTCAGTGGTAACTGTTCAGCTATTTCCACAACATCCTTTGCAAATAAAATGACCTGCCCCTTACACCAATTTTGACTGAAACGGTTATTAAGTTTAATAATCTTTAAAAATGGTGTAATGCGATTTAAAAATTGTTCTTCAACGCTTGTCAAATTGGCTAATTCAGGCGGTACTTCTGCAGGGATCATTTTATTCCAATATGCAGTTGTTGGAATTTTCCTTTTTGTAATATTATTGTACCAGCGAGTGCAGGTAGTTATTGTACCTAAAGTAATCAGTTCTTCAGGTAATAGCGTGCCATACGAACCTGCTCGTAAATTGGAACGCTGTTGTGGATAAAGAGTTTGTTTGCAAACGGCACATGGTACGTCAGCGAAAATATTAATCATCATCATCAATCATCACATCAACAGCCTATAATAGTCCACTGCTGGACATACGCCTCTCCTTAGAAAGGAGGTTTTGGCCTACTATATACTATAATAACTATACCACTAATAACTAATATATACTATACTATAATATTAATAGCCGCTTCAAAAGATTGTTCATTTGCGATATCCCTACAAACATGACTGACTTGTCGCATTCTACTAAGTCGAAGTGAACGAGTTTCAGGTGTTTCGTTTGATAAGCGATCGTGAATCAATCCGAGTCGGTGGGCTCGTTGCTCCTCTGTCTCATTCGATGGACGATCGTGGATTAAGCCGAGACGGTGGGCACGTTGCTCCTCCGTCTCTTGTGATAAGCGATCGTGGATCAAGCTGAGACGGTTAGGACGTTGCTCCTCCGTCTCAGTCGACAGACGATCGTTGATCCAGCCGAGACGGTGACTACGTTTTTCGATATTTTCCCTGTTCAAAACCTTTTTCATGTAAAGCCGCATTTTCCAAAGTCTATTTTTGCGCTTTTCACAAGTCTCTTTTGAAGTTGTTCTCGAGGTAGATTGCCTCTGTTGAGATAGGCCTTTCTCTCTGACTTCGTTTGTTTCACGTTTGTTTCATGTTAGCAGCACGTTTATTAGGTCTACCCATATTCAGACAAATTAGTTAGTGTACTTTAGATTCACTAAAAATCAAAAAATAAACAAAAATTTTAACAAAAAAAACGACTTCAAAAAACACTATTCCAAAACAAATTAATATGCACTAAAAAGTAAAAAAATAAATGCGTATTCTTCTACAACTTAATAATCAACTTACTTTTCTACTTATAAATTTGTAGGTACGATCTATGTGTTTACCACGCAAGAAGGTAGGTAGGTACCTACCCACTTCAAATCTAACTCAACATATACCAATGAATAACAAACAACGATTTTTTAGAGTTTTCCTAAGTAAAATTAAATGAAAAATATTAGACTACTTAAAAATCAATCAAATTATTACGATAATATAATGAAGTTACAATTATTGTTATTTTTGGAGTCGGTGTCAGCCAAAGAAACACTACGATATACCTAGCAATAATAATACGAGAATACTTTAAGGAATATTTATTTTACAAATTAACTTTTATACGATCGACAACATACTGTCAGTACAGTGACAGAATACAATACCTGATTAAACCCATTTACAATTAACTTTTATACGACAATATACTGTGACAATATCTGCGACCTTAAAACGAAATAAATACCAATACCCAAGTAAACCAAACAAACGAACTTTAATACGACACTATGCTAAGACATAATGTAGCAAATGGTGATACGAAAATATAGCCAATATTAAACACAAGGAATTACCGCAAGAAAGACGGTGTAGATATAGAACGAGAAAAGAATCTGAAACGGTTCGTGATCAAGTGATTCGTATTGCTTCTTTCTCTTGACTGACGCGGCGCGTGCCCGGCGTCTCCACTCGAAAGCTCCCCTCCCGCCATGGCAGCTCCCCTCCCGCCGCGGCCCCGCTGTCACCTCGTCAACTCGCGCGTGCGACACAAACACTGCTGACTTATAACAATGTATATATGTATATAGTAAGTGTAGTTAAGGTAGGTTTGTTACCTTGACTGACACCGACTCCAAAAATAACAATAATTGTAACTACATTATATTATCGTAATAATTTGATTGACTTTTAAGTAGTCTAATATTTTTCATTTCATTTTACTTAGGAAAACTCAAAAAAATATTTTGATCGTTGTTTGTTATTCATTGGTATATGTTGAGTTAGATTTGAAGTGGGTGGGTACCTACCTACCTTCTTGCGTGGTAAACACATAGATCGTACCTACATATTTATAAGTAGAAAAGTAAGTTGATTATTAAGTTGTAGAAGAATACGCATTTATTTTTTTACTTTTTAGTGCATATTAATTTGTTTTGGAATAGTGTTTTTTGAAGTCGTTTTTTTTGTTAAAATTTTTGTTTTTAAAATCAACTTTCGGGGAAACCAAGCATAGAGATCATTTATTATTAGACTTAAAAAATTGTAAACAAAGGTCTAATGAAACGGTTACACAATATAGCCTACGATTAGAGACATATTTAACGCGATTACAAACTGACATCACACATTCTACTAGGGATCCTAGTGAATTAAAGGGCCGAATCGCCAGCACAGAAGACTTAGCACTGTATACGTTCTTGATGGGCTTACCGAGTCATATTTCTAACGTTTTAAGATGTCGCAACCCTACAACTTTACACGAGGCTATAAACCTGGCTATTCAGGAGGAAAAACTACAAAATTATATCCAGTCTACTAGACCAATTGAAAATAAACCTAGGTGTAAAATATGCGGTAAAATAGGTCATTCGGATAGAAATTGTTTTAACAATCGACAACGTCTTGTACATACTCTTAGTAACCAACTTCAAATATCCTACCAATCACAACCCTCTTCCTCTTTTAATGCGCAAAATAATACCAATTTATTCTGTAAATATTGTAAAAATCCCGGTCACGACATAACGCAATGTCAAAAGCGCCAATATCATAATTCCCGTAACAATTATTCAACTAACAAGCCACAAAGGCAAGTTAACAATGTTGTCGAACTAGCTCACTCTGAAATTCAAGATTTTAACTGTAATTCATTAGAGTGAAACACGTATGATCATTTAAACTGAATAAGATTCCGGTCCCGCGTCGTACGGAATCATCAATACAAACAGACGCTGACGCCTCTAATATCCCCTTAACTATATCTAATAAAACTTTTATGTTAAGTAATACTCGTAATAAGAACCATATTAATTTTACTAAATCTAATATCCTTACTAAATCCTTTACATCTCAACCCCAGCAGTTGAGTCATAATACTAATCTTACTATTTCTACATCTCGCGTTAATAAACCGAGTCTTACTATTTCTCCTATGTCTGATACATCTCAACCACAGGAGTTGAGTCTCGAAAATTATCATACTAAATCTACTATTTCTCCTAAATCCTCTACACCTCAACAATTGCAGGTGAATTATACTACGTTTCATCATAATAATAACAAGCCAAATACCCTTAAAAGATCTACTAATTCTAAAACTACTATATCCGTCAGTCCTACTAAATCTTACAATTGCTTAGAAAACCATTTCAGTACACCATTTAATTTAACAGAGAATAATAAATGTAATTCAGTAATACAATCTAATATATTTCAACTCAATTACAATTAGAAAACGCATTTGCCTCATATCTATGTCAAGACGAAATATACAAACAAATTACTACTTCTATTAATCGATTCCGGTGCAGGAATCTCTCTAATAAAAGAGAGTTCTTTACAAGTTCAGCCCAAATTAACACCTGAAAGTGTCCAGTTTAAAGGCATTGATAAAGACGCCGAATATTTGAAGAGCTTGCGACATTTTCAGTTAAATTTTATATTTCAGAATAATAAAACTGTTTTCGGTAAATTTCACGTCATATCAGACTGTGTAGATATCGAATTTGATGGTATACTTGGTAATGACTACCTAAAATCTCATAATGCTAATATCGATTATAAACATAACGGCTTAGATGTACATGTTAACTTAATACGAATTTATTTCACTAAACCCGAATATATTATTCCATCGCGCTCGGAAATGCGTATAGAATGTAATGTACTAAATCCTGAAGTAATCACGGGTTACGGTCGATAAGTCTAAAATTCAGAGAGGTGTATTTATGTCTAGTTGTCTTGTTACTCTTAAAGGAAATAATCATTTCACTGTTTCAGTCCTCAACACTACTAATAAGGAAGTAACAATAAAATCCCTTTGTGTAGAACTAATTCCCTGTGATTTGATAGAAGAATTTTCATAAAAAAATAATTCTATTAATCATTCTAATTCCAAAGTATTGGTGTCAAACAGATCTCACGAAGTTCAGAAACTGATACGGACTTCCCACCTTAACCCTGAAGAATCAACGGCTTTACTTGACTTATGCTCAGAATACTCAGATCTGTTCCACTTAGAAGGAGATACTCTTACTTGTACAAATACCTTAGAACATAAAATCAAAACAACTAGTTCACAGCCTATTCATGTCAAAACATATAGATATCCCGAATGCCATAAAGAAGAAGTCAACAAACAAATAAAGAAAATGCTACATCAAAACATAATAAAACCCTCTGATTCCCCCTGGTCTTCTCCTATTTGGGTGGTACCAAAGAAGCAAGATGCTTCTGGCCAAAAGAAATGGCGTATTGTCGTAGACTATAGAAAACTGAATGACATTACTGTCGGAGACGCTTATCCTATTCCTAATATTACAGAGATCCTAGATCAATTAGGTCATAGTAAGTACTTCAGTACGTTAGACCTGGTGTCAGGTTTCCACCAGATTGGTATGAGCACAGAAGATGCTCCCAAAACTGCTTTTTCGGTCTCTAATGGCCACTTCGAATATACTCAAATGCCTTTTGGGTTAAAAAATGCACCTGCCACTTTCCAAAGATTGATGAATACCGTGCTTTCCGGTCTCCACTGCTTCATATATTTGGATGACATCATCTGCTATTCTCACTTACTCTTTTCTCACATAGATAAACTTAAACTCATATTCGAGGCTCTTAGAAAGCATAATCTTAAGTTACAGCCAGATAAGTGTGAGTTCCTAAGACAGTAAGTCGCATATTTAGGTCATACTATTACCGATAAAGGCGTATCTCCTAACCCCGACAAGGTAAAAGCCGTATCAAACTATCCTACTCCCAGAAACCCGAAGGAAATAAAATCCTTCCTTGGCCTGATAGGATATTATAGAAGATTCATAAAGGATTTCTCTAAAATTACAAAACCTCTAACTTCATTACTTCGTAAAGATTCTACTTTCGATTGGACTCAAAATCAAGAAAATGTTTTTAATACTCTTAAGTCTATGTTAACAAGTGCTCCCATTCTTCAATATCCTGATTTCTCGAAAGATTTTATACTCACAACAGATGCTTCAAATTATGCCTTAGGTGCGATTCTTTCACAGGGCGAAATGGGCAAAGATCTCCCTATTGCATATGCTTCTCGAACTCTTAATAGAGCAGAAGGTAATTATAGTACCACCGAGAAAGAACTTCCAGCAATCTTGTTTGGAGTCAAAACATTTCGACCTTATATCTACGGGAGAAAGTTTAAAATAGTAACTGACCACTGTCCTCTTGTTTGGATTTTTAATTGTAAAGATCCCTCAAGTAAACTAGTTCGATGGAGACAAGTAAATTAGAAGAATATGACTACGAAATCGTTTATAAGTCCGGTAAAACAAATCTTAATGCTGATGTCTTATCTCGTCCGTATATAATCTTGATGAGATAGATCTTAGTAATGATATAACTTATGGAAATTTCCTTCGATCTCGTTCTAGTCCAATGGTTTTTACTACCGTAGTTCACGAATTCAATCAAAGTCTTTTGAAGACATCCTGCAATACTATTGCTTATCCGACATCAATCGATCTAGATTCTTCTAACCCTTACTGTGAAGAAATAATTAACCTTTTAGGTAACGTAGAAGTCTTTAAGAATTCTGAAAAGGAATTATATTCTGTAAAAACTTCCAATGTTAATAATAAAATATATTTTCACATGTTTACTAAAGTACATCATTATGACTCTTGTTATTACAGAGACATATTTAAAGTATTAAACAATCTTCGTAATGAATTAATTTTATTTCATCCCGATGTAAAAGAAATCTCTATGTCTGATTTTTCCAATCCATTTGACAAGCTTCAATTTCGAATGATCTATGAAATCATTTGTTTTATTTTCCATAACACTAATATCACTGTAAATATATATCATAATAAAATAATTTACCCAACCCCTAACGAAATTCCTACAATATTGAAAGATAATCATGATTCGCCTATTGGCGGACATATTGGTTTATCGCGGTTATATAATAAATTAAAAGAATCTTACTACTGAAAAGGTATGAAAAACGATATTGAATCGTATATTAAACGTTGTCCACTTTGCCAACAAAATAAAGCTCTACGCGTCTGTAATAAAGCTCCAATGGAAATAACTTCTACTTCTCTCGAACCTCTCCAAAGAGTATCTACTGATATTGTTGGTCCTTTACCCGAATCCGGTTCTGAAAGATATAAATATATAGTTACTTTTCAAGATGATTTGACAAAATATTCCATGGCCTATCCTATTACTAACTCAACGGCTGAACAAACAGCTGATTGTTTAATTAAATTTATTTGTCATTTCGGCATTCCCAAAACTCTATTATCTGATCAAGGTGTTCATTTCATTGCAGAAGTATATAAACAAATCACATCTCTATTTTAAATTAAACATCTCTTTTCTACTCCATATCATCCTCAAACTAATGGGGCTCTTGAACGAAGTCATGACACTTTAAAATAATATTTAAAGTCCTATGTCAACGATAATCAAGACGATTGGCACAAATATCTTCCAACAGCTATTATTTCTTACAATCCTTCTGTACATTCTTCTACTAATTTCACACCTCACGAGTTGTTGTTTGGTTGTAAACCTCATCTACCTAGTTCTATCTACGATATTGACCCAACAGCTAAATATCCTGATTATGTTAAAACGCTAAAACAAAAGCTAATCAATACCAGAAATATAGTCAGAGAAAATATCCTCCGTAAAGAAACTTCAAAAAAATATTATAATAAAAACACTAGAGACATTTCTTATAAGGTTGGAGATATGATGTATGTATTATCACAGACTGCGTAAAGCTCTTTCTAGTATCTGGAAAGGTCCATATAAAATAATTAAAGTACATAGCAATAATAATGTCACTCTTTTAATCAATCGTAGACATGTTACATATCATTTTGACGAAATTAAATTAGCTTTTAATGATTCGCTTCCAGGGCCATCGCGCCAGGATCCCTTGCAAGATCAAACATGACGACGCCTATAGTAAATAGTCAAGGTCTCTTTTATGGTCCGATGGGTGTTTTAAAATATTTTAATAATTATTGGAACATAGTGACTTTTTCTGATTTATCCTATGTAAAACCTCATATAGACACTATTCAATAAATTTTCATCATCATCATCATCATCAACAGCCTATACTAGTCCACTGCTGGACATAGGCCTCTCCTTAGAAAGGAGGTTTTGGCCTACTATACCACGCTGGCCAGACGGGTTTATATAGGGTTTGTTTCAAGTTTTCCTTCTCTTTGCAGTGCTGTTGTCCTGCTTAGTTTGCTCCCTTAGTCGGCTCTTACGACACCCACGGGATGAATTGGGGTGGTGACAATTTGTATTCTTAATCCGTCACCACACCACACACATTTTAGAAACGTGCAAACATATTTGTAATACACACCAATCTACTAAGGTTAAAACTGATTGTTGGAATATTTTAAGTCCTTTGGAAAGCCTATTTATAAAAGTACAGAACAATTATATGTCCCTATCCCATTTAACTAGTACCGATAATAAAGGCAAAACTAAAAGGTCTGCTTGGTTTAGATTGCAACCCCACCATAGCCCTTGCCAGTTCTGTCATTTCGTATAAGCCGGTAGCCTGTTAATGCATATTGTGAAGAAGGCAACGCAGGTTTAAGGAAGGTTTCAGAGATAAGGACAGTATGGATAAAATTTGGATTGAAAGAAGATAGAATATCAGGATAGTGAGCGTGTATACTTTAGGCATTGATATGCACTATGTTGAGAAAGTTGTGAAAAGAGCCAAGAATCACTAAGTGCACTGGCGTAGTCCCCATCCGAAACACAAGAAGATGAACAAGATGTAAGCTTTCATCAAAATAACCAGACATTATATAAAATAAATTTTAAAAAAAGTTACAATTATAAATAAGTAATATTAATAAGTTAATAATAATAAATAAATAAATTGCTTATAATTTACGATTTTTTTTTTAAATTAAATCGAATTTATTACTATTATCCTCAATGCACTAAAGGTTTAAGAAAATTAATAATATGACAAGCAAAAAGAAAGCGCACTGACAATAAACAATATTTCTGTTTTCTGATTGGCAGCAGCTCCATTTGTATTTTTTTATTTTTATTTATCAACTTTATGCACACAAGTACAATGGCGGACTTAATGCCATAGGCATTCTCTACCAGTCTACCTTAGGGTGGTGTGGAAATGAGTGTGGAGGTGCACTACCCTTTGGTTGAGAATTATAAAGTGTACATAAAAGAAGTAATGATAGCAATACTGAGCAAAAAGCAATGAAATAATATATAAATACCAACGTATACATACAAGAATACATACATTCATATTCATATATATTGTGTTATATATATACACATACATATATACCATAATACATAAAGTATCATATTTGTGATGATTCCGCTACATTCCGCTAAGAAGAGCCCGCACCTTCGCCCTAAACGAATTACGACTGGTCGCCATTCTGATATGCTGGGGAAGAGCATTCCATAGAAGTACAGATTGGGTGAGGAAGGAAGAATGAACACACGCAGAAGTGTGGGCAGGGCATAAGAGTAGAAGATTATTTGTAGAGCGCAGGGTTCTGTTATGATTGGAGCACAAGAACTGGAAGGAGGATGTCAAGTATGTAGGCGAGTTAGGAGAGTTGAGAATAGTGTAGAGAGTCGTTAGTGACCGCAGGTGACGACGCTGACGAATTGGGAGCCAATTTAATTAAGGACGAAAGGAGGAAATATGATCATATTTACGAAGATTAAAAATGAATCGAATGCAGTTATTAAGAAGACGGTCGTAGTAGCACACATCACCATAATCTATAATGGGAAAAATTAAAGTTTGTACCAACATCGCTTTAATCTCGGAAGGTAAAAAATTCTTTAGTCGGTATAGCACCCGCAGGGTTCCTGTAACTTTCTGGCTGACATTAGTAACCTGGGTTTGCCAATTGAGGTTGCAATCAATGAACAGTCCCAAATCCTTCACAGCAGAACTAAGGGGAATGGTTGACCCGTTAAATACTAGGGATGGTAGTTTTTCATGATCTAGCCTTCTGGTCATACGTGGACTGCCTAAGATGATAGCCTGGCACTTTGTGGGGTTCACAGTCAAACCGAACCTATAGGACCAACCGCTAATAGTCTCCAGGTCGCCGTTTATCATGGCAATAGCCTCCGTTATATTATCTGCAGCAGCATTATAGTAAAGTTGCAAGTCATCAGCATAAAAATGGTACGCATATTGAAGATTCTGAGTGATGAGATTGATAAAAATAGAAAATAATAGTGGAGAGAGAATGCCGCCTTGGGGGACACCAGAGTCCAGATCACACCATATGGAGGTGGATTCGTCGACACGGACGGCTTGCTGGCGCCCTCGAAGATATGAAGAGAACCATTCCAGTACATCAGATGACATCATATGATAGGAAAGGATAGATAGAAGGACTTTAGCATGGCCATAGTTTTCCAAATAAGGGATTTTAATTCGGCAAAGTCACGTGAGAGATTATTTGATTTGATGACACGTGATTTCGCAATAATCTGGAGACCATTTCTTCCAGAAAACTCTAAGCATTTTTGTGGTCATTCGCCATCTATTTGTTAGTCCTACATTATCCTCTTGTACCGATAGTAGAGGAGCTAGTAATGGGCCCCCGATCAGGAAGTGTCCCGGTGTAAGGCAGTCAATGTCGTCAACGACATCTGTGATAGCAATTAAGGGTCAATTAAGGGAGTTGAGACAGGCTTCTATTTGGCTCAATAGAGTGGAAAAATCCTCAAATGTCAGCTTTTTTAAGCACCCTTTTTAAATGATGTTTCATGGTTTTTACCGTAGCCTCCCAGACTCCGCCCCCCGAGGGCCACCCCGGTACATTGAAGTGCCAGATGATGCCCATTTCTGATATGGAATCCAAGATTCATTACTGCTGTATTGCTGTAAGGCGTCTCTGTGCTCTTTAGCCAGTATTCTGGCGGCTCTAACGAAGTTAGTCCTATTGTCACTGTACATGTGACTCAGAGTACCCCTTCTTAAACAAAGACGTTTTAAGGCGGCGAGGAAGGTGTTAGAAATCAGGTCAGACAACAGTTCTGAGTAAATATGTAACCGATAGTAGTTTTTATGCCTCTTCCTTTGTTTGCCTCACTTCAACTCTGAACCACTGAAATCCACCCCTGTGTGATTAAACTATCGCGACAGTTTGGGCAAATCCGCCATTAGTTGATTGTTTTTGTTCTGTTTAAATCGATGACAAGTCACGCATCTAACTAACTGCTTCTTAACTGTTCTCATGCCACCGATCGCCCAGTTTCTGTTTCGTAAATGGGTCAGTGTTAACCTTGCACCGTCGTGTAATGTTTGTTTGTGAGCCTGATCTATTAATAACTCAGTTAACCGGTGACTGTTCGCTAATATGGTTGGATGCTTTCGCCGGTCGCTTAGGTTAGAGTGTGTCTTGTGAGGGCCCTTAAGGACTCCTCCTCCGCTATGTCGGAGGTCGTGGAGGGCCTAGTAGGCGATGTTTCTCGCCTACAGATGGCCAATGACAGGCTGACGGAGCAGGTGAACGAGCTGAGCGCTCAGTTGGCCCGCTTCCGGGCGAACCTCCCCGAGCGGGGGGCCCCGTCCACGCCCCAGCCTGTCCCTACCACCACCTCAGGGGTACCTGACGCCCAACTGCGGTCAATTCTTGACGCAGTTGGGCGTATGCTGGACGGCCGTCTGGCCGGTCTGGAGGCGAGACTGCCCCCTGAGCCGGTCGTGCGCCCCCGTGCGTAGGGGGCTAAGGGACCGGCCCGCGCCGGCCAAGACGGGGCCTAAAGCGGCGCCGAGGAGTGCAGTGGAGTTCCCTCCGCTCCCCACTCCGACACCCCTGCCGGCCCCTCCGCACCTGCCCCCTCCAACGAGGGTTGGCAGGAGGCGAGGGGCTCAAAGAAGTCCCGAAGGCGGGCTAGAAGGGCTGCTCAGAAAGCAGCCCAAGCCCAGCCCTCGCCACCGGTGGCAACGGCCTTAAAAAAGAGGCCGCGGCAGCTGCAGCCGCCCAAAACCGCGGCAGCTGCAGCCGCCTAAAACCGCGGCTGTAGTAGTGACGCTGTTGCCGGAGGCGGCTAGTGGCGGGCTCACGTATGCGCCCCTCTTTAAGGGGCCCGGCCCGGTCTCGTCACTGAGTTCGGGGCGGCGGGGATGAGGCTGCGTCGCGCCCAGACAGGAGCTCGAGTATTCGAGTTCCCTGGGGCTGAAGGCGCGGCGACGGCTGATAAATTCGCCGAGAAGCTGCGGGGGATTTTTGCCACCACGGACGGTGTGAAGATCGCCAGGCCCACCAAATGCGCAGAACTGCGCATCTCGGGCCTGGACGACTCTATCGCGTCGGAGAATGTCCGCGATGCAGTCATGGAGAAGACTGGGTGCACCGCGGACACCATCAGAGTCGGCACCGTCCGTCCGGGTCCGGGAGGCCTCGGTGCGGTGTGGGTGAGCTGTCCCGTAGCGTCGGCAAAAGTATTGGGCGACGCAGGAAGCATTCTCGTCGGTTTCGTGAATGCCAGAATCACGGTTCTGGCCGCAAGGCCGATGAGGTTCTTCAAGTGCCTAGCCGCGGGACACACTCGCACCAAGTGCGAGGGCTGCTTTGACTGCAGCGGTTTATGCTTCCGCTGCGGTCAACCCGGGCACAAGGCGGCAGAGTGCTCTGCCGCCCCCCACTGTCCGGTGTGTGAGGCGGGTAAATAGCCCGCCAATCACATGATGGGGCAGGGGGGCTGCAAGCCTCCCCGCGCTTCTCGGCAAACGCCGGGGTCTAGCCTGCCGACCCAGGCTACCCTCGACGTCAATATTGCGTCGACGCCGACGGCCATGGAGGAGGTTGTAGAGACGATCCAGTAATGGATCAAGTCTCCAACCTCCTGGTCCAGACGAATCTGAACCACTGTGCTGCGGCGCAGGATCTCTTCCTGCAAACCATGGCACAGTGGTCGATAGGTGTTGCCGTAGTCGCGGAGCCCTATTTTGTCCCTCCCCGTCCTAACTGGATGGGTGACCGGGACGGCTCGGTGGCAGTCGTCGGCTCCACGGCGGCACATTCCCCGCCCTTGTCGCTAAGAGACAAGGGTACTGGATATGTTGCCGCCGATTGGGGGGAACCACCATTTATGGTGTATATTTCTCAACCAACCGGAGTTTGACGACTTCGAGGTCTTCCTTATTGTTACGTATGCAACTGCTGCTACGTTCCAACTGCTCTCTGTGTGACCTCCGCGGACTCTGAAATCGTAGTGGGTGATGTACCCTGAGCGCTGCCATCCTCTGTGTGGTCAGACTGAGCCTGCGATTCGGGAAGCGAGGCTCCTCTTTCAGCAGAACCAGGTGTTACGGCTTGTGAGCTTAAGTCTGACATTTCGACAGGGCTATCATAGTATGCGTTGCTGCCACAGTCCGTTCCTCGATAGGGTATAAGTTGGTTTTTGTGCTTTTTTAAGCTTAATAAATTTGTTAAATCTTTAATCATGTAGGTTGTTCTACCAGTACGTTTTAACGCTACTCCCTTGTTCCATGTAAATTTGTTATTCGTACAATATTTTTTGAACATAATTTGGTCCCCGGACATAAAACATTGTTTGTTGGTGCCCGCGTACCGTTTACTCTGCGAACACTGATTTCGTTTTACAACTTCAGAGAGGGCGTTAGATGATAATGGCGGCGACGTTGTAGTCAGTGGATTCAATAAATCTAAACGCGAACAAACACTAATTGAGCAGGTGAAAGGCCAGTCGTGGTATGAATCGAATTTCGATAATCAAATAAATATTTTAACAAATTACTTTGTTTGGTGTCATTACTCATCCTTAAACTAGACTTAATGCCCTTCTTAACCACCTTAACATAACTTTCCGCCTGCCCATTGCTAGCGGGGTGATAAGCGGGCGAAGTTACATGCAATATTCCATTTACTGTACAAAATTTAATAAAGTCTGCCGATAAGAAACATGTAGCATTGTCACTAACCAAAGTGTGAACAAGACCGAACCGAGACATAAATTCATATAATTTTGTGATAACTACCAATGAACTAGTGTTATTTACGTTATACACTTCAACCCACTTGGAATGAGCATCTATGATAACCAAATACAACTGATTATTTATCGGGCCAAGGAAATCCACATGTACCCTAAAAAACGGTCGGTGAGGGTGTGGCCACGGAGCGAGCGGTGCCTTAGCTGGTGATGACCGGAGCTGTGTACATATTTTACAAGCTCCAATCATCGCTTCGATAGCTTTATCGATTCCTGGAAACCAAACCCTACCTCGAGCATTGGCCTTACAATTGACAATGCCTAAATGAGACTTATGAAGTTCAGACAACACTTTGTTTTGTAAAGACGCGGGTATAACCACTTTATGCCTCCTCATAACTATACCGTTTTCTACCGACAGTTCAGTTCTACACAAAAAATATGGCAATAAGTTTTTGTCTGTGAATTTTCTTGGCCAACCACTTTGTATGAATTTAACAACCCTTACCAACTTATTGTCTTTTCTAACTTCTTCGCGTAGTGAACTAAGAGTCTCGGGCAAACTATAATCTACCACAAAATTTACATAAGACGCCCTATCTTCAATAAACTCGTCAGCCTCAGCGCTTTTTTCGTAGCCACACCTATCGTCACATAAGCTCGCGCGCGACAAGTAGTCTGCGCAGTTATCCGCACTACGAACGTATTCTATACGAAAGTTATAACCGCTTAGAAACATCGCATAACGTTGTAATCTGTTTGCGGACACTTCAGGTATGCCTCGGTGAGGGCCAAAAATAGTGATTAATGGCTTATGCTCTGTTCGAAGTAAAAACGGAATAGACCTGCCGTAAAGATATTGGTGGAAACGCCTCCGCCGCCGATTTGTGAGCATCGACGCTCAGCTGCATTCAACGTACGCGATGCGAACGAGATCGGACGCTCCAACCCGTCGGCGGGGTCTACCTGTGATAACACCGCGCCTAGACCGCTTGGTGACGCATCCACTGTCAAAATTATTTTAGCGTCGATATTAAAGTGAGGTTTCCGTTTGCGGACGACATACTGTAAACATCATAGTTGTGCAGCTCCCGTTAAAATAGTGTTAAAATAGTGTTCAAAAATCATTTACGCTCACTTATTAATACAAAAACATCACGAAGTATAAACTAAAGTGCTGTGAATATTGTGGAAGTGTTGATTTCACGTAATTCGGGATATTGAATTGCATTTTCAAACAGTAATCTAACTGAGTTGAGGTTAAAAGTTCTTTCAAAAGTGAGAAGACGTAGTTTGATATACATCTCAGTGTTGCCAATCCAAGAAAAATAAAAACTACCGCTCAGTACGTTCCATTATACTCAGAACTAAATCGCAAATGGATAATCAATTTCAACTTTTATTCGATAAATTGCAAATTGAAATGCAAAAACAAACTATGGAACTACAAACTTCTATAACAAACAACATAATGGAGAGTTTGGATGAAAAACTGCAACCTATCATAGCAGAAAATAAAATCCTGAAAACAAAATTAGGAAAACTCGAGATAGAGGTAGAAAGTTTGAAAAGAGCAAAGAAACAAAACAATCTAATATTTTTTGGAATAAAAGAAGACGAAAAATCTCACCTGGAACTACTACAAAAAGTGAAAAAAAATTTGGAAACCGACTTAAGCATTAATTTAGAAGATTACGAAGTAAATAATATTTATAGAATTGGAAAGAAGCTAAGCGATAAAGCAAGACCTACTTTGGTTACCTTCGTGAACGAATGGAAAAAGAATGAAGTAAGTAAACTGAAGAAAAATCTAAAAGATGTATACATTTCAGAGGATTATACTAAAGATGTTCTAGAGAAAAGAAAAATGCTGCAGCCACAACTGATGGAGGAGAGAAAGAAAGGAAATATAGCTTATCTAAAATTCGACAAAATAATAATAAAAGGAAAAAATAATACAAACAATGACAAACGGAAAAGAGAAACATCAACATCTCCTCAATGTAACACCCAGCCGAGGAAACAACAAAACTTAATGCCGACGAACATTAACAGATTAAATGCTTATGAATTAATGAGGATTAGAAGCAACTCTCTTCCATCTAATTCAACTGATAATAAACAATAGCAACTAAAATTCGGTAAACGGAAAACACAACAATCTTATAATAAAAAGAACATAACAACAACAAAACACAACACTCCCCCAAGCCGACTGGTCCTCGTGGGGGAAAATGACCACGACCCTCTAAAGGTTAAAAATAGCGCCAAGATGCAAACTAAAAAGAAAAACAACGATATATATATAGCAACTGTCAACTGTCGATCCCTTAGAACCCCCGAAAAACTCCAAGAACTAGAAATAGCAATAGAAGAAATAAAATGGGATATCATAGGGATCAGTGAAGTGAGAAGATTTGGAGAACATATAGAAGATCATGGAAAATATATACTACATTATAAAGGAGAAACGCCAGGAATGTATGGAGTCGGTTTCATGGTTAGAAAAACATTGGCAAACAACATAAAAGAATTAAGAGGAATTTCTGAACGTATCGCAATTCTTAACATAAAACTTTATGGAGAAGAAGAAGAATGGTCCATTATCCAGGCATATTCACCAACGGAATCAGACAAAAAGGAAGACGTAATAAAAATTGAAATTTTTTACGAAGACTTGCGAAACACTATCGAAACGGCACATAAAAACGTAATTGTGATGGGAGATTTTAATGGTAAAATCGGAATACAAAACAACGGCGAAGAACATATTATGGGAAGGCACGGTTATGGCACTAGAAGTAACAATGGCGCAAGACTAGTAAATTTTTCACTAGAAAACAGATTAAGCATTCTAAATAGCTTTTACAAAAAGAAAATAACAAATAAATGGACATGGATATCACCTAATGGACTTCACAAGAACGAAATAGATTTTATTATGTCTAATAACAGAAAAGCTTTCAAAAACGTCTCCGTCATACAAAATTTAAATTTTAACTCAGACCATAGAATGGTTCGGGCAATAATGTCAGGAACACCCCTCAAGAAAACCAGACGGTACCATAACAAAAACGCAGTTATTCAATACAATGGCGAAACAGAAGTATTACTTAATAATCTCCGGACGTCACTAAACAGCGAAGATTATCTATCGCTACAAGAAAAATATAATAAATTAATGCACCAATTAAAAACTGTAACTAGAGAAACAACATCGAATAACAAGAACGAAATCTCAATTAAAAGTAAACAACTACTGTTAAAGCAATTTGCTTGGGCTGTGTTCGGATAATTCGCAGTCGAGCCAGGTTGCTGATTTTTGGCGATTAATCGGTTCGCCTCACTAGTTGGCGCACTAGTGAACGCCTCACTGGTGAACGCCTTTGGGTCCCTCTTCTTCACGACGTCTTCTAGTGAACGGACGTGCGCGCTTGACCACCAAGGCGCGGTCGATATTACTTCGGCGGCGGTTGAACTACCCACACACACAACTATCACCCACGACGGCAAACAAGGTAAGACTGTGATTTATTTTGGATACGGCTTTCGCAGTTGTTTTTAGCATCCCAGTTAGAATAGGTCAAGGATTCCGGGAAGGCCCTAACCCGTGCCTAGGATCCATTACTCACCACTGAACTATCGAAGGTAACGGCCACAACATAAATTTTGGTCCTTAGAGACGGATAGGACTTTGCTAGCTAGATAACATCCTAGATCATTCTTTACGGTATTATTATTGGTTAATTTGCTATAAAATCGGTATATTTTAAGCATTCGGTTCGTTTTTATTAATTTTTATATTTTTTTGTTGTGGGTAGGTGAATATTGTAACTGTTAACGGTTCAGTACAAGTCCATTTATATTGGTTTATTCGGTTTAATTTAACGTTTATTGCGTAACAATGTCTAAATCACAGACTATTAAATTTAAAACAAATTGCGATTGGTTTATTAACACGTTAGATATGACTAACAGTAAAAAATACACGTCGGGTGTAATTTCGGCACGGTTGCGTAAATTGGATCAGAAGTATGCTGATTTATATGATGCTTATGAGGCCCTTTTGAATGTGGTTGACGATAAAGACCAGGAGCTAGTGCGTCAGTATGACGCAAGGTATAAGGAAGCTGAGGAAATTTATAACCAGCTGGAAGCGGTTTCAGTGGCTTACCCTGGGTTGGACGGGACCCATAAACCAACGGAGAGTGCCCCTACCGCACGTCTTCCTACCATCAACTTACCGGTTTTTGATGGAGATATATACTCTTGGACTAGTTTCATTTCATTGTTTTCATCCTTAGTGTTAGCTAGGAATGATATTTCGAAAACGGAAAAGTTTCATTACCTTATTTCGCACGTCACTAATGAGCCTAAGGCATTGATAAAACATTTACCAATGATAGATTCGTCCCTAGACTCGGCGTTAGAAATATTACACGGAAGGTACGAAAATAAACGGTTATTGGCGGATAGTTATATTTCAAAACTTTTAAATTTACCCACCATGAGCGGAGTGGCGGGACTTCGTAGTCAAATTTTGAATCCCTTATTGGAATCTTATAGGGCTTTAGAAAACTTAGGCCTTCCGGTTAAGGAGTGGAGTTATTTATTACTTCACATTAGTTTAAATAAACTTCCGGCGGAATTAAAAAATCGGTTTGAACATAGGTTTGGCGGTAATAATTTAGTTCTACCTACGTTCGGTGAGCTATTAGAATTTTTACAAAATGAATGCAGATTCATAGAAACCTCAACAGATATATCGGTTCGGTCTGCGCAATCGGTTCCCGCGAAGAATAATACACGCACTTATAAAATGCATAATGACTCGTATAAGCGTAATGGTTATCCTCGAAACATTCATCTTACTAATGTAAATCAAGGCAATAACGGCCCAGGCCTTCGGAATACATGTATGTACTGTGATCGGTCAAATCACACTATTTCTAAATGTTACAAGTTCGCTAATTTAAATAGAAATAGTCGTAGAGAATTTATAAGAACCAATGCATTATGTTATAAGTGCCTTGAGCCACATACAGCGACATCGTGCGGTAAACAAATACCATGCGATATATGCGGACACGACGGACACCATCGCTTGATTTGTTTGAGGGGGCGGCAACCGTCGCCTATTAGACGCGCAATGACTACAATACACAACGGCAACATTGCGCGCGGGCATAAGCCGAGGTCTCTCGTTACCTGTGCGTCGCGCAGTGGCGACCGCTCATGTAGTCCCCCCCACTTATCTGATAGTAGCTGTGTGCAGCGCAGAAATGGTAAAGAATGTTTATATAACGCCGGCGGATCGGCGCCGGGTGGGTCATGTAACCAATAGCAACTACTTGGCGTCTCGGATAGTTTAGTAAATATTGTTTCGCCGGGCGCCTCAGATATATCAATACCTAAACTTATAGATAATGTTATTTTACCTACGGTTACGGTTCAGGTAAAGAGTACGGATAATAATTTTATTAAGGCTCACTGCTTACTAGATTTAGGATTGCAATTAACTATAATACGGAGTGATTTTGTTAATAGATTGAAATTACGGCGGCATTATAAATACGTTCCCATACTGGGCGTGGGGGATAAGGAATTGAATGAGACATGCGGGGTCTCATTAATTCATTTCAAACCTTTAAATTCGGATATTTGTTTAAGTACTACGGGAGTCATTTTGAAGAAACCCACGAGTTATTTAGCACATAAATTAAATATTAATAACAATTTTAATAGCTCGGACTCGGGACTTTCTCATAAACAAGAAATAGATATTATTTTCGGTTGCGACATATTGGGTAAGATTTTAACCGGGGATAAAATTGATTTGGGCATAAACGGGCCTTATGCCTTGAGCACTATTTTCGACTTTGCGATTTTCGGGCCTGTACCGTCCACAACAAACGAAAATTATTTCGTGGGGACGGGGTTAATTGAAGCGGTTGAACGGTTTTGGCACACCGAGGAACCTCCTCGTACTAAAATAAGGGACCCTTCGGACATTGAATGTGAAGAATTATTTATGTCCACTACGACACGGGGTATAGATGGGAAATATACAGTACGCTTACCTCTTCTTTCGGAATGTGAGAAGAAGTTGTTAGGTGATTCACGACTGTCGGCCTTAAGACAATTTTATTCTTTGGAACGTAGGATGGAACGGAACCCGGTATTTCGTGAAAAATATATTCAATTTATGACGGAATATTTGGAACTCGGGCACATGAAGGTTTCAAATTTTGAATTTGATACAGGACGCGAACACTATTTTATACCACACCACGGGGTGTTTAAGAAATCAGGAGATGTCGGTAAAATTCGAGTAGTGTTTAATGGTAGTTATCCTACTACTTCTGGGTCATCCCTGAATGATAATCTTTATTGCGGAGAACGTTTAACGAATGATATTACGGATATAATTTTGAACTTTCGGTGGCCTCGGATAGTATTTACTAGTGATATTAAAATGATGTTTCGACAAACTTGGATACATCCTGATGATCGTCGGTACCAATTAATTTTCTGGCGCTCCTCGCCAGCGGAACCCTTATTGGTGTATGAACTGTGCACCAACACTTATGGTCTTCGTTCGTCGCCGTTCATCTCCAATCGATGTTTACATCAAATTGCTTACGACTCGATGGTTAATCGCGGTGTGACGTCACACGATGACGCGATCGGGAGTATTTCGAATCCGGTACCCTTTGAGAAATTATCTCGTGCTGCCCGACTTCTCATCAAGATCAGTTATGTGGATGACTTGAATGGAGGAGCGGATAACTTACAAGATGCGTTAGAATTAAGAAACGAATTAATATCAATTATGAGTTCGGCCGACTATGAGTTACGAAAGTGGTCTGTAACGTACCACAATTATTAAGGGGGCTGCCAACGGATTACTTGGAAACCCCTCGGCAATTTGACGGTTTGGACGAAGGTAGTTTAATTAAGGTCCTTGGAATTCAGTGGAACCCAGTGTCGGACTGCTTCACTTATGCGGTGAATTTACCATCGGATGGTGGGGTGACTCGCCGTAACATACTATCACTAGTTGCTCGGTTGTATGATCCACTCGGTTGGATTTGTCCGGTTATATTCAGAATGAAACTGTTATTACAGACATTATTAGGCGGTAGCGATGGCCAACGGAAGGTGGACTGGGACTCACCAGCGCCTCTAGAGATAATTCAACAATGGCAAGAATTGATTTCGGACTTACCTAAATTACAACAGGTCACTATACCTCGTTGTTTAAAACCAGAATTTAATGTAACTCGGTACACCTTGCATGGTTTTTCGGATGGAAGCTCACTAAGATATTCGGCGGCGGTGTTCATTCGTGCGGAAGGATCAGATGGTAGAGGTCTCGTTCGGCTGCTTCTGGCTAAATCTAGAGTAGCCCCCCTGAGGACGAAACTCACCATTCCAAAAATGGAACTAAACGGAGCCAGGTTACTCGCGGTTCTTAATCATGTCGCTACTTCCATGAAGGATAACGTTAAATTTCAAAAAGTCACCGCTTGGTGTGACAGCACCATAGTGTTAGCGTGGCTACGAACGCCACCACACAGACTCCAAGTGTTCGAAGGCAATCGAGTTTCGGACATAATTTCCTCTAAATTGAATATCACTTGGAGACACGTACCTATAGTAGAATTATTTTCTCCGTGCAGTTTGGGTCATAAACCATAGCTCGGCCCCGGCCCGGCTAGGGCGGTGAGCATGTTGCGCGGGCGCAACGCCATTATCGATAAGAACAAATGAGTCATCAAAGGCAGGTACACGGCGGCGGGGCGGTATACAAAGGTGGTGAGACATTGTTATGTTATGAGTCATTTGTTGTTCCCCACTGCTCAAAATTTTGAGTAGAGCAGTAGAAAGAATTGACAGATTCACTAACCCAAAAAATGACAAAACTAAATACACTATCGATAACGCTTATCGACAACAATAATGCGCATCACTATGCCCGCCCATAAGGCTCGTGAGTGGAAGAAAGAACGAAATACTCGCTTCACCGCTCCGACTATTTATGACCCAAACTGCACGGAGAAAATAATTCTACTATAGTGAGATGAATTGCTCGGACGTCGGTACTCGTGGTTGTTCTGCGGCGGAGTTAATAACTCACGACCTGTGGTGGAGCCCTCAATGGTTGAGTCAACCACCAGATACGTGGCCAAAAAATTATTTGGAATTTCCTTCGGAATTGTTGCCTGGCCTTCGGTCAATGGCTAAGGTTGTTAACGTCGGCATCTTAGACTCGGAATTTAATTTATTAGAACGATTTAGTTCATTTGACAAGTTAGTTAACGTCACGGCTTATGTATTACGGTTTGTGCACAATTGTAAAAATAAAGCTTCACAGATTAGTGGGGAAGTAACGGTATCGGAACGGAGGAATTCTATTCGGTATGTTCAAGCGGCGCATTACGGTGAAGAATTTTTAATGTTAAAATCCGGTAAACCTATTAAAAGTTGCTTACGGCGGTTAAATTTATTTATTGATTCAAATAATGGAGATTATTGGGTCAGTGGAAGAATAAGAGTGGCAGACTTATCTTATGATGCTAGACATCCTATACTTTTACCACGGGAAGGTAAATTTACGGAATTGTTGGTGACTCATTATCATCAAGTTTATTGTCACGTGGGTGCGAATACATTAGCGGCTATTTTATCTAGGAATTATTGGATTGTTTCGGCTCGGCGTGTCACTAGACATATTACCTTTAAATGCATCCAGTGCTATAGGTCTCGGGCGAAGCCTACGCAGCCCTATATGGCAGTTTTGCCATCGGATCGGATTAGGGGTGTGCGTCCCTTCCAAGGTGTCGGTACAGATTTTGCGGGACCTTTTCTTATTAAGTCTAGTACATTACGGAACTCTAAAATACAATAATGTTACTTATGCGTCTTTGTCTGTCTAGCGACTAAGGCGGTTCATTTAGAAGTTGTAGCGGACCTCTAAGTAGAGGCTTTCGTAGCTACCTTTACACGGTTTATCTCTAGAAGAGACAGACTGTGGTACTAATTTTACGGGAACGGATAAGTATTTGAAAGAATTGTACATCTTTTTGCGGAATAATCACTCGGATTTAGAACGAAAATTTGCCAGGGAAAATATAACATGGTTGTTCAATGCCCCGACGGCTTCGAATCAGGGCGGCCTGTTCGAGGCGGTGGTAAAGTCTGCAAAGACACATGCCAGACGCGTCCTTGGAGAGGCTAAGCTTACGTTTGAATCTCTCACGACGTTTTTTACTAAGGTGGAATCTATCCTAAATTCTCGGCCCTTATGCCCCCTTAGTTCGGACCCTACGGATTTGGAAGTGCTCACACCCGGGCATTTTTTAATAGGGCAGCCGCTGGTGGCGCTTCCAGAGTATCCTTATACGGATGTTAATGTGTCTCGGCTTTCGCATTATCAACAAATTCAAAAGATGTCACAACATTTTTGAGAAATGAATATCTTCATACTCTACAACAGCGGTATAAATGGACTTCGGTAACGGAACCTCCTAAAATCGATGATTTAGTTTTGATCAAGGATGATAATTTGTCTCCTCTTCACTGGAGACGCGGTCGGTTAGTTAAATTATTACCCGGTAGAGACGGTATAGTTAGAGTTGCGGAGGTAAGAACTCAGGGCGGTATCTTAATGAGACCGATCTCTAAATTGTGTAGATTGCCCTTATTATGTTAGGTAAGCAAGGCGAGCTTGCTTAGGCGGCGGGATGTTAAGGCAATTTGCTTGGGCTGTGTTCGGATAATTCGCAGTCGAGCCAGGTTGCTGATTTTTGGCGATTAATCGGTTCGCCTCACTAGTTGGCGCACTAGTGAACGCCTCACTGGTGAACGCCCTTGGGTCCCTCTTCTTCACGACCTCTTCTAGTGAACGGACGTGCGCGCTTGACCACCAAGGCGCGGTCGATATTACTTCGGCGACGGTTGAACTACCCACACACACAACTATCACCCACGACGGCAAACAAGGTAAGACTGTGATTTATTTTGGATACGGCTTTCGCAGTTGTTTTTAGCATCCCAGTTAGAATAGGTCAAGGATTCCGGGAAGGCCCTAACCCGTGCCTAGGATCCATTACTCACCACTGAACTATCGAAGGTAACGGCCACAACAACTACTACAGAAACGTAAAGAACTAATGCAAGGAAAGAAAACCAAAGACAATCGTCGTAAAATAACAGAAATAAGCAAAGTAATTAGCGAGCAACTGCGGAGAGAGAGAAAAACCAAACGGACTAACACAATGAAGAATTTTATAGAAAAAACCGGAGGAATAAATAAGGCACTGAAAACACTAAATCTCAAAAAGGATTGGATACCTAGCATGAAAAAGAAAGATGGAAAAAGATCTGAGATACTAAAAGTTGCCACAGAATTTTACCGAAATCTATATCAAAGCCAAAAATTGGGGGGCTTGACTGGAAAGGAATATTATACAGCAACCAATGAAGAGGAAATACCTGAAATATTAAAAGAAGAAACTATAAAAGCAATAAGTACACAAAAGAACGATAAAGCTCCGGGAGCTTTATCGTTCTTTTGTGTCAGATCTCGTTACAAATGAACTACTGAAAACGACATTACCAGTGATAGCTCAAAAGTTTACAGAAATATTTAACGAAATTATCGAAACAGAAAAGATTCCTGAGGATTGGACTAAATCGACCATTATATTACTACACAAAAAAGGCGACAAAGGAGATATAGCTAACTATAGGCCCATTAGCTTAATGTCTAATGTCTATAAGGTGTTTTCAAAAGTTATACTGTCCAGAATTGCCAACACTCTCGAAGAAAATCAGCCCAAAGAACAAGCTGGATTCCGTCGAAGTTTTTCAACCATGGATCATATCCATACCCTTAGACAAATATTACAAAAATATAAAGAATATAACAAGATCTACTATCTAGGGTTTGTTGATTTTAATAAGGCATTTGACACACTGGAACATGGATATATCTGGGATGCATTAAAAATACAAGGGGTACAGTTAAAATACGTACGAATACTCCAAAACGTATATACTAAGAGCACTGGGCAGGTAAAGCTAGAAACTCTTGGTGAAGAATTCCCTATCAAGAGAGGCGTACGCCAAGGAGACCTCATCTCACCAAAATTATTTTCAGCCGTTTTAGAAATGATATTCAGGAACCTAGATTGGAGGAATAATGGAATAAACATAAACGGCGAAAACCTGAGTCATTTACGTTTTGCTGACGACCTCATTATATTTTCTAATAACCCAAAATCACTGGAAACAATGCTGCAACAACTAGCCGATGAGAGTTACAAGGCAGGGCTAACAATGAATTTAAATAAAACAAAAATTATGTCAAACTCATCACAAACAGAGTCAGTTAAAGTCAATAATGAGCAAATAGAATACGTACATGAATACATATATTTGGGACAGTTAATATCTACCGAAGACTGCATGAAAAAAGAAATAGAAAGAAGAATAACTAACACGTGGAAACGATATTGGTCACTTAGCGAAGTAATGAAGAACAATGAAATGCCGATGAAGGAAAAAAGAAAAGTATATAATATGTGTATTCTACCGTGTTTATTATACGGGTGTCAAACTTGGGCAATGACGGAACAACTGGCAAACAAAATAAAAGTTTGCCAAAATAGTATTGAAAGAAGTACAATAGGAGTTAAAAGAAAAGACAGAGAGAAATTAAAAGACATAAAAAGTAAAACAAAATTCAAGAATGCATACACAACATACAAACAATTAAAGTGGAGGTGGACAGGACATATGGCGAGAGAGAAGAAAGAAAAATGGACAAGACTGATAACAGAGTGGTATCCAATAGATGGCAAAAGAAACAGAGGGAGACAGACGAAGAGATGGGAGGATGACTTCAGGAAAATAGCGGGTCCAACATGGATCCGAACAGCAAAGAATAGGACAGAACGGAGATCTTTAGAGGAGGCCTTTGTCGGAAGATAAGTTGAAGAGTGAATACCGTTTGCCTAACGCAATATACTATAACAGTTAATTCATTAATAATAAATTAATTAAGATAGTAAATAGTTACGAGTACTAATAAAGTTAATAAGTTAGTTAGGCACATATAGATATATTATAAGCACGAATAAGCCTGTGATAAGTCTATTTTGCTAAATTGTTGACCGCCGTGTAATTTAGTAAACAACTCGTGCGCGGTAGGTAAAGGATACTGATCTATCAACAGTTGTTTATTTATCGTAACCGAGTAGTCCACACACAAACGAATCGATCCGTCGCGTTTCAAGACTGGCACTATAGGTGACGCATACTCGGAATAATCAACCAGTTTTAAAATTCCTGCACACACTAAGCGATCTAACTCCTTATCGACTTTGTCTCTCAGTGCGAAAGCTATAGGTCGCGGTTTAAAAAATATAGGCTTAGCGTCACTTTTTAAATTTAATTTAATTTTATACTTATTGAATGTACCTAGTTTATCGGCAAATACACTATGTAGCATATTGCATTTGTAACTGTTCAGTTATGTTTGAGGACTGTAAACAATAATTCACTGGCAGAATTTCCAATTCATATAAAGATATGCAATCCCTTTTTTTTTTTTTGTTAACGGGGGGAGATCCTCATGGATGTCCTCCGCCCAGGGGAAAAGGCGGAGGGGTCTGTCAGACTCCTACTGACTAAAACCCCCCGGTGTTCCGTCTCTCACCTACGCCGGGGATCGCGGGAACTGAGGTGACTTCCGCAATCCCCGACTGGTGCCAGCCCGCCGCTGCGGGCCACATCGCGTCAGCGAGGGGAGTGAGGTGTTTGACTCCCCTCGCAACTACACAGAGGGGCGCACGGGAACACAACGCGCCGCCACCTCGGGTCCAGATGGGGCGACGAACATCCCCAAGTCCGCCGCCCCTGGACCCAGCTAGGGGGGCCGGTGGAGGGCAGCATATGCCCTCCTCCGACGCCCGGTGCGCCTGCTGCGGATCGGGAGAGAGGTGAGGATCTCCCTCTCCCTCTCCGCAGCCTCCTTCTGCGAGATAACCGCTTCGCAGAAGGACGCCACCGCGTCCCAGGACTCCCCGCTGTCGACCATAGAACGAACTACGGCCGGCAGCGAGAGGTCACTGCCTACTACAGATATGAGGGCACGGCGCGGCTCCTCCCAAGCGGCACACTCTGCCAGCGTATGCCGCGCCGTGTCCTCCCGACAGTCGACGCAGTGGTGACACCGAGCGTCCGGCTCCCTGCCTAAGCGACGCAGGAACCTCCCGAAGCAGCCATGCCCAAAGAGGACCTGCGTCACACGGAACGACAGGGAGCCGTGCCTTCTGTCGAGCCAGAGGTCGAGCACTGGCCGGATGGCCTCGAGAGTAACGAGGCCGGTGGAAGGGCGTGACAGCCTGTTCCGCCATTCCACCACCAGGACCTCGCGCAGCTGTGACCGACGCAGCTCGATGTCTCGCTGCGCCAGTCCCTCACCGCGAGCCCGCGCGTCCTCACGCCACCGATGCAGTGACGCGAGGACTTTTGCCTCCAGGTCCCAGGGCGGAGATCCGGCCAGTACGCAAGCCGCCTCGTGGGAGATCGTGCGATAACCCCTAACGACTCTGACGGCCATCACCCTCTGCGGCTTCCGCAGAACTGTGATAGCGCCGGCCGTCAGGTCAGCCGCCCAGATCGGGGCCCCATATAGGGCCATCGATCGCACGATCCCCTCGTACAGCCGCCTGCAGGCGGCTCTCGGGTCCGACTTATTGGGCAGCAGCGTTGACAGCGCCCCAGCCGCGCCCAACAACTTGGGCGCCAGCCGCCGGAAGTGGGGGCCAGGATCCCACCGGCTGTTGAGCACCAATCCTAGATATTTTAGGGTGGACTCGACAGCGATTCGAGCCCCCCCAACCACCATGTGCAATCCCGGCGGCGGCGCCCGTCGGGGGCCATGAAAAGCTATGGCCTCCGACTTGTTGAGGGCCACCTCCAGGCCAAGGCGCCGTATGCGGCTCAAGACTTGTGAGACCGCCGCCGTCGCTAGCAACGCTGCCTCCCTGTACGAGCTCCCCCGGGCAGTGACCAGCGTGTCGTCAGCGTAACACGTCAGGTCTACCCCCGGTTGGAGCTCGCCCCTCAGCACCCAGTCGTAACCGATGTTCCACAGGAGCGGGCCTAGGACTGACCCCTGCCGAACACCGCACGACATTAGGCGCTGGTATTTGCCATCACGTCCCAGATAGGTGACACACCTCTCCGATAAATACGCCCCAACGATGCGGCGGAGGTGGAGAGGCACTTGATGGTAGCGCAGTGCCTCCCGAATACAACTCCAGGGCAGGGTGTTGAAGGCGTTGAAGATGTCCAAGGACACCGCCAACATCACCCCGCCGCGGGACACCGCTTCCTCCGCCAGGACTCTCACTCGCGAAATCGCCGTAATAGTCGAGCGCCCATGCCGAAACCCGAACTGGCACTCGGCCAGGTCCGGCCCGCAACTATCCGCTCGAACAGCTTTCCCACCTCGTCCAGCAGCACTATGGGCCGGTACGCGGACAGCGAGCCCGCAGGGCGCCCCACCTTTCTGAGCAGGACCAGACGACCCGTTTTCCACTGAACGGGAAACTGGCCCCGCTCCAGGCACGTTGAGTAGAGTCCTATCAATTGGGGCTCCAGCTCCTTCAGAGCCAGGGCCAACACGCAGCCGTGAATGCCATCGGGCCCCGGGGCAGTATTCTTCGCCCGGAGCCGTATCACGGCCGCCCCCAACTCTGATTGTGTCACCTCTGGGACGTTGGCGTCCTCTTCTTCAGACTCTCCCTACCCCAAAGTGGTGGACCGCCGATTTGTATTACATACACATCTAGCGTATGCGTTTTGTTCGAATATGTGAACGGCAACCGTGCAACTCCTATACATTCAATATTATAGCCAGTATAAGAAAGAAGCCGTCTATTTGTTTTGAGCAACGACACCTCACTAAATAATCTTAAATAAGTTTTTTCGGAAATAGCAGTGACAGCTGACCCGGTGTCGACCTGAAACTTTAATCGCACTCCCCGGACGTATACAACGTCCCACATAGGCTCACCGTTAATTGAACGAATGTTATAAAACTCACCGTCATCATCGCCGTTATCATCCACCCACCCTCTCGTTTCCCACATAATTTACTTTTTTACACATGCGTCGCAAATGGCCTTTTCATTGCATTTTTTGCATTTATAGTTAGCGAATTTACATTGAGACGAGGTATGATTCTTAAACCCGCAAACCGTGCACAACACTCTATGGGCCGTGACATTGTTATCAGCGATCTTAAACAGCTGATCACTGCGTGGTATCGTCGTCACTACCGACGCTGCCGCAGCGGCTACGCGTGCGCAGCGCACTCCTTCTGCTAGCGAGACTGCTTCTACCAGCGACAAAGAATTTGGATCCCGAGCAAACAGCTTCTCCCGCTCCGCTCCCGGCAGCATTCCCATCACAAAACGGTCCCGTAATGCTTCCTCCACGTTTAGAAATCCACAATTCGCGGTCAATCCGCGTAGTCTTGCCGCCCATTGAGGGTAAGTTTCTCCGTCCGATTCTACTGCGGAATAAAACTTGTACCTCTCGCTGAAGCCACATACTTGGGGTATAAGATGATTATCTAAAAGTTTTAATATATCCTCGTAAGGCACTACTTGGAGATGTTTGGGAAACGCCAAATCCGCTACTAACTTGTATGTCGGTTCGCTGAGTGCACTTAACAAAATCGCCCGTCGCTTGACGCCGGCGGAATCTGAGGTCGCAGAGACATCGTTCGCGATGAACCACTGCGCCAATCGTCCCTTGTACTAGCGCCACGATTGCAAATTGTGATCGAAACTCGATAATAACCCGAAAAAAACCTGCGACATGATTTTCGGTTTTTACTAGGAACTTATTTTATTTTTTTGAAAAAAAAAGTGGGTAAATACTCGTCGCCACTGTTACATATGTGGGAACAAGTGAAACGCGTGCAGGTTGAGTGCGTACTGCCGTTTATTCGCATAAACAATAGTGTGCGCAGACACTATAGACACATAGATATAGATATATATATATTTATTTATTTATTTATTTATTTTAAACTTAATGCACATATTGTACAAAGGCGGACTTAATGCCATTAGGCATTCTCTACCAGTCAACCTTCAGGTGATGTAGAAATATGATGCGGTAGGTGCAAAATAAAATATGATATAAACATAATTTAGGTCCAGAAACATACACAATATAAAAACACACATGCATACATAAACCTACATAAATTTAATAAAATATATAAATACTCAGTCGGGAACTAGAGCTGTAACTATTTCGCCAATTCACCCCGAAGAAGATCGCGCACTTTTCCCTTGAATGCAAGGCGATTTGTTGACATCCTGATTTCGGCAGGGAGGGCATTCCAGAGGAGGACTGACTGGACGTAGAAGGAGGAGTTGATGAAGTTAGAGGTGTGAGGGGGGCAAAGAAGAAGCATATTGTTGGTTGATCGAAGATTTCGATCGTGATTGGAGCATAGGAAACGGAAGTGGGGTACGAGGTATTCGGGTAACGATGGAGAGTTGAGGAAAGAAAAGAGAGAAGTCAGTGCTCGTAAACTGCGGCGCTGACGAATTGGGAGCCATTGCAGCTGGGAACGTAAAGCAGACACGTGGTCATACTTGCGAAGATTGAAAACGAATCGAATGCAGTTATTGAGAAGGCGATCTAGTTTATTGAGAAGGTCTGCATTCAGGTCGAAATAACACACATCACCATAGTCGATTATGGGAATAATTAAGGACTGCATAAGCGTAACCTTAGTTTTAGCGGGAAGGAAGTTCTTCAATCGATATAAGGCACGGAGACATGTGGTGACTTTCTGGCCGACGTGTGTAACCTGTGCCCGCCAGTCAAGTGTCGAGTCGATATATAACCCCAGGTTCTTTACCACTGCACTATAAGGTATAGTCACATTGTTGTAGACAACTGGTGGGATGACCGCCATATCCAACCTACTTATCATTTGTTTGCTCCCCACGACGATCACTTGACATTTGGTTGGATTTACCGACAAACCAAACCTCGTTGACCAGCTCTTTATAAAGTCCAAGTCCTTGTTGACTTTGTCGATAGCGTATGTTATGTCCTCAACCCTTGTCTGTGTGTACACTTGTAAGTCATCAGCGTACAGGTGATACGTACACTGAAGGTGCTGGGTTATGAGATTAATAAATATTGAGAATAATAAGGGAGATAATATACCGCCTTGAGGGACGCCAGTGAGAAGATCACACCAACTCGACGACAAGTCATCAATATGAACACTCTGTTGTCGTCCCTGAAGATAGGAGGAGAACCATTCCAGAGCTTCTGAGGAGATCATAAGATAGGAAAGGATGGCCAATAGAACGTCATGACTAACGGTATTAAAGGCATTCGAGAAATCAATCAAAGCCAGCACTGTGACTTTAGTCTCCTCCATACCCTCCCTAATATCGCTTGTCACTTTGAGGAGAGCGGTGGTTGTGCTGTGACCAGGTCTGAACCCAGATTGTAAAGGACTAAGAAGATTCTGCTGATTTACAAACTGTGCGAGCTGCTTATGTACACAGGCCTCTAGCACTTTAGAAAGAAAGGGAAGTATAGAAATTGGTCGAAAGTGTTCGGGAAGAGAGGGGTTAGTTTTTTTGGGTAAAGGAATGATGAAGGCCTTACGCCAGAGTGAGGGAAAGGTTGCAGAGTCGAGTGAAAAGTTTATGATATGAGATATTGCTGGAAGAATGTGATCCAGGATGGTAACAATCATGCGACGGCTGATACCGTCACATCCCACAGCATTGGAACGTATGGATAGGATAATCTTTTTGATGTCCTCAGAAGATACCGGAGAAAAGTCAAAGGATTTAATATCAGGGTGGGTTAGACTAGCTATATAGCTCAAGGTTTGACACTTGGTTTGATGATCCAACTGAGGTGTAGTTGAGAAATGATGGTTAATATCATCTAAACCAATTGTCATCTTAAACTCAGGGCGTTGTTGCTTGCCAATGCCTAGTGTTCCAAGGAACTTCCACACACTGGAAGTTGAAGAGGTTTCTATATTTTGAATGATATGGCGGCGTTTTGCGTTACGTATCACCTGGTTACACCGATTCCTAGCAGCTTTAAAAAGGTTCCATTTCTCCTCACAGCGATCCTTCCTGTACCCATTAAAACAACGGTCTCTCCGTCTCATAGCCATTCGAATTTCCTCTGTCATCCATGGAGCCGGAGGGCGCTTCAATTTGACTTTCCTCACAGGTGCGTGGATATCATACAGGTTAAGAACTGCGTCATTAAAAAGAGTAACTTTTTCGTTTATGTCTGTAGCTGCAGCCAAGTCTGTCCAGTCTGATGCAGAAGCGCCTGCACACAGGTTTTTGACGTCCATTCGTCTGAAATTACGAATATGCAGAAATTTGGGAACGGATTTAGGGGGTTTCAGGATATAAGAAAGGAAGATCAAGTCATGATGGGAAAATCCAGGAGCAGGATATTGACCATGGGAATAGACAAGTCTAGGAGCAGAGGTGATAATTAGGTCAAGCCAAGTGTCTTGGTGCTCAATGTTGTGATGAGTTGCTTGAAGGGGGAGGACATGGAGACTAGTGGATTGGAAGATGTGGAGGAGATTACGAGTACGGGGCGAATTAAGTGCTAGGAGATCGGTGTTAAAATCGCCCATGATGACGTGGTGTGAGTATTCTGACCCTAAAGATTCCAGAACTGTTTCCAGACTGGAGAAGTAGTTGACAGCAGGGGGGCAATAAACTACCCCTAGTAAAACATTAGAACCTCTGACACAAACTTCGAGGAAGAGGTATTCAGCGGTAGTAGAAGGATCGGAAGAGGAAGTGGCAAGGATGTTGTAGGGGAAACAACTACGGAGGTAAATGGCAACCCCACCCCCTCTTCTTGATTCCAATCGGTCGTTTCGAATTAGTACAAAGCCAGAGAGAGAATAAGAGGTGGAAGGTAGGTGCGGCTTAAGCCAAGTTTCCGAAACCAGGATGGCATGCACATTATTATCAGTGAAAGTTTCAGTCAAATCACTGAAGTGGCTGGGAATACTCTGAGCATTAATATGACACACATTTAATAAAGAATGTGATTGGTTGTTGAATGATTGCCGTAATCGGTCACCCAAAGTGTCAGGTAGGGAACTGAAGCTCTCATCCCCGGAGGAGTCATCAGCAGAAAAGTATACTTCATTATCATCAACAGTCATTAGAATCGAGTACACATATTAAATACAATACATTTAACTCTAATATAATACAAAAAAAATAAATACGTATAAATAATATTTTACATAAATATCTAATAATATATAGTTTATAAGTAATTACCTTGACCGAAGTTGGTGCGTATTTCTACACCACCCGCCAGCTTACACATACAAGACTGACATAATACAATAAGCCATAATCAAACAAGTTTGACAAAAACAGAAAAAAAATGAAATAATTTTAGACAATGTAAGAGGTTAATTTAAAAATAGCTCAGAGCTTCGTGTTCTTACGTTTGAGTTACAAGAAACGGAACGCACCAGTAATGAATGACGAATGAGCAAAACGTCGATTTGACAGATGCGATACCTGTCACGAGTCACATCACAATCATCAACAATTTTTAAATACGAGAAAGTAAGAGAAATGTTAAAGAAACAAAACATGATACAACACATGAAGCGAGTAAGGATGATTACAATTATATAAACCCAACAAAAGTAATGTATCCGGGACGCGACAAACAGTGGTGTCACACAGAACTAGTGTTTTCGCGAACTTTTGCCATCGATGCCCGAGCTTGCATTACCGGCTTGCTTACCCGGCGGGCTTGTGGATGATGACTTTGGAAATTTGACTAGCAAGGGCTTCAGCTCATCAGTGGATGTCACCTTGTACCGATTGTTATCGCTGGCTTTGATAACTATAACGCCGTCCTGTGTCCAACAAGCTGACATGCCGAAATGTTGCCGGGCCATGGTGAAAGCTGTCTGACGTATTTTAGTTAAAAATTCTCTTACCGAGAAGCCAGAGCCCTTTAACGATGTCTTGGACTTCCAGACTGCGAATCTAGCCTCTGCGGTAGTAAATCTTACCAGTATGGGGCGACGATGTTCCTTGGAGGGGGCGCCAATGCGATGGCAGTGCCTGATGTTGAGCCGTGAGATGTCATGAAGACCCATCCTCTTATTCATGACCTCAAGCAGGGTTGTACTGCAGTCCTCTTTGATAGCCTCGGGCACTCCCAAGAAGATAAGCGATTTGTGACGATGGCGAGTCTCCATAGCATCCACCATCTTAGTGCATTCATTTATTTGCTTCCGAAGAAGACCCAACATCGAAAACATCAGCTCACGAAAAGTTCTGAACTCCTCCGACACCCTGGCCACTGTCTCCTTGCTATTGCCACCAGATTGCAGCATATATATAAAACACTTAACAACTTGGAGCCCTGCAGTCGCCGCACGAGTAAGGAACTCTTGGCTGTCTCCGCAGGCCCCGACCGAGGAGGTCGATATGGGGGCTGGTCGCTTCTGCGATGCGATTACGCAGATTTGCGATGCGGCCATGCCCCGCGTTCGTGGTTGTCGGCCTCCAAGGAAGGAGGTCTACTGGTGGTCCCAGGAGTTGGCGGACCTCCGTGCGGCCTGTGTACGTGCCCGGAGGTCCCTCACCCGTAGTCGGCGACGTTACCGCGGGGTCGGTGAGGAGGTGGTTCGGCTTCATGAGGAGTACCGAGAGAGTTGCTTCCTAGTGTTATGTAGTTTTTATCATCATTTATTGTTTGTATTACTATTAGCAAGACCCCGTCTTCACAGGTGAAGGCCTTCTCCAAAGTTAGTAATAATAATAATAATAATAATACGTATATTTCACAAAAGCATACAGGGTTGCAAATTATAGATAGGCTGATATTTCTTAAGTACAAGCAAATGAAGTTAGCATCTGTTACCGAACTAGGCAAAGCCTGTATTTCGGCTATCAGCGCCAATCCTCTCGGATATAATATTGTCTAATTATCTTAGCCATTTACATAGGGGTAATAAAATTTGTATACACATTATTTTAATTTAACTAAAGTGTGTGTGTGTGTGTGTGTGTGTATGTATGTGTGTGTGTGTGTGTGTGTGTGTGCTTTCAAGTGTATATGTTTGGTTATTTGGTTAGACATAAGCCATTAATGTCAGTCAATTTTTATTTACTTAGCTATATATAGGAGTAGTTCCGTTTCTTCATAATTCAGCTTTAGTAAGTATTCACATACCTGTTTCTTTAGTAGCACTTTTGTCAAGGGATATATGTTTATAGCTCTATTAATTCTATTGTATATAAAAGGGGCAATGAAATAAGCGAAACATTGGGCAAATTTTGTTTTACAAGTTGCTAGTCGGGGACAAACTATATCTTTTCTTCGTTTTTCCAAAAGTTGTGGGTCAAAGGTCTGCTTTCTATGTTGTAGCAGACAAGCGCTTAGGATAAATAGTTGACGAACTGTCAGAACTACAGCTTTTTGGTACAGCATTGTAGTAGGGAAGAATATGGGCTGAAAGGAACAGACTTTTAATATCGCACGCTGTGCGATCTCGATCGGTTTCATTACTGTTTTTAGGGCGCCACCCCAGGTAGAGATGCAGTACGTCAAGAGCGACTGACAAAGAGAATAGTATATCTGTTTCAACAATCCGGGGTCAGCAACATGCCTGAGATTTTTAAAGACATATATCAACTTTCTTACTCTTCCACACATTACCTTTATGTGTTCTTTAAAGTTAAGATTGCTGTCCATGATAACGCCAAAATATTTTATTGCATGTACACGTTCCACTGTGGGGCATGAGCAGTTACAGCCGGATTGACATTGATGTGATACGATTTTACGATTATTAAAATTCTCCTTGACACCCTTAATACTGAAGCAGATATATTTCGTCTTATCTACGTTAAGGGTAAGGATGTTTCTATCAAGCCAGTCCCCAACAGCACCAAAACCCGCCTGTGCAGCAACAAAAACCTCATTCCAAGTGTTGGCGCTAAAGGAAAGTGCAGTATCATCCGCGAAAGATATGATTATGCCTTTGGAGAGTCTTAAGCTTGTAAGTTCGTTTATGTACACGAGGAAAAGCGTAGGGCCAAGTATGCTGCCTTGTGGAACCCCGTGCGATACATCAAGGTTACCGCTTTTATGACTTCCTACTCGAACACATTGCAGTTAGGTAACTCCTAAAAAGTTTTAATTGCATTCCTCTAACACCTAGTCTTTCGAGTTTGTCCAACAGGATGGAAACAGAAATCGTGTCAAAGGCCTTGGCTAAATCTAGAAAAATAGTAAGACATTTTTTACCATTATCCAAGTTTGATGTTATATAATCGGTGAGTTTGTTGACGGCTAGATCAGTTGATTGATCTCTTCGAAAACCGTACTGGTTAGTTGATAACAAACTATTACCTTCCAAATACTTAACAAGCCTCACGTTTATAATACGTTCAAGTATTTTTGAAATGGAAGGCAAGATGGATATTGGCCGGTAGTTTTCGACACGATTTCTGTCGCCTGCCTTAAAGATCGGGCACACTACAGCTTTCTTTAGAGAATCAGGGAAGACGCCCAATTGAAGGCAGTCATTAAATATTTTTGTAAGCGGAGATACAAAAATATTCTTATGTGCTTTGAGAATTTTGTTACTAATAAGGTCCCAACCGCTAGCGCAATCCGTTTTTAAGGTCTCAATCAGGCGTTCTACTTCTGATTCAGACGTGTCAAGTAGGGCAAAAGACTTACAAACAGTGGTGTCTGTATGATTATTTTGGAAATTCATATTCAACGTGTGCAAGTTTTTCTGATATATATTATTTGCTAGTGAGCTTCCTACATTAATAAAATAACTATTGACTTTATTTAGCGATTCTTCGGGTGAAGTAGATAACGTTAGCAATTCTTTAGAGTCTAAATGTTTTTGTGATGTATTCGTGATGTCTTTTATTGCTCTCCATAGTTTCTTGTTGTCTTGTTTAGCATTTTGTAGTAGATTTTTTTCGTACGTTCGTTTAACCTTTTTTAGTATCGCATTGCAGAAATTTCTGTAGCGAGTGTATGTTCGTTTTAAGATTTCATTGCTCGGTATATAATTAGATTTTTTGTGTAACTTGTCTCTATTTCTGATACATCGCAGCAAACCTGGTGTCATCCAAGGTTTGATAATTTTGTGGCGTTTGGAGTGTGATACCCGTGTAGTGTTATTTATAATT
The DNA here is from genome assembly GCA_902825455.1 of Arctia plantaginis. Lineage (NCBI taxonomy): Eukaryota > Metazoa > Arthropoda > Insecta > Lepidoptera > Erebidae > Arctia > Arctia plantaginis. Next base: position 161,032 of record CADEBD010000323.1, on the reverse strand, counting down.
GCAGTTTGAAAATTTTTAATGCAATATTCTAAAGATGAATTTGGATTACATAGATTATAGACGGGGCTAAAATCAATATTGGCAAGGTCTTGACTCAAACCATAATCATTCATTTTTGTAATAGATGTTATAGCAAAATGGCGCTTTTTTTTAAGGATCATACTAAGTACAACCGGATAGTGATCCGTTAAGGTTGTTTGTAGTACGCCAGTAGTGATAGGATGTTTTGTTCTTGCTAGTGTGTGATCGAGACAAGAGTCGCTGGCGCATCGGGTAACTAAGTTGTGGGTTGGCAGGAGGCCATGAGTAGCAGTTAAGGTTAGATAACGTTCTCCATTTAAGTTAATTTTACTAGGATTTATGTCAATGTTTATATCCCCCACAACAAAGACATGTTCGAAGCCTGATAGTGATTGTAGAATTTTGTTTAGGGACGATAGGAACTCGTCAATGTTTTTATATGATGGAGAGCGATATATGGCGATTTTAGCGATGCGATTTTCTATTTCAGCAACTAGGCAACAACACTCTTTTACGTTTGGCTCTGTTATGATTATATTGAGATGTTCACTGTAGTAAATTATCACGCCATCATTTTGTTTATGATTTATTTTAGTGCCCACGTGACAGTATCCAGGCAAGTTGGGTACAACTGTTGTGTGGGCAAGCCAACATTCCGTTAAAACAATTAAATCACATTTGAGATTCAACCTCGCCAGTAAGACTTCAAAGCCTTACTTACAAGTCACACTGCGTATGTTCTGTGTGATGATTAATAATTGCTCGGATGTTAATGGAATTAATTTATGACACTCTTCTATATCTACAGTTTGTGAATGCGATACATTTTCTTTGTCTATATTCTTTGTTAACTTTATTATGTCATTGAATGTTGATGTAATAATTGATTTCGACAAATATTGTAGACCGGTTTTAAAAACAACTTTAGGAGAGCTTTGAAGTATATAACAAGTGTTAGGTTCCTGAGACTTACAGAGTAGTTATGGGACAATATGTAATATACAGTACGTGTGAATAGTATTATATAAATTATGTAGTGTATTAGTATGTCTGTGTTTAAAGAATTGTGTATTAAAAAATGTTCATTATTGTAGTCGCTTAGTTTAGGATAATCGTATGAGTGTAGTGTATTGAAAGTGTGATAAGTGTGTATGTATAGTGTGGTACAATATTTGAAATTATTGTAGGATACAGAAACATGCAAAAGATAAAAAGGCAGCTTAAAATTTAAAAACATAATCACACAGAAATATACATAGATTAGTCACAAAGTATTTCTTAATTTATCTATGTCGCTTTCATATTGAATGCGAAAGAGGGACGAGTTTTCATCTTTCTTAAGGTATACAATCCCATTAGCAGTCCAGCAGAAGTTATAGCCATGACTACCTTTAAACTGTCTCGCCAAAAAGTACAGCTTTTGTGTTTTTTGGGTTAATGTTTCTGCAACATAAACTGGTTTTGAGTGATATGTGGGGTCCAAATGGTTGGCATTTAACTTTTCTCCTTTGGCTTTATTTTTATTGAAGCTCTTAACGGCCTTGAGTACCTGGTCTTTGAGCATTACCGAGGTAAAATCCACGACTACTGGGTTTGAGGCATCTTTTGATCTAAAGCGGTAAATGTCCTTGATGTTGGTGTCGTCGATGTTAAGGTTTAATATGTTTCCTATTTTTTTTTATTTGGCTACAAAGGGATTCTTTGTTCTCTTTATCTTGTTTAGGAATATTTCTAATCTCGATACCGGTTATTCGGGATTTTTGTTCAATAATTTCTAGTTTTTCCTCTAACTCCTTAATAAGTATTTTGTCAGCTTTTCTCTCTTTCTCGAGCGAACTAATTTTTGACAAAAATTCGTCATATTTATGCGACATAACATCCATGCTCGCCTTGAGCTCTTGAAAACGTATGTAGAAAGTAGTAGCTCTTTAGAAAATGACATAAACATTTCCTTAATAAGGGCTGTAACATCAGTGTTTTCTTCGTCATATTTTCTCTTTTTACGCTCAATAATATTCACCGCGAAAGAATGTAGATCTGGTTCCGACTCACAATGTTGTAATGGTGAGCCTTCGGGTGCAGGAGTAAAAACTAAGGCAGCACCTCGTAAGTTCTTAACGGCCCCTGTAGACGGCGACGGCGATGGAGCGGCCGAGGCGGGAGGTGTACGTTTAAGCGGCATGTTTTCTTTATATACACTGTATCGAGGAACGAGTACTAGGCGCACAGTGATAACAGGGAATTGCCTATTTGCGCAAATGTGTATGTGTTGGCAGAGGTCAGAATAAATTTGCTAGTATCGACGAATACGAAGATTATTGCTTTCCGTCCAGTTTAAGTAGATCTCTGTCTAAGAAAGCGTACCTTTTATTTGAAGTTGATAGATTTATTGCTGTCTCTTCCCCTTACGTTGAGGTAGCGTACTTAAGTTTCTGACCGAATTGCTGTCACTATCGAACAATGAGGGTTTGTGTTATTTATATAGTACGAGTGCGAGTTTGTGTGGGTTCGTACTCACTGGTTATATTGTAGATCTCTTCAGTTTTATGTGGTCCTATTTTATTACACTGATTTTTGTTTAATTTTACTTTTATAATTTTATAAAAATAAGACTCGCTGCGACTATAATACACTACTACTCTTGACAGAAGTCCGGGAGGAAGGGCTCGGCATACGTTCTAATTGATTTAAATAAATTGTATAGAAAGGGGACCAAATAGGACAACCATACTCCAGTGTAGTACGTACATAAGCAGAATAAACAAACTTTAGGTATTCAGTTGTTTTAAAAGTTTTACAAAATCGTAGGACAAACCCAAGGTTTTTGTTTGCTGTAGAGAACGATAGTGTACTGTCGAACGTAACTCCGAGATTACGTACAGCAGAAACCCTTTTTATTTGAGCGCCATTAAAGTTGTATAAATAGTTTATGGGTTGCTTTTACGACTGGTAGTGATACATTGACATTTATTAATGTTCACGGAAATTTTATTCTTGTTGTAATAATTGTATAGATGGTCAGATTAGAGTGCCACACAATCATTAAGACCCTTAATGTTTAAACATATTTTTTTATCATCAGCATACATTAAATATTCAGAGTTGTTGATGGCATCAGAGATGTCATATAAATATGCGTTATATAACAGCGGTCCTAAATGCGAACCCTGTGGCACACCGCTGGGGATTTCACAAAAGTTGGAACGGTACCCTCCCATCACTACTGCTTGAGACCTTTTGGCTAGGTAAGATTGAACCCACCTCAACAGATCACCACGTATACCGAGTCTGAATAACTTGTTTAGCAAAATGATGTGATCCACCCGGTCAAATGCCTTTTCGAAATCCGTGTATACTACGTCTACCTGCCCCCCCCTTATCCACATTCTTAAAGAGATAATTCGAAAAACAGGCTAGGTTTGAGACTATAGAACGTCTTTTTAAAAATCCGTGTTGTGAGTTCGGAATCCCAGCGAGTATATAGGGATATATAGCATTATATACGAGTTGTTCGAACACTTTACCTACAGTGTTAAGTATTGAAATACCTCTGTAATTTTCTATCTTAACCCGAGACACCTTCTTATGTATAGGAACAACATGCGCTTTTTTCCATATATCTGGAAAGACTCCTGCTTCCAACGAGCGATTATAGATAATTGAAGTAGGGTCCGCCAAGTTTTTTGCACAGCTTTTCCAGAATATTGGGGGGATGCCATCACATCCAGGTCCCTTGTCAGTATTTAGAGTTCTCAATGCTTTCTCCACAAGAACGGGATCTACTCTTAATTTACATATGATATCAGGACAGTTCTCGTCAGTATTAGACCCGTTCTCCAAATCATCTGGAGAAGACTGTACTCCAAATACACTATAGAAGAAATTGTTGAAAGCTTCACAAATATCTTGTCCGTTAGAATAGATTTCGTTATTATTAGTTAACATTTTAAGATAATTAGAACCACCGCGCATATGTTTTATATAAGTCCAGAACCTCTTAGGCTCTGATTTCAGAGTGTTTTCGGTCGTTTGTATGTACTTATCAAAACACTCTTTTTGTACATTACGTTGCCTAGAACGCAACATTGCAAACTCATCGTAGTCCAAAAGGTTTCCATATTTTTTCCAACGCGAATGTGCCTTAGTCTTTTGTTTTATATTTTTTATAAGTGAATTACCATACCAAATGGGATAATTGCGTTTGCCATGTCTACAACACCGTGGTACATACTTATCAATACCAATATGTAACACCTTATAAAAGGTGTCAACAGCTTCATTAACAGGTACAACGTTTAACAGTGGCTGCCAATCAATATCGCTATAGTAACTATTGAATGCTAAGAAATCAGCTTTACGGTAATTAAATTTGGGGGAGGGCAACTCTTTAAACGGGGAAACTGATAAATCAAAAACTTCGATGTTAAATACAGGATTCGCATCAGGTTTGGATATGGGGGATAAACACTCATTGAGCTCAAGGGGCAAGTTACAGAATACAAGATCTAATGTGTTCCCTTTATAGTTGTGGAGAGTGTTGTATTGTGTCAAGCCGTGAAGGTACAACGTTTCAACTAATCGCCTGCCAGCGAGTTGGACCTCTACAGCACCCTGTCTTTTAAATATAGGCGTACTGTGTTGCCACTCGATGCAAGGGATGTTAAAATCTCTCGCAAGCATGTAATTACAGTTTTGAGTTACGCCAGTAAGTATGTTTGTCACGCATCTAAGAACACACTCAATATCTGTAGGTATACGGTGCACGTCTGGTGGTATATACTAGTGATGTGCCGGATATCCGTATCCGCGGATATCCAAGGGAGAAGAGAGATCCGTAACCGTTTCCGTATCCGTGACTTTTTTGGCGGATCTCACAATACATATTACATAGATGAAATTCTATATAGGTGATTCTGTATTCACTGTAAAACTCTTAGATATGTGTTTGTAACACTATAAACAGCAACTTTTTTTCTGGCCAAGGTCAAAATGAAAAAAAATTGGTCCTCCATTCAAATGACCAATCAAATGTTGTTAGTTTGTATAGAGAAACAATTTTTTTTCTTTCGTTTTCGGTGTTAGTCCAGAAGAAAAGTTGTTGTTTATAATGTTACTAATATGCACTTCAGAGGTTTTCAATAAATTTAAAATAACCCTGAATAATGGTTATTAGGTAGCTATGAAAAATTATTGAATTCTGTTCAGATTACTTTTTATTTCTTAAAACAAATATTTGGCACCTTTGTATTGCAATCATTTATCGCACTATACTAAATCATCTAGGCAGGTCGTAGGTACTGAAAGAGCTATCTTTATAATGAGATCAATCAAACATCTTTGTATTAGCTTATTAAAATAATGAAATATTTAAATATCAACGGCAAAGCGTCAAGTGGCGACAACTATCAAGGTCACGGGCTCCGATTGAGTAAGAAACTTAAGATCCGTATCCGTATCCGCGGATCTAGACACCAAATATCCGTATCCGGATCCGTATCCGCGGATATACTTTGTTAACGATCCGGCACATCACTAGTATATACACAACACTAACGTAAAGGTCTAAAGCAGCAGACAGCGTACGGGCCGGTATTACAATGGTTACGATTTCAGTAGTGGATATAGCGTCGTGATCGATGCACCATGACCCGAGTGTGTGCTTAGCCAGAATCATAACACCTCCACCCTTTGTCTTACCGCTAACCGATAAATCGCGGTCATTACGAAATACGTCATACCTGTCGTCACAAAGTTCTCTGTCGAATATGCCACTATGTAGCCATGTTTCAGTTATAATAACGATGTCATAGTCATTACACAAGATATTTTGATAGAATTGTGATGTCTTAGTTCTTAGCCCACTTCAGTTCTGGTAATAAATTTTTAAATCAGATGCAATCATCACTGCGAATAAAAATACACCAAAGTTTCACTGCAAAAAGTACAATAACAACACCTTAAAATATATTAAGTTAAGCTCGTTTACGTTTAACATACAGGGGATACATAAATTTAAATAGTATGTATAAAATAATGAGTCATAAGCGATCAATGAGTTATAAATTACGAAGTAAATGTATGTGATTGCAGTCATAATCAAAAAATGTAGGTAAAACAGAAAACGTACGCCTGTAGCACAGCGGTGCAGGTTGATAACATAAGTTAAACTATATACACTCCGTACGGTTGCAACTTCACCTCGCTCATTGATTTTTTCCATGCACCCTGTCTCAAACATCTTTAACAATATTTGGGCTAGTATATATGGTTGTGTCATCTTCTTTCGCTCCATAGTGACATCCTTCATACTAAAGAACAAATTGTTAAAACATATACTTTGTTTAGTTTGTTGACATGAATCATCGTAGAATAAATTTACTACGACATTGAAGTATGTATATAACATCGCCGTCTCAAAAAATAATTGATTGGCTACATCATTGCTTAGGCTCATCAGATACAGCACAATAAAATGTGCAAGTTCTCTAAGCGGGTACTCATTAACAGGTTGCGTTGAATACATGACCACGCTGGAGCAAAATAATAGGACACAGAGCCTACTACGCATAGAGTAGACAGTGACGATAAATATTAGTGCACAATTACAATAATGCATCGCAACATAATATACTTTTTTAGAGTAGTAATTGGAAATGTGAATAAGAAATAATAATACCAAAATGATGACAGCCTCGTTTAGTTCTAAATAATTTTCCTTAGGTCTTCCTCGTCTGCAATTGGAATGGCAGGTGCTGTAGCAGCTTTTCTCACATAAATTCGCCCGTTTTTTGACCAGGTATACTGATATTCCTTAGACCGAGATATTTCTTTAGCTTTCTTCAGAAGATTCTTGTTGTAGATGGTGAGATGTTCATTCACGAATATAGGGGTAACTTTGCCATGAATTGCCTTCGAGATTAGATTGTCTCTGAGTTGACGTGTACTTAACTTAATGATTATATTTTTGGGTCTACCTTGGTTTTTGGTCTTAGAAGCCACTCTATTTACATGTAATATATTCTCACGGATTATTACAACACCGGCATGATTCGCAAGGTTTTCAGTAAATTGCATTAGGTTTTCTTGTGGCATTTCCGGCACTTCAACAATTTATACGTTCAACAATCTATCCCTTTGATCGCGTTCATTTATATTGGAATTTAGTATTTTATTCTGATTTTTTAGCTCATCTATTTCGGTTTGGAAATGGCTGATACTGTTAACCTCCCTTGAATAGACCTCCAGCTTTTTTATAATATCGTCTTGGTTATCGCTATGGAATTGCAGTGATTTTTTAAAAGTAGTTATCTCCTCTTGCACCTTTTTCTGAGCAGTATCCAAAATTTCAAACGACTTCTTCATTGCTGAGTATTCTTCTCGGATGCAGTTTACCTCACATTTTAGTTCTTGAGTAACCTCATTGATGGTTTTCAAGGAATCCTTAATCTCCGCAGTTTCGCGACTAATATCCGACTTGAATTCGAGTAATGTATCCATAATTTGCTTCTTAAATTGTTCGAATGCTTCTGTGAATTCATCGTTATGACCCCGTTTGCGGCGAGAAACAGTTTCCAATGAAAGGTCTGGAGTCGATCCGGAATGTTTAATGGATTTCTGTGACATCGTACCTGTCTATTCGTTCTAAACTCTGTGGTCGCACACGTATAACACAACTAGGTTTGGAATCGCATCGAAAAAAGTGCACAGTTAAAAAGGATCTCAATCACAGGAAGTTAAGATTGTCTTTAAGTTGTTAACTATATTAATATTGAAAGATTTTAGGTATAAAAGTGGTAAACACGTCCGCTCGCGCTGGCTCGCTAGTAGTATGAACTAGGATTTCCACACGTAAAAAAAAAAAAGAGTGTGTCAACCGACCTCCAACTTTAAGAATGCCACATTAATGAATAAATATTTCGGACATCTGACACACAACACCATCTGTTTCAAACTAAGCAGTGCTTGTACTATGAAAGCTAGATTGATTGATAGACTACTTTTGTACTCTTTTTTCAAATACATACATTTTATACATAGACAATACCCAAACTCCGAATCAAATTTTTGCAGATTATACAAACATTTGGAGTCGCATACGCTTTCACTGCACCACCGAGGCAGTCAAGACAGGGTTTAAACTAAGATGGGGTTTAAACTCAAAATGTTGCTTGTTGATCCTAAAGGCTTGTTATTTTTTAAGTTGCTGATGTCATCGCTGAAACATACATTTTGCACTGTTTTGATAAGCGCATTGTGTGCACTTTTTAATTCTGTACTCAATAAATAATGTTTTTGTGTTTTCTGCACCTTGTTACGAATGTTATTTACAAAGTGCAAAGTATAACTCAATGTTCGTATTACACGTACCACAGAGCCTGTCTTTGTAGAAGTTCCAGAATTAATGATTAGTTTTTCTGTGTGAAGCATGCATGTTTTTGTTTCCTCATCTCTTCTTGAGTAGTAAAATGTTTAGATTGAGGGGTAATCTTTCTCTTTTTCAGTCATGGAGGGCGTTCCTACCACATCGAGTGCGCAGGAAGTCGGGACGGAGATAGACCTCTACTTGCGCAATCTGAAGGATTCTCCTCTGACTTGACATAATTTCAACAGGAATAATGAATAGTTTCTGTTATCGCTATTACACGATTAGCGACGAAAGTATTCCAATAGTTTGTGTCACCGTTTAGCCACCCTAATACTACCATAGAATCGATCCATGCATGTATTGAGACAGTCTGTACGTTTATGCACTCTATGACCTTTTTCATTAATCTTGATAGTAATAGAGACGCACAGAGTTCTTTCCGGAGTAGCGTCATAGAGTGTTTCTGTTTTGTTTTTCCAGCTACTAATGTGATACTGGGCAGATCATTGTCGTTTGTAGATCTGCAATAAATCATACATCCGTTCGCTTTCTCAGATGCGTCGCTGAACCCGTGTAATTCAATTGGTTTGTCTGTATTGCCCAACCAACGCGGTATTGTTATGCTTTGTAAGCACGGCAGGCTCTCACGAAATGCTCTCCATTCCTCTCTTATACTGTCTGGTAATGGTTGGTCCCAGTTGACCCCTGATGACCATGCTTGTTGAAATATTATTTTGGCCTTTATTGTGACATATAATTTCGACAAGTACGACAATAATAAACGATTGGTGGTGATGTCATCCTTATTGTCGATGTCAATTATTCTTGAGAAGTGCGCGCCCCTGAAAGATGATTGCTTCCCCACAAATATCGTCCACATACAAATGCTGACTCAGCACCTTAGCAGCGACTGGATATTTATGACCATCGTTTTGTACTAATTGTTTAATTGTTTGCATCACTAGAAAGGGTGCGGACTTGGTGCCATATGTCATGGTACTAAGTTGGTATTCATTTAGGGTAGTGTTGCTCTCCTAACGCCAGATGATTTTCTCCAGGCTCTGATCTTCCTCATGTATGCGATTTGCCTATAAAAATTTTCAATATCCACATGATAGACAAATTGATAAGTAAATCATCACATCTCGAAATCATAGCTTGAATATCTTGTTGCGAATTTGGACCGCATTCCATAAGCTCGTTAAGGCTGTAACCCGATTTAGTTTTTGCTGACGCGTTGAATACTACACGCAGCTTAGTTGTAGTGGATTCAAGTTTGAAAACTCAGTGGTGTAGCAAATAAGAGCTGGGGTAGCTAGATTGTTTGTATAGTTTCATGTGAACTAGTGTCACATATTCATCTATGAAACTCTTATAACCATTTGCCAATTTTACATTGTTCGCTAGTCTTTTTTCTAATTGTCGGAATTGAGCAATTGCCTGTGGCTTAGATGCGCCTAATTTATTAGCGAATCAGATAATCTTCTTGGTGTATTTTTTTATTGGTAAGATTTGCTTTAGGGCGATGTTTGACCTGGGGTCAACCATTGCATTTTTCGCTTACGGTTGAAGTAAGCAATTCACTTTTCGTCACATGTCACAATTCGATCCAATATTCCATCATTTGTGTATTGATTCAACAAGACAACACAAGTTTCAACGCGCATTTCTTTCTGCAGATCAGTCAAACCGCGAGCCGTTTCTGCCGCGTTAGTTCCGCGTCAGCACTTCGGATTTTCGAAGTATTCATCTTTCACGTCTAAGCTGATTAAAAAAGAAATTGAAAGTTGAAAATCGAATGTTGCACATTTTCTAAAGAAGAACCTCATAGGCATCAGGTGAAAAAGTTTTACATGAAAATCTCACACCATGAAGCTTTCATGTCAATTCAAAGTAGCTATGACTATATATAACGGCAATTTCATACTGTAACCCCTATTATTTCGCTCTTCCCCCCCCCCCCCCCCAAGGGTACCCCCTTGCCCCCTGGTGCTAGCTATAAACGCAATAAATGGTGAATTTATTGCATTTATTCATACAAATAAGTGCAATATATCTATTTATTACCTCAATCCTTAAATAATTAGTAATACGAATCCTTAACATATTTGCAATAACTCAAACGTATTGCACTTATAAGTAGTAAATGAAGATCATAAATAACGAAATATGCTAATTATAAATGTAATAACTATACTTATGGCAGATATAGTTACTTAATAACGTGACTAACTTATTCATATCTATATTTATGTCTGTCTTAATAAGTAAATCATAATACAAGGACCTAGATATTGCAGTTATACTTAGTATTAAAACCGGCTCCGTCATAGATACGTAACAACTGTCTAGAGAGTTTATATAGATCTCGTTCTGCTGATTCCGAATATGTACTTAACTCAATTCGACCAAAAACTCGAGTTATTGCACTTTTCATAAGGACGGCAGTATTATTTCGTCCATGGACTCTTGGAATAGAATGGACTCATGGAAACTTACTGTCATATTGCGCGCTAGATGATTATAATAATTCACGGATTTCCAGCATGAACGCCGTCATGTCGTCTTCTCGTTTGTGCTTTATGCGTTTATTGATATTTTCTACATCGATGCGATGTAAGTTTGGTACCGATCCAGATAGCGTAATAGTCGGGTCGACCGAACTCATCGTTTCAAACTCGCTTAGTATAGGCGAGATCATTCTGCTATTATACTATATTATATATGCGTTATAATTAGTCAGCGGCGCGATCCCGGCCGAGATATTCGGAGATATTACAATAACATATGAATCACTCTAGTCGCGCGGACGCAGACGACGCAGTTGTATACCGTAGCGATGATATGCTAGGCGCGAGGAAGAGAGCAATTATGTGGTGATTGGTTTTTTTGTATATCAATGGGTGATTCTACTCAGTGCGCTTGTTGCTGGGTGCTAGCATCGTGTAGCTAATACGAAACTGTTCACTTTTATAAGATTACAGAGGTGACAATCTTGTGTACGATGTAATTAGAGATTCATTATTTCCTTTAAATTTGACACACGTCGACTCTCTGAATCGGTATCGGACGAAGGGGTAATTATTTCTTCATGGGTAGACATAAGTAGATGGATTGCTTTTATTTATCTCAAACCTACTAAAAAAATCCAAAACAGTTGCTACGTGATAATGTTAATTTTCTTAAAATATTTAAACAAGATGATATAAACTTATATGGTGCGAGCAAGTAGAGATTTCAACATATTATGCAAAATATATTATACACCATAAAAAGTGACACGGCCACTAAATCACAATTTCTTTGGAGATCAGCTTACTCAAACGAACCGTAGTAATTATATTTGTATACCTAGTTGGTGCATTGAGTGTTCTTTAAGTTATATCGATAATGCTGTTATCTTACTTGTGATAACCTGTAATTAGCTTTCTGTTACTTATTGTTTTGCGTAAAGTTGTGATTCATAGCTGTTGGATTTCCTTAAATAAAATAAATAAATAAACTTAAAGCATATTTACGAAGAACATGTGAGTTATGATATGTCGTAGAATCAATTCAAAAAATTTTGTATTACAGTTTGGATTAGTCCATTTAATTTCGTTTGCATTAGCTAAGACTCATCATTGAACAGCGGAAGGTACAGATAAAATATAGTTTTTTTTTCATTTTGATTAAAAATATGTTGGAGCTGGGTAATAGGCCAAACAACTTCTTGTAAATATCAGCTTTATTATTTTTTCTTGACGTCTTCTACAGTTATGCACCATCACCATCAGTAATTTTTAGAGCACTCGACCACATCGTTTAGCTCAGACCCGCCATCTTCCTTTTTCTTTTTACTCACTCCCATATCACTCTTACATTCGAATCATCTTACGCTCCGTTTCACTACTCTTATCTTATTAGTTCATTATTTTAAAATATAAATTATTTATAATATAAAAATGCCTACAACTCGGCCATTCTGCCTTTAGTCTGTCCCCAGACTATAAAATTAAACCAAGAATAAACTAAATTATCTTCTCTTCTAACAAACTATCTTTAACAAAACAAAACTTCTATAAAAAAAAACAAAATATTTGTAACTTCACCTTAACAATGTTGATTAAGTTGTTATGTTCTACCTTGGTACACAAACACAAGAACACAACAATAGAAGATCATCTTTCATCATTATTAATCTTATAAAATATTTGTTACCTTTAAAAATATAAATTCTCTAACATTAATTATGACAGTTAACAATTTCAAAGCATAAGTTTTTTAGGTTAGAGTCTATTTGATACAGATCTACTAGAAAAATAAACAAGTTACTACAACAAAATGTATTATTTACCTTAATTACCTAACACCTTAAGCTTAACGTGGTAGTTATAATTAAACAATTCAAGTTTCTTTCTATTATATGAAAATAAAGTTGTATCCGACAAATAAGAATAAAATAGACAGGTATTTTAATAATGTTTCTATACATTTGGGTATCCACATCGTATTAGACAACTCTACATCCTAACAGCAAGGCTGTGAGTGCAGATAAACTCATGGCCACAACTTCATACAATCTGCACCCGTTGAAGTTCTCACAGGTCCTTCTGCATTAAGATCCACTTTTTCTACATGATACCTTCCTTTCCCAACTTTCCTTGTTATTTTATATGGACCCAAAAACTTCGGTTTTAGCTTCATAGCATTTCCAAACTGAGTTCTACGAATGGCAACTATGTCTCCTTCATTATAGTCATGGTTTTCTTTTCTTTTTCTATTAAATGTCCTCATATTCTCTTCCTGTATTTTCAAAATCTGCGCCTTAGCTTGTTGTCTTAAATTATCGCGCTTTTCCATAAAATCCTGTCTGCATTCTTCTTCTATTAAATTAATAATTTGTATGTCTTCTTTCTGTCTCATCCTTGTTCCAATAAACAAATTAAATGGTGATGTATTAATAGATCTCTGATAAGTACTATTGATAGCACGTTGTACTTTGCTTACATACTTATACCAATGTGCTGGCTCCTGAACACACATCTTAGTCAGTACCGAGATAATCACTCTATGAATGCGCTCAACTTGACCGTTGCCCCTTGGGATACCTGTAGTTACTGTATGATGCTGAATGCCTTCTTCCTGACAATAATCTTGAAAATCTTTTCCTGTAAAAGCTGTTCCTTTATCCGTGATTAATCTCGCTGGGTTACCAAAATCTTTTTGATGCATTTTTAATTTATCTACAGTCTCCTTTGAAGTTAACGTCTTGGTGGGGTAGATCCAAACAAATTTTGTATAGGCATCAATAACAGTCAAAATGTAATTGTATAACTTCTTTGTAACATCCAATGGACCAAGATGATCACAGTGTAGTGTCTCAAGTGGCAATTCACCTTTTTCTATAGGACTCAGAAAACCTTCTTGTTTTCCCTCCTTCTTGTTTGTCAAAATGCATGGAACACATCCAAATATTACTCTATCAACTTTCTTACTTAAATCTTTTATATAATAATCCCTTTCAATAATATCTATTGTCTTTTTTCTTCCAAAATGTCCTACTTCATGTGCTCTTCTTATTATTTCACTATCCATAACTTCTGGTATAACTAATTTCTCTGCCCCTTTATAAATCAAATTATTCTTAATGTAAAAATCTTTGTATTCTTTCTCCTTGAGTATTTCTCTAATAACATTTAAACTTTCATCTTCCTTCTGAGCTTTACATATTTTAGCATGCAATTCTGATTGAATAGCACAAACATGGGGATTCCTACTCAATGCATCCACATGTGACATCTTCCTTCCAGCTCTATGAACTATTTCATAGTCAAAATCCTGAAGAAATAAAACCCATCTTGCTACCTTAGTTGAAATTTCATTTTTGTACAGTGTCTTTTGAAATGCTGAACAGTCAGTTATGATTTTAAAATGAATGCCTAGTAAATATTTTCTAAATTTTCTAAACTTAACAAGCACAGATTGCAATCATCTTGCGGCATGAGTCTGACTGCACCCTTGTCCAATAAAACAATTGTGTTTTCTAAACACGACTGGCCTAATATCACTTGATAGGGTATAACACCAGATGGAACAATATAGAAACAAGTCTTAAAACTATTGTTATCAATATACAAGTTAGTAGTAAATTTACCTAGGGTACATACCTTCGCTGATCCTAACCCTGATAACACAACAATATCTTTCACGAATGATACATCACTTAAGTTGAAAAATAAATCAGCTGTGACCAAATTATAGTCACAACCCGTATCTATCAAGCTATCGATCGTAACATCACATATTTTAATAGTTTTCACAGCTTTATTGCTAAAGTTTAATTTGTTTACATTTAAAACGTCAAAGTTACTTTGACAGTTGCGACATCTGTCCACGTCACGCGTAAACCGTCCGTCATTCATTCGTTCTTGCCGCGAAAAATGTTCGTCATCATTGCTGCCAACTATGAATTTGATGCAACACGAACGCCCTCTTCCGCCGACACACACATTGAATGTCCGATACTCTTTGATTTGGTAATGTTGGTACCAATATGGACGCCACAATCCTTACTAAGATGACCGAAACTGTTACAACGAAAACACTTTACCCCCTTTTCACACTGATTTGCTAAATGGCCCCTTTCACCACACTTATAACATGCACGACTAAACACAGACGACGATTTCTCGTTGGATTTCTTATATGAATTTTGTTGACTCGCTCTGCCGCGTATAACACCGCCGCCGACCCGGCTCGTACCGCCATGTTTAATATCATTACACCTTTTCATTTTTGACTTCATTATTTCGTACACTGCAAGTTTTTCCTTCAATACACTAAACGAAGTTATGCCGTATAATATCGCCTTGTTGTTTTCGTAATCAGGAATGCCATCCACTATATATTGAACGGTAACATAATCAGGAAACTTAGCCCTTTTACCTAACTCCCGCATCAACAACATGTACTGATACACAGTTTCATCCTTTTTCTTCCTTCTTCCCGCCATAAGTTCATGCATCTCCTTGGTATTGAGTGCGTCTGGAAACTCTTTCGTTAATGCCGTTCTCAACTCTTCGAAAGTTCTGAATGTCTTTTCAGACCTCAACCACAACTCTGCTGTGCCCACTAACGATCTTCTCGCTATTATTAGTTTTTGTTGAGCGGTCCATCCGAATATTTCAGCGTTGTCTTCGATATCATTTGCCCACTTTGACGAAGAATATGTTTTGTCTTCGCCGCTAAATTTGCATACGCCGTACGCGTCCATGGCGGACGTTCCCGCCAACGTGCTCGTCGCACCGAAGCCGGTAGCTATTCCCGCCTCATCTTTGTCGCCAGCCATCTTTTAGCGTATTTCTTCGTTGGATGAGATTGATAATTAATTGCGTCTTGTCCGTTCTTGACAATGCAAACTAGCCAAGCCACCTTGCTCGTAGCCGCACTGCGCCTTCGTAACCTTCTTAAATTGACTCGATCCCGGACGAGCCCCCAAATTGTAGGAGCTGGGTAATAGGCCAAACAACTTCTTGTAAATATCAGCTTTATTATTTTTTCTTGACGTCTTCTACAGTTATGCACCATCACCATCAGTAATTTTTAGAGCACTCGACCACATCGTTTAGCTCAGACCCGCCATCTTCCTTTTTCTTTTTACTCACTCCCATATCACTCTTACATTCGAATCATCTTACGCTCCGTTTCACTACTCTTATCTTATTAGTTTATTATTTTAAAATATAAATTATTTATAATATAAAAATGCCTACAAATATATAAATGAACTTTATTCATAAACATATATTGAGTGGTAATAATTCCTTGGTTGAATACAGTATTTAGAAGTAATATGGAGCCTAATATTAAAACGGAATTAATTAAGTCTGCGGACTCCATAAAAAATAAATTAAACAAAATGAAAAATCAGGAACATGAAATTAATTTATCGCTTGATAAAATGCAGACTCTTAAAATATGAGTTTACTCAAAAAAAGCTGAAGAAAATATTCGACACAGAAAATTTATCATACGCAAATTCTGAAGCAATCGAATCGGATGATAATAATGCAAGTTTTTCTACTAAATGCGACGACTTTTATGATTGTCCTAAAAATGCAGACAATTTAGAAATTTCATTAAAATGTGATGATATCTATGATATTCATGATGGGTTTAACAGTCCACTGCATGACATAGGCCTCTCCTTAGACAGGAGGTTTTGGCCTACTATACCACGCTGGCCAGACGGGTTGGTATAGGGTTTGTGTCAAGTTTGTCCGCGCTGTAATCCGGGAGAAGACGGGGTGCAGCGCGGACAACGTCAGGGTCGGCACCATCCGCCCCGGTCCAGGGGGGCTTGGCGCCGTGTGGGTCAGTTGTCCCGTAGCGTCGGCCAAAGTATTGGCCGACGCCGGCAGGCTGCTCATCGGTTTCGTGAGCGCTAGGATCACAGTCCTGGCGGCGAGACCGATGAGTTGTTACAAATGCCTAGCATCGGGACACACACGCGTCAAGTGCGATAGCTGTTTTGACTGCGGCGGACTGTGTTTCCGCTGCGGTCAACCGGGGCATAAGGCGGCAGAATGCTCTGCCGCCCCTCACTGCCCAGCGTGTGCGGCGGGCAATAAGCCCGCCAATCACCAGATGGGGCAGAGAGGCTGCAAGCCTCCCCGCAATTCTCGGCAGACGTCGGGGGCTAGCCAGTCGACCCAGGCTGCCTCCGATGTAGTTCGTGCGTCGACGTCGTCGCCCATGGAGGAGGTTGTAGAGACGATCCAGTAATGGATCAAGTCTCCAACCTCCTGGTCCAGACGAACCTGAACCACTGTGCCGCGGCGCAGGATCTCTTCCTGCAAACCATGGCACAGTGGTCGATAGGTGTTGCCGTAGTCGCGGAGCCCTATTTTGTCCCTCCCCGTCCAAACTGGATGGGTGACTGGGACGGCTCCGTGGCAGTCGTCGGTTCCACGGCGGCTCATTGCCCGCCCTTGTCGCTAAGAGACAAGGGCACTGGATATGTTGCCGCCGAGTGGGGGGGATCACCATATATGGTGTTTATTTCTCCCCCAACCGGAGTTTGAACGACTTCGAGGTTTTCCTAACCAGCTTGGAGACCTCGATACGGCGACTAGCGTCTGGGCACGTCCTTGTGCTGGGGGACTTCAATGCAAAGTCCATTGCGTGGGGTTCCCCCAGGACGGACGCAAGGGGCGAGTCCGTAGAGGAGTGGGCGGCCTGGTGGGCCTCTGTCTTCTCAAGAGAGGCTCCACCAACACGTGCGTGCGACAGCAGGGGGGGTCGATAGTGGACCTTTCGTTCGCTACCCCTGCCCTCGCCGCACGAGTAAGGAACTGGCGTGTCCTGGAAGAGGTTGAGACGCTCTCGGATCATCTGTATATCCGATTTGAGCTCTCCCGGACCCAAGACTCTAATAGGGGTCACGTGGCGCGGCGTTTATCCCGCTTTCCGCGGTGGGCTGTTGCCAGACTGAACCGGGACCTACTAGAGGAGGCAGCCATAATTCACTCGTAGCTGTCTCCTCAGGCTCCGACCGAGGAGGTCGACGTGGGAGCTGGTCGCTTTCGCGATGCGATTACGCATGTCTGCGATGCGGCCATGCCCCGCATTCGAGGTCGTCGGCCTCCAAGGAAGGAGGTCTACTGGTGGTCCCAGGAGCTGGCGGACCTCCGTGCGGCCTGTACACGTGCCCGGAGGTCCTACACGCGCAGTCGGCGGCGTCACCGTGGAGACGGTGAGGAGGACCGGCTTCATGAGGAGTACCGACAGGCGCGGAAAACTCTGAAGCTGGCCATTAGCCGCGCCAAGGAAGAAAAAAGAGAGGAGATGCTGGAGGGTCTTAATCGTGACCCCTGGGGTCGCCCTTACCGCGCGGTGCGACAAAAGCTCCGCGCATCGGGCCCCCCCCCTTACGGAGACTCTCCAGCCCAGCTTCCTGCGAGAAGTGGTTGATGGCCTTTTCCCGCAACGAGCGGAACACACTCCCCCGGCGATGGCCTCCTTGGCCGGAGACGACGGGGAGCACGAGGAGGACGATGTTCCGCCCGTCCGGGATTCGGAGGTAGGGGCGGCTGTTCTACGGATCCGTTCCAAGAACACCGCCCCTGGGCCAGACGGGGTACCGGCCCGAGTGCTGGCCCTAGCCCTCAACCACATGGCAGACCGCCTCGGGGAGGTGTTGGGCGTCGGGACGTTTCCCTGAGTGCTGGAAGAGCGGGAAGCTGGTCCTATTAAGGAAGCCGGGACGGCCTGCTGATTCGGTCGCGGCCTACAGGCCCATCGTGCTGCTGGACGAGGCGGGAAAATTGTTTGAGAGGGTTCTCTCTGCCCGCATCGTCCGGCACCTCTACGAGGTGGGCCCCGATCTGTCGGACGCCCAATTTGGTTTTCGGGCAGGGCGTTCGACAGTCGACGCTGTGTTGCGCCTGAGGGCCGTGACTGAAGAGGCCGTGAGCTATGGCGGCGTGCTGTTGGCGGTGTCATTGGACATCGCCAACGCATTCAATAGTCTGCCATTCAGCTGCATCAGGGGAGCACTCCACTATCATGGGGTGCCAAAGTACCTGAGGCGGCTAGTGGCAGACTATTTAGAGGAGCGTACCGTCGTGTACGAGGACCGAGAGGGTAATTTGAGGTGTCGGCCCATGTCGTGCGGTGTTCCACAGGGGTCTGTTCTTGGACCCCTCTTGTGGAACATAGGGTACGATTGGGCCCTTCGAGCCGATTTCCCCCCCGGGCTGGGTGTAATTTGTTATGCAGATGACACTCTGGTGACAGCCCGGGGGGCGAACTTCCAAGAGGCGGCGCGCCTGGCCACAAGGGGAGTCTCCCTGGTGGTCGGGCACATTGACGCGCTGGGCTTACGGGTGGCCCTAGATAAGACGGAGGCCCTGTTATTTCATGGGCCCCGTCGTGGTCCACCCCCTGGCGCCTCAATCGTGGTCAACTCGGTCCTCCTACCGGTTCGGGCCCAGATGAAATATCTGGGCCTGATCCTCGACGGGAGGTGGCTCTTCGACGAGCACTTCCGACAGCTTGCTCCAAAGCTGGTCGGCGCTGCGTCTGCCCTAGGCCGACTTTTGCCCAATTTGGGTGGACCCAGCGTCGCGACAAGTCGGCTGTACACGGGGGTTGTCCGGTCAATGGCACTATACGGTGCACCGGTGTGGGCGGCGGCTCTGACCGCCCAGAATAGGGCACGCCTCTGGCGCCCTCAGAGGGTAATGCCGGTCAGAGCCATACGCGGTTACCGCACCGTGTCGACGGAGGTGGCGTGCGCGTTTGTCGGAACTCCCCCGTCCCACTCGCCGAAGTTTATCGGCGAGTGGCTGACTCCCGGGCGGAGAGCGGATTTCGCCCTCCGCCCGAGGATGTGCGCGAGTGGCGCGAAGCCGCTCGCCGAGCCACGATGGCTCGTTGGTCGTTCCGGTTGGAGACTCCACGCGCTGGCTTCGCCGCCGTGGAGGCTCTCCAGCCGGTCATCGCCGAGAGGGCAGGGCGGCAGCTCGGGACCCTTACCTTCCGGCTGACGCAGGTGCTTTCCGGGCACGGTTGCTTCGTAAAGTACCTGCACTCGGTCGCTAGGAGGGAGCTGAGTCCCGCCTGCCACCACTGCGACTGCAGTGAGGACTCGGCCCAGCACACGCTGGCGGTCTGCCCCGCATGGGCGACGCAGCGCCGGGCCCTCACTGCAGTCATCGGAGTGGATCTCTCGCTACCGGCTGTAGTACGCTCCATGGCCGGTAGCGACAGTTGTTTTACCGCGGTCGCAACCTTCTGCGAGGAAGTAATCTCGCAGAAGGAGGCGGCGGAGAAGGCCCGGGAGGACGACCTCCAGTCGGACCCGATCCGCCGCCGGCGAATCGGGCGGCGGAGGCGCGCCTATCACCGCCTCATGCCGCCCTGAGTGTGGCCGCGGGTGGACGGGGTGGGTTTCCCCTCCACCCGCATTAGTTTGCATTACCCGAAATAATAATAATTTTTGAGACGGAGCCCGCAACAGGAGCGGGCCGGCGCTAGGAGGGGTCCGGATGTCTTAATAACAGCTGTTCCCGGATCCCTCCTATTACAGGCGCAGAGTGGCACACCGTGTGGTTTTAGTCGGTCCGAGTCCGACACACCACCCCGCCGCAAACCCCGGTGGGGTGACGGTCCGAGGGGATTTCCACACGTTAAAAAAAAAAAAAAAAAAAAAAAAGGGTTTGTGTCAAGTTTTTCTTCTCTCTACAGTGCTGTTGTCCTGCGTATTTCGCTCCCTTAGTCGCCTCTTACGACACCCACGGGATGAATAAGGGTGGTGACACTCTGTATTCTTACCTTTTGTACCTTTTGGAATAAGAAAATAATATTCACTTCAATTCAGTTTGTATATTGCACTCCATAAGATATACACAGGTCTTATAAATGTAGAAAGTAACAGTTATGGCCCTGTCGGGCACGGCAAAATAAGGCCAGAAAAGCAAACATTCTATCATCATATTGAAATGTAGACAAAGACATTTTTATTTGTTAAAAAATGAGTATAAAAACGCAGGCATGCAAGATGTGTAATAAATTAGATTATAAAGACAGTCATGTTTAGCCATTGTGGCGTACAAATATATTTTGAGCATTAAGTACAATCATCCCTAAATTTTATAATTCTTTTATATTTATGCAATGCAGAATGAATTGATTATTATCATTATATTCATATTAATCATGACATTAATAAATTAATTTACATTATTAATATTATTCATTATACAATTATTAAAATTTATCAAATTATTTTACATTATTATTTACTACAATATTTTTCAGATTGGTAAGTCCTTAAATTAATAAGCAATACCAAAGTTTGCTATTGTTGCGTCTATTGCGGATAACTACGTTAGACAGTCGTGGAAATAAATTAGGATTTGTTTTTACAAATACTGCGGTGTCTAAGATGTAGAGGGAAGGCAGTGTTAAGATTATTATTTTTTTTAATATGGTTTACAACTGTCAGTAACTCTCAATTTGAACATAGTCCTTAAGCAGCGCTTCTGGACTTTAAATACTCGTTCCTTATTATTAGAATTGCCCCAAAAGATAACGCCATATCTAAGATTGGAGGAAATCAGCCCATGGTACGCTGTAAAGAGGGCATCAAGGCTAAGGGTTGGGACTAATTTATATATGGCTAAAGAAGAACTACATTTTTTTTTTATTAAAGCTTCTGTTTGAGATTTCCAGTTTAATTTTTTATCTATTATTACACCAAGAAATTTTGCATTGTCAACTTCCTCAATATTTTTATCGTTATATTGTACATTTAGGTTGGTCATAGTAGATCCTCTTTGAGTATAGTGCATAATTTTTGTTTTTTTTTAGATTTATCCTTAACCCTTTCACGCATATGGGACACATTTGTCCCCGCGTATGTTTTGCTATTTTCAAATAAACTAGGTAAGTTAAACGTTTAGCCGACTTTTTATTTTAATATTTATAGTATGTTTGCATGTCTGTGCTTGCCAGTACAAAAAAAAACATTGTCACTGTCAACAAAAAAACTTTAAAAAAATAATTGTTGTTATAGTACGGCCGCTGAGTTATTACCGATTTGACAGATTATTCTTAAATTAATCGATATAATCTTGCACGAGCGACACATTTGCCGAATGATTTAGAATACCTCTTTAATATAAAACTTTCATGTCAAAATGTCAGAATCAAGTAATTTTCCAATAAACTCTGTTTCAAAACTTAAAATAGTTTGTAAATAATATGAAAACATTTATTTTTTGTTCTTTGGCGCGCTTGTACAAAGTTACATCGTGCGTCTAGTTTTTATAGTGATGTGCTTGATAGTATTCGGTCCGAATTCATTGGAATAGGTATGATATTTATTTTATTTGGATATTTTTATTTTACTTATTCCTTCGAGCAACTAGACTAAATATAATGCTACCATTTTTTTGCGTCTCCTAATTGCACTGTGTTGCCAGTATCTTATGATTTTAAAAATTTATGTGTGATCCAAAGACAGAAATACTGTTTTCTATGATTTAAAAATAAATACAATTAAAATGATTATGTATAATTTTTAACATTTATAATATATAAAACAACATTTAATAAATATAATTTTCTCCCTCAATTAAGCAATGTTATAGGTGTATTTTTTTAAGTAATTGGCGATACTATTGTGGCAACACCCTTACCATCGCTATTTTAATCTGTTTAGTCGTCTTCCGTACTCTCGTGCGCACAGACTACGTTCTCTTGTGTAACCGTTGTTTTTTGACTCGGCTTTCTCCTGTTTATCGTTGCGCTTTGTTGGACTAATTTTGTTTATGTTTGGTAATTTTGTTGAAAATGCCGAAACGAGGAAAGACATTGAATAGTCAATGTCGTGAGCTTGTACTAAAGCTACAGGATTACTTTGAGCGTGAGTCACAGAAAGGCGGCCCTTTGATTCCTGTCACTCAAGTGAAAGATCGGGTTTCACAAGCTCTTGGAATTGGTGCAAAAACACTATATAATATAAATAAAGAAAAATTTGGTGCTTCTGGAAGTGAAGATAATGTTTTACGCACTCCTAAGAAAAAACGAAGACAAAAGCCCGTGACAGGTGTTGATGTTTTTGATGCAGATGCATTAAGAAACCACATATATGGTTATTATACTAGGAACGAGTTTCCAACTAGACGTTTGCTTTTGGTCTCTTTAAAAGAAGCTGGCTTGTTTAAAGGCGGTAAAACGGCCTTGTCAAAACTATTGCACGAAATTGGGTTTGAATATAAAAAAACGAATAAAAGGAAAATATTAATGGAAAGATTTGATTTCATAATTAAAAGGAGTGACTTTTTAAGAGAAGCCAGAAAAATCGAGTCTTGGGACAACGTCGTTTTTGTTGACGAAACATGGTTAAATGCGAACCACACTGTGTCACGCTCTTGGACTGACGAAACAAAAGCATCAACCTCAAAGGTTCCAATTGGAAAAGGATCGCGACTGATAATTTGTCACGCCGGTTCTGCTGGAAGTGGTTTCTTTGAAAATGGACTGCTGGCTTTCGCGTCAAAAAGTACTTCCGATTACCACGAGGAGATGGATACAGACACTTTTACGAATTGGTTCGAAAATCAATTATTACCCAGCCTGCCAGAGCCTTCTATCATAATAATGGACAACGCTTCATATCACTCGAAACAAGTGAATAAAGCGCCTACTCAGGCCGACAAGAAAGCTGATCTCGTAGCATGGCTACACCAAAATGGAATTGAAACTACTGCCGAAATGCTAAAGTCTGACTTAGTAAAGTTGGTACGCGAAAATAAAACATCAAGAGTCCGTTATGAAGTAGATGAGATAGCTCTGGCACATGGACATCGGGTACTTCGAATTCCGCCTTATCACTGCCAGTACAATGCCATTGAGCTAATATGGGCACAAATCAAAGGTATTGTTTTTTATCGCATAAGTTATGAATATGAATAATTTGTACTATTATAACGTCCAATATTCAGCATATAAGTAAAAAGATACATAACTAAGAAATAAATATCTCATGTCCCTTACATGTAGGTAATTGTGTAACATTTCGTTTATTTAATGTAATAAATTAACGTTATTTAATGTTTACATTACAGGTTACGCAGCTCGTAATAATACGACTCCGCCATTCAGTACTAATAAAATGATGGGTCTATTAAAAGATGCTTGCAGCAAAATAACGAAAGAAGATTGGGTCAAGGTCGTCGAAAAGACTAGAAAACTAATAACAGAAGATTATGAACGCGATATAAGAGTGGACACCATTATAGACAATGAAATTGTCATACAAGTGACTGATAGCGATGACAGCTCTGGCGAATCTAGTTCAGAATCTGAATAATTGTTTTAATAAATGATAGGTAGTCATTTATTAAAACATCTTGTACCTACTCTATTCATTAAAATGTGTAACAGTGTTTACAAATTTGTTTTATTTTGATATGTCCTCGACCAATTATCTACGCCCATCAAGGATACTCCACCTAATAAAGAACCTGTGTCTTTAACTATTATTTGTTTTGATTTTATTTAATTACACACTATCCTAGAATATTTAAAAACAAACTTTTCCCAAATGATATTAGGGTTACTGGTTCAGTCACTTCACTAGTATTATCAATTCGTCATGTGTCAAATCGGTAATAACTCAGCGGCCGTACTATAACGCCGTATACGCCGATAGTTTGTCTATGATATTCTTATCACTCGTATCGCATCACTATGCATTGTAACTACCTCACAACTTTCCTTTTCTTTCCGACATCCGATGAGCGAGCATTGCGATACACAAAATTGTAAAAACCCAATTTATCTTGGACATTAAAGCCCTGTACAAATCTTGGGAGCATTTTTCTTTACTACGTTGAAGCCCCAACATCTGGCGACCGAGGACAAAACCAGCAATTTTCGAAGAACAAATATCAAAAATTTCCTTGAAGATGTACCCGCCATTGCAGCCAACGCCGGTCAACGATCAACATCCAGCATCATACCGCAGCATCGGCCAATGCAGCTAAGTGTCCTTTCCTTGCGAAATCCTTTTATCCAAACAAGTGAAAAAATTCTACCCACTTTTACTTTTCTCAATAGTTGTTACTTGTGCTTTAGTGTCCTTATTATACAACATTTCATTACAAAACTATCATTATATAGTAAGTTACAACTACAGAAACAATTATTAGAATCAATATCAAATTACAATTAATTTAAATCGAAAATATTTTAGTCGTAGAATCATACCCACATTTTACATTCGATACCCGTTAATAACTTTTACGTGTTTTAAATTAAAATAAAATCATATTGGGCTGTATTTATTTTAAAAATTGGTTTTAGTACAGGTAGTACAGGCTCAGTCATTGTAAATTATTTCACAAATATAATATTCCTCGCCGAACATTCCAGAATTATTACGCCGGTACCTACACCACGCGACGAGCAGCGGCTTGCGCGGGCGCTGTGCCGTTTGCAATTTTGCTGAGCACAGGGCTGTACTTGGGTGACGTCGGGCGAGGAGCGTGAGCTAAAATTTATTTATTTGCAAATATTTATCGGATTATTTTGTGAAACCTTATTTGAATTTAAACCTACATTCCAAATAAGTCTATTAAAAGATTTAATAACGTTGCAATGTCTAAGGTTGATGGAAGTGAAACTTCTACAAAAAATTCTCAAGACTTGCAGGACCTTATAGTTAAACGTAGTTCTATCAAAGGTCAAATCACAAAATTTAATAACTTTTTAACAAGTAGTACTTCCAAAGAGACTTTATCTCAGATTGATGTTGATCAGTTAACATTAAAATTTAAAAGATTTCAAACTATTTATAGCCGATATCACGACGTGCAGAATCAAATAGATACTTTGAATCCAAATAATTTATCCAATGAGATTGATGAACGTGACATTAATGAGCAGTTATTTATATCTAACATTGCGTTTGCTCAAACTATTTTACAAAAAAATAGCTCGAATCAGCGCGACCTTAATTCGACCCTGTTGTCAACAGTTCAGTGCAACAATGGAGTTGAAAGTTCAGGTTTTAAATTACCACGTATTTAAATTGCGAAGTTTGATGGTTCTTACTTTCGTTGGCTTGAATTTCGTGACACTTTCTTATCTATAGTACACAATAATGACCGTATCGCTCTGATTCATAAATTCCATTACCTGATTTCGTACCTGGCGGGCGATGCAGCGCGCGTTATAGCTAATTTGGAGGTGTCAAGCGTCAACTACGAGACTGCGTGGAAATTGTTATGCGGTCGATATGACAACAAAAGACAATTAATAAGTCATCATTTAAATTCATTGTTGAACATACAACAAATTACTCGCGAGTCTGAAAAATCATTAAGATTTTTTGTTGATCATATCACTAAGAACTTACGCGCCTTGTCAAGTCTTGGTCAACCTACCCAAGAGTGGGATATTTTAATTATTCAAATAATGAGTTCTAAGCTTGACAGTTGCACTTTAACGAAGTGGGAAGAGTGCCGTGGCACGCTAGATGATATTCCCAACTTACAACAATTTTTTTACGTTTCTTATAAATCGTGCTGATGTTCTCGAGTCAATAAATCGTAGTCAATCACATACTAAAACAAAGGTACAGGTAATGTCAAAGCCTATTATTTCTAACACTTCAATGTCTTGCGTAGTTTGTAAAGGTAGTCATCGCATCTACAATTGTCCCAAATTTACGGCCAAGAGTGTAGAGGATCGTATTAATGAAGTAAACCGATTAAAGTTGTGTCATAACTGTTTAAGGTTTGGCCACAACATACGGAACTGTAGCATGGGGCCATGTCGCACATGTAATAGAAAACACAATAGCCTTATATATAAGCAAGTTGCTAGTAGTAATACCAAGTCCGGCGACAATGATGATGGTACGTTAGTTAATTTTTTGAAGGAAACTACTAACCAAGTTCTATTATCTACTGCGTATATTGAAGTCTCTAATCCAAAAACAAACCAAAGGGAGAAAGTTCGCGCCCTCTTAGATTGTGGTAGCCAGACTTCATTTATAACCCAAGCTCTTAAAACAAAACTAGGTTTGGAAACTACCTCTAGTTTTCATGTAAACATAATAGGTATCGGCAACAAGGTAACCGGCCAGGCAACAGAAACTTGTGTAATGCAATTGAGATCTTTATTGAAGCATTTCAACGTTACATGTACCTTTCTAGTGCTGCCAGCCTTAAACGGCAACATACCTAAAATACCTATCGATCTAAAACAAGTCAATATTCCAACTGATGTATTTTTAGCAGACCCTAGCTTTCACCAGCCAGCGCCCATTGCTGTTCTAATCGGCGCCGATCTTTTTTGGGACCTTCTTGGCCGCGAGCAATTTTCTCTCGGTCCTAATTTACCTATATTAAGAAGTTCTCAATTAGGTTGGTTGATATCCGGTCCTATTAATATAAATTTCCCTTCTAACAAAAATTGAATTCATACGAATATACACTGCAATCAATCAATAGTTTTGTATTCATCATCCAATGAAAGACTTCATAAAGAACTTACTAAGTTCTGGGACATAGAAAATGTTCCTCAAACGAAACCTCTCATGAGCCCAAGCGAGAAGGCATGTGAATCATATTTTTTATCTCATACATTCCGCCTAGACTCTGGTAGATTCTCTGTAGCTTTACAGTTGCGCGATACACCTGACTGTCTTGGTGAGTCTTATTCACTCGCTAAAAGACGATTAATAAATTTAGAAAATAGGTTCCGTAAACAACCTCAAGTTAAAACTCAATATATAAATTTCATGCGTGAGTACGCATGGCAAATCAAGGCAAATCTATCAATGATATTTTTTTGGTTGGGCCTAACATTCAGGATTCGCTTTTTTCCATCCTACTACGAGCACGCCAGCATAAGTACCTTCTCGCGGGTGACATCGACAAGTTTTACCGTCAGGTCTTAGTCCATGAGGAGGAACGCAGACTTCAACTCGTGTTGTGGAGAGAAGATGAATCTTTGCCCATCAAGACATATCAGCTAAATAGTGTGACTTACGGAATGGCAAGTTCCAGATATTTGAGTACGCGTTTTTTGCAGATTGGTGAGGAAGCCACTGATCCTATGATAAAAACTATTTTACAGCATGATTTTCTAGTTGATGATCTGGTAACCGGTTCTGATAGTGAGTCTTCTTTGCGCTATATCTACCAAGCAGTTACGGATGCACTAAAGGAAGGATGCTTTAACCTACGTAAGTTCAAGACAAATATACCGTCTTTCTTTAATCCGTCAGATTATGAAGCTGATAATCTTATGATAAGCGAGTCTACTAATACCCTAGGAATGGGGTGGGACCCATCTACAGATCACTTACATTTTCCTATTAAAATTCCATTTTCTACTAATGTTAATAAGCCAACTAAAAGATCTATGCTATCTTCTATATTTAAAATTTTTGATCCCTTGGGGTTGATTAGCCCATGCATAATAAAAATGAAAATCCTATTACAACAATTGTGGCTTCAAAATTTAACTTGGGATTCTCCTAACCCTGATGATATCCAAAGAGAATGGGAGAGATTTACTTTGACTTTAGCATCTCTTCTATTGCTTAAAGCTCCACGAAGAGCTATTTGCGATGAACCCATTTCTATCGAACTTCATTCATTTAGTGACGCATCGCAACATGCATACGGTGCCTGCATTTATTTGCGATCTTTTAATGCAGCGAACATGGTGACCGTTACGTTGCTTTGTTCTAAGTCTAAAGTTGCTCCAAAGGGTACAACCATTCCCAGACTTGAATTATGTGCAGCTTTACTAGCAGCAAGGTTATGCAAAGCTGTCACGGATTCACTCAGATGTACAATTAATTATCAGATACACTGGTGCGATTCCTCAGTTGTACTAGGCTGGTTTCGAGCTAGTCCTCAAAATCTTAAGATTTTTGTCGCAAATAGGGTTTGTGAAATATCGGAATTAACAGACTTGTCATCATGGCGCTATGTACCTACGTCTGTTAATCCCGCTGACCTTATATCAAAGGGAATACGCCCCGATCAGATTGCTAGTACTAAGTTATGGTGGTCAGGCATGTCATTTCTAATGGAGCCCGAAGATACATGGCCTTTCTTAAAAACTAATATTAATATAATCAAGCTACCTGATACCAAACCTGATTCTGCTATTACTTGCAATATTTCAACGAAAACAAATCATGTGATTTTGTTTCAAAATTACTCTAGTTTAATTAAACTTAAACGATCTTTTGCTTACGGTTTAAGATTCATAAATAACTTAAAAAATAAAACTAAACGAAATTCAGGCAATTTAACCGTTGAGGAATTAACTAATTCGTTTCGTCATTTATGTCGGCTATCGCAGCAAGAATCATTTTTAGACGAATATAATTTGCTATATAATAGAAAACCCTTAAGTCCTAAATCAAATATTTTATCACTGACTCCATTTTTAGATGAGCGTCGGTTGGATTTATCGGATTTAAATTATGAGAGAAAACATCCAATTTTACTTCATGCTTCTCACCATTTAACTAGATTGATATTTGAATACGAACACAAACGCGGGTTGCATGCTGGCCCACAACTATTACTGGCTACTGTCAGAGAATATATTTGGCCTGTAAACGGCAGACATTTAGCAAGACGCACCTTCCGTAATTGCTGCACATGTAGACGTCTACAGGGTAAAACGATTGCCCCTATAATGGGAAATCTACCCTCGCAGCGCGTCATACCCAATTTTCCATTTCAAACCGTGGGAATGGACTTCGCTGGTCCGTTTCTTATTTCAAATAAACGAGGTCGTGGTGCCACTATAAGTAAATGCTATCTTTGTTTTTTCATTTCTTTAAGATATGAAATATCACACCCCGAAGCGGTTAGTGATTTGTCAAAGGACGCTTTCCTTATGACTTTCCGTAGATTTGTGTCACGAAGAGGTAGGCCAACGGAAGTATTTTGCTTCAATGGTCGGAACTTTGTGGAAGGGGCGAAGGAAATTAATATCTATTTTAAAATTAACCTAAATCACCTATCTGATTTTGCATGTTCGGAAGGTATAAAATTCAATTTTTCTCCAACTTACGCTCCTCACTTTGGCGGCATTTTTGAGGCTGGAGTACGTTCAGCAAAATTTCATATTAGGCGTGTAATGGGAAACTCTCATTCAACTTTTGAAGAGATTTCAACTCTTTTCGCACAGGTAGAGGCTGTTTTGAATAGTAGACCTCTCTGTCCTTTATCCATCTCTCCTGACGATCTCCACTGCCTCACCCCATGGCATTTTCTCATTGGTCGTGCTCTCAACGCACTACCATCACCTGACCTGCAAGACTGTAACTCTAACAACTTACAGCGATACGCAAGACTACAGCAAATACTGCAACATTTTTGGCTTCGATGGCAGCGCGAATACATTGTGGAGTTGCAACACCGCCGCAAGTGGAAAACCAACAAGGCAACTACGAAAATTGGGGACATTGTGTTGCTACTAGAAGATGATGTTCCCCCCTTATGCTGGAGACTAGGACGAGTTACAAAACTGTTCCCTGAACCGGATGGCGTATCTCGCGTCGCGGACATCAATACCATTAGAGGAACCGTGCGAAGACCCCTGGTTCGCATCTGTCCAATGCCAACGGAAGAAGAACTGATGGCGAGTTGAAACATTCAAGTTTCAACGGGGGGAGGATGTCTAGTTTGTCTATGATATTCTTATCATTCGTATCGCATCACTATGCATTGTAACTACCTCACAACTTTCCTTTTCTTTCCGATATCCGACGAGCGAGCATTGCGATACACAAAATTGTAAAAACCCAATTTATCTTGGACATTAAAGCCCTGTACAAATCTTGGGAGCATTTTTCTTTACTACGTTGAAGCCCCAACATTGTTATTAAATAAAAACTTTTCTCAGTTGTTTCTCTTCTGTATTATATTAATTGGTAAGTACAACTATCATTTTATTACGAATTTTACGTTTCCTTTGTAAGAGTAATGCATATTATGTGAATAAATGATATGGGACGCGGGTGTCCCTGGGTGCATCAAAGGAGACATTTCACCATAACTATTGATAATGTTCGCTTTTTATTATTTTTACTTTATTTTTCTTATTATTGTATTTTGCTGTAGACCATGTCATCAAATCAACACAGAGTTTTTGGTGCGTTAAAACGAAAACGTTTATAGCGCAAGATATTGATGCGGGTAAATCCACTGTTGAAATAGAACCCAGTTCCGCGCCTCTAGCAGAGATCTTGGTTAAAAATCAAGATCCTGGCATTACTGACCCTACATTCAACTGGCGAAAAAATTCATACTCGCCTCGTAATTTTGATGAAATCCCGGAGTACAACTTTTTGAAGTGAATATTTTACCAACTTCTTGTCACCCATACCAACGACAACAGTCAAGAACGAGTACAAGGTAGTGGTGACAAAATTAATGTAACATATCCTGAAATTGTTGTAAAGTACAACAAATCGATCGGTCGGTCGATCTCATGGACTATAAAAAAGTTTGCTACGAAATGGATCGAAATGCAAAAATAAAATACTACCTGAGACTATATTTCGATAAACTAGATATTGCGATGAATGCACGAAACAAAACGCGTTGAAGGAACATTACTTTCAAGCCTAGAATTTCGCCAAATAGTTTCCCTTACTGGTAGTTTTTCGTGTCGACACAGAGCTTTATGCTCAGTTGTCATGACGAAAAAGCGAATTTCTCTTGCTCAAAAGCAACTGCCCATGCCATGGCTAAAGTGGACAACAGAAAAAGATACTAACAGTGTGCAAAAAGTCAGATTGAAAATCGGACAAATAACACTTGCAGTACATGTAATGTACACTAATGTTATACTTCGGATCGTAATTGTTTTGCTGAAAATCATTAAATTTTATATTTTGTATTTTCAATATGATTCCATAATAAAGAATTTATTTTTAATACTGTTTTTTTTGTGTTTTATTTACAATATCATATTTTTTGCTATACATCAAAAAATGTATACCTTAACGCACGTTACCCCCTTAGGGACGTATGTGTCCCAATCCTAAAACCACATAAACATATATAATTTCTATTTTCTGTATTGCTTTTATTTTAAATTAGACCATTATCAATAAATATAGCTAAAAAAAACGTTTCTTAGCCTACTTATAAACGTGTAAGGGTTAAATTATTGTTGTCTAACCATTGTATCATTGATTTTAGAGAATTATTTATGTTACTATTAAACGTTTCTTTATTTAAACATGGTATCGTAATGGCGCTGTCATCGGCAAATAGTGTCATATTTTGGTTTCTGCTTTTGGGTAGGTCATTAATATATATAATGAACAACAGAGGGCCCAAGACACTACCCTGAGGCACACCGTATCTGACGACACGTACCGATGATTTATATATTTTTTCACGTTTTGTGAGTGTATTTATTGTAGATATTTCTGTGTATTGTTTCCTGTCACTTATATATATGATTTTAATAGACTGAGAACGTTACCGCGAATACCGTAAGCTTCCAACTTCTTCATCAAAATGTCATGGCGGACATAGTCGAAGGCCTGAGTCATGTCACAGAAAATTGTGCTGACGGGAATGTTTTTATCAACATTTACGATGACCTTGTACATAAAATCATACACAGCCATATTGATAGTTCTATTATTGCGAAATCCTTTCTGTTCATTAATAAGTATATTGTTTTTCTCTAGATAGCTATATAATTGTTTATAAATGTGTTTTTCAAATATTTTAGAGATTATACTTATGAGAGAAATTGGTCGGTAGTTTTGCATGAGTTCCCTATTTTCTTTTTTAAATAGCGGCTTTACAATTTATATTTTCAGTTGCTCAGGAAAAATACCTCTATCGATGCTAAGATTGATAATATAACTCAAGTGTGTACAGATATCTTCAGCGACCGATTTGATTACTTTCGTTGTTAGGCCATCATGACCCACACTATTTGTGTTTTTGAGGGAATTAATTATTTTGAATATTTCTATGGGAGACATGGGGCCAGAAAGAAACAATTTAGTTTATTTTCAATTAGAGACGTAACTTTTTTACCAGAGTCTACTACTGGAGTGATTTTCTCAACAAAATATGTATTGAATGCATTAGCTATATCTATTAGACTAGTGAGAATTTTATTGTTAATATTAATTTTGTTAATAATGTGTTTTGGTATATTAATCTTCGAACTATTAATTAATTTATACGTATTTTAGCTTTATTAGTCCAGGTTTTTATATTGTAATTGTTTTGTGCCCTTTGTGTAAGTTTAATAATTTTTTTCAGTCGTTTTGAATACTCAGTAAAGGTAGTTTTATTTTTTTGACTTGGTTGGTAATTAAATTGCCATAATAACTGACGTTTCCTTCACACACACCTTGCTACACGTTTCCTTGCTACACACTCTAATGCCACGAGATATCCACTTAAGTTTTTTAACGATATTGATAGTCAAAGTTCTCTCAGGGAAGCACAACTTATAGTATAAAGAAAGTGTGTCTAAAAAAATATTACAAGCTATATTAGGATCAGTAGTTTCATAAATTTCCGAAAAGGATAAGCTATTTATACAGTTAATAAATTCCTTTATATTTTCCTTACAGTAGTCTCTCTTAGTCATGCGCCAATATTTATTGTTATAGACTACTGGAACAGGAAATCTAAATATTTGTGCTGTGTGGTCAGATAAACCCAAATCACGCACTCGTACGTCGCACTTCTTCTTAAAGTTATGAGCAATGTTGTCAATGCAAGTTTCACTTTGTACATGTGTAGGTTGATTTACTGCTAATTTTACGTTAAAATTCAAAAATAAGCATTCAAATTCCAGAGTTTGAATGTTACGCTTCAGTATGTCTACATTAAAATCACCCGCTACTATAATATGTTCATATTGAGTCTTAATAAGAGTTTGCAATAGAATTTATATTTTATCCATACATATAATATAATTACTAAGTTTAGGGACCCTATACACGAATGCAACCACAATCTTATACTGAGTAAGCTCCATTGCGCAGCTTTCAAAAACACCAGTCACAGAGAGTTTTGCGATCTGTTTTAAGTCAGTATATTGGAGACCATTTTTGACCAGTATGCATGAACCACCTCTCTTACTTCCATTCCTGGCGAAACACGCTGCTAGTTGGTAGTTCGGGATAGTTAAGTATGATTCATAGCCAGACATAATAAAGTGCTCAGTAAAACACAAGAGTTTGTTGGCTCTTCCTTTTTCGTTCAGTCCGTTCTTCTTTGGAATGCGCTTCCACTCGAAATCAGGATGGCTTCCAATACTTTTTCCTTTAAAGTAAAAGTAAAGCAGTATCTGGTCAAGATTCAAATTGCGCATGATTTCTTTTTATTTTAATACAAAATTGTTATCAGTATCTACTTGCGTGTGTATGTATGTATTCATATACTGTTATACAGTATTTATATATTATAAGGTATGTACTTATGTGTAATATTAATATGTCTATGTGTATATATTATATGATTTTGTACAAAGTAGACATGTAATATAAAATGTCTAAATCAACTGTAACTAATATGCACCTACTTCCTGTTTTCTCTGCATCACCCAATGGTTGACTGGTAGAGAAAGCCTCAGGCATTAAGTCCGCCAATGCACCAAATGTGCATGATGTGTAAATAAACAAACAAATGTCCACATTAATTTTTTTCTTCCAAAAGTTCATCAATACATACTGAGATCGCATCGGATTTATTTAGTAGTCCTGCAATATTTTGGTGTAAAGCGCATAAGTATCTGTTATTCACGAAAAAAGTCTTCTATGGTACCTTTAGTTGTCTCGTTAACATTAGGGATAGTTTTTATTATTTTGCAATCGTCTATGTTTTCAATTAAATTATATATATCCTGAAATATAACTTTAGATTCAGGTTTGAGTCTAGAAAGTATGCCAGTTTATGGGTTGATAGTTCCCAACACAATAAGTTATTGAATGTTTCAATTCGATGATGGTACAAGAATAATTATTTGATATTTTGAAATCTTCTTCACCGACCATTACTATGCAAAAGTAATTCTTGCTGAAATTTGATATTTTTTCTTCAATGTCTGATATTAATTGTATTGTACTTGCATTGGTTTTTAGATAGTGACATACTTCATATTTTTCATGGAGTAAATTTTGTGCAATTTATAATACTGAGTACTCTTGTTCGTGCTCAATATGCAGATTTTATTCTTAATACACCTTTTGGTCCGCATATCCGCGTTGTGCCCTTCTTTTTGCTGTTGTTTTTGGAATTTGTAAAGTTTCTTTCTTTCAGATAAGAGACCTCTTGATTGCTTTGGAATATCGGTTTGCGTTTGTTTTGTTTTATTTAATTTCTTAGTCGGTGTTTTTTGTTTGATTGGACTACCCGTTATCTTTTTGAAAAAGCCATTTTTCTTTATTAATTCTATATTTCTAGTTAATATTTCTAGTTCTGCATGTGCACTTTTTAACTGAGATTCGAGCTCTAATAGTTTATTTTTTAATCCTATTATACGGTCGTCCTCGTCATCGAAATCCGATATTTCTGGCACGCTACTACTTGTACATTGTAGCAAAGTCGCTGTTATTCATCGGTGTATCCGACTGCGTCGTTTTACGACGGAAAGTATATCACCCAGAAAGTCCATTGTTAATGTTGTACTAAAAATCCCAAAAAAAAACAAAAACTGTAAAACTTCTTGTTACTCTCCTGGGATTTGATCTTACGACAATCGTTCCAGTCGACGTCTTACACCAGAGGGCTATTTTGACTTATCAGAATTATGCAAAAATTGTGACTGTATTCTGAGTTGCGTTTGTTTATCAGATGGTTTAATTCACCACTTGTATTAGCTATAATTCAAATAGATGGCGTTGTATTTAGTTATTAATATCATTAAGTTATTTTTGTTGTGGTAGCCCTGCTGTATTTTTATAGCGACAAGATCGGATTAAAGTGTCAGAATATTTTGTTTATCATCAATATTGTTATGAAAAAACGATCTTTGGTTTTATCGTTAATAGCGACTTGTTCAGATTTATTTGTGAAGTGTTGAACTGTGTAGACTTCTGGCAACAGTTGCAATTGGGGGATAGACTGATCTCTCAGAATATCAATCTTTCCAACTTTAGCGACTGTAATCCTGTGGAGGCTCTGTCTCGCAACAGTGGTCCAGAGGATTACAACAATTTGATCGCCGATCAGATGCGGGTAATTAACAGCATCATTGAGAAGTTTGATACGATCAACACGGACAAGGTAGGTTTAGGTCGAACATCTATGGTGCATCATGTCATAGATACAGGCGACAGTAAGCCAATCAAGCAACAGTACTATCCGCTCTCTTACCTGAAACAGAAAGCCCTGGAAGAGGACCTGGACCGGATGTTGGAGATGGGAGTAGTGAACCCATCTCAGTCCGCGTGGAACTCACCAGTGGTGATGGTAGAGAAAGCGAACGGTGACCTAAGATTGTGCCTTGATTCTCGAAAGCTCAATTCTGTGTCTAAGAGCGATGCGTATCCGTTACCTTATATCAACCAAATCCTAGACCATCTTAATAATGCAAAATATTTGACTTCTATTGATTTGAGAAAACCGCCTTCACCGTCCCAAGAAGGGATCTCTTTCAGTACAACGTTATCTGTTTCGGTCTCATCGGAGCTTCAGCTTCGATGCAACGCCTCATGGACCGCCTTTTTGGTCCCGAGTTCGACAATAGGGTATTTGCATTTCAGGACGACATAATCGTTTTGACCAGCACCTTTGAAGAGCATGTGGATCTCTTACATAGAGTCTATCAGCGCCTTAAGGATGCGGGCCTCACGATCAACATGCAAAAATCGCATTTCTGTCGTAGCCAACTGAAATACCTCGGGTACTATGTTGACAAGCATGGCCTGCGGACAGACCCAGGTAAGGTTGATGTCATTCTCAACTATCCTACACCTTCTTATGCTAAGGAGGTGAAAAGATTCCTGGGCATGGCTGGGTGGTATCGGCGTTTCGTGAACAATTTTTCTAAGATTAGTAAACCCTTATGTAAACTAACTTCTAAGAATGTATCATTTGAGTGGATGCGTGAAGCTGAAGAGTCTTTCAACCTGTTGAAAGCCGCTTTGGTCACCGCTCCTATTTTGAAAATGCCTGACTACTCTTTACCTTTTAGGATTCTCAGTGATGCGTCATCCTTCTCTGTGGCTGCTGTACTCACGCAGACACATGAGGGAGTGGAACATCCTATCGCGTATTGTAGTCGTTCTCTCAACAAAAACGAAGTCAACTACAGCACCACTGAGCGAGAACTCCTAGCGGTGATTTTTGCTCTGGAACAGTTCAAGCAGTACGTGGAAGGCCAGAAATGCACCGTAGTTACGGACCACGCCTCGCTACTGTGATTCCGCAAGCTTAAGAATCCGACAGGTCGCCTAGCGCGCTGGAGCATGAGGTTG
This sequence comes from Arctia plantaginis, assembly GCA_902825455.1. Lineage (NCBI taxonomy): Eukaryota > Metazoa > Arthropoda > Insecta > Lepidoptera > Erebidae > Arctia > Arctia plantaginis. The sequence goes on along the minus strand of CADEBD010000323.1, from coordinate 123,647 downwards.
AGCTAGTTTGACGTCGATATAGAGCATCGAAAAGGTAAAGACCATGTGGTACCCGATGCTCTGTCACGAATTCATATTGACACAATAGGCACCAGCGTTACTAGGGACTCTTGGTATCTCCACACTCTAGACAGTGTGAAAAAGATCCCTCAGCATTTCCCCAACTTTGATATGCGTAATAACTGTTTATACAGGCTATCAAAAATAAATACTCTCTGACCTCTGATTTTGATTGAAAGCTGGTGGTGCCGCTGGAAGACAGGTTATCCCTGCTCACCAAGTACCATGACGACGTCATGAGTGCCCATGGGGGCGTTTGGAAAACCCATAAACGCCTGGCTCTCTACTATTACTGGCCTAAGATGTAAGAGAGTGTTAAGGAATATGTAGACAAGTGCGAGACTTGTAAGCAGTACAAACCTGTGAACACTACTCGTCCCGGCCTAATGGGGAATCCGAAACGGGTGTCTAGACCTTTTGAGGCCATCTCTTGTGACCTGCTGGGTCCATTCCCTACTTCCAGCAAGGGAAACGTTCATTTAATTGTGGTCTCGGACTATTTTAGTAAATATGTCATGTTGTGTCCTATACGGATAGCTACAGGCGTTGCTGTCGCGAAATTCATAGAAAGGTATATTTTCCTAATCCACGGGGTTTGTAAAACCATTTATATGCATAATGGCCCACAGTTTGTTAGCAAACCGTTTAAGAACTTATTAATTAAGTACAATGTGCCTAACATTTATTATAATCCCAGATATCACGCGCAGACCAATCAGGCAGAGCGAGCTATTCGCAACGTGGTTCAGGGAATTTCCTGGTATGTAAAGTCACATCACAAGAAATGGGACGAGAACCTCGTGAAACTCCAGTGTGCCCTAAACACGGCTGTAAGCGAAGCCACTCGTTTCAGCTCGTATTTTCTTGTTCACGGTAGGGAATTCATAGGGGATGGTGTTCTTTATAGACAGGAAGAGATTCCTTCCCATCCTAATTCTGTCTCCATTGACAGTCCAGTGTCCTTTGGCGAGAGATTGAAGGAACTGCATCGTATATACGACCAGGTGAGAAAATACTTAGATATTGCTCACCGGCGTAACGAAAAATACTACAACCTCAGAAAAAGGCATGTGGAATTGAAAGTGGGACAGATTGTTTACAAAAGAACATTCTATCTATCTAACAAGGCTATGAACTTTACGGCGAAGTTGGCGCCTAAAGGACAATGGCAGGTCCCCATACATAATTTTATTTGAACTGAAATGTTAGCGTTTAAATATCAAAAAATTCTTAACACTTGAGAATTTATTGTTGACCATTCTCACATCAAAATTACTTGCGAAAGAAGTCTAGGAAAAAAGATATTGGATTTTGAATGTTTCGAGGTTAAGTACTAACATATTGTTAATGTTTTGTTTGAAACTAGATGGCGTTATGTGTCAGATAGCCGAAAATATTATTTTCATTATTATTACAGTATATGAAATTAAAACAAAAAAGCATAACATCTATTCGAGTTTAACACTAAATTAAACAAAAATAAAATAACAAACGTGGTGAGTCCGGAACTTGACAGGATCTAAACCACAGATTAAGAGATATGTACTAAACGACGACGTATCGACATTTTGAAAATATCGATGTATGTCTATTTATGTGCCGTTATCAATGACAATGTATTTTTCTCATCACACTGTGTAGTGGAAAATCATCATCATCATCAACAGCCTTTAACAGTCCACTGCTGGACATAGGCATAACGTAACTATATTCTATTTCTTTAGTGTGTTTAAAATCGTTTAAAGAGAGTCAAAAATATTTTAAATCATTTCTAATTGTGTTGATTCAGTCACTCTACCGTACGAGTGAAGACGTGGGCAGAAGCAAATTCATAATCATAATAGTGAACCTTCGGTAAATATTTCAGCCAAAGCTATAAGAATCGATTATCGATAAATTGTTCCATAATATAATATTGCCACCACGCATCCCTAGTCAGTTATACGTGATGGCGAATCTGACATTACGTACTTAGGTCAAATAAAATCTTCAAAAATATCTTATCTCTTATAAGACTTATACAACACATGGTGGTGTAATGATAAATCATAGAAAAATTTTTGATTAAGTTTACTGTGACTCGATTTTTTAAACGCTTAAGTTTTAGGTAAATATGTTTCTGCCATTGTTCTTTATGAAATGCATTGTTACCGCCAAACGCTCTCCTTTAGTCTATGAACTGTCGGATTTGAATGGTAAGGATCTGGGAGTATATCACATTAAGGACATCTTGAAGTATAGTGAAAAGGAACAACCTTCTGATCCTTCTCCTCCCTATGTCGGTTCCGTCTCTATGTCGCTCGGCCGATTGTGAGATTGCACACTTCGCGTCGCGCGGTCTCTTTTTACCACACACCTGCTCACTCTATGTTATTCACATATGTGAGAACCATACAGTGATTCGGATAGTTAATAGGGTGACACTTCTGTGGTATTGGGTAAGGTCTTTTGACTTTGTTTGTTTTTTAAAGGGGTAGTTATTGTTTTGTTTGGACTTCGTGTTGCTCACAACTAGTGTGTTCATCGCGAGCTATATAATTTATTTAGCATTTCTCAGGTTGGCTCTGTTGATGATATTCCCTGCGCATGCTACGCAGAGAATACTTTGAGGGTGGGGGTGGTGTAACAGTTATTTATCCAACATATTGGTATTGCGTACGGAGTTGTGAATAGTGACACCTGTCGCCCCAGTGTCGCACTTATTTCGGTGCAGGTTATGGTTGGCTTATCCGAAGTACATTATAACTATAGTATTGATGTCTCTTCGTCCGGCATCGGACCACTAGATGGCGTATTTTTTTTCGGTATGTCGTAGTAATAATTTATCCTGTCAAATTGTATTGGTGTTAAATGTGTCCTGATATGGTAGGAAGCGGGTACCATTCAATTGAGTCGAGTTAACCTCAATAATAATGTGAATTCGATTATAATAATAATATCTTTATTAATTTCTTAAACATCTTACAATCTAGTGGCTGGGGTCTCCTGTTAGGCAATGAGAAGCCTGTGTTAGGAGACTCCGCTCCTCCTAATGTTCCACGATAGCGTATAAGTAGAAAAAAGAAATAAATAAAAATGCAACCATACTATATAAACCAAATCAAGAGAAGATCATTAAGCTACCCACACCACTCACCCATTACAGTTTCACCCACCCACATACATTCCACACTCATACACACACACACACACACACACATATGCACACACATATATTATTTGTATTAGTCTTTTTCTGCAAGCCTTAAGTTGGTTGGTACGTACTACTTTGTAAGAGTACATGGCAAATAATTAATTGAGTAATGAGAGTATAAAATGTCTGCAAAGTAGATATTCAATGTAAGTATTGAGTTAATGTGCTTATAGTTGATAAGTCAGCCTATTGCCTTAATATGACTGGCTAGTAGGCTCCATGTTGGCAGATTTGCCTATTGAGTCAAGGGTCGCAGGTTCGATTCCCGTGTTTGGGTGTATGATTATCCTATATTTTTATGTACGTTTATCAGCTGTCAGGCACCCATAGCACAGGCAGTTGCCAGCCTGGCGCCAGACAACCGTGTGTGAGAAATTTCCAACATTTACCATATTTCATTGTATAGTAGTGACTCTGTCTCTTCATAACTCAGTGTCATCAACCATTCACTTAAGGTTCTTTTACAATCGTGGTAGTGTTAAATGTAAATATTAATCTCCTTATTCACTTTATTGTACAAATATGCCGAAAGTCTTTGAAATTGGATACTAGCAAATTTTGATTTTGTTATAGGGGCCCTAACTACATTCTGTTGTCTTCTTCTCTTTATGTTTTTTGGATCGTATGTCATGGATTTATGTTTTTTCAAGACTAAATGTAAAATGTATAGTTTTCTCACAGAGAGCAGGTTACTAAGCTTATAAAGAGTTTCTGTCGAAAAAGTTCTTTTTTTTAAATACATGACTTTTATAAGCGCTCGTTGAGCGCGTTCCACCTCTAAGAACCTCATCTTGGTTGCACCACCCCATACAGGTATACAGTAGGTGATAACCGATTGTGCCAAGGCAACATATATGTTGTTAAGGAGATTTTTGGTATTATCTTGACTCCTGTTGTTTGTGGGTACGACATGTCTTAAGGACTTGAAAATTCAGATTAGTTTTCGTATTCTGTTAGTGACGTGTTCCAGGTTCGAGTGACACCCAAATACTTAGCACTCTGCATCCCAGTGATGATTGGACACTGACAGGTATTTACGGAGTTGGGCATGTAATCACAGGTGTGTATTTTTAGTTCAAAATCAGAGCAGGGTTGTGCATGGTTGGTTTTATTAAAGCAAATATAATTTGTTTTAGCTGTGTTTAAAGTTAGTAGGTTATAATTTAACCAGTTAGCTATTCGCACCATACCCTGCTGTGCACTAATCTTTACTTCTTCCCAGGTATTACCAGAGAAGACGACAGAGGTGTCATCGGCGTACGAGAAGATTTTGGCGTTACATATATTCATTTTACATAAGTCATTTATATATATTAAAAAGAGGGTAGGCCCTAATACACTTCCTTGCGGAACGCCGTATGACACCCCCGTGGCCCCACTGATGGAATTCTCCAGACTAACCTGTTTTCTATCCGAAAGATAGTCTTTCAACAGAAGGAGTGGAATTCCTCTAATACCAATCCTTTCCAGCTTATGTAATAGGATTTCAAAGGAAATAGTGTCAAAGGCTTTTTTTAGGTCAAGGAAAACCGCTAGGCTCTTTTTGTTGCTATCTAATTGTTCAACTACCAGTGTCGTTAGAGCTGTAATCGCGTCTTCCGTGGATTTTCCTTGCCTAAAGCCGAATTGTGAGGGTGATAATAAATCAAATTTATTTAAGTACTTTATCAGCCTAGCATTTAAAAGTTTTTCAAGAATTTTTGATATTGCTGGTAATACACATATCGGCCTGTAATTACTCACGTCGTCTTTGTTCCCACCCTTATGTATTGGGGTTACGATTGATTCTTTCAAAGGGTCTGGAAAAACGCCCCGATCAAAACATAGGTTGGCAAAATGACTTATGATGGGGACAATTTCTTTCCTTGCATACTTTAGAAAACTTGTAGGAACTTTATCCCATCCGGGGGCGCTATCAGATTTTAGGTTATTTAATATAGTATTAACTTCGTCAGGGTCCGTGTATAAGGACGAATGAGTTGGGATGAGTAGGATGATTATCGTGATTTATGGTTGCGTTTGGTGTGTATGCTGCACGCCGGAAGCATTCTCGTCGGTTTCGTAAATGCCAGAATCACGGTTCTGGCCGCGAGGCCGATGAGGTGCTTCAAGTGCCTAGCCGCGGGACACACTCGCACCAAATGCGAGAGTTGTTTTGACTGCAGCGGTCTGTGCTTCCGCTGCGGTCGACCCGGGCACAAGGCGGCAGAGTGCTCTGCTGCCCCTCACTGCCCCGTGTGTGCGGCGGCTAAAAAGCCCGCCAATCACATGATGGGGCAGGGGGGCTGCAGGCCTCCCCGCGCTTCTCGGCAAAAGCCGGGGGCTACCCAGGCTGCCTCCGACGTCAATCATGCGTCGACGCCGACGCCCATGGAGGAGGTTGTAGAGACGATCCAGTAATGGATCAAGTCTCCAACCTCCTGGTCCAGACGAATCTCAACCACTGTGCCGCGGCGCAGGATCTCTTCCTGCAAACCATGGCACAGTGGTCGATAGGTGTTGCCGTAGCCGCGGAGCCCTATTTTGTCCCTCCCCGTCCAAACTGGATGGGTGACCGGGACGGCTCTGTGGCAGTCGTCGGCTCCACGGCGGCTCATTCCCCGCCCTTGTCGCTAAGAGACAAGGGTACTGGATATGTTGCCGCCGATTGGGGGGGAATCACCATTTATGGTGTATATTTCTCCCCCAACCGGAGTTTGAACGACTTCGAGGTCTTCCTTAACAACTTGGAGGCCTCGATGCGGCGACTAGTGTCTAGGCACGTCCTCGTGCTGGGGGACTTCAACGCAAAGCCCATTACGTGGGGTTCCCCTGCGACGGACGCCAGGGGCGAAGCCGTCGAGGAGTGGGCGGCGTCGGTGGGCCTCTGTTTGCTGAACAGAGGCTCCACCAACACGTGCGTGCGACAGCAGGGGGGGTCGATAGTGGACCTTTCGTTCGCTACCCCTGCAGTCGCCGCACGAGTAAGGAACTGGTGTGTCCTGGAAGAGGTCGAGACGCTCTCGGATCATTTGTATATCCGATTCGAGCTCTCCCGGTCCCAGGACCCCAGTAGGGGTCACGCGGCGCGGCGCCCTTCCCGCTTCCCGCGGTGGGCTGTCGCCAAGCTCGACAGGGACCTACTAGAGGAGGCGGCCATTATTTACTCTTGGCTGTCTCCGCAGGCCCCGACCGAGGAGGTCGACATGGGGGCTGGTCGCTTCTGCGAAGCGATTACGCAGATTTGCGATGCGGCCATGCCCCGCGTTCGTGGTTGTCGGCCTCCAAGGAAGGAGGTCTACTGGTGGTCCCAGGAGTTGGCGGACCTACGTGCGGCCTGTGTACGTGCCCGGAGGTCCCTCACCCGTAGTCAGCGACGTCACCGCGGGGTCGGTGAGGAGGTGGACCGGCTTCATGAGGAGTACCGAGAAGCTCGGAATACTCTTAGGCTGGCCATTTGCCGCGCCAAGGATGTGAGTAGAGAGGAGATGCTGGAGAGTCTCGAGCGTGACCCATGGGGTCGCCCTTATCGTGCGGTGCGTCAAAAGCGTCGGGCCCCCCCCCTTACGGAGACTCTCCAGCCCAGCTTCCTGCAGGAAGTGGTCGAGGGCCTATTCCCGCAGCGGGCGGAGCACACACCCCCGTCGATGGCTGCATCAGCCGGAGACGACGGGGCAGCGAGGTTGATGTTCCGCCCGTCAGGGAATCGGAGTTGGGGGCGACTGTTTTACGGATTCGATCCAAGAACACCGCCCCCGGGCCGGACGGGTTTCAGCCCGAGTGATGGCCCGAGCCCTCGACTACATGTCGGACCACCTCAGGGGGGTGTTGGACGCTAGCCTGGCGTCCGGACGCTTCCCTGAGCGCCGGAAGTGCGGGAAGCTGGTCCTGCTGAGGAAGCCGGGACGGCCTACCGATTCGGTCGCGGCCTATAGGCCTATCGTGTTGCTGGACGAGGCGGGTAAACTTTTTGAGAGGGTGCTCTCTGCCCGCATCGTCCGGCACCTTTGCGAGGTTGGCCCCGATCTGTCGGACGCCCAATTCGGTTTCCGAGAGGGGCGTTCGACGATCGATGCCGTGATGCGCCTTAGGGCCGTGACCGAGGAGGCTGAGAGCTGCGGCGGAGTGGTGTTGGCGGTGTCTTTGGACATCGCCAACGCCTTCAATAGTCTGCCATTCAGCTGCATCAGGGAAGCGCTCCGCTACCACGGAGTGCCGGAGTACCTGAGGCGGCTGGTGTCAGACTATCTTGAGGAGCGAACCGTCATGTACGAGGACCGAGATGGCGTCTTGAGACGCAGGGCCATGTCGTGCGGTGTTCCGCAGGGGTCTGTCCTAGGACCACTCCTGTGGAACATTGGATACGACTGGGCCCTACGAGGGCGTCTCCCCCCCGGGCTGGGTGTACTCTGCTACGCAGTTGACACTTTAGTCACGGCCCAGGGGGCTAACTTCCAGGAGGCGGCGCGCCTGGCCGCCACGGGAGTTTCCCTGATGGTCGGGCGCATTGAGGCGTTGGGTTTGCGGGTGGCCCTGGATAAGACGGAGGCCCTATTATTTTTTTTTTTTTTTTTTTTTTATTTATTTATTAATCAACTGTTTTACACTAGTTACCTTAATACTAAACTCGCCAAACTTTGACGTTTGATGGCGAGATGCGCCCTTTTTTATACAGATAACACTAAATTAATACTACTTACTACCAAAATTATACAATCTTATATTATATTCTTAAATAATAATTATACAAAACGTTAACATTAATGCGGACCTATCCCTCGCTGACAGTGGATTCGACATTCCCCTGGTCATCGAGAAGTAAATCCCTCAATTTTGTTTTCAGCACACCTTTGTTTATCTTAGTATTTTTTCTTAATAAGCTCATTTCATTAAAAATTTTAGGTACTAAAAACTTCGACGTTCGTTCTCCGTAATAGTTGGACACCTTTGGTTTAACCAACATATTCTCTCTAACGCTTCTTGTATTGTATTTATTTGTTACAGTTTCTTTGTTCTCATCACTATAGTAATGTTCTAAAGCTATTAGGTACTTAACTTTCTTATCTATAGGTAAGATTTTGCAAATGGTAAACAGTTTATCATATTCTCTGTTACACTTCTCCCTCACTTTTTTGCTTACTAGGAATTTAATTAGTCTTATCTGTAAATCTTTTATATTTCTTAAATAACTTATGAACGTTCTACCGTAAATAATAAGTCCATAGCTAAGCAGCGCATCTGCAAGTGCGTAGTATACGATCATTAATGTGTGCTTATTCAATATTCTACGTAACTGGTAGAACTTTCCCAATACAGATCTCAGCTTATCACAAGTATCAGCGACATGTGGCTTCCAATTAAAGTTCCTGTCAATAGTTAAACCCAAATATTTAAAATTATCGACGTATATCAAAGTCGTGCAACTGCAATGAACCTTATTCATATGTAGACATTCATATGTATGTCCCGTTATGGGGATGTCTTCCACATTTATACTTTTTGCTCGTTTATTGTGTGGCGAGTGTATATACATACATTTAGTTTTTATTATGTTTAAGATAATTCCATTATCGTGTGCCCACTTGATAATACTTTCAAAGTCCTCTTGCACGCAACTTTGAACCTCCGATGTATCCTTCGAGGCATATACCAGGCACATATCATCTGCATACATAAACACTCGACACCTCTTTACCACATTAGATACGCTATTAACATGCATTATATATCCGACTGGCCCGTAAACTGATCCGGTCGGCACGCCTAAATCCACATCCATTTCCTCACCACTCACACCAGCAATCATTGTGCGCATTTTCCTATTGGATAGGTAGTTCTTGAACCACTTATTTGTGGGACCGCGTACTCCACACTCATCCATCGCCTGTAATAAAATATCATGATCCAAAGTATCGAACGCCTTTTTATAATCAATAAACAAGGTTAAAATCTGCATACCCGAGTCTAAGCATTCGTTAATATAATCTGCAAAGCCCGTTAAGGCTGTGACCGTACTACGCCCTTTCCGAAACCCGTGCTGAGATTCTGATAACACGTTATGACATTCTAAAAACTTATTAATTTGACCAACAATAATTTTCTCAATGATTTTGTCAATAACAGACAGAATGGCTATGGGCCTGTAGTTAACATACTCTAAGCGACTACCAGACTTATAAATGGGACGTATAATTGCTTCTTTTAGCTGGTCAGGATATACACTTTTTGTTAAACACCTGTTCATAAATGTAGCTATTATTGGACTTAATTGTTTTCGTAGATATTTAATATCTTTTACCCTTATTCCGTCTGATCCTGGTGCTTTTTCACACGACAACATGTTTATAATCTTTTCTACTTCTAACGCGCTAACCTTGTTAAATCTAAAACTCACCTGGCTTGGCTGTACATATGAGTTCCTATCTAAAAATTTTATAGGACATGTATGCTTTATACCTCGTATCTCCTCAGTGAAGGTCTTTGTAAATTTAGTGCAAATCTGAGAAGTATTTTCTAGTTTGCCTAAGTGTTTCAATATACCCTCATCTAAATTATTCTTCTTTCGTCCTAGCCACTCGTTAATATTTGACCAGATTTTTCTGAAATTCCCATTACACTTTTGTATTTCTAACTGCCTATATCTATTTTTCGCCTCATTTATAAGTTTACTTACCTTCATGGGCCCCGTGGTGGTCCACCCGCCGGCGCCTCAATCGAGGTCGGCTCGGTCCTCGTACCGGCCCAGATGAGGTACCTGGGTCTGGTCCTAGACAGTAGGTGGCTCTTCGACGAGCACTTCCGACAGCTTGGTCCGAAGCTGGTGGACACTGCCTCCGCTCTAGGGCGACTTTTGCCCAATTTGGGCGGGGCCAGTGTTCCCACGAGGCGGCTGTACGCGGGGGTTGTCCGGTCCATGGCGCTTTATGGTGCACCGGTGTGGGTGGCGGCTCTGACCGCCCCGAATAGGGCGCGCCTCTGGCGCCCCCAGAGGATATTGGCGGTCAGAGCCATACGCGGATACCGCACAGTGTCCACCGAGGCGGCTTGCGCCTTGGCCGGAACACCCCCGTGGGATTTGAAGGCGGAAGTGCTCGCCGAAGTTTATCGGCGAGTGGCTGACTTCCGGGCGGAAAGCGGATTTCGCCCTCCGCCCGAAGACGTGCGCGAGTGGCGCGAAGCCGCTCGCCGAGCCACCATGGTCAGATGGTCGTTCCGGCTGGAGACTCCACGAGCTGGCTTCGCCGCCGAGGAGGCTCTCCAGCCGGTCATCGCCGTGTGGGCAGGGCGGCAGCACGGGACCCTTTCCTTCCGGCTGACGCAGGTGCTTTCCGGGCACGGTTGCTTCGGAAAGTACCTGTACTCGGTCGCTAGGAGGGAATCGAGTCCCGCCTGCCACCACTGCGACTGCAGTGAGGATTCGGCCCAGCACACGCTGGCGGTTTGCCCCGCATGGGCGACGCAGCGCCGGGCCCTCACTGCAGTCATCGGAGCAGATCTCTCGCTACCGGCTGTAATTCGCTCCATGGCCGGTAGCGACAGTTGTTTTACCGCGGTCGCAACCTTCTGCGAAGAGGTAATCTCGCAGAAGGAGGCGGCGGAGAAGGCCCGGGAGGACGACCTCCACTCGGACTTCGCGGCGCGCTTACCTGCGCCTCATGCCGCCCTGAGTGTGGCCGAGGGTGGACGGGATGGGTTCTCCCCTCCACCCGCATTAGTTGGCCAGCCGCGAGGGGGCGGCGTCCGCGTGTGCCAGACGTCGCCTAAAGAGAGGGTCCACTGAGACGGAGCCCGCATCAGGAGCGGGCCGGCGCTGGGAGGGGTCCAGAAGGCGATAACTACCTGGACCCCTCCTAAACTGGAAGCGCAAAGAGGGCACACCGTGTGGTTTTAGTCGGTTCGAGTCCGACACACCGCCCCGCCGAACGAGAGCCCCGGCGGGGTGACGGTCCGAGGGGATTTCCAGACGTAAAAAAAAAAAAAAAAAAATGGTGTGTATGCTGCAGTATGTTGAATTTGTCTAGCCAGCTCTCCAATGCCCACAAAGTACCCATTAACAAAATCCGCAGATTCAACGTAGGAAGTTTTAATATTTAACAAGTCAAAGTTCGTGTTGTTTGTTTTATTTGTATATGTTATGTTTTTTATATTTTGCCAAAGTAATTTATTGTTTTTTAGTGATTTTTCTAGTAGCTGTTTTTCGTAGGTTCGTTTTAATTTGTTTATTAATTTATTACAATAATTTCTGTATCTGGTGTATGTTATCTTAATTATTATATTGTGTGGCTCCATGCGTGTTTGTTTTTGTAGTTTGTTCCTATTTTTAATGCAACGTAATATTCCCGGCGTGATCCATGGCTTTATAATACGTTTATTGTTTGGTATTGGGGTAGTAATAGTGTTGATTTTTAGGCTTTCAATTAGTTTTTGTAACAGGATATTTATGACTAGGTTAGGATTATTACAAAGTAACTCTGATATATGTGTGTTCTGTAAGTATTTTAGGGCATTTTCAAAATCTATTTTTGTTTTAGTTTTATTTAAGTTTAGGCTGTGTTTTATTTTTGAAATGGTGAGAAAAGTTGTGTGATGATCCGTGACAGTTGTATCCAAAATCGCGATGAAAGCTGTAGATTTTTTCTTATTGATTTTTAACATAAAGTGGTCTAAACAATTTTCGGCTCTGGTGGGTAGTGTATGACCAGGAAGGATACCGTGAGAAGACAAAATGTCCAAATAGTTTATCTTCTTCTTATGTTCATAATAATTTTCAGTTTGCTTGTCTCTAATATTCCCTCCTTTCTAAGGAGAGGCCTATGTCCAGCAGTGGACTGTTATAGGCTGTTGATGATGATGATGATGATGATGATGTCTCTAATATTTATATTTATATCCCCCGCAATTATAATACTGTCTGCATTATTTATTGTGTTCAAGTATGTATGTAAAGAGTTTATAAATTGACTGGCGTCGGAGTTTGAGGGTGGTCGATAAATGCAGAGAATAACACTATTTAATATTTTTAATTGTATGCATGATGCGTGTGTTAGTCTAAGCTCACTGACTTCATGTTTTAGAGTGTTTTTTATATATTCCACTACGCCGTCATTCTGATTCAACTGTTTAGTTGTATAATAATGGTGGTAGTTTTTAAGTTGAGGCAATTGTTTAGTTGAGTCTAGCCTACATTCCGTCAGAATCAGTACGTCCGATTCAAAAGTGAGGCCAGCCAGCGTTAAAAGAAAATCATGAAAGTTACTGTTAGCGCCAACTGGCGGTGGCTATAGAATTTATTGGCGCCAATACATATGTGCGGGTGCGCAGATATCTTCAGCGACTAAGCGCTGCCTGAAACTGATATGCTGAGTACGTTACGGCTGCCGGACAGGTGGGTAAAAGGATATGGGAAAGCATGCCTACCTTGATGGTCTTGAGATGCTGGTCGAGCTGCTGTCAAGACCTGGCGGGCTGATCAGGCGGCCTGGTCTCTCGTGGCTTCGGTGTGGCTTGTGAAAACAAAATGGCGGCGCGCTGCGCGGTATAAAGTCACTAGCTTGCCGGCAAGGCACGATTTAACACTCAGCGGACAATGCGGTAGCGTGATGCGAAGACACTTGAACGCGGCGCGTGTTACTCCAATATTTTTGGTTTTAAAGTTTATATGAGATGCGGTAGCGGAGAGAAAAAAATAACGTGCGGTGTGCCTCGCGTCTCGAACGTCACCGAACTGTTTTCTTTTAGCGGCGTGCGTGGGGGGATGTCGATAGATATCAAGGGATTGATAGGTGTCGACAGCCTCACCTAGCGGGAATTTAAACTAAAACTTAAAGAGTTCCTGTCTCTATGGACAGGTGGCGTTACCATTCGTCCGCCCTTAAAGGGTTACCTTTAAAAAATATTAAAAAATGCGGTAAGAAAACGCGGTAATATTTGCAAAAGGTGCGGAAAATGTATATACATAATATCTAACCTACTTTAAGCCTATTTAAAAACTATTTGTGAGAATTTATAATATTGATTATTGACTTGGCAATGGGCACAATCGGACCACTGGCCGCAAGAAGCTCCCTTTACTAGTTCTAACGGTGACTACTCGCGTTGTTCCATCTTTCGAAGGATGAACGGCTTCTACAACCCCGAGCGGCCACGAAAGTGGCGGTGCGTTATCGAAAATGATTACCACTACTGATCCCAGCTGGATCGGTGTAGCGGGCGTGGTCCACTTGGCTCGAGTCTGCAACTTATGCAGATACTCAACTCTCCATCGCTGCCAAAACGATTGAACCAGCTTGTCTAGGAGTGAGTGTCTCTCGAGCAGGTTAGCTGATTCTATGTGTGGTGCGGGAACGGAAATAGCAGTGCAGTGTGAAGAAAATGAGCCGGCGTTAGCGCCGATGTCTCAGCGGGATCGCTACTTAAAGCGGTAAGAGGGCGTGAATTTATGAGTGCCTCGACCTGAGTAAGCACAGTTAAGAGCTCCTCGTAAGTAAGTATCTGCTGACCTATCACCTTGAAGAGATGAGTCTTAACGACCTTCACCATTGACTCCCAGCATCTACCCCAATGAGGGCTAGCAGGCGGGATACGTTTGAAATCGATGCGACTCTCTGTCAACTCGTGTTCGAGGTGCGGACGAAATTCGTCAAGAAACTTATAAACGTCGCGTAAGTATGAGCGGCAACCCACAAAATTAGTTCCGTTGTCAGTATAAAAGCACTGTACCGGTCCGCGGCGAGAAAGAAAACGCTTGAGTGCGGCGAGAAAGCTGACTGTACTCAGCTCCTTAGATACTTCTATGTGTATACAGCGGGTAGTAAGGCACGTAAAGATGCATAGCCATGCTTTACGGCTCTTAACGCCCCTACCCCTCATGGGGGTGAAACGTATAGGACCGGCATAGTCACACCCACAGTGGGCGTATGCCTTTATAGACGGGTTTACGCGGGAGCGCTGCAAGTCCGACATCATCGGAAACGATGGACGCGGCCTTGCTCTGAAGCAAGTATTGCACTTGTGTATGCGGTGACGGATAACACGTCGTGCGGAGAGTATCCAATAATTATATCTGAGTAAGGACATCAAATGTTCGGGACCGGCGTGTAAATGCTTCCTATGATATAAATCGATTAATATATCGACCACGTGATCATGGCGCGGGAGCACACACGAATGCATTAGCGAATAGTCGATATCGGCGTTCGACAGCCGGCCGCCGACGCAAAGAAGACCATTTTCATATAGAAATGGTTTCAATCTCTGTAAGGCGGGCGAGCAGATTTGACCTTCCATTATTTTATGAATGTCGTCTGAACTTGTTGTAATGCGTATAATACTTTAATTTCAGCGAATTCGAGATCTGAGCGGGTAACAGAAGGTCTGCGCGTTAACGATTTTGAGAATCGGAAAATGTAAACAACAATACGTAATAACTTCGACCACGAGGATATACGCTGAGCGAGAGTGTAAATGAGCGATTCATTAGCGGGTACGGTCACAGCATAGGCAAGCGGTTTCATGTCCGGAACCTCACCGACGGCATCACTATTAAACTCGGCGATGGGCCACTCCGATGGATCCTCAGATGCCCACGGCGGTCCCTCAAACCACAGAGGATGGTTGATTAGCGAAGCGGGGGAGAGGCCGCGCGATAGGCAGTCAGCGGGGTTTTCAACACCCGGTATGTGATGGAAACAGCTGGCAGGCAAGTTCTCAACGACCTTGACAACCCTGTTCGCGACAAACGTCTGCCAGCGGTGCGGAGACGAGTTGATCCAACAAAGGACGACCTTTGAGTCGGTGAACGCGAATACGTTTGAGACTTTGTAGCGCAGCTCAAAAACGTCAAGTACCCTACGCATCAACTTCAGACAGAAGTACTGCGGCACATAGCTCTAACCTAGCGATAGAAACAGTTTTAAGCGGCGACACCTTAGACTTCGAGCACACGAGCCTAACGAACCTAACAGCACCAACGGTGACCTGTAGGTATACCACACAACCGTAGGCGCGTTTGCTTGCATCAGCAAAACCCAAGAGGTTAGCTATGCACCCCTGAACCACTCCTAAATGTCGAGGAATATGGATAGCGTTGAGCGCAGGTAACTCGTTACAAAATTGGGACCAGAGGGTCACAATGCGTTGGGGAGGCGTGTCATCCCAGCCACATTTCAGTAGCCATAACTCCTGAATGAGGAGCTTCGCGTGTAAAATGACGGGAGCCACTAAGCCCAAATTGTCCCATAAGCGTGCAATGACAGACAGAATAATTCGTTTTGTGCATCCTGACTCAGGTGTATTGACCTTGAAATTAAAATCATTATTAGACCTATCCCAGTGCGTGCCTAATATTTTATGAGGTGTGCCACCCCTGTCTAGTTCAAGATCCGAGGAGGCGCGGTGTGATGCGGGAATGGCGCGCATAACAGCGGGGGAGTTACTAGTCCACTTCACAAGGTCGAACTGTCCACACTTGAACAAGTCAATGAGTTCCGTACAAGCGGCAACAGCAGCGGCCTCATCAGAGCGCGATGAGTCATCTGACATTATGCTGAAGCATACATCATCCATGTACGTGGAACTGGATGCGATAGCGGCGGCGGTAGGAAACTTATGTCTTTCATCAGCGATGAGCTGCTGAACGACGCGTACAGCGTGAAACACGCTTGACTTCATCCTGAAACAAACTCGATTAAATTCTAGAATGACTAATCGGTCTTGCGGCGAGAATCTAAAAAGAATCCGTTGAAATTTGCGATCTGCTTTGAGCATACCAATCTGCAAAAACATTTGACGACAGTCAGCGGATATAGCTATTTTAAACAGGCGGAAATTTAAAAGTATGCAATTTAAGTCACCCTGTAGGTTAGGGCCGGAATGTAAAACTTCGTTAAGTGACAACCCTGTGCTGGTTTTACAACTGGCATCTAGAACCATCCGAACCTTGGTAGTCGTTTTATCCGAACGTTGCACACAAAAATGCGGCACGAAATAAGAATCGGCGGGAGTTCTTTTATCAATAGATCCTATCTCGGTAATGTAGCCCTTATCAATGTACTTGCGTATTATATCATTGTAGGCCGTGCGCAATGTAGCTGATGACTCCAATTTTCGTTCCAAACACATGAAGCGTCTTTTAGCGGCGGCGAGAGAATCCCCTAATTTATAAACCTACCATTATATATACCTACCAGTATACCTACCACTAGCATCGCGCGTAGTGGTGGCACGGAAGTGATTCTCACATTCAAGGTCATCTTGACTGTGGGCGGGCGGAGCGGAGACCTCTTCAAGTTCCCAAAATCTTTTGAGAATGCTGTCCAACGACTGTTCAAGAACAGCACAACAAGCGGTTGTATTTTTAATTTCGTGTTTAGACAATAATGCGGGCACAGAACCCATGATTATATATCCTAGAACACTTTCTGTAGCGGGCGGTATCCCTGCAACATTACTATGTACCACGCCTGGTAGCAGCAAGTGGGGGAAATAATTCGCGCCGAGGAGAACGTGAACCTCGGCGGGCGAGGCGAACATACTATCCGCGAGCGGGAGCGACTTCAAGTGAGAAAACGCTGATAAGTCAACGGGCACCGTAGGTAGGTTGTCCGTTATGCGGTCGACAATAAATGCCGATACTTCAAAATGAATTTTATTAGAGAAACGCGAAAATATTTGAAATTCTGTGGAACCTCGAATAGACTTTTCAGCACCACCAAAAACTCTAACAATCGTCCTCGTATTTCTATCGCAATCGAAACCCACGCGCGCGCAACATTCACTCGTAATAAAGCTGATCCCGTGTCCAAAAGAACTCTAATCGTATGGGCGCGTCCAATTTTATCGTAGGCAACAACATGAGCGGTCGACAGCAGTACCGTCATAGGTTGCGTACATTGCGCGCTCTGAACCTTATTATTCGAAGCGTTCGGTATTGGCGCGGCAATGGATGCATGCAGCGATGATACGCTCACATCGCGCGTTGAGCTAATCTGTGGCGCTATAGACGTCTGCGTGCGCGGCGGCGACGATGGTTGAGTGCGGCGCGGAGCGGGCGCGGCGGCTACGGTCCCGGGTTCGATTCCCGAGGCAGCCATTCGGTGGTCAGGCGTTTGCTGTGAAGCCTGACTGCGAGCGTTATCGAAGTGCAGCAGCGTATGATGCCTCTGGCCACAGCTGCGGCAGTTCATGTTCGAATGACAATCGCGTGCTTTGTGTTTTGAACTAAGGCAATTAATGCAAGCGTTACGTTCTTTAACGCAATTAAATCGTGCGGAAGGCGTTAAATTATTAAACGATAGACATTTAAATAAGTGGTCATGTACGAAGTTGTCACAAAGACATTTCTTGTGCGGCGTAGATACTGCTACATAAGCATGCGGGTTAGGCACATGACCCCGCGGTTTATTTCGTGTAGAATGAGAAGTAGAAGTACTTGCGGTGGGGCGTATGTTATTGTATATCTTGTACTGTCCTTTAATAAATTCAGTCAGCTGACCGAAAGTAGGTACTTTCGTATCGCGGTACTGAGACTCAAACGCGCGGATCGTTTCTTCGTCCAACTTCTTTAAAGCGCGGTTAAGCAGTAGGAAGTCGCTTAAATTATCAATTTGTAGATTTTTTAATGCGTTTCCGGCAGTGACAAACTGATCCATGAATGCCTGGAATTTGGATGAAGAAGCGGGGCCGGTCAACTTAACATTTAACATCTGATCTATGTAGGTATGTCCGAGCGTGCGCTTGTCTTCATACCTATCTATCAGATATCGTAATATCGTGTCATAATTTTCAGCAGATGGCGTGATGCCTGAGAAGACAGTTTGAGCTTTACTCGAGAGCTTCCCTATTAAATAGTACAACCTCTCAGAGTTGGTCAGCGTGGGATTTTCGTGTATGGTTGACTTGAACCCAGCGTAAAAAAGCGGCCAACTTCGGATGTCGCCGTCAAAACACATTATCTCGATCGGCGGCAAAAAAGGCAATCTATGTTTCAAGCCTAAGCGGTCGGTCGAACCATCCTGATAACGATCAGTGTCCTTCGTGGACGGTTGTGGTTCAACACTTTTTAATACACGTTTTATATGACAGTACAGCTGTTCGAACGAGTTTAAACATTTATAGGTAGGTTTATATGCGGGATCATTTTTGAGTGAAGCGCGATTGTGCTCATTGACTATTTCCCTAAACTCAGAGCGAATATCTTCAATAGTTCCTACAGAACTAAGGAAATCTTCCATACATTCCACACTTTTATGAACCTTTTTCGATAGTCGTAAATAATTTGAACAAACTCGAACAGCGCATCTCGTTTACTTTCTAGGAGAATAATCTCATTGTCTTGTTCAGTCGCGAAAGACTCAGGATCCGCTTTCCTGGGCATTGTCGGCGCTAAATTTTATTATGAACCGACAAAGGCACAAGTAGATCGAAACGCGGCTAGCGAAATAAATTTAACTACCTACAACTTTACACTGACTAACCGGGCGAGCGGCGCGATATATATATATAATGTGGGTAGGTATTTATTACAATATTTGCGTACGAAATAAATAAACAAATAAGCTACACGTAATTGACTAATGAATCAAGTTATTGTATAACGTTAAATTAAAAAATCTAAGTAAGTAGGTAACTCTTATAAGGCGCGGAAGAATAAATGCGAAGTTGGTACGTAGGTAATGTTTACCTAGGTAGGAAATTATGTTTAATTAGAATATATAACTAAGCGGGCGATAGCTAGATAAGCGAAAATTGGCGGGATTATAGATCTTAGTTAAGCGGGTTTAAGTTCTAGATGGATCTAGACTTAATAAGTGGGCGGTTAGGAAGTACTAGACGAATCTAGACTTGACAAGCGGTGGGTCAAAGGGACCCCAAAGGATAGCTCTCAGGGCTAAGGGATCACTTTGCTGCGATCACTTAGCTGAGATGCGGCCGAAGGACCATAAATATGTATGTTAGCGCCAACTGGCGGTGGCTATAGAATTTTTTGGCGCCAATACATATGTGCGGGTGCGCAGATATCTTCAGCGACTATGCGCTGCCTGAAACTGATATGCTGAGTACGTTACGGCTGCCGGACAGGTGGGTAAAAGGATATGGGAAAGCACGCCTACCTTGATGGTCTTGAGATGCTGGTCGAGCTGCTGTCCAGACCTGGCGGGCTGATCAGGCAGTCTGGTCTCTCGTGGCTTCGGTGTGGCTTGTGAAAACAAAATGGCGGCGCGCTGCGCGGTATAAAGTCACTAGCTTGCCGGCAAGGCACGATTTAACACTCAGCGGACAATGCGGTAGCGTGATGCGAAGACACTTGAACGCGGCGCGTGTTACTCCAATATTTTTGGTTTTAAAGTTTATATGAGATGCGGTAGCGGAGAGAAAAAAATAACGTGCGGTGTGCCTCGCGTCTCGAACGTCACCGAACTGTTTTCTTTTAGCGGCGTGCGTGCGGGGATGTCGATATATGATCAAGGGATTGATAGGTGTCGACAGCCTCACCTAGCGGGAATTTAAACTAAAACTTAAAGAGTTCCTGTCTCTATGGACAAGTGGCGTTACCAGTTACAGTAGATACTCCTAATGTTTTGTGCTATTATCTTTAAGTCACCTTTATTTATTTGTATTTGGTTTGTTAATTCTGAGCAGTCACATTGTACCGCGCATGCCAACTCTATACTGTCTACTTCATTCTGTGTGTGTAATCTACTATCCATTTGACTTAGAAACAATTGTTATGGGTTTAGCAATTTCTTGAGTATACCTATATGTGTGTATCTGCGAATGGGAGTCATGGTAACCAGTGATACATTTATGTAACGGTAGAGGTAGGCAGTTGTGAATTGATATGTATGCATGAACATAGGCGAGCCATGAGAGTAAACTTTGTGTGTTTGTGTGGAAAGTAATTGTATGATTTATTTTGTTTGTGTGGCAGTGTGTTAATAGTGGTTTAGTTGGGAGAAAGTGTGGTTTAACGTTGTGCGAGTACATTTTAAGGTATAATAGCTTAATTTTATAATATCTATAGTAAAAGTTAAGTAGGTAAACAATCATAATAGTAATACCTAGTAGGTAGCATAGAACAATCAGTGTAAACGTAAAATCTGGTATCAAAAGTCATATATTTTCTTGCTGTAGTTGATGCACTTGCGCTTCACTCTGTATATTTATTATTTTGAAGTTGTCATCTTTTCTCACGAATACTCGTCCGAAGGCAGTCCAGCAATACTTGTATTTCTGAGATTTCACGAGATCACGTGCGAGGAAATAGAAGCGGGCACCTTTGGCAGTTGGTTGCTCTGATATGTAAACTGGCGTGTCCTCCTTGATAGTATAGCCCAAGTGTTTCGCTTGTAGTCTGCATTTATTTTTGATGTTAAATTCCTTAACCTTTTTTAGGAGGTTAGTTCTTAATATAGCGGATCCAAATTCCACAATTATTGTAGGGTTATTTATCGCCCTTTGTTTTTCCTTAAGCCTGAAGATGTCACCAATGTCACGCTCATTAATGTCAAGCTTAATGGTTTTGGAAAGGTCTCAATGAGATCTTCCTTAGTTTCATTAATTTTTCGAGGGACATTTTTCAGTTCCACGCACGATTTACGGGATAGTCTTTGTAGGTCCTCGACTTTATCCTCTAGAACGGAAATATAGTCTCGATCCTTTTTCGCCTGTGCCTCAAGTGTTTTGATTTTCTCGCGAAATTCTTCGTTTTGAACGGTTAGTAGGTAGATTGAGGAGTCGATATTGGAGTTTGTAAGTTGGATTTCCGTGAGGGTGTTATTAATTCCCTGTAGTTCCTTCTTTTGTTCAGCAACAAGTGACATAATGAGTTCGCTCATTTCCACCTTAAAAATAGCAAATTGCTTAGGTGACGGCGACAATTCATCTCTCGTCCTTTTGTTGCGATGAAAAACATAATTTGGGGTACTTTGAACTCCTGTTTCAAACAAACTGTGTTTTGCCTGTGGTTCAGAATCCGGTCCAGCGATCTCAGTTGATTGTTGAGCTTGGTTTCCCCCAGAGGGGATGTTGTCGCGGGGTGAATGTTGTACTGACATTATAAAATATGCTCGTAGGCCCAAATGAACGCTTAGCCGACGGGAAGTAGTGTAGCGGGGCTAAGATCTCTGAATGATAAATGGGCGGGGATCGTTATTAACTTTCTTACTTGATGTCAGGTGCAGGTGCAGACAGTTGACTTTGTCGCTGCGTAGTCGTCTCGCTTACACACTAGTAGTTTCCTTGACGATGGTCAAAGGATAGTGGGCGGTGGGCGGACGACCGGCGCAGGAGCACCGGTTATCCTTGTTGCACTGGTAGTCCTCTTGTTCACACACTTATCCACTCCGCTTGGCACATTATACACTCCTGGTACTTGAGTGGAATTATTGTATGAATAATTTACTTATTTTAATTAAAAATACTGGACAGGATTAAGCCGAAACACGTCCGTACACTACTGAGACCCAAAGGGAAGAGGAAGGATTGAGTTTCCATTCATGACTAAACAGAGAAGGGTTTCTTTCTAGAAGTTTCACAAACCGACCTTATATAAGTCCGGCTTCCAGCCGCAAGGGACACTCTGGTGATTGTAGTCTTCTGATCTGAAGTAGCATTTTGACTGTCTGTTTATCATTTTTCAGTAAATTCTATGTCCTAAGTACCCACTTTAGTGGGAAGGTTATCTTATTTTTTTGCAGTCATTTGTTTCTGGAATCTGAACGATTATAAGAGTGTTAATCTATTCGTAGGGCTCCAGATTTCGAGTCAAGAGATACTTCTCAGACGGCGTGCTTTTTTGTTTGTGGCCTTCTGTAATTGAGCTCCTAAGTACCATCCGATACACTGGCAACCAGTCACGCGGCTCACAAGCAAGCTGTCAACCTCATTCCATGGTCACGTAATCTTGTTGATTTCATTAATACTAACTTTTAAACTTTCGCGTTCCATGATAATTAATATTATTTAACGGGAATTAACGCGATCTCTTATTTAGGGTATTACATACCTCTGGTTTGCCTGACGTTTCGACCAGGTTGCACCGGCCGTGGTCACAGGCTGACTGGCTCATCGGCGCACGCCCTCCGTCGTCGAATCCGTGAAGTAGAAGGCTCTTCATCTACCCGCACATTTTCGATATTATTTTTGTGTCGCCATGTACCGTCACATACCACACTAACAGTGTCCCTATTCTGTAAGCAAACCGATGAGTCCCTATTCTGGTGTTTAACCGATTGCGCAGAAAAGCGAGGTGGTATGTTTTTTAACACTGGATTCCACGCTGTAGATAATTTAAAACCATCTTCCCGATTGAAAGTTTTATGCTTTTTAATCTCAATCGCTTCACGTACAACTCTTGAGTAAAAGTGACGTTCGGTGGAGAGGACTTGCGTGCGGTGAAATTCAATCCAGTGGTTGATGCCTGCATCGAGTGCATGTTCTGCAATCGCTGATTTGCTCGTCTGTCGGTTCTTCACAGCAGCGATATGCTCTTTGACCCTTTCTGCAATAGTCCGCTTAGTTTGGCCTATGTATGAGCTTCCGCAGCTGCAGTCTATTTTATAAACACCCGGAGTTTGTAGTGGCAATGTATCCTTCGGTGTGCCGACGATGTTGTGAACCTTTATGCCTGGTGTGTATACTGTCGGAATGGAATATTTCTTTAGTACAGACCCGATCTTGTCCGTAACTCCCTTGACATAAGGCATATAGGCCGGTTGCCTGTTCACTTCTGGATACTTGCGTCTTATTTTCGGTTGCTTCCGTCCTCCTTTCACTTGATATCCGTTACCTTTGAGTACCTCCTGAACATGTTTTAGCTCCTGTTCTAAATGTTCAGGGTCACAGAGATCGTAAGCTCTGTTTTTGAGTGAAGTCATAACAGATTGCAAGTGCCGGGGGTGATGATGAGACGTGGCGTGTAGGTATCTGTCCGTATGAGTAGGTTTACGGTACACACAGTGTGACAAGGACCCATCCGATCTCACGGCTACTTTAACATCTAAGAAGGACAACGACCTGTCCGTCTCCATTTCATATGTAAACCTCATTTTGGGGTGAATAGAGTTCAGATGTTGTATATATTGATCCACTTCTTGTTTGTTTCCTTTGACGATACTGAAAATGTCATCCACGTATCGCTTCCATAGCTTAACGGTATTCGGGCCGAGATTTAAAGCCTTCTCTTCAAAATGTTCCATCCAGATGTTGGCCAGTACTGGGGCTACAGGACTTCCCATCGCGACACCCTCAATCTGGAGGTAATGTTGACCTTGGAAAAGGAAATAGTTGCCTTCTAAACAGTGTTCAAGTAGATCCATATAGTTTAAGGGCAGCTCGTTGTCTCTCAGTAGGTCTTTTACGACGTTTAGGCACTCCTTTATTGGAACATTGGTGAAAAGCGACTCCACGTCAAAGCTCACCATGACGTCATCCGGTTCCACCGTCAGATCTTTTATGATTTGTATGAAGTGCCGTGAGTCTTTCACAAAAGACGGTGTTTTGCCTATAAGTGGTTGCAATACTGAAGCAACGTGCTTTGCTAGATCGTAAGTAGGAGAAGCAATTTGACTTACAATCGGCCGCAGCGGTACGTCAGGCTTGTGTATCTTAGGCAGACCATATAATTTCGGTGGCTGGTGTGACTTTGGTTTGTACAGTCTGTTGTACTCGTCTTCTGAAAATAGGTCCTCATTGTCCCGGATTAGAGATCGTATTTTTCGCGTTACTCTGGCCGTGGGGTTGTATGTTACCGGTTTATAAACCTTATTATCACTCAACAGTTCAAGTATTTTGCTTTTGTAATCAGTTGTATTCATCACTACGGTAGCGTTTCCCTTGTCGGCCTTAAGCACCAAAATATCCTGGTTATCCCTAATGTTTTTTAGTGCTTGACGCTCTTCGATAGTGATATTACTAGCCGGAAGCTTTGACCGACGTAATATTACCGCAACGTCCTGTCTTAGGATATCGGCATCGCCGGGCGGTACTTTGTTCCGTGTAATCGATTCCTCGACGCTACTGATTACATTCTCGAACGGTATTCGTTTAGGTGTCGGAGCGAAGTTCATACCTTTAGCCAAGATGTTCATTGTTGTATCATCTAAACTCACGTTTGACAAGTTTAAAACGGTGTCCTTCGATCTCTGGGGTACCCCGGGTGACGCTTTATTTTCTGTATACCGTCGATTATATTCCTTCGAGAACTTTCGATCAAAATTTTTACTACATAACTCGAAGGTACGACTCGCTTGTAAAAACGTAACCCGGTCACACAAATCATAGTCCGATTGAGATAGATTAACACTGCACTTTAATTGTAACGCATATGACTCCCTCTGTATATACTCCAAATCACTGTGTTTGTTTCGAATTAATTGTCTCAGGAGACGTGCACTCGCGTTTTTTAGAATTTCACGTGAAAATGCGATATCACTACGCGGTTTTATTCGAACACACGAAGGTAATAAGTCCCAATCGCGACACTTCACAAGAAATATCAACGATGTTTCCATTCGCGCTCGTTTTTTACGTAAATATTCTAGGTGACGCACTTGTTTTGCAATTTCCGACCCGTAGCGGTTTGCTATACTAACTTTTAAACTTTCGCGTTCCATGATAATTAATATTATTTAACGGGAATTAACGCGATCTCTTATTTAGGGTATTACATACCTCTGGTTTGCCTGACGTTTCGACCAGGTTGCACCGGCCGTGGTCACAGGCTGACTGGCTCATCGGCGCACGCCCTCCGTCGTCGAATCCGTGAAGTAGAAGGCTCTTCATCTACCCGCACATTTTCGATATTATTTTTGTGTCGCCATGTACCGTCACATACCACACTAACAGTGTCCCTATTCTGTAAGCAAACCGATGAGTCCCTATTCTGGTGTTTAACCGATTGCGCAGAAAAGCGAGGTGGTATGTTTTTTAACACTGGATTCCACGCTGTAGATAATTTAAAACCATCTTCCCGATTGAAAGTTTTATGCTTTTTAATCTCAAGCGCTTCACGTACAACTCTTGAGTAAAAGTGACGTTCGGTGGAGAGGACTTGCGTGCGGTGAAATTCAATCCAGTGGTTGATGCCTGCATCGAGTGCATGTTCTGCAATCGCTGATTTGCTCGTCTGTCGGTTCTTCACAGCAGCGATATGCTCTTTGACCCTTTCTGCAATAGTCCGCTTAGTTTGGCCTATGTATGAGCTTCCGCAGCTGCAGTCTATTTTATAAACACCCGGAGTTTGTAGTGGCAATGTATCCTTCGGTGTGCCGACGATGTTGTGAACCTTTATGCCTGGTGTGTATACTGTCGGAATGGAATATTTCTTTAGTACAGACCCGATCTTGTCCGTAACTCCCTTGACATAAGGCATATAGGCCGGTTGCCTGTTCACTTCTGGATACTTGCGTCTTATTTTCGGTTGCTTCCGTCCTCCTTTCACTTGATATCCGTTACCTTTGAGTACCTCCTGAACATGTTTTAGCTCCTGTTCTAAATGTTCAGGGTCACAGAGATCGTAAGCTCTGTTTTTGAGTGAAGTCATAACAGATTGCAAGTGCCGGGGGTGATGATGAGACGTGGCGTGTAGGTATCTGTCCGTATGAGTAGGTTTACGGTACACACAGTGTGACAAGGACCCATCCGATCTCACGGCTACTTTAACATCTAAGAAGGACAACGACCTGTCCGTCTCCATTTCATATGTAAACCTCATTTTGGGGTGAATAGAGTTCAGATGTTGTATATATTGATCCACTTCTTGTTTGTTTCCTTTGACGATACTGAACCTAAACGTCGTAAAAGACCTACTGAGAGACAACGAGCTGCCCTTAAACTATATGGATCTACTTGAACACTGTTTAGAAGGCAACTATTTCCTTTTCCAAGGTCAACATTACCTCCAGATTGAGGGTGTCGCGATGGGAAGTCCTGTAGCCCCAGTACTGGCCAACATCTGGATGGAACATTTTGAAGAGAAGGCTTTAAATCTCGGCCCGAATACCGTTAAGCTATGGAAGCGATACGTGGATGACATTTTCAGTATCGTCAAAGGAAACAAACAAGAAGTGGATCAATATATACAACATCTGAACTCTATTCACCCCAAAATGAGGTTTACATATGAAATGGAGACGGACAGGTCGTTGTCCTTCTTAGATGTTAAAGTAGCCGTGAGATCGGATGGGTCCTTGTCACACTGTGTGTACCGTAAACCTACTCATACGGACAGATACCTACACGCCACGTCTCATCATCACCCCCGGCACTTGCAATCTGTTATGACTTCACTCAAAAACAGAGCTTACGATCTCTGTGACCCTGAACATTTAGAACAGGAGCTAAAACATGTTCAGGAGGTACTCAAAGGTAACGGATATCAAGTGAAAGGAGGACGGAAGCAACCGAAAATAAGACGCAAGTATCCAGAAGTGAACAGGCAACCGGCCTATATGCCTTATGTCAAGGGAGTTACGGACAAGATCGGGTCTGTACTAAAGAAATATTCCATTCCGACAGTATACACACCAGGCATAAAGGTTCACAACATCGTCGGCACACCGAAGGATACATTGCCACTACAAACTCCGGGTGTTTATAAAATAGACTGCAGCTGCGGAAGCTCATACATAGGCCAAACTAAGCGGACTATTGCAGAAAGGGTCAAAGAGCATATCGCTGCTGTGAAGAACCGACAGACGAGCAAATCAGCGATTGCAGAACATGCACTCGATGCAGGCATCAACCACTGGATTGAATTTCACCGCACGCAAGTCCTCTCCACCGAACGTCACTTTTACTCAAGAGTTGTACGTGAAGCGATTGAGATTAAAAAGCATAAAACTTTCAATCGGGAAGATGGTTTTAAATTATCTACAGCGTGGAATCCAGTGTTAAAAAACATACCACCTCGCTTTTCTGCGCAATCGGTTAAACACCAGAATAGGGACTCATCGGTTTGCTTACAGAATAGGGACACTGTTAGTGTGGTATGTGACGGTACATGGCGACACAAAAATAATATCGAAAATGTGCGGGTAGATGAAGAGCCTTCTACTTCACGGATTCGACGACGGAGGGCGTGCGCCGATGAGCCAGTCAGCCTGTGACCACGGCCGGTGCAACCTGGTCGAAACGTCAGGCAAACCAGAGGTATGTAATACCCTAAATAAGAGATCGCGTTAATTCCCGTTAAATAATATTGATTTCATTAATATAAATACCTAATCAGAACCTACATGTAGGGACCGCCATTGGCCGTCACCATCAATTTGTGAGGCAAACGACGTACTAGCCGACTCGGGTTGTTGTGGAGACAACCTGCAGGATTGCTGACGAAGAGGCTCATAGCAACATCTGCTCGGCCTTGCTCGCCGCTGGTTTTTTTTTTTTTATATACCTACTGTATTTATTCAATTTTATTTTATAACTTTGTAACAATCGAATGAAATATACAATACATGTATGTATGACTGAGGTGTAAGTTGTGTTTCTCTGAAGAGTCCCTTAGGTTGCCCACACGCACACAGGTCTGTACCCCTCTGTTGTCGACAAGGCGCCCTTTTTTTTTTTTTTTTTTTAACGTGTGGAAATCCCCTCGGACCGTCACCCCGCCGGGGCTTTCGTTCGGCGGGGCGGTGTGTCGGACTCGAACCGACTAAAACCACACGGTGTGCCCTCTTTGCGCTTCCAGTTTAGGAGGGGTCCAGGTAGTTATCGCCTTCTGGACCCCTCCCAGCGCCGGCCCGCTCCTGTTGCGGGCTCCGTCTCAAAATTTTTCCTCTCTTTAGGCGATGTCCGGCACACGCGGACGCCGCCCCCTCGCGGCTGGCCAACTAATGCGGGGGGAGAGGAGAACCCATCCCGTCCACCCGCGGCCACACTCAGGGCGGCATGAGGCACAGGTAAGCGCGCCTCCGCCGCCCGGTTCGCCAGCGGCGGATCAGGTCCGAGTGGAGGTCGTCCTCCCGGGCCTTCTCCGCCGCCTCCTTCTGCGAGATTACCTCCTCGCAGAAGGTTGCGACCGCGGTAAAACAACTGTCGCTACCGGCCATGGAGCGAATCACGGCCGGCAGCGAGAGATCTGCTCCGATGACTGCAGTGAGGGCCTGGCGCTGCGTCGCCCATGCGGGGCAAACCGCCAGCGTGTGCTGGGCCTAATCCTCACTGCAGTCGCAGTGGTGGCAGGCGGGACTCGATTCCCTCCCAGCGACCGAGTACAGGTACTTTCCGAAGCAACCGTGCCCGGAAAGCACCTGCGTCAGCCGGAGGGAAAGGGTCCCGTGCTGCCGCCCTGCACACTCGGCGATGACCGGCTGGAGAGCCTCCACGGCAGCGAAGCCAGCGCGTGGAGTCTCCAGCCGGAACGACCATCTGACCATGGTGGCTCGGCGAGCGGCTTCGCGCCACTCGCGCACGTCTTCGGGCGGAGGGCGAAATCCGCTCTCCGCCCGGAAGGCAGCCACTCGCCGATAAACTTCGGCGAGCACCGCCGCCTCTAAATCCGACGGGGGTGTTCCGGCCAAGGCGCAAGCCGCCTCGGTGGACACCGTGCGGTATCCGCGTATGGCTCTGACCGCCAATATCCTCTGGGGGCGCCAGAGGCGCGCCCTATTCGGGGCGGTCAGAGCCGCCACCCACACCGGTGCACCATTAAGCGCCATGGACCGGACAACCCCCGCGTACAGCCGCCTCGTGGGAACACTGGCCCCGCCCAAATTGGGCAAAAGTCGCCCTAGGGCGGAGGCAGTGTCCACCAGCTTCGGACCAAGCTGTCGGAAGTGTTCGTCGAAGAGCCACCTACCGTCTAGGACCAGACCCAGGTACCTCATCTCGGCCCGGACCGGTACGAGGACCGAGCCGACCTCGATTGAGGCGCCGGCGGGTGGACCACGACGGGGCCCTTGAAATAATAGGGCCTCCGTCTTATCCAGGGCCACCCGTAATCCCAACGCCTCAATGCGCCCGACCACCTGGGAAACTCCCGTGGCGGCCAGGCGCGCCGCCTCCTGGAAGTTAGCCCCCCGGGCCCTGAGTAAGGTGTCATCCGCGTAGCAGATTACACCCAGCCCGGGGGGGAGACGCCCTCGTAGAGCCCAGTCGTACCCGATGTTCCACAGGAGAGGTCCTAGGACAGACCCCTGCGGAACACCGCACGACATGGCCCTTCGTCTCAGGACGCCATCTCGGTCCTCGTACATGACGGTTCGCACCTCAAGATAGTCCGCCACCAGCCGCCTCAGGTACTCCGGCACTCCGTGGTAGCGGAGCGCTTCCCTGATGCAGCTGAGTGGCAGACTATTGAAGGCGTTGGCGATGTCCAAGGACACCGCCAGCACCACTCCGCCGCAGCTCACGGCCTCCTCGGTCACGGCCCTAAGGCGCATTATGGCATCGATCGTCGAACGCCCCTCCCGGAAACCGAATTGGGCGTCCGACAGATCGGGGCCAACCTCGCAGAGGTGCCGGACGATGCGCAGAGAGTACCCTCTCAAAAAGTTTACCCGCCTCGGTCGACAAGGCGCCCTGAGGTAACCCAATTTAATCTCGTGCAGATCTCCGCTGGGTAAGCCGGTGAGTAGACCGCCTGACAGGTTCAGCGGTTACAAGTTGCAAAGCATATTTCAAGCAGTAAAATATTTTGACATTACCCTGTATTTATATTTAAGAAGTAGGTATATTTGTTAAACGGAACCCAAGTCGTTTTGAACGTCTGGCTTATGTGATTCAAAGACCAAAGTTTTCAAACCACGTTAATGCGTTAAAGTGTCTATTGCTATTGTGTCTATTTAAAAGTAGACTAAGTAAATTTCTAGTAGATAAAACAGTGTAACAGGATTTTTATAGGAAAAAAAAAATGTGAGTGCTATGATTATGGATATTATCTTGATGTCTATTGTGGAGTTTGTATTGAATGTTTACTATTGTGTTATTACTGATTTTTATTACCTAATGTTAAGACTTAAAATTAATATTATTGCGGATTTGAGAGCCTGATTTGATTAGCCTAATACAAAAAATGTTTGCACGCCACTGGTAAAATATGATTGAGCTTTAATGTACTGTAACACCTATCATGTATTACCCATATTTGCAAAATAAAATATTCTATTCTATTCGAAGAAAATCTAATTTAAAGTCAATATTAAATGAAGATTAACTTGTCAACAACGATATGTTACAACATACTAATCCCCATAAGAGAGATTTCGACCCTATAGGCACGGTACTATTATAATACAGTACTCCAACTTCATACAAACGGACGAAACGCGAGCTATACCTACGCGCCTCGATCTCGGGGTGCGCTCGGGGCGCAGACAATCACGGCTGTACCGCAGTGTCGAACGGACGGTGTGTTGTTTTTTTAACAATAACCGTGCGATTTTTTCTCTAAAAATCAGTTAATATGACGAGTAGGAAATATTGTGCTGTTTTTGGTTGTATGAATTCGTCAATAACGCATCCAGACATAAGTTTTTTTAAATTACCTGGAAACTCTGAAAGGTAAGACTATAATAATTTTACTTTACTTAATAATAATTAATAAAATAATAATTTTACTTACTAGTAGGTAGGTACATAATATGTGTCTTTTTAATGGATAAGTATTTCTCACGAAAAAAAAGGTGTTTGGATTAATAAATAAAGCGAATAGAGTAACGGAAAGTTGTTGAGACGAGTGAAATAGGTGGTTATATACGGTTCTGAATGAATCATGATACGGTAGGTACCTACGCTTGTGTTAAAACTTCGGTGCATGTGTGTTTTGTTACTTTGCATAATTCAAAGTAAAGACGTGGTATTTTATTATTAATAATATTTGTTTGTTATCTTTGTGTATGAATAATACTAGAAAAATTTTTTTACCGTCTGTGTGTCATTAGATAGTTTTCGAAATTTTCACAAAGTGTTTCTGCTGCTACTATAACAACATATACCGCTAAAAACTGGTTTTATTTTCTCGGTATTAACAACAACAGCTAGACTCATATATAATATTTAGATGTTTGAGGGTTGTGATTTTAAAACATTCGTAGTCAGCTGTTCAGCTTTTTAATAATTAATTAATTGGTGACCAAAGAATTTTTGTTTTGAGTTGTTCCGAGTTGTAGGTAGGTACCTAATTTATGGAGACGTTAATAAGCTGAGATAAAAAGTTACTTACTCGTCAGCTGTTTCTTGCATTCTAGTTGAGTAGGCAGGTGTTGGAGTTTCTAAGGATTGGAGTTTTGTAACGCGTATGGAGAAAGCACATTTTTTTTATTCTATAGAAGGATTTTTAAACTATTGCATAGCTTTTATCGCGGGCTCTGAGCGCGGCGCGGCGCGGTGACCGAATCAAGAAATTCTCAAAACCTAACGGAATATACCAGACACCACGCAGATTTTTTTCTTTAAAAAAAAATGTTATGCAACAGCTTTACCGCGGCAGTCTCCGAGAGTGCCACATGTATTTTTTTTTTCAGACGTCTTCAATGGTTGCAACTGATCCGGCGAGATGATTTGGAAAACAAACCTTACTTTAGTTCCTACCAAGTTTGTGAAAAACATTTTAATTTGGAGGATACATCCTCCAAATTAAAATTTATTCTATAGAAGGATTTTTAAACTATTGCATAGCTTTTATCGCGGGCTCTTAGCGCAGCGCGGCGCGGTGACCGAATCAAGAAATTCTCAAAACCTAACGAAAAATACCTGACACCACGCAGATTTTTTTCCTACCAAGTTTGTGAAAAACATTTTAATTTGGAGGATGTATTACATTCATCAAATAGAAAACTTTTAAAAAAGCATCAACAATGGTAGGGACCATTGTTGATGCTGCCAAGCTTAGCTAGTACTGATCCAGGAGTCTCTCTAAAAGAAGATAAACAAACCCAAACTGCTCCGTTGGTAGGAATTGAAAATAGTACACAGACTGAAAATGCCACAAATGAAATCTTTGCTCAAACCTCAACGAGTCTCTCTAACAACACTCCAAGAAAAAGAAAATTGAAACTTGAACTCCTCCAATGCAGAAAGAAAATAAAATAATTAAATCTACCAATCAAAAAACAACACGCATTTTTATTGAACACTTCCTATTCAATATACAAAGTATTTAATTTATTTATATAAAAAGGATATTTACAATCACAAATCTAAATAGAAACAGAAAGTAGGCAAATATAATTAAAATGCTGGAGACGGGCAGCCCTAACGCATGTTTACGTACCGCGCGACTGTAGGCATTTATTTCTATCATGCGGCCGAGTTACACTACTGTATTATAATTGTACCGTGCTATAGGTCAGTTAAGAGGTGACAAAGGAATTAAGTATTGTGAAATTATTAAGCCATAATTTTCCGAGACTTCAAACGTCAAAATTCTCAAACTCGGGGGTAGTCTACCAAAACTCAAAAAATATAAAACAAGAACTGATTTAGTATATTGGGAAGATCCCAATGAATTGGTTGAGAGATTAAAATTATTAAGAAATTGTATCCATAATCGAGGAATTGAAAGAAGCAACTATAATTAAGAAATAAATGCTAAATATAATGGAGCTTCGAGTCAGTATGGTATAGTTAATCACACTGAACATTGACAAACATACAAAAATTATAAATATGAGAAAAGTTGATGTGGTAAATGAAATTCATATACATGCTATGGTGAACTTTCAATGAAGAAATGTTATTATGAAAGTTATAGATGATCTATCGCAAGTGGATTTAATTGCTATGCAATCAGTGTCTAAAGAAAAAAAAACTTAAGATTTATTCTTGCTATTATTGACATATTTTTGAAATACGCATGCGCGTTTCCTCTGAAAAACATAAACAAAGACATTGTATGTAAGACTTTTAAAATTTTGCTAGATAAAGAGAGTGTCCCTAAAAATATACAAACTGATAATGGGACAGAATTTTATAATATTAAATTTAAAAATCTAATGAAATTATATCATATTAATCATTATTCAACATTCTCCACTAAAAAGACTTCAATAGTCGAAAGTTGTATCCGAATATTGAAATCTAAAGTGTATCAATAATTTGGTTTATAAAATGTATAAAGAATGTGGTTTATAAGGTAATTATAATTGGATAAATAACACACTCTGTAATGTTATTTATAAATACAATCATACATACCATCACACATCATAGCTACTGCCTAAATTTAAAGAAGGCAAAATTCCTTGTCCAAGTTTTAGCAGCTGTTGTGGGATATTATGCGTATTCCACGAAGATGAGCTCTCAAATTAGTCGTAAGTTTAAACTTTTAATCAATGTCCATAGGGGAGACGATTTCAAGCATGCTTTCATAATATCGTGCAGATATTATGAAAACATGCTTGAAATCGTTCCTCTATTAATAACGTTAAGTGTTTGTCGGAAATTTCCCGCAAATACAAAAGTAATTAGGATCCGTAGGAGTATTTAAGATCCTTTAAGGTTCTATCCACAGCCTCGACATGAGAAACATATTCAATAATAATAGTTTATGTTGTGTAGTGTTAACGAAAATTAGTATTTGTTAATAGACTACACGTAGAACAGTTTGTTTAAACCGTGTTTTTTTTCTTAATTAGAGACTTTTTTATCCGTCATAACTTCTAAATGAAAAGGCCGATTCGAATAATTTAAACTGAAACTTACATGTACATAATTAACCTTAATTATCAAACCATTTAAATATATAAGGATATCATGATACTAATATCACCACTGTTTGATTCTGATTCCACCCTTATTTGAACTTAATAATTTAAACAAAGACTGTTATTGTGGCGTAACTATTATAAAATATAATATAGCCTAATTGAAATATAATATATCCCATATGCTAAGTAGGGAGTAACATATTACTCGGTGAAGATATAGCTTTATAATGGTGAAAGATTTCTTAAAATCGGTTGAGTAGTTTTTGAGTTAAATGGTAACAAACAAACCTGTCTTTCCTCTTTATAATATTATTAGTTCAGATTATATTAAATTGAGGATTACTATAGGTATCTCTTACTGTTCAGGCGCCTAATGGTAAAAGCACCGCAATACATCGATCGATCAAACGTTGCCTGTCATCTGTGTCACCAATATAGTCGGTAGCTTTAAGTTTAGTTTTAAATGTTCACTTGCACTACGACTCTGGAGCTTTTTACAAGGCAGTACACGCTCAGTCCATATATTTGCTGTTTTATTTCCGGAATCCGTGCTAATTATTTACATGGTCCTTACCGAAGCCGGATTTATCAACAGTTATTAAGGATTAGCAGTTATTCCCGGAAATCAGGATATATTGAAGCTTTTTTTAAATTTTCAAGAAACAAGAAATATTAACGGCCACTGGATTGGGTATATTTAACAACGGTGTTAAGTTTATTTCTTCTGATATCGTCACCCAACACTCAATCAGGTATTATTTAATCTAAATTAAGGATATTAAAAGGTACCAACTACGTAGTAAAAAAGAAAAAAAAGTCAGATTGATTTTGTGCGCTTCATTTATTAAAAGGAACTTACAGTATTTATACTTATAATAGTATAGTAGACAGTTAGGGCTGCATATTTTATTATAATTTGCAATTATTTCATCTAAATTAATTTATATTGTATTTTTGTATTAAACAATTACTAAGCAATACTTACAGTATTTATGCTTAAAATAGCATAGTAGACAGTTAGTGCTACATATTTTATTGTAATTTGCTCTAATTTTATCTAAAATAACTACTGAGATCCAAATTTTATTAATTATACATATAGACGTAGGTAGGCAAATACTTGGTACAATATTGAGGCCCGTATTTTAAAAGGTGTCTCAGTCGTGAATCTAGTCTTAAAACTAATTTTAAGTAGAGATTTTATTATTGAACATCACTTAAAACGAGATTCGACACTCCATACTCAAGTGAGTGATAGCTTATTTTAGAACGATGTTTATGTCGAAATCATTACTCAGGTATAGATTTTGACAGCTGTGATCTTTGTTTACGTGAGACAAGCTGAAACTAGTCTCAAGCGGTGATTTCTAGGGCATTTAGGGGAAATGAATGTGTTTTACGATGATTTATTTTTGAATAATTACGAAAGATTTACTTTACTTTATTTACGAAAGAATTACTTGGCATACTAACATCAATTTCACTTTCATTTACCTTAATTGATATGAAATTCACCGAAATTCACATTTTACACACACAATACCAGTTTAAATTACCACAACCTTTTGGTTTATGTTAAAAGTATAGTAATTTAAATTTTAGAAATATCAAAACAAAATATCGTTTGACATTTCAACATGACAAGTGTTGATAAATAACTTGAACGTTCCGTTATAGCCTATTCATACAGCTAGTCATTTTTATTTTAATATTTATTATACTTAATTTTGAACGAACAACAAGCTTGTTAATATGTTAACATTGCTACACTAGGCAATAGTATATTATATACAAATTCACAGAAATTATTTTTGTAAAAGAAAATTATTTTTTAAATAATTAGCTGCGTAATGTGGAATAATAGTGTCAATCATGCGGAAACGTAATTGAGAACAGACTGTGAGTTCAAATCAATACTTGAAACTAGTTTCAACTGAGTAAAACTTAAAACGCGTTCTATAATAAGACCGATACTTAAGATTTGATCTGCACTTAAAACTAGTTTCAGGCAATCAGAGTTCAACCGACACTTGAGACGTCTTTTAAAATACGGGCCTGAGTGTTAGATATTTGTAAAACTTGTTAATTAAACTGTGTTAGTGTACAATTAGGCAATTGGCGTAGCGGGTTACGCGTTGCCACGCCGTTTTCTACTGCGCCGAGTGTTGTGGGTTCAAACCCCACATGGGACGACATTTTGTGTGATCCACAAATTGTTGTTCTAAGTCTGGGTGTTCTTTGTGTCCGTTTCATGCATGTTTGTAAAGTCCCCCGCGACACAGGATATATTCCTAATGCGGGAGTTGTCTTTAAAAAAAAAAAAAAAAAAAATTAATATAGTTAAGTTAAGTTTATTCTTATTTAAATTCCAGATCGACGACACTCGCTTCCCAGTATGTGCGATGAACAGGAATTAGTGAAAAAGCGAGGGAGTTTTAAGGGTCGCTTAACCATTTTTATTAAACATCTTGATGGATTAAGCTTCAAAAAATTAAGCAGTTGTGACATCACAGAGTTACAGCTACGCTCAGGGAAGATCGAGTCGTTGTACGAACAATACGATGAGGTACAGTTACGTCTGGAATGTATTACTGACGATGTTACTATTCAGTTAACCGAGCGGTCCGAATTTGAATCCATATACTACAATGCCCTGTCTAGGTCACAGGAAATATTAAATAAATATAACAAAGATCATGATTCGTCAAACAGTGAAAAGGGTACCCGCGTTAGTGTTTGTAAGCCGGTTAAGTTACCCACTATTCAACTGCCTAAATTTAGTGGGTCTTATAGCAATTGGTTGGAGTTCCGAGACACTTTTACTAGCCTCATTCATTCTAAAGATGAGATAGATGAAATTAATAAGTTTCATTACTTGCGTCTCTGGAGGGAACTGCTGCTGTCGTCATACATTCAATTGAGTTCTCTGCTAGAAACTACTCAGTGGCGTGGC
Source organism: Arctia plantaginis (assembly GCA_902825455.1). Classification (NCBI taxonomy): domain Eukaryota; kingdom Metazoa; phylum Arthropoda; class Insecta; order Lepidoptera; family Erebidae; genus Arctia; species Arctia plantaginis. Next base: position 86,815 of record CADEBD010000323.1, on the reverse strand, counting down.
AGTTACTGTGTGAGCGATTCGATAATAAGAAATTATTGATACAAAACCATATAACAGCATTATTTAATATAGAAGTGATCAGTAGGGAATCTTCTTTTGCTTTAAAGCGTTTAATAGATGAATTAAATAAAAACCTACGGGCCTTAGAATCATTAGGTGAGCATATTAAGTACTGGGATACGTTATTGATTTACGTTATAACTCGTAAGTTAGATCAAAAAACTTATCGTGAGTTTGAAGAGTACAAAGGCCGGTTAGATAAAGACAGCACAATAAAATTAGCGGTATTTCTTCAGTTCATACACACACGAGCTGATTTACTCGAAACATTGGAGCTGCCAAGGCATAATTTGTTACATACGGTTCATACACAATGACAGAATAAAAATTCCAAAATTCAAACAATGTTCACAACACAAAGTAATAATAATAAAAAATCGGTTGTCTGTAAAGTCGGTTTACTGACGATAGTTGAACGTGACAACGTCATAAGAAAATACTGATGGAATGGTTGCATTTTTCAAAAATGTATTATTGTATAAGCTAGCCATACACGCACAGATCTGCCCGCCGGATCTGTCCGACAGACGTGCCTGGCGGACAGATCCGTGCGTGTATGGTGAGAACGGACACGGATTTGCACGCCCGGTGCCTGCCCGCTGCCCGTGGTCAAATCGAGCGGATCGGGCACGGGGCGGGTAGATCCGAGCTCCCAACTGTGCGTGTGTGCGTAACGACGGATGTACCCGCCAGATTTGACGTCAGTCGCGCTCTAACACTCGAAGTATGGAGGGTAGAGGTAAGGGGAACCATCTCATATATTAAAAAGTGTCCACTGAAAGGCAGCAAATTAAGATGGCGCCACAATAGCAAGTGGGTGGAAAATTTAAAAATAGCGCCACAGATAATTATAGTAGAATACGATTAAAGAAGGAAAGAAGCTTTCCCATTGCTTCTACACTAGTTTAAAAAGACTAGTTTTTACAGACGACCGTATTTGCTAGCATTACGATCTGAACTGCTGCCCGTACTCGTGTGTGGCGAATCACGGATCTGCCTGTCAGACAGATCCGGCAGGCAGATCTGTGCGTGTATGGGTAGCTATACGAGTAGCAGCTGTCCACGCGGACGCATCGCTCACTCGAGTAGGAGAGAGACAGATGTCGAACGCTGCCGAACGCGGAGGCCGATTGTGCCTCTTTGTCACTCGTTCCGCGCTCTCGCTTGCACTTCACGCCTTAAATGGAACGCCGCATGAGTCATGTTTTTTCCTGCGTGCAGCCGGCTCCATCGAATTACAAGACGTTGTCACTTCAAAATGTAGGTAGAACCGAATCATCTTGCAGACCGTGTCCTAAATGTAAGGATAATCATAAGTTGAATGATTGTCCAGAGTTCCTTGCATTAACCATTGACGCTAGGCTTAAATTATTATCTAGTGTCAAGGTCTGTTATAATTGTTTCCGTACAGGACATTTTGCCAACCAATGCAAGAAAACAGGTTGCAAGTTATGTAAACGGGGGCATAATACATTAATTCACACATCAGAGTTTAAAAATAGTTCACACACTCGTAACAATCACGAAAACACGGCATGTAATAATTTGTTATCGTCCCCATCAACGTCTTCACCGTCCGTCGTCACAGGGCCGAATAACGTGACATTGTCGGCACATATTGCATCGCCCGAGCCCGGCGGTGAGTGTCAAAATGGTAAACAACACCAAGTGTTGTTGTCTACCGCTTTAATCAAGGTATGCGACAATAATAATCGCAAATATATCGTGCGGGCCGTGCTTGATAGTGGCAGCACATCCAGTTTTGTGACAGAAGGTCTTTTTAAGCGGTTGAACTTAAGTAGTCACACTGATAGGTCAATAATATATGGAATTAATAACAAATCTTCTTGTGTAGGTAAAACATGTAACATTCAGATTGCGTCGCTTAGTAACAGTTACAGTACAAAGGTACGTTGTTTATTTAGTTTTACCGTCGATTACGAGTGTCGTGCCCTGTCGTGAAGTTGATGTATCGAAGTTCAACATTCCTAATAATCTGCATTTAGCTGACCCTTCGTTCTACAAGCCTTCAGAAGTAGAAATTTTAATTGGTGCCGATTGATTCTGGGACTTGTTGGGTACACAAAGGATACAGTTGGGCAAGGGAAAGCCAGTATTATGTAACACCAGGTTAGGCTGGATTGTGTCTGGCCCCATTGACCGTGTTGTCAGTAAACGTCCTTCAAATAATATAAAATGTAATTTCGCTAAAGGTAGTGCTCAAAGTGATTATGAATCAGAGAAGGTTCGTTCCGATTTAACACGGTTTTGGAATATTGAGGAGATTGTTTCACCGTCTGATGAATGTAATTATTCGCCAGAAGAGAAGTTATGTGAAGAACATTTCGTTAAACATACGACGCGGTTACCTAGCAGTAGAATTTGCGTACGTATACCCCTGAAACAGGATCCTTCGGTTCTAGGAACTTCGTTCGATAGGGCTTCGAAGTGTTTATTTTCCTTAGAACGGAGACTGAAGGCCAACCCTGACCTTGGCAGGGAATATCATAACTTCATGACCGAATATGAGTCGTTAGGTCACATGACAGAGAATAAAGACCTTGGTTGCAGTTCTCGTGGATATTTTATTCCTCACCACGGGGTACGTCACGAGTCTAGTAGTACGACTAAACTGCGTGTGGTTTTTAATGCCAGTTCGCCAACGTCATCGGGTAGTTCTCTTAATGACATACAGATGGTAGGTCCTACAGTTCAGGACGATTTGGTGTCCATACTTGTCAGCCCTAGATTTAAGCATGGGGTCTAGCGATTCAATAAGTTGTTGGGACTTGATTGGTATGCGAATACTGATGAACTAGGTTTTTTGAGCAGTACAATGTTCCCGCCTAAGGGTAGACAAAGCGGGAGTTACTTTCTGTAATTGACCGCATTTTTGACCCCTTAGGCCTTCTATCCCCTTTCGTGATACTCATGAAAATGCTATTACAGAGCATGTGGTTGGATAAACTGTCTTGGGATGAACCCTTAAGGCCTGAACTGCTCCAAAAATGGGATACCATTGTCGAGTCTTTACCACTCGTGACTAAATTTCGTGTTCCTCGACTAGTCGTTTGCGACTTTTTCAATGTATTCGAACTCCATGTCTGTCCGTGAAGACATGGAGTTCGAATACATTGAAAAAGTGAAGCTCCTCTGAGCGCGCATATGGTGCGTGCGTCTATATTCGTGGCGTAAACGCTAGCGGTGAAGGCATGGTTCGGTTGTTAGTGTCTAAAAGCCGCGTGGCCCCCCTGAAGCCCACCACGATCCCCAGATTGGAGTTGTGTGGTGCTTTATTGGGAGCTCGTTTGTATGAAAAGTTTTGTACGTCCCTGCGAGTCAAGATCAGCAGTTCTTACTGTTGGACTGATTCCACAATAGTTTTAGGATGGTTACAAATGTTACCTTCTAGACTCCAACCGTTTGTGCGTAATCGCGTTGCAGAGATCTTAGATAAGTCAGGTACATGTACATGGAGACACGTACCAACAGACAAAAACCCCGCGGATTTAATTTCACGAGGTGTCGATATTGGCACCCTGCAGGGCTTACCTTTATGGTGGAGTGGTCCCGACTTCCTAAAGCTGGACCAGGTTAAATGGCCGTCTCAAATCTGCTATTAGGAAACAGAGTCATTACCCGAAACTCGATCTCATGTTTCATTGAGCACTGTTGTCACCAATCATATTTCTAATACACTGATAGAGTTTGAGAGATTTTCTAATTATTCAAGACTTGTGCTGGCTTGTGATGGCTTGTGTACTCCGGTTCATTACACTTTGTAGGAAACGGCGGGCATGTGGTGGAATTTTGACACAAGACGAGTTACAAACTGCTTTAAATGTTTTAATCACTAAATCTCAAATGCAATCAATTCCCAAGTACAGTTTATTAATTAAAAAACAAAATATCCCTCCAAAAAGCACTCTGTTAAAATTAAACGTTTATTTAGACCACAATGACATTCTTCGTGTCGGGGGGCGCTTAGATAACTCCCTTTTCTCTTACGACAAAAACACCCTATACTGTTACAGTCTAGGCATGCATTTACAAAGTTATTATTTGAGTTCGAACACAAGCGATTGATGCATGCTGGCCCCCAGTTACTGTTGTCATCGATTAGAGAGACATATTGGCCTTTGGGTGGCCGAAACTTAGCGAGGGCTTGCTTCCATAAATGTATCAGATGTCGTCGTATAAAGGGGAGTGTTGTTACTCCCATAATGGGCAACCTACCGCAGCAGCGGCTCCTTCCAGGCGGGCATCCCTTTGAAACTTTTTTTTTTTTTTTTTCTTTATTTTATACAAGGGATTTTTGTACATAAAAATGACGATGTCATTACCATAATACCTTATTCTAAGCTAGCTACTACATATTATTATTATTACTACTTAAAACTAAATTATAAAGCATTTTAGCTGCCTCCGAATTTGGATCAGCTAAAACGCTTTAAAATGTGCCAACATTGTTCAGAGTTAATTTAAATTTATTTAAAAATTGGGTTCTTTTAGCGTTATACCGTACACATTCCATAAGTATGTGATAAATATCATCACGTTTTCCACATACGTCACAATTGGGTGACTCAATCTTTTTCATTAAAAATCCGAAACTTCTACAAGGAATGTGACCAGTCCGTAACCTACATGCAGCAACAATTTGTTTCCTATTAAGCCTAGTATCCGTGAACCATGGGATATGAAGAGGCTCACATTGAATACTTTTATACCAAATACCCTTAACCTTTGAACGTTCATCAAAATATTCTTTAAATGTCATATAGGATTTCAATTTACATTTTCTTCGCCAATCTGTCAGCCTCTTCATTTTCTGATAGCCCAATGTGAGATGGAACCCACTGAAGTGACACAGTGACACCCTTACTATTAGCTCCGGCTATCCGATCAAATATTTGGTATGCTATTGATGTACCTTTGCTACCAGTAACACACCGAGTAATATGAAGCAAAGCACTTTGACTATCTGTAAAAATTGCTAGTTTACGGACTCCCAGATCAGATCCATAGCATAAAGCCCGCAACACCGCATATAATTCAGCACTCATAATAGATATAAATTCATTATTAATTTTGAATAAGTTGTTAGACCTAGTATTAGGATCAAAATATGCAATACCCAGTCCTCTAGTTGTTTTAGATTCATCGGTATAAATTACATAATGCTCATGATACTTATCGTACAATTCCTGTAAAACTTCCTGATGTAAAATATAACCCAAGTACTGAGACTTTGATCCCTCCACCGAGTCCAACTTACTATTAACAACATTTTTAATATTGATATTAGACATCCAGGTATCCAGTTTATACATTTCAAGAGGATGAGATGCAGAAATTTCGTTGTGTTGCACCTCATCAAAACATATAGCCAACAATGGTTTCTTTTTTTGCGTCCAAAATCTTTTACCTAATAGTCTTTTAAGTTCTAATACAAGTTTACAATTAATATTATATGAATAAGAATAAATTTTTAAACAATATTTGTACGATAAATACAGCCTCCTTATTCTCATTGGCGGAATACCCATTTCGCTTTCCATAGTATGAATTGGGGTTGACTTAATAAATCCACCCACAACTCTAAGGGCTTGATTTTGTAGCCTGTCTATCTTTAGCGCATGACAGTTAGCAGCATTATCGTACAAATAACTACCATAATCCAGTCGACTGCGGATAAGGGCGAAGTATATTCTGCGAAGGTGCAACGGGTGTACCCCCCAACCACTTCCTGCTAGAGCTCTTAAAGGACTCAAAAACTTAAGTGCTCTCTCACACATCTCATTTATATGTTTCGTCCATCTAAGAGGCCTATCAAGCCAAAACCCCAAATATTTATAACTACTAACCGGGGCTAATAGGGTATCTTCAATATAAATTTGAATGCTCTCATATCTGCGAGCTCTGCTAAAAATACAATATCTAGACTTTGTTGTTGATACCTCTAAACCAAGCTGTTCTACTAAATTAACAAATACGTTTAAAGCGTCTTGTATGCTTATCACAGTTTGTTCAATTTTGTTATGTTTAGCAAACAGAACAAAATCATCCGCATATTGACAAATAAATACTTGATTAATATTTTGACATATCCCAATGGTAGCAATGTTAAAAAGTAAAGGCGACAAAGGGTCTCCTTGAGGAATTCCCCTGCTCGTCTGCCTAACCAATACGTCATCTGTCTCATCACACTCTATTTGAAGATGCCTTTCTCTCAAGAAATCCTATAAATACCCACAAATCCTAGTTCCAACATTTAGGTCACCCAAAACATTTATCAATTTGTTAATATTAACATTGTTATAGGCTCCCTCTATATCCAAAAAGCATGCGACGGTAGGAACATTTTGCGAAAACCTAATCTGAATACTCGTAACCAGACGAGCCAAGCAGTCCAGACATGATTGGCCCCGCCGAAATCCTACTGTATTTGGCGATAATATTTCATTATGTTCGATAAACCATTCTAAGCGTTTAGCGAGCATCACATGAAATGTCTTACACAAACAAGAAATCAACGCTATAGGTCGCAGTTTGGAATTCGAACTATTATTCTGTTTCGGTATTGGTAAAATTTTAATCTTTCTCCATTGACTAGGGATACACGCAGATCTAAATATTAAATTATATAATTGAAGTAGAAATACTTTTCCTATATCAGGAAGATTATATATCATAGAATAGTAAATACCGTCCTGTCCAGGGGAAGTATCTCTACGTTTTAAACAGTTCTCCATTTCGTGAAGATCAAAATTAGCGTCTAATTTAGAATTAGCTACGAGAAATATCCTTAGGGGGTCAATTACGTAATCGGGAGTCAGAGATGCCAAAAGTTCTTCTTTAGCCCGGTCAGAAGTATAAAATTTACTTTGCCTCAATCCCTTTATCCACCTCATTTTAAGCCACATATCTGACAAAGTCGTAGATTCATCTATACTATTACAAAAAGCATGAAAGCTTTGAGACTTGGCTTGTCTAATCAAGCGTTGAGATTCTGATATCTTTAAATTTAATAGGGAAAGATTGTGTGGAGTAGGATTGCGTCGGAATCGTTTAAGAGCCATTCGACGTTGGGCTATTACCTTCGACAACTCCGGGGTCCAGTAAGTTTTAGGGACAAATTTGCGACTAGGGTTACTACACATTTTTTTAAAGGGGTATTTTGTTCCACAGATTCGTTAACGATGTTCATAAAATATATTTTAGTTTATTTTATAGAGGTTAAACGCTCCTTCCAGACGCTGGACCCATCTTTTGAATTTTGATTTCGAGTCGTAAAATTCTATAAAATTCGGTGGCATCACAGCGTCGGCCTCATGCGCCATTAATGGCGGCGACAACGACATGGTTTTACACAGATCACCCACCAACTAACTAAATTTGTTGCCTACACACTTTCTCGTCGCCAGTGTTGTAAGAAGGTTTTCTTGTGGGTTCTGGGCAACAACAAACACCATTAATATCTTTTACCAGTATTTTATTAATATGATATTGTAGTGATTCGGCGCGGGGATTTTACAAAGTGCTGTGTGACATCTGTCAGTCAGAACGAAGGCGACCGGATCCGGATACAGATAACATACGATTATAACATATGCCCCCTCTGAAGTGGCGTTTGGGGAGAATCGTGGCTGTGCATGCTGGAGAAGATGGGGTTGTTCGCTAGGGTGTCCCGTCAATGTATGGGATTTTTTTTTAAAGCGACGGCTACGCAAGAGGTATCAAAAGTTGCGTTTTTGTGAATAGATTACTAATATAACAAAATTTAATTAAATATTTGTCATCTTTAGGCCTCTACCGATCCTAGAAGTTTTTCAAATTTGCCATTTTTAGAGGTTTCGAACATAAACTATAAATGATACAAAAATAATGTTTTAAAGGTTTTAATCAAATTTATAGTTACTACAAAGACATAAGGTAATGTTCAGTAAAGTTTAAATACTTATAATTAGTGCTTATTTCAAATACGAAATTGGTTCTTGTGGCCAAAATTAGGCATTTCCGCGCGAGATTTTAATCTGTTTCTGATTAAACCATCCCGAGCTGTAGCGTCCGTGACACTTAGAGAAGCCTCCGTCACTAGCTTTACACATCTTTCCACTGATTGTGTATGACAGGGGCAATCAATAACATCGAAGCTTTGTTCTTTAACCTTAATTCTCAGTTCGTCGTCGGACATCTGTCGCAAAATCGGTGGAGCGGATATCTCACACTCTTGCCAAAATATCAAATCGATGTAATATCACGCATCGAAGTTAAGTTTTGGTACTTTAAATACCCTGCGAGTATTGCTTATTTCTGCTTCTCTTGCCTTAAATATTTTGCGAGCTGCAAGCTCTCGAATATGCTCTCTGTCGTCGAATAGCATGGTAACAAGTAAGTTTTCAGGGTGAGCAAAAAAAGCGTTTCTCTCGATCACTGAATTCACAATAGATCTTTGCTTATCAGGCAAAAATCGGGAGTATGTAACCATTTGAAAAATATGATTGGCTCCATCTTTGAATGATGAGTTTTTCTTAATGAGGAACCAAACTGGAGCATAAACTTTGACCACATAATTGACAAGCAGCTTTAAATTATTTGATGGCGAAACAGTACTTACATAAAGTCTGAGTATGCGATTGGCAGTAGTTAGCCATCTTGAATGCGCCATTTTTCCAGGTTGGCGGCTCGCTAACTCAGGGGAACAAGAACCAGTCGTCACAGCATGACACATTTCATACAGATACTTTTGATCCGTACTTAGTTCCTTCACAATGCCATCAGGTAATTCGAGCAAATTGCCAGCCACTGCACAAAAAGACACTAGTGGTTTACTTTCACAAACATTTAGCTGTTTTCCAATAGGTCCTGAGTATTCTTTCGGCCCAGATGTGCTACCATCTAGAGACATAAACAAATGGCGAAGCGGTAATTCATTTGTGTGAAGCATACAAACACACCATTGTAACGGTCTCTTCAAATAGTCTTCCAGGTATTTAATGACACCTCCTTTCCAACCTGTATTTGTAGGAGTGTCATCGCAACCCACACAACTTACTTCTTCTAAGTTCCATCCTTGATTTTCTAACAATTCTATAATTGAAGTGACAATCCCTTTCGCAGTACCTCGACTCGGCGTCGTATGTCCCAAGTAAATAGATCCCGGCTCTGTAAGAGCTGAAATGTGTTCTTCTAAGACTTCTTTTCGGTGGTACCGGCTGTCTATTTTATTGATCTTGAGAGTTTTATCTTTTCGCCCATCGAAGTAGATACTCTTTATAATAATTTTATCGATGTCTTTGCTGGCTTGGGTACGTGACTTTGAAACAGCTCTGTGAATCTTATTTTTATCAATCACAAGGTTTAGATCTTCGGAAGATACCATTCCTACGTCAACTAAGACTGCTAAAGCGACTGCAGCTGCCGAACGCGTTGATAGTCCGTATCGATCACATACCTTAGCTACTGTTGGCAGCGTCAGAGTGTTCCGACTAAATGAATTAGATGGAGACTCCTTTAAGTCACTTTTAGTAGAAGGTTCTATTGAAAGCGACTGTGAACGAGGTGGCAACACGCGTACCGGTACAGTATCGGTTTGTGAAGTACTCGGAAAACATGCTTGCTCTGTCCGCTTTTTCCAAATTTTCTTGTCTTTGATGTTTCTTTAAAAGCCTTGCAGTTTCTTTTGCGTCTACGCCGCTTATTGCCATTTTCCTATCATTTCTTTGGTCCAGTAAAAAATCTCTTTCAGAAATGGGAACTTTCTTGGGTTTCGTGCAGGAACAATTTTCAAACGAAGTGCACTTACAAGCAGCGATGTCAAAAAGCTTATTTGACGATTCCAAAAAGCACTTAACTTTGTTGTCATAGCTATCGTTTCTCTTACTTTTAGGATATCTTATTAGTAATAAAAATTTGTTAAAATATGCGGTTAGCAGTTGAGTAACCCGTACGTTAGAAACGATGGGAATTGAAGCTTTGGTCCAAATTGTGTTAAGTTTTCCAGAAACTATTGAAAAGACTTCTGTGTTCGATGGATCTTTTCCGTTTTTCTGTAGTTTTAATTCACTTTTAGTAAATAAAATGCACTTAATAACGTCTTTTATAACAGGTAATTGGCGATCGTCAAGTTCTTTATAAGGTCCCAATATAGTACAAGTAGTCTCACTTCGCCTTGAACACATTTTTATGATTAAGTAACGCAAATTACGTTTTTCTTTCAAAGAAGAATAGAACAACTCCTTACAAGAGTAAAATCGAAATAGAAATGAGACGAACTGTCTTGTTGTAGAAGTAGCGCACGTACGAAAATCAAGTCAAAACATGAATTTTGTAGGAATTTTGCAAGTCCGATCCAAACCGATTGATCGCTAAAACAACCTGTCGATACTTGCAAATCATAGCCGAGGCTTTTCTTATTGATAAAATTACAAGACAAAACAGGATTGATTCATAAAACATAGAATATACGACATTGACTACAAGGTTGTTTTTGCGAATTTTCAGTAAATAAAAATGCTGGTAGCCCTAAGGATATTTTTAAATATTTTTTGAATTATTTTTACGCTAATCTACGTCTAACAGCGCAACTTTTGAGAGGTCTTAAGTAGCTAAAATAAGAATAAAAAAATTTCGGGACACGCTATTGTTCGCGTTGCTGATATCCGGACGTCTGTGGGCGTCATTCGAAGGGCTTTTAATCGGATCTGCCCGTTGCCCGTGTGTTCCACTGGTGGTTGAAAGGGCACCTTTCAACGTCCGGGGGTATGTTCAGGCACCTAATGGTAAAAGCACCGCAATACATCGATCGATTAAACGTTGCCTGTCATCTGTGTCACCAATATAGTCGGTAGCTTTAAGTTTAGTTTTAAATGTTTACTTGCACTACGACTCTGGAGCTTTTTACAAGGCAGTACACGCTCAGTCCATATATTTGCTGTTTTATTTCCGGAATCCGTGCTAATTCTTTACACTTGATATATTCTTTACTGAATAGCTTGCAGGTGACATCTGGGGCGGTATACTATGGGGATCTTGTGTCAACTAGGGTGAATTTCTGTGCGTTTAGGCGATTCTGCCATACATATTATAGAAATCAAATATAGCTCATGTAGGACCCGTAATATTTTGTGGCCGTGGTGCTTCCCTGTTTAAAAGGGTGTATGCCTATTTTACTTCATTTTGTCTCCCGCTTTGCTAAGGAGGGAAGTGGATTTACTGTATTTCCAACTCCTCCAATTTTCTTCTGATTAATTTCTTTGCGGGTTCCAAGACAGTTTAATTTCTTCCTGGGACTTCCCGAGTGTCATAACTCGGTGTGTTCGTGGGTCACTGCTGTGGATCCTGGTGTACAGGAGTTACAGTGGTGGGCGTGTGGGTGGGATTAGTCCCAATAAAAAAAAGTACTCTCCCTACTCGATTTTAGCAATGCGTTTAATACGGTGGACTTCGACATCTTGCTAGGCATTTTACACACAATTAACATATCGCCAACGGTGATTGATTGGTTTCCTAGTTACCTGTTGGTTCGAAGAATCCTTTTCCTCATGGTGTAATACGTCTGCTGGAGTATCACAGGGTGGCGTTTTATCTCCTCTGCTTTTCGCCTTCAAAACTTCAAAAATTCGACTTCGACGGAATACACACATTCTTTCTATACTTTATAGTATTTTATTCAATCCATTACCCCTCCTTACTTAAAGGAACGTTTTGTGTTCCTCAGTGACACACATCTGAGATCCTTAAGGTCGTCGGAATCTTTGGAGCTAATGGTACCTAGCCACACTACCATATTCTATAATTTAATAATTTTAAATGTATTTAATTTTAAATTAATAATAAATTAATAATTTTAAATTTATTTAAAAATAATTTTAATAATTTATTTATTTGACCAATATAAATATTACAGTGTAGGTCATTTCAGTTTAACATAGATCTTAGACAATAATTAGACTAAGTTACACTAGCGTAAATCTATAGTAGTGTTATTTTATGATTAGATTTCATAAAGATATTACGATTTTGTTTAAAAACTTTAGTCGCTGCCTGCCTGAACTAGGGTAAACCTGAGTCTTAAAGCTAAAAACACCGCCCGGGACCCGATGGCATTCCTGGCCGAGCGTGGGTCCTGGCCTTAGTCGACGAGGCTCTCGAGCCCCGACTGCGAGGGTTCTTCAGCGCAGGCCTGGAGAGGGGCCAGTTTCCGAAATTGTGGAAGACGGAGAAACTGGTCCTCATCCGAAACCGGGGGCGCCCGGCGGTCTCACCGTCCGCCTACCGGCCCATAGTGTTGCTTGACGAGGTGTGCAAGCTCTTTGAAAGAGTGATTACAAGGCGCCTCGTCAAGCATCTCGTGATGGTGGGGCCGGATCTGGCGGACAACCAGTACGGTTTCCGTCAGGGGCGCTCCACTGTGGATGCGATCATGCGCGTGAAGGCTCTGGCGGAGGAGGCAGTTTCCCGGGGCGAAGTGGTGTTGGCGGTGTCCTTGGACATCGCCAACGCGTTCAACACTCTGCTCTGGAGCTGCATCAGGGAGGCGCTCGTGTATCACGAAGTGCCTCTCAACCTCCGCCGCATAGTCGGGGCATATTTGTCGGAGAGAGCCGTCGTCTACCCCAGTAGGACCGGTCTCGGTAGGCGTGAAATGTCGTGCGGTGTTCCGCAGGGGTCGGTGTTAGGGCCACACTTGTGGAACATCGGCTACGACTGGGTGCTTCGTGGTGCCTTCTTGGATGGTGTCGCCGTCGTGTGCTGCCGGCGCGCGGCAAGACGCACCACGAGGCAACCCTGAGGGCCACGGCCGGGGTTGCCCAAGTCGTTGAGCGAATCCGGCGGCTGGGTCTCGAGGTGGCTCTGCACAAGTCCGAGGCCCTGTTCTTCCACAGGCTTCGGAGGAAGCCGCCTGAGGGATCTAGCCTCACGATAGGAGGCACTCGCATCGGCATCGAGCCCTCGATCAGGTATCTGGGGCTCGTAATCGATGGCCGATGGGACTTCGGATATCATTTCCGAGGTCTGGTCCCCAAGTTGGTTGGGGCAGCGCGTGCATTGGCGCGGCTGCTGCCCAACATGAAGGGATCCGATGACTCCTGCAGGAGACTCTACTCGGGGGTTGTGCGGTCCATGGCCCTTTACGGGTGCCCAACATGGGCCGGGGCCCTGGGGGCCAGCAACGTCGCGATACTGCGACGACCGCAGCGAGTGCTGTACATCAGGATCATAAGGGGGTACTCCACCGTGGGACCTGGAGGCGAGAGCCCTTGCGGCCCTGTATCAGTCGCGCAAGGAGGCGTGGGAGTTGGGTCGATGTCCCGTGGTTCGAGAAATCGATGACCGGAAATCCCAACTACGCCAGGTCATCATAGGGGAGTGGAGGGAACGACTCGGGCAACCGAGCGCCGGGCACGCCGTCATCGCGGCGGTAAGACCCGTTATGGAGGATTGGCTCGAGAGGCGTCACGGGACCCTCTCATACCGACTGACGCAGGTAATCACTGGGAAAGGATGTTTCGGAGATCACCTGTGTCTGATCCGCAAGGAGCCAACGCCTGAGTGCCACCACTGCGATGGCCAGACCGTGGACACGGGTCTCCACACGCTGGCGGAGTGCCCGGCGTGGGTTGAGCAGAGGCGAGACCTCGTGGCGGCCATCGGAGTGGGAGTTCTCTCGCTCAAGAGCCTGATTGCGGCTATCGTGAGGAGCGAGAGTGCGTGGAACTCTGCCGTCTCCTTCTGCGAGCAAGTTATGCTCGCGAAGGAGACGGCGGAGCGAGACCGGGAGAGGTTGTAACCGCTTTACGTGTCAGGCGGACTACTCACCGGCTTACCCAGCGGAGAAATACACGAGATTACCTCAGGGCGACTTGTCGAAAACAAAAGGGTGTGCGTGTGAGCAACCTAAGGGACTCCTCAGAGAAAGACATCTTACACCTCAGTCATACATACATGTATATTTCAAATAAATACAGAGTTACAATAAAAAAAACATAAAATAGTGGGTATAAAAAAAATCCCGCAGCGGCGCGCGTCAAGGCCGAGCTGATGCTGCCCGGAGCCTCCTCGTCATCAATCCAGCAGGCCACTTCCACACCAGCCCGAGTCGGCTATTTATATTAGGTATAATGGAAGGTTCAATATTTATATTAATTACATTAACAAAAATTACGTAACCCTTGAATAAGGCTGACCGCTTGCTTGGTGAGCCGCGTGACTGCCAGTTTACCAGAGGGTACTGAGAAGCTCGATTACGCACCAGAAGGCCACAAACGAAAGAGCACGCCGTCTGAGATTGTTTGTCTTGACCCGAAATCTGGAGCCCTACGAATGGATTAGCACTCATATAATCGATCAGGTTCCAGAAACAAATGACTACAAGAAAATTAAGATTAACTTACCACTGGCGTGGGTACTTAGAACAAAAAAAATTACTAAAATGAAATTACCAGACAAACAAAATACTACTTAAGATCGGAAGACTAGAATCACCAGAGTGTCGCCTGTGGCTGTAAGCCGGACTTATATATGCTCGGTTTGTGAAATTTCTAGAAAGAATCCCTTCTTTATCATTTTAAATTGTCATTCAAATTATCATCGAGGTTAACACGACTCAATTCAACAGTAACTCTTTTTCTACCATAACAGGACACTTTTAACACCAATACAATTTGTCAGGATAAATTATTACTATGACTTACCAACAAAACAACGCCATCTAATGGTCCGATGGTGGACGAAGAATATCAATACTATAGTTACAATCTACTTTGGATAAATCAATAAATGCGACGCGGGGCAATAGGTGTCACTGTTTACAACTCCGTACGCAATACAAATATCATAAAAAATAACTGTTACAAGGTTTAGAACTCTCCCGGCCCGCCAGGCCCGGGAACGGGCCAGGTACCGCAGGCGACTCAGGCGCCGGAGGTCGCAGAATGACCTCCGTCCTCCATAAGCGCAGGCCTGGGGGTGACAGGTGAGGCCATCTTTTTTAATTGGGACTAATCCCACCCACACGCCCACCACTGTAACTCCTGTACACCAGGATCCACAGCAGTGACCCACGAACACACCGAGTTATGACACTCGGGAAGTCCCAGGAAGAAATTAAACTGTCTTGGAACCCGCAACGAAATTAATCAGAAGAAAATTGGAGGAGTTGGAAATACAGTAAATCCACTTCCCTCCTTAGCAAAGCGGGAGACAAAATGAAGTAAAATAGGCATACACCCTTTTAAACAGGGAAGCACCACGGTCACAAAATATTACGGGTCCTACATGAGCTATATTTGATTTCTATAATATGTATGGCAGAATCACCTAAACGCACGGAAATTCACCCTAGTTGACACAAGATCCCCATAGTATACCGCCCCAGATGTCACCTGCAAGCTATTGAGCATTATATTACGTTCATTATACCAAAGACTACATTCCCAGAGGATATGATGTGCAGACTGTTCATAATGAGAGTTAGGTGTTGAGCATTGACACAATGGTGACTCGACTAATTTAAATGAATACAACTTAAAGTTACCATGACCCGTAAGAAATTGAGCGACACAGTGATCCACCTCAAGCCATGTCCTCGACAACCATTCGCGAACTGATGGAAAAAATTGGTAAAGATGGCGCCCCTTGGATGATTCGTCCCAGCGTTGCTGCCATTCGTCTATGAGGTCATTATAGACATCGGACTGCTGTTGAAGCAATCTTGTAATTTTACCGCGATCCCGCGCGCCCAAGAAATCGCATTCCATGTTTTGTCTTGAATAGTACATGGCTGCACGTCTCTGCACCTCGAGATCGACCGGAAGCACACCCGCCAACACCGGCAAAGCCTCAGTGCTAACCGTCCTATATGCCTTGCACAAAAATATCAGTGCAAGTCGTTGGCCTTGTAACAGTTTGCGACGGACAGCGCCTACGGTCGCCCTATCGGCCCATACAGGTGCACCATAGCACATAGAACCTAAATAAGTAGCTCCGTATATGATCTTTAATGTATTAAATGATAGACCCCATGTCGCAGTTGATATCCTTGTCAAGGCACAGAAACTCTTTTTAGACTTTTCATTAACTATTTTAATATATGTTCGATAAATGAGAAGTTTCTTTCTAAAACTAATCCTAGATAACACACTGTGGTTTTATTTTTTACAGTAACATTGTCAAATCTAATACTCGGCGGTGATTTGAGGTTACCTTTTAAAAGTAACTGGAAGGTTTTGTTGGGTGCAAAAGTTAAGCGATTACGTTCACCCCATTGAGATATCAAGTTCAAACATCTATTGGCTAATCTCTCAAGCCCCGCCCTAGTATCAGATTCCACCAGTAATAAGCCGTCATCAGCATACGCGTTCAGAGTACATCCGGATGGTATTGGTATCGCAAGAAAATCGTCGAAGCCGATATTCCACAAGTATGGACCTAGCACCGATCCCTGAGGACATCCCATTGTAAGCGCCTTCGACACAGAATGATGACCAAGTCTTAGTTTAGTTGTACCTTGTGAAAAGTACGAAGAGATAAGGGAATAAATATTTTTAAAACACCCCCGTGATTTTAATTTCAGCAACAGCATGGGCCACCATGCGTTGTCGAAGGCGCCAGATATATCTAAGAAAATAGCCAGCACGTATTGAAATTTTGACCCTGTGACAAACTTTCTAACCGATATAACAGCGTCAGTTGTCGATTTACCCAACGTAAATCCAAATTGTCTATCATGAAATTTGACTCCACCTGGCAGAAGCCGGGGCACTACAAGACGTTCTAAAAGCTTTCCTAACGATGGTAACAATGTGATTGCTCGGTAGGATTTAGGATCATCCGGTGGCTTGTCGCCACTTTTTGGTATTATACGAATATTACCGCACCGCCATATACGAGGAAATATTCCTTCAGCAATGTAACGTTTAAAGACAGTGAAAATCGTGTCACCCGAAAGTTTACAAGCTTCTTTTATCATTTTGTTAGATATTTTATCATCGCCCGAAGCCTTGTTTAGCGGCAAGGATCTAACGATACCGAGAAATTCTTCTGAAGATGGTAAATCAGACATTGGAGACAGTGGTGGTTCGATGGCCCCCTGCCTGATCTGTCGGTGATGATCAGTGTCGCTTTCCGGTCGATCGTCAGGTACGAGTGAGTCTAAAAGATATTCTGCTGTTTGAGGCCACCTGTCACCATAGCAGAAGCAGGCCGGGGTGGCGGCGAGCGCGTTGCGAAGCGCGCTCGCTTCCGGGGAGCAGAGGGAACATGGGGTTCCCACACGGGGGGGGGGTCGTCTACTCGTCTGTAGATGGCCCGAGGTATGTTGGGGCACCAGGGACTTCCTTTCTAGGGTATACCTGGTTCTCCGGCTATTAGTACCCGAGACGACGTGCGGTTTGAGTCGGTTCGAGTCCGACATGCCACCGATAGGTGGTATCCGAGGGGATTTCCGCACGGGAAAAAAAAAAAAGGGTAAACCTGTGTTTCAGGCGATCGCTTGACATGGAATTTTTAAGGTAGAAATGTAAGATAAACATAACAGATCACTAGCAAGTATAAATAATACTACAAAGTGTACACGTACGAAAGCAAATAATAGAAAATAATATTATACAAAAACTATTTAAGACTCATTTAACAATTGCCAATACATTTTACCTAATTTTATGTACCTAAATATTCTGATAACATGTTCACACATTTTTTATTATTGAGGCTGTATATATTTAGTATTCTATTAATTTTATTGTATAAAAAAGGTCCTAAAAATAAATAAAATCTATGAACAAATGTATGACTAGCTTGAGGCCTGATACACACTAAGTCCTTCCTTCTCTTATTTGATGGTATGGGGTTATAGGGAAGTTCAGTATGCTGTTTTAGATTGCTGTGCACTATAAATAACTGTCGGACTGTTAGTACATTACATGCAATGTAAAGCTCGTGTGTGGGAAATATGAATGGGCGGAATGTCGCCACCTTAAGAATGGCTCTTTGAGCGCGCTCTAAGGGCAGTAATATTGACTTTGCTGCACCACCCCATGAAGTAATGCAATAAGTAAGTATTGATTGACACAACGATAAATAGACTTGCCTTAATAATGTGTAATCGGCTTCACTGCGAAGACTCTTAAATATATGTATTAATTTTCGTACCCTTGTACATAATAAGTCAACGTGTTTACGGAAATTCAAATGTTGGTCAAGGATGACACCTAGATATTTCACTTCATCGGAGTTTGCTAAAGCAGGGCAGATACACGCAAAGTCAGCAGATACTTTGCAGCTATGTGCGTATATCTTTTGACTAATTATAGGTATGTTTGTACCCCTCATTGAAAATATAATGTATTTGGTTTTATCTGTATTTAGGGTTAGTAGATTTTTATATAGCCAGTTAGTCACTATGTTAAAGCCTGTCTGAGCGAGCTCAAAAACTTCACTACGAGATTTCGCTGTAAATAATGAAGCTGTGTCATCCGCATAAGATATTATGACACCACTTGGTATCTTCAGGCTGCAGAGGTCATTGATATAAACTAGGAACAAGGTACAGCCCAGAACGCTGCCCTGGGGAAAACCATAGCCAGTATTCTTTGCTTCAGTACTTAAGTATTGACCAATTTTCACACATTGACGGCGATCACTAAGATAATCCGAAAATAAGCGAAGTTGTGTTCCCCGTATCCCAAGTGCTTCGAGCTTATTCAAAAGTATAGAGCAAGATATACTATCGAAAGCTTTGGCGAGGTCTAGGAAAATCCCGATGGAGTGCATTCCCCCATCCAGACAACCAGCTATGTAGTTTGTTAAGTGGTGTACTGCATGATTAGTCGATCTTTTCTGCCTAAAGCCTTATTGGTTCTGGGAAAGCAAGTTGTTGTCTTCAAGGTATTTTATCAACCTATTGTTTATAAGTTTCTCTAAAATTTTCGAAAGTCCCGATAATACTGAGATTGGTCTGTAGCTATTTACACATGTTTTATCTCCTGATTTAAATACAGGCGTCACTACTGTTTTTTTAAGCGACCTAGGGAATACACCTTTCTCTAAACATAATTTTAATATATAGGTTAAGGGGGGGGCAATTATATGTAGTATTTTATTGGAAATGTTATCCCAGCCTACTGCACAATTTTATTTTAATCCAGATATAATGTTTAATACTTCATTAATATCAGGACTTAGCAAAACCAAGGAGTTCAGTTTAGACGAAGGCATGAATTTATTTAATTCGGGAGGGTCGGCAGTACTATTCTGAAAGAGTTTATCAGCAAGGTTTTTGCCTGTGTTTGCAAAATGTTCGTTGACCTTGCCAATTGCTTCGAACGGGCTAGTCTCGCTGAGCAGCAAGTCTAGAGGCGGTTCAAAATATTTCGACTGAAATGTATGATTTTTAATAAATTTCCAGACAAGCTTGCTATCTTTACCTGCTCTCTGCAGTTCACTTCTCTTATACTGGCTCTTTAATTTCTTTAAAAGGTTGTTGCAGTAATTTCTGTACCTTTTATAAGATATAGAAAGTACAATATTATCAGGCTCTAATTTAGACTTAGACTAGTTTGTCTCGGTGTCTTATGCAACGTACGAGTCCAGGTGTGATCCATGGCTTTATATTTTTATATTTTCTAGGTATGGTTTTTACGGAAGTATTTCTCATTATTGTACATTGCAATAAATTAATAAAATAATCCAAGGCATCATTTGGATCGTCCGAGTTGTAAACGGGGTCAAAACAAATACTGCTTATATCACTTTTAAGGCTTTGAATGTTGACTTTAGTATAGCTGTGCATGCATTTTTTTCTAAACAAAGATAATTGCAGTGTTAATAAAACAGTCTGATGGTCGGTAAGAGTGGCGTTAGTTATTAACGTAAGGATAGGTTTATTGGTTTTTATGATGAAATGATCTAAGCAAGAGCCACTTTGGTGGGTGGGGTAGTAGTGTGCTGGTAAAAGTCCATGAAATGAACAAATATTTAAGTAGTTTTGAGCGTTAGTGTCGGTGCTCCCAGAAGCAATGTTAATGTTGATATCACCAGTTAAGATTATATTATTATATGATGAGAGGGTTTTTAATTGAATTTCAAGCGATTCTAAAAATATGTCAATGTTTTGTGAAGGTGGTCTATATATGGCTAAAATTACTGTATCCGGTTTTATTCGTGTAATTAAGGAATTACAACCCGTAAAATTGGGTTCGTCTACAGATATATTTAAGTTATTTTTAGTATATATTACTAATCCATCGTTTTGGTTCAATATTATGTCATTCTTATGCAGTAGGTAACCCTTAAGAGATGGTAAATGCGGATGCTGATTAGACCAACACTCTGTCAAGATGATAATATCACAGTTTATATCAAGAGTATGTAACAATACCTCAAAACCATTCATGTTTTTGTGAATACTGCGAATATTTTGTGTAATAATTATGAGTAAATTATCAGTAGTCGGCACATATTGTTTACAGTCTTCGACTTCACAATGTTTAACCTCAGACACAGAAAAATTATCTAGGTCACAGAGCAACTGGTGAGACATTATTAATTACAATAAAATATAAAAAGGTATAAGTGCTTACACTATCAATTAATACCGGCGCTTTTAGGCGCCCTCATAGTTTATAGAGTTGATGTATTTGTCCTCAGCGTATTTCAGTGCTGGGCAACTTCCATCACCAGTTTGGTGATCACTTGTCCTTTTGAAACGCCCTCACGTCGCACAAGTAGGTGGTGCAGCTTTTTTGTTGCATTCCTTATGCCCGAGCTCTCTACAATGGTTACAGGTTGGGCTGGTTTCACGGCAATATTTAGCTGCATGTCCAAACTGCTGGCAGTTGAAGCACCTAGTCACCAGCGTGAAGTCTCTAACTGGACAAGAAGTCCAGTTAATGTAGATTCTCCCTTGATTGATAAGCGCCTTTCTAATGTTAGCCGGCACCTCAAGCATATAGTTACAGGTAGGAAGGCTTTTCTTACCTGATTTGTGGCTCAGTTTTATGGTGTTGAGACAGGACTCGCGAGAAGCGCCAGGAAATCTGTCTGCCAAGTTCTGCTCGTAAATGCATTCAAGTACCTCTTTTTCAGTCAGGGCTACGGGTACACCCACAACAGTGACTCTCGGATTACGTTTAGTAGGTTCTTCAATTTTTAGGCCTGACGAGACTAATTTCTCTGACTGCTTTAGTTTCTCGATATCCCCTCTAGTTGCGGCACTAATGAGAACGCCTCCATTCCTCACTTTTCTAAGGCCCCTTACGTGCAGTTTCAGTTCCTCCGGTGAAATGATTTTTTGGACCAGAGACTTCGTTTCTTCACTAGTTTTGGTCTTGTCACTAGGGTAGATAGCTAGGGTACTAACATTGTTTGGACGGACAAACTTATCTGCACCTTTTTTCACCATATCGGCAAAGGAGGTACGTTCCTGCGTACTCAGCTTTTCTACAACAGTGCTCTTAAATTGGCTGAGGGAGCTCGCTACATCCTGGTTTTCCTGTAGGTGCTGTATAGTGGTATGCGCAAAAATAGCATTCTGCTTCAGAGATTGGTACAGTACGGCCATCTGAGACGTTCCAGATCCGATCTTACGGCAAATATTTGATCTGATCCGTGTTCATTTTTCCCTCTGCTACTATAGAGCAGACCTCACCTAACAGGGCATCAATACTTGTCATCCATTTCTGGATCTCCGACGTCGGTACTACCTCGCTAGGTAAATCATTTTTCTCGGGCAAAGGCGGTTCGTAAGCAGTCGGCTGATATTGTTGTGTGGGCGTCGGTGGGGGACTCCTCCGTATTAACTGCCTACGGCCAAATGGGCTTGATCCTAGGTTAGACATAGATGTTGACACAGTTACACGGTTTGAAAAATATTTTAGACCATGCTAAATACACAGTTTAAGAACAGACACAGTAGGCACTTATCACTCTCGCTCGTGACACACTTAGTGAAAAGTACTTACGCTACAAAATAATTACTTTTTAGAAATTATTTATTATTTATATCTCGTACATTATGTCCAATACAAAAAATACGTCTGCTTAGTCAAACGATCGTTGACTTGATTCGTTGACATCTATGACAAATCTTTCACGGTGCAGGCTGTCAGGTTATGAAACGAATTGCTGATATCTATAAGAAGTGCCCGAACACTAACGGCATTTAAAAATATGGTCAAAGTTCACTACTTGAGTTTATAGTTCATGGTACCCTTTGCTTCCAATAACTGTACATGACCAATGTTTTCATGGTTATCAATATAAATTGTTTATACTTATATTGTATATATAATATATATATATATATATGTATTTGTATGTATGTATAATTATATAATGTATATTTATTTAGTTTTA
This sequence comes from Arctia plantaginis, assembly GCA_902825455.1. Lineage (NCBI taxonomy): Eukaryota > Metazoa > Arthropoda > Insecta > Lepidoptera > Erebidae > Arctia > Arctia plantaginis. The sequence goes on along the minus strand of CADEBD010000323.1, from coordinate 64,396 downwards.
CACTACGTTAGCTTCAATACGAAAAGAAGAGAAAGAAAGAAAATTAAAACAATATTTCCATACACCAGCAAGACATATATGCACTACCATCAGCCAATATGTAAATAGCATATGTACTAAATCTCTACCAAACTGCAGTATTATATCCTATGCTTATGACACAACTTTGGTGGTGCATTGCAGCACTTGGGAAGAGACTCAACGCTACACAGAGAATGCCCTCAGAGAGATGATGTACTGGCTTCAATATAACCTGCTCACAATTAACATAAATAAAACAAGTTACATCACTTTCTCTCACCGAATAAATGCTTAACCTCCTCCACACTTTAGTATTAAGGCTCACACTTATTTTCGACAAATTGACTGTGTTTGTCCGGACTTAAATAAAAAAATATCTTGGCCTCATCATAGACAGACACCTGAACTGGACTGCACATATAACTAAACTAACAGCTAGAATAAGAAACCTCATCCCGATTTTCAGAAAACTTACGCGTTCTGCAGATTTAAGTACGCTCTTAGTTGTATACTATACTCTGGCCCAGAGTATACTGCAATACTGTATTATCACATGGGGTGGCGCAGGGACGACGACGCTACTACCGTTTGAACGGACTCAAAGAGGTATACTGAAGATTATACTTGGAAAAACAAGGAGATATACTACTGACCTTCTCTATAGCGAGTGCCCCATGCTCACGGTAAGGCAACTCTATCCACTGCGTAATAATTCGCAAGGAACACCAAGTTCAAGCCGATTTTAAAACGCCACATAGAACAGCGCTCGCACGGCGGCAAGATTATTTAATTAGTAATTTCTTATACAATGCAAAATAACAAATATCCAATCCCAATAAAGAAACTAAAAACAGTTATGATACGCTGGCTGAAAACGCTTAACTACGAAAGAACGGACAACGGAGGAACACACACACACACACACACACACACACACACACACACACACACACACACACACACACACACACACACACACACACACACACACACACACACACAAACACACACACACACACAATTAATGTTATGTTAAAGTTTGTGGGCATATGGTTTGCAATATTAAACAGAAATCCATAAATATCTTTCCGGTTAGGTGGAAGGCGTGGACTGTAACACAATTTATAGTCATCAACGGCAACCTCTATTGTGTAATCATCAACAGCCTATACTAGTCCACTGCTGGACATAGGCCTCTCCTTAGAAAGGAGGTTTTGGCCTACTATACCACGCTGGCCAGACGGGTTGGTATAGGGTTTGTGTCAAGTTTTCCTTCTCGGCAGACGTCAGGGGCTAGCCAGTCGACCCAGGCTACCCCCGACGTCAATATTGCGTCGACGTCGTCGCCCATGGAGGAGGTTGTAGAGACGATCCAGTAATGGATCAAGTCTCCAACCTCCTGGTCCAGACGAACCTGAACCCTTGTGCCGCGGCGCAGGATCTCTTCCTGCAAACCATGGCACAGTGGTCGATAGGTGTTGCCGTAGTCGCGGAGCCCTATTCTGTCCCTCCCCGTCCAAACTGGATGGGTGACTGGGACGGCTCCGTGGCAGTCGTCGGTTCCACGACGGCTCATTCCCCGCCCTTGTCGCTAAGAGACAAGGGCACTGGATATGTTGCCGTCGAGTGGGGGGGGATCACCATATAGGTGTCTATTTCTCCCCCAACCGGAGTTTGAACGACTTCGAGGTTTTCCTAACCAGCTTGGAGACCTCGATACGGCGACTAGCGTCTGGGCACGTCCTTGTGCTGGGGGACTTCAACGCAAAGTCCATTGCGTGGGGTTCCCCCAGGACGGACGCAAGGGGCGAGGCCGTAGAGGAGTGGGCGGCCTCGGTGGGCCTCTGTCTTCTCAACAGAGGCTCCACCAACACGTGCGTGCGACAGCAGGGGGGGTCGATAGTGGACCTTTCGTTCGCTACCCCTGCCCTCGCCGCACGAGTAAGGAACTGGCGTGTCCTGGAAGAGGTTGAGACGCTCTCGGATCATCTGTATATCCGATTTGAGCTCTCCCGGACCCAGGACTCCAGTAGGGGTCACGTGGCGCGGCGTTTATCCCGCTTTCCGCGGTGGGCTGTTGCCAGACTGAACCGGGACCTACTAGAGGAGGCAGCCATAATTCACTCGTGGCTGTCTCCTCAGGCTCCGACCGAGGAGGTCGACGTGGGGGCTGGCCGCTTTCGCGATGCGATTACGCATATCTGCGATGCGGCCATGCCCCGCATTCGAGGTCGTCGGCCTCCAAGGAAGGAGGTCTACTGGTGGTCCCAGGAGCTGGCGGACCTCCGTGCGGCCTGTACACGTGCCCGGAGGTTCTATACGCGCAGTCGGCGGCGTCACCGTGGAGACGGTGAGGAGGACCGGCTTCATGAGGAGTACCGACGGGCGCGGAAAACTCTGAAGCTGGCCATTAGCCGCGCCAAAGAAGAAAAGAGACAGGAGATGCTGGAGGGTCTTAATCGTGACCCCTGGGGTCGCCCTTACCGCGCGGTGCGACAAAAGCTCCGCGCGTCGGGCCCCCCCCTTACGGAGACTCTCCAGCCCAGCTTCCTGCGAGAAGTGGTTGAGGGCCTTTTCCCACAACGAGCGGAACACACTCCCCCGGCGATGGCCTCCTTGGCCGGAGACGACGGGGAGCACGGGGAGGATAATGTTCCGCCCGTCCGGGATTCGGAGGTAGGGGCGGCTGTTCTACGGATCCGTTCCAAGAACACCGCCCCTGGGCCAGACGGGGTACCGGCCCGAGTGCTGGCCCTGGCCCTCAACCACATGGCAGACCGCCTCGGGGAGGTGTTCGACGCTAGCTTGGCATCGGGACGTTTCCCTGAGTGCTGGAAGAGCGGGAAGCTGGTCCTATTGAGGAAGCCGGGACGGCCTGCCGATTCGGTCGCGGCCTATAGGCCCATCGTGCTGCTGGACGAGGCGGGCAAATTGCTTGAGAGGGTTCTTTCTGCCCGCATCGTCCGGCACCTCTGCGAGGTGGGCCCCGATCTGTCGGACGCCCAATTTGGTTTTCGGGCGGGGCGTTCGACAGTCGACGCCGTGTTGCGCCTGAGGGCCGTGACCGAAGAGGCCGTGAGCTGTGGTGGCGTGCTGTTGGCGGTGTCATTAGACATCGCCAACGCATTCAATAGTCTGCCATTCAGCTGCATCAGGGAAGCACTCCACTATCATGGGGTGCCAAAGTACCTGAGGCGGCTAGTGGCAGACTATTTAGAGGAGCGTACCGTCGTGTACGAGGACCGAGAAGGTAATTTGAGGTGTCGGCCCATGTCGTGCGGTTTTCCACAGGGGTCTGTTCTTGGACCCCTCTTGTGGAACATAGGGTACGACTGGGCCCTTCGCGCCGATTTCCCCCCCGGGCTGGGTGTAATCTGTTACGCAGACGATACCCTGGTGACAGCCCGGGGGGCAAACTTCCAAGAGGCGGCGCGCCTGGCCACAGGGGGAGTCTCCCTGGTGGTCGGGCGCATTGAGGCGCTGGGCTTACGGGTGGCCCTAGATAAGACGGAGGCAATGTTATTTTATGGGCCCCGTCGTGGTCCACCCCCTGGCGCTTCAATCGTGGTCAACTCGGTTCTCGTACCGGTTCGGGCCCAGATGAAATATCTGGGCCTGATCCTCGACGGGAGGTGGCTCTTCGACGAGCACTTCCGACAGCTTGCTCCAAAGCTGGTCGGCGCTGCGTCTGCCCTAGGGCGACTTTTGCCCAATATGGGTGGACCCAGCGTCGCGACAAGACGGCTGTACACGGGGGTTGTCCGGTCAATGGCACTGTACGGTGCACCGGTGTGGGCGGCGGCTCTGACCGCCCAGAATAGGGTACGCCTCTGGCGCCCTCAGAGGGTAATGGCGGTCAGAGCCATACGCGGTTACCGCACCGTTTCGACGGAGGTGGCATGCGCGTTGGCCGGAAGTCCCCCGTGGGATTTGGAGGCGGAAGTGCTCGCCGAAGTTTATCGGCGAGTGGCTGACTCCCGGGCGGAGAGCGGATTTCGCCCTCCGCCCGAGGATGTGCGCGAGTGGCGCGAAGCCGCTCGCCGAGCCACGATGGCTCGTTGGTCGTTCCGGCTGGAGACTCCACGCGCTGGCTTCGCCGCCGTGGAGGCTCTCCAGCCGGTCATCGCCGAGTGGGCAGGGCGGCAGCACGGGACCCTTTCCTTCCGGCTGACGCAGGTGCTTTCCGGGCACGGTTGCTTCGGAAAGTACCTGCACTCGGTCGCTAGGAGGGAACTGAGTCCCGCCTGCCACCACTGCGACTGCAGTGAGGACTCGGCCCAGCACACGCTGGCGGTCTGCCCCGCATGGGCGGCGCAGCGCCGGGCCCTCACTGCAGTCATCGGAGTGGATCTCTCGCTACCGGCCGTACTACGCTCCATGGCCGGTAGCGACAGTTGTTTTACCGCGGTCGCAACCTTCTGCGAGGTAGTAATCTCGCGGAAGGAGGCGGCGGAGAGGGCCCGGGAGGACGACCTTCACTCGGACCCGATCCGCCGCCGGCGAACCGGGCGGCGGAGGCCCGCCTATCACAGCCTCATGCCGCCCTGAGTGTGGCCGCGGGTGGACGGGGTGGGTTTCCCCTCCACCCGCATTAGTTTGGCCAGCCGCGAGGGGGCGGCGTCCGCGTGTGCCGGACGTCGCCTATATAAAGAGAGGAAAAACATTGAGACGGAGCCCGCACCAGGAGCGGGCTGGCGCTAGGAGGGGTCCGGATGTCTTAACAACAGCTGTTCCCGGATCCCTCCTGTTACAGGCGCAGAGTGGCACACCGTGTGGTTTTAGTCGGTCCGAGTCCGACACACCACCCCGCCGCAAACCCCGGAGGGGTGACGGTCCGAGGGGATTTCCACACGTTAAAAAAAAAAAAAAAAAAAGGGTTTGTTTCAAGTTTTCCTTCTCTTTGCAGTGCTGTTGTCCTGCTTAGTTTGCTCTATTGTGTAATAGATTGTATTAAAAATTCAGGTATAACGTCAACAATAAAATCACATGTTTAATTAAATGAGAATGAATAATAATAATATGGGGTTGGAAATTATACAGGTTTAAAAGAGATGGTCATTTTAGTGCTTTAATACCGTTAAATAAAATTCTAGGATTTGCTGAAGATTATAATAAAATTGTAATAAATTGTAAGCATGAACTTAATTTTACTAACTATATCTGCAATAAGTATAGTTTTTTTTTTGTTTTTTTTTTTATGTTAGAGGGGGCAGACGAGCAGACGGGTCACCTGATGGAAAGTGATTATCGCCACCCATGAACGTCTGCAGTCACAAACGCGCTGCCGGCCTTTTAGGAAGGAGTACGCTCTTTTCTTGAAGGTTTGAAGGTCGTATCGGTCCGGAAATACCGCAGACGATAACCCAGGGACTAATCCCACCCACACGCCCACCACTGTAACTCCTGTACACCAGGATCCACAGCAGTGACCCACGAACACACCGAGTATATTACACTCGGGAAGTCACAGGAAGAAATTAAACTGTCTTGGAGCCCGCAACGAAATTAATTAGAAGAAAATTGGAGGAGTTGGAAATACAGTAAATCCACTTTCACAAAAATCCACACACAAAAAAAAAAGACGATAACCCATTCCACAGATTGGTTGTGCGGGGCAAAAAGTGTCTCGAAAAGCACACAGTAGTGGAGCGCCAACTATCCAGGTAATGAGGATGAAAATTTTGCCGTGTGGAACGATGGCGGAAAGAACAATGGCAGAAACATATTAACCTAAAACTGAAGCGTTTAAAAAATTGACTAAAAGTAAACTTACTAAATATTTTTTCTATGATTTATCATTATACCGCCATATGTTGTATAAGTCTAATGAGAGATTGGATATTTTTAAAGATTTTATTTGACCTAAGTACGTAATGTCAGAATCGCCATCACGAACTGACTAGGGATGCGTGATGATATTATTATATTATGGAACGTTTTATCGATAATATCTATCGAAGGTTTACCTATTATGATTATGAATTTGCTTCTGCCCACGGGTTTACTCATACGCTACCGTAACTAGTACTGTAGTGACTAAATCAACCTAATTAGACATAATTTAGAATATTTTTGTCTCTTTTTGAAGATTTTTGCTACACCAAAATAAATAGAATATAGTTACGTTATTTTCCTACAGAAAAATACTAAAACAATATACTGCTTAGTGTGATGAGAAAAACACATTGTAGGTTGATAACGGCACATAAATAGACATACATCGATATTTTTAAAATGTCGATACGTCGTCGTCGCACTTACTAGTCTTGTTGTTTGACACTTACACGCATGACTTACATACCATTTCTCACAAGGCAATTTTATTGTAGTTTGTTTGGTTGTTTTACTTTTGTTTAGTAGTAAACTCTCATATACGTTTATTTTAATTTTAATTACATATAGTGTTACTCCAATATGCATGATGTGATGTGATGCCTCAATATAATGGATGCATGCTTTAGATTTTAGTAAATAATGTCACAACTACTGACTGTTGAATAACTAAATAAATAAATAAATGCTCCCGCCTTGTGTAAATGTGTATTGAAGTACATTTATTCCAATTATTATTAATAATTTATGTATTTATAGCTAGTATTACACCTGCTATGTAAGCGAAGATTTTTTTTATATTGTTTATCAATACATGCCAAGCAAATACCCTTCCTTCCTTCACCCATTTAGAGAGTCGGCTAACACTTTCTACAGCAAAATAGGGTTGCTTATAAGTAATAATAATGATGAATAATATTTTCGAATATATGACACACAACGCCATCTAGTTTCAAACAAAACATTGACAATATTTTAGTACTTAACCTCGAAACATTCAAAATCCAATATCTTTTTTCCTAGACTTCTTTCGCTAGTATTTTTTTTATGAGAATGTTCAAGAATAAATTCTCAAGGGTTATAGGCATTTTTGATATTTAAACGCTGTCATTTCACTTCAAATAAAATTATGTATGGGGACCTGCCATTGTCCTTTTCCATACGAGTTACAGTTTTAGGTACTACAGTAATATCTCGTGTTACCACCATTCTGTTTTTCATAGCAAAAGCACACATCTGTCAACAGTGATCAGAATTTAGTTTGTTTATTACTCCTTTGGTGTATGGCGGACAGAAGCATTAAGGTCGTTGTCGACGGTGCATGCTCCGACTTGAAATTCGTAAATGCTGGTGTCCCACAAGGCTGTGTGCTTTCACCCACACTGTTTCTCCTGCATATCAATGACATGTTGCAAACTAGTAGCATCCATTGCTAAACAGATGATAGTACAGGAGATGCCCTTAATACCGGCCGCCCAACATTTCTCGGGCAAAACGTCATCTAGAGTCAAAACAAACTTGTGTCTGAAATTGAAATTTCCTTAGCGGAGGTTTCAGATTGGGGCCGACGAAATCTAGGCCAGTTCAACCCAAAAAAGACACAGGTATGTGCGTTCACCGCAAAAAAGATACAATTTGTCGTATCACCTCAGTTTGAGAGCACCTCCCTAACTGCCTCAGCCAGCATCGGAATCCTAGGCATCGACATATCGAGCGAAATCCAGTTTCGGGGTCACCTAGAGGGTAAGTCATATTGGCCTCGAAGAAGCTCGGTGTCCTGAATAGATCGAGGCAGTATTTCACTTCGGCCCACCGCCTTCAGCTCTATAAGGCGCAAGTCCGGCCGCATATGGAATACTGTTCTCATCTCTATGCAGGGGCACCTCAGTACCATCTTCTCCCTCTGGACCGCATCCAACACAGAGCGACTCGAATCTTCGATAGCCCAAACATCTCCGATCGGCTCGATCCCTTGGTGTTACGATACGATATGCGATAGAGAATGCAGAGTGAAGCCACATCTCTTGGCTTCACTCTGCATTCTCTATCGCATATATCATAGAGAGTGCTCCGAGGAATTGTTCGGACTAATACCAGCCACAAAGGACAATGGCAGGTCCCCATACATAATTTTATTTGAACTGAAATGTTAGCGTTTAAATATGAAAAAATCCTCAACACTTAAGAATTTATTCTTGACCATTCTCATACCAAAATTACTTGCGAAAGAAGTCTAGGAAAAAAGATATTGGATTTTGAATGTTTCGAGGTTAAGTACTAACATATTGTTAATGTTTTGTTTGAAACTAGATGGCGTTGTGTGTCAGATAGCTGAAAATATTATTTTCATTATTATTACAGTATATGAAATAAAAAAAAAGCATAACATCTATTCGAGTTCAACACTAAATTGAACAAAAATAAAATAACAAACGTGGTGAGTCCGGAACTTGACAGGATCTAAACGACGACGTATCGACATTTTGAAAATACCGATGTATGACGATGTATGTCTATTTATGTGCCGTTATCAATGACAATGTATTTTTCTTATCACACTATGTAGTGTATATTTTTTACGTCGGAAAATAACGTGACTATATTCTATTTCTTTAGTGTGCTTAAAATCGATTAAAGAGAGTCAAAAATATTCTAAATTATTTCTAATTATGTTGATTCAGTCACTCTACCGTACGAGTGGAGCCGTGGGCCGACGAAAATTCATAATCATAATTGGTGAACCTTCGGTAAATATTTCAACCAAAGCTATAAGAATCGATTATCGATAAAACGTTCCACAATATAATATTGCCACCACGCATCCCTAGTCAGTTATACGTGATGGCGAATCTGACATTACGTACTTAGGTCAAATAAAATCTTCAAAAATATCCTATCTCTTATAAGACTTATACAGCACATGGTGGTGTAATGATAAATCATAGACAAAATATTGATTAAGTTTAATGTGACTCGATTTTTTAAACGCTTAAGTTTTAGGTAAATATGTTTCTGACATTGTTCTTTCAATACGTGCTGGCTATTTTCTTGGATATATCTGGCGCCTTCGACAACGCATGGTGGCCCATGCTGTTGCTGAAATTAAAATCACGGGGGTGCTTTAAAAATATTTATTCCCTTATCTCTTCGTACTTTTCACAAGGTACAACTAAACTAAGACTTGGTCATCATTCTGTCGAAGGCGCTTACAATGGGATGTCCTCAGAAATCGGTGCTAGGTCCATACTTGTGGAATATCGGCTTCGACGATTTTCTTGCGATCCAATATCAGATCAATACTATCCGGATGTACTCTGAACGCGTATGCTGATGACGGCTTATTACTGGTGGAATCTGATACTAGGGCGGGGCTTGAGAGACTAGCCAATAGATGTTTGAACTTGATATCTCAATGGGGTGAACGTAATCGATTAACTTTTGCACCCAACAAAACCTTCCAGCTACTTTTAAAAGGTAACCTCAAACCACCGCCGAGCATTAGATTTGACAATGTCACTGTAAAAAATAAAACCTCAGTGTGTTATTTAGGATTAGTTTAAGAAAAAAACTTTTGATTTATCACATAACATATTAAAATAGTTAATGAAAAGTCTAAAAAGAGTTTCTGTGCATTGACAAGGATATCAACTGGGACATGGGGTCTATCATTTAACAACAAGAACCTAAGTATTAAATAAATAAATAAATACATTAAAGATCATATACCGAGCTACTTATTTAGGTTCTATGTGCTATGTTGCCCCTGTATGGGCCGATAGGGCGACCGTAGGCGCTGTCCGTCGCAAACTGTTACAAGGCCAACGACTTGCACTGATTTTCTTGTGCAGGGCATATAGGACGGTTAGCACTGAGGCTTTGCCGGTGTTGGCGGGTGTGCTTCCGGTCGATCTCGAGGTGCAGAGACGTCCAGCCATGTACTATTCAAGACAACAAAACATTAAATGCCATTATTTGGGAGCGCGGGATCGCGGTAAAATTACAAGATTGCTTCAACAGCAGTCCGATGTCTATAATGACCTCATAGACGAATGGCAACAACGCTGGGACGAATCATGCAAGGGGCCATCTTTACCAATTCATTCCATCAGTTCCCGAACGGTTGTCGAGGACATGGCTTGAGGTGGATCTCTGTGTCGCTCATTTTCTTACGGGTCATGGTAACTTTAAGAGCAAGCTGTATTCATTTAAATAAGTCGAGTCACCATTGTGTCAATGCTCAACACCTAACTCTCGCTATGAACAGTCTGCTCATCATATCCTCTGGGAATGTAGTCTTTGGTATAATGAACGTAATATAATGCTGAATAGCTTGCAGGTGACATCTGGGGCGCTATACTATGGGGATCTTGTGTCAACTAGGGTGAATTTCCGTGCGTTTAGGCGATTCTGCCAAACATATTATAGGAATCAAATATAGCTCACCTAGGACCCGTAATATTTTGTGGCCGTGGTGCATCCCTGTTTAAAAGGTCGTATGCCTATTTTACTTCATTTTGTCTCCCGCTTTGCTAAGGAGGGAAGTGGATTTACTGTATTTCCAACTCCTCCAATTTTCTTCTAATTAATTTCGTTGCGGGTTCCAAGACAGTTTAATTTCTTCCTGGGACTTCCCGAGTGTCATAACTCGGTGTGTTCGTGGGTCACTGCAGTGGATCCTGGTGTACAGGAGTTACAGTGGTTTGCGTGTGGGTGAGATTAGTCCCATCCTCAAAAGAATATTAGACAGACGTACTTTGTTCATGGTGTACTATGCACTATCGGATTCAATTATTAGTTATGGCTAAGCTGTTACGGACTAACATTTAAAACGTATATAGAGGTAATTAAAAAGATACAGTTAAGATTTTGAAAAATAATAGTAGTAATTCTTTTAATTAGGAAAAAGCACAAAGATGACTATAATAAGTTATTTTCCGAATGTGCCATCATGCCAGTCAATGAAAAAGTTAAATATTTATTAGCATTAGAATCATATCATCGCACACTGTATTATTATCGAGATCTAGCAGAACTTAACTAAAAAATAATACTCTTCTAAATATTAATAAAACTACCTTTTTCACACAGGTGTATAACTAAATAACCTATATTTAATAAAATTAATAAGTTGGCAACACCATATAACGCAGGGGAAGTCCCGAAACATAGCTTGCGCGTGCTAGCACGTGCTCGTTGTTTAGTTCTGATTTACTGCTGAATGCGAACAGGTCTGTTCTTGTCACTTAAAGTACTATTAAGTGGTCATTTTTATTGATTGTTACATCATCGAGCATACATTGAGGTAGGTTTGAACCTTGTAATATTAAAATAAATTTAGTAAATTACGTTTTTGCTGTAGTCCTTGAAAAATATTTTATTTTTTGTATTAGTGTTGACTTTTAAAAATATATGCAAGTGTATACACCGGGAAATCACTCTTATAGCATTCAACGGTTAATATCCTTTGAAATTTAGTTGAAATCTCTTGCTCCTTTTTGCCCCGCTCATACATATTTTTTTTTCAATAGGAAAAAGGTACAATGAAAAGAAGGGATATTTTTGATATATGGTTAAAAGTAGGCAGAAAAGGTCGAAATAACCTTATAATTGAAAAAATTCTAAAAAATTATGACATAGAAGAATGTAATAAACCTCCAAGATCACTTCAAATGTTAATAAGTAGTCTCACCGCAAGAATACAATATAAATGGGAAAAATATAAGCGAAACAAAATAAGATTCTTGGCAGAGAATGCTGATTGGTTAGAAGAAGAGGTGTTGCTCCCATCTGAATTTCTATCTATGGTGCCCTCTTGCAGCGGATCTACAACTCCACCAACCCGGCATAGTGGGCGGCCCGAGAGACCATTTGAAATCTGTCACATAAAAGTTAAAAAAAGGAAATTAAAAGAGTTAGTTACGTCGAAATCTCAAGAAGAATTGACACTTGCAACACAAATGAAACTTGTTTCCTCAGGCAAAAGAGATGCAGCTAATATTGTGAAAGAAATATCTCTTGCTTCTCCTTCACGTGCTACGAAAATAAAGAAGGCAAGAGCTGCATTCACGAAACCTGAACCAAAACTCTCCCCGGAAGCTGCTTTAGGTATCCTTGTTGATGCAAAATTAAGCGTCGAACAATATAAAATTTTGCGAAAAGGAGCAAAAGCTGTAAACTCTAATTTATACCCGGCATATTATTTAGTACAAGAGGCTAAAACCAAGTGTTACCCACCCGAAGATAGTATCGAAGTTACAGACACATATGCGGAGATAAAACTGCAAGCACTACTAAATCTGACTTCACAAAGAATATGTGAAGTACAGCAAGATGTCATTGAGCAGCATTGTACTTCTGAATGTAGTAAAAAATTGCGTCTTATATCGAAATGGGGATGCGATGGGAGTTCAGCACAAAGTCGCTATAAACAAAGGATTTCAGGGGAAGGTTTGGAATACAGTGATGAACATATGTTTTCTGTTTCATTAGTTCCTTTACGTCTCATTCAAGAAGACTCGAATAACATTATTTGGCAAAATCCTCGACCGAATTCGACAAGATTCTGTAGGATGATACGTTTTTCTTATAAAAAGGAAACCAAAGAAGTTATCAAATCAGAGGTGAACATAATAAAAACTCAAATTTCCAAATTAGTTCCAAGTCAAATAACTATACATGGCATAAATCTCATTTGCAGCCATGACTTGGTATTTACCATGGTCGATGGGAAAATATGTAGTACCTTATCACAGTACGATTCGACTCAAAAGTGTTACATCTGTGGAAAACCGCCAAAGAAGATTAACACAGATACCACTGATGCAGCAAATGAAGACATGTATTCATTCGGAATATCTCCTTTGCACTCATGGATACGTGCATATGAATGTCTTCTACACATTGCATATAAAAGCGATATAAAAACATGGCAGGCCAGAACCAAAGAAGATAAAGAATCGGTGGCTTCCAGAAAGAAACATATACAGGAGCGCTTCTTCGCTGAAATGGGTTTACTAGTGGATATGCCGAAACAGTCTGCTGGTAATACCAATGACGGTAATACCGCACGTAGATTTTTTCGAAATTCGAAGCTGACAGCAGACATAACTGGGATCAATCTGGATTTAATTAAACGTTTCCACGTTATCTTGGAGGCACTTTCATGCGAATTAGAAATAGATCCTGAAAAGTTCAAGACATATGCCAAAGAGACAAAAAAACTGTATTTAGTACATTATTCCTGGTACTACATGCCTTGCAGCATACACAAAATCCTTGACCACTCAAAAGAAATAATTGAAACATGCGTTTTACCTTTGGGCCAATTAGCAGAAGAAGCTCAAGAAGCAAACAACAAAGAATATCGGAGAAATCGCGAGTATTTCAGCAGAAAAATGAGCAGAATAAACACCAATCGAGATGTACTTAACCGATTCCTCATCGTTTCGGATCCACTTCTATCTTCCAAATCAACAGTGCAAAATAGAAAACGCCATGCTCTTCCTTCTGAACCAATCGCACTGCTGAAGGCACCGAACATGAGAGAAGAAACTTCCTCAACGGAGGAAGATGAGTAGGAGGTGTTGCTAATTATTTTTTTAGTCTTTAAGAATGTGTAAAATATATTACCGAATATTTAGTAGGTACTTACCTAGTTACAAACTAAAAAAAACTTTAGAACAAAGTTTCAATTTTTTTTTTTTTAAATAAAAATAAATAAAGAAACAATTTGTTTTTGTTATTTATTTATTTCATTCATTTATTAATTAATTTAGAAAAACGAAATAACATCTAATATTAACATATTCACGCACGATTGAATTAAGTTCTGCCAGATCTCGATAAAATTACAGTGTGCATCGTGAAGAGTAAAGTGTCAGAGTAATAAAGAAGGGAAAATTAGAGCAGTTAAAAGTAAATAATTATTATGGGGAAAGGACCAGGAAGTATATAGTACCAAAGTTATGTAATAAATATCAAATACTAAGGGAGGAAAATAAAATAAAATGTAAGTTTAAACTAAAACTACGATATTACGGATAAAAATAGCTTACAAAATGATCTCAATGCAATATCAGTATGGTGTCGAAATAACAACATGTGTCTTAATCCATCTAAATGCTTTCATATTAAATTTACACGTAAAAAACAGTTCTTTGATTCAGCTTACGCAATAAGTATCAACGATTCGTGATTTGGGAATAGTGCTTGACGGGAACTTAAATTTCATATGTCATATCGATAATATAACTACTAAAGCCGCTAAGATGGTGGGGTTCATAAAAAGAAATACAAAACAGTTTAAGAAAGTAACAACCAGTCTCCTTTTGTACAAAAGTCTCGTAAGAAGTGTATAAGAATTTTCTAGTGTCACTTGGAATCCTCACTACTCGAATCACTCGCAACGTATAGAGTCCATTCAAAGATCTTTTACTCGACATCTATCCTGGAAGCATGAAGTTGGGCGAAGAGCTCCTTACATAGACACACTTAGCAAAAGACGAAAAATAGCTGACTTAAATTTTCTGCATGGAATAATAAATGGAAAAGTGACTGACTCCGAATTGTTAGGAAAAATAAAATTAAAGGTACCATTTCGACCTCCGCCACTCCGAAATCTTATAACCAATATGTTTGTTTTGCCCAGATGTCGTACTAATCTTGGGATAAATTTGCCAATTGTAAGAATGTGCAATGCGTACAATTATTTAAACGCGAAGAATTTTGGAAATCTGGATATATTTCGTGAGAAACAAGCACATTTTAAGTATATTATAAATAAATGTATGGTATAGATTTTTGCAAATAGATATATATATATATATATATAAGCTTATTGCATTGCATGATTTGTGCTTAGCATTTTATTGTTAAATGTTAATTTGCAAAGGTCTTAATAGTTATCGAACATGGAAATTATGTAAATTATCTCGTATCTCTCAAGGTAGTTAACATAAAATGGTAGATGCTGTGGACACGTTTATTTTTGTATGTACTAGATTAAGACATTATGCATATTAGTTCTTAAGACGCTATTGTACAATACATTGTTTGTGTTCCTTAAAATAAATAAATAAATAAAAACTAAGACTAAAAGAAATGTTTGGATATGGCAATAGAATAAAACGTGTACATAAATAGGGAAGCAGGTATCCAGGAAATAGTCAGGTTACACATATTTATGTATTGTTTGTCTTGAATTTATTTTGTTATTTTAGTTAGTATTTCATTTCATTTCATTTATTCTTTATTGTACACATTTATATTACATAAGTGATTAAGGAAACTATATGTACAAAGGCGAGCTTAACCCAAAACTGAGATTTCTTCCAGCGAACCCTTAGAGTGAAAAAAGGATAGTGGAGAACTTAAGGGTAAATTCATGATGTGTACTTAATAGAAGAAAAAAGTAATATAATTATTTAAACATAATTAATTTAAACAAATATCAAAATTCATTTGTGAAGCAATGTATATCATAAATATATACAAATACAAACAATAAAATATACATAAATATAGACATATTAACATACATACATACCTAATGTTTACCAATATATATACTAGGGACCTGATTGTTGAAGGGAGTGGAAGTGATCCCTGGTTTTCCTCCTGAACACGCTAAGAAAAGCGCTATTTCGTATTGCGTGCGGCAGATACGTTGTGGGTCCAAGGTCTGCTTTCTATGTTGTAGCAGACAAGCGCTTAGGATAAATAGTTGACGAACAGTCAGAACTCCAGCTATCTGGTACAGCATTGTGGTAGGGAAGAATATGGGCTGAAAGGTACAGACTTTTAATATCGCACGCTGTGCGATCTCGATCGGTTTCATGACTATTTTTAGGGCGCCACCCCAGGTAGAGATGCAGTACGTCAAGAGCGACTGACAAAGAGAATAGTATATCTGTTTCAACAATCCGGGGTCAGCAACATGCCTGAGATTTTTAAAGATATATATCAACTTTCTTACTCTTCCACACATTATCTTTATGTGTTCTTTAAAGTTAAGATTGCTGTCCATGATAACGCCTAAATATTTTATTGCATGTACACGTTCCACTGTGGGGCATGAGCAGTTACAGCTGGATTGACATTGATGTGATACGATTTTATGATTATTAAAATTCTCCTTGACACCCTTTATACTGAAGCAGATATATTTCGTCTTATCTACGTTAAGGGTAAGGATGTTTCTACTCTATATAATAATATAATATATATAATATAATTCTTACTCGTTTTTGTGGCGCATGCTTATCGTAAAGGTCTATGAGTATTTTGTTCAATCCTTCAACTTTAGTGTCAACGTCACCACAATTGTAAATAGGAAACCAATCTATATTTTTAACATCCTCCCTCAATTTCGCTTTATTGATATTTCTGAAACTACGTAAAAGAATGAATTTGGGCTTAGGTTTAGGTGAGATGGTTTTGTATGAAAGGAAGATGAGATCATGATATGAGAAGGGCGCGGCAAGTTGTCCATGAACAAGCAACTTTATTTAAATCGGAAACAAGAATTAGATCTAAGAGAGAGGGAGTAGAATGAGGAGCGTGATGTGTTGCATTTAAAGGGAGAATATGCATATTGAGTGACGAGATAAGAGAACGAAGTTTTCGGCTACGTACGTCAGTCTTGAGTAGGCACGTATTGAAATCCCCAAGAATTATAGTATCACTGTATAAGGGCGATAGATTTACCAGTTTAGTTTCGAAGGAGGAGAAGTAATCGATATGACATCATCATCATCAACAGCTTTTAATAGTCCACTGCTGGACATAAGCCACTCCTTAGAAAGGAGGTTTTGGCCTACTATACCACGCTGGCCAGACGGGTTGGTATAGGGTTTGTGTCAAGTTTTCCTTCTCTCTGCAGTGTTGTTGTTCTGCGTAGTTTTTTCCCTTAGTTGACTCTTGCAACACCCACGGGATGAATAGGGGTGGTGACAATCTGTATTCTTAATCCGTCACCACACGGACTTGATATGACATGACGGGCTATAATAAACACCCACTAGAAGTTTAGTGTGGCGGAAATCAAGCTCCAAAAAAAGGTGCTCCGCAACACCAGAGTAAATACTAGGGGACTGGTCAACTACTCTAAAGGTGATATCAGCCCGTAAATAAATGGCAACCCCACCATATCCCTTGCCTATTCTGTCATTACGTATAAGCCGGTAGCCTGACAATGCATATTGTGAAGAAGGGAGCGTTGGTTTAAGAAAAGTCTCAGAAATAAGGACGGCATGAATAAAATTTGGATCGAAAGAAGAAAGAATATCAGGATAGTGAGCGTGTATACTTTGCGCATTGATATGCACTACATTGAAAAAAATATGCAAAGAACCGAAAATGTCAAAGAGTTGTTTGTGTAAATTAATAGAATCCTCACACCACCCTCACCTCACTATCACTAAACGCACTGGCGTAGTCCCCATCCGATGCACTAGAAGATGAACAAGACTTAAAACTTTCAACATGATGATCTGAAGCCATAAATGACGTAATTAAAATAAACTTATAAAATACTTATAAACAAATAAAATAAATAAATAATATTAATAAATTAAATGAATTAGTTTTAGTTAATAATGCTACACAAATGAACACCCTTTTCTGTTTTTAGATCTTTTTTTTCAAAACCATTATCCTCAATGCACTGAAAGGTCTTACAAAAATATACACAAGTAAAAACTAAACGCACTGACAATAGACAATATTTCTTAAAAAGCCAGTTAGAAAACGTCAAAATTATAAGTGTCACAATTTTCATCAGTCGAGTCTATTGAACATACCTTCATAAATAAAGGAAACAATCAACAAACTCACCAAAATTGATAAATGTACTTCAAAAATAGGGAAGAGACAGATAATTGAAAAATACAACTGACCTCGACCAGTAAATAAAATGACACAGTAGATATGCATATGTAAAAAATGGATGGATATGCGCTATGTTTACATCATGGGTCCTTTAGCTGGCTTACGGGATCGCTTTTCACTGATGGAATCAGCTGTTTTCTGCGCTATAGATCTTATAGTTTCACCAGGTTGTAATAGTGATGCTGGGTATTCTAAACATAGTTTGCGGAGCTCGGAGATGGATTCGATCTTACGTCGTGAATTGTTAGGAAGTTGAACAACAATCTTACCATCAGAGGTCCAGTAATTCTTTATGCAGAAATGTTTACGCGCGTCCATGAAAACGTCGTGACGAGGCTTCGTGAGAAACTCAGATAGTGTTAGCCTGGATCCTTTAAGCTTAGTCTTATTGTTCTAAACTTCGTTTCTTAGATGTAAAACTATTGAACCGTATTAGGAGAGGACGTGGCTTCTTAGTATTGCTTCCTAGACGGTGACACGATTCGATGTCCTTGGCAGTGATGTTAGACAACTTCAGTTTATCGGATATCAACAAAACTGCCTAGGAGAGATGATCATCTTCATTCTTTTCCTGTAAATCATGCAGCAGCAGAACTTTTCTTCTTGAGGCCATCTCATGCCTGTCCAGGCCCAGTAACAGCAGCTCCATTTGCGATTTTAATATGCTCATAGTCTTCCAAACAAGCGACTTAAATTCAGCAAAGTCACGTGAGAGACTGGATATGTTCCTATGAGTTGCATTAGAGCCCGCTGCATTCTTCAAGTCATCTTCATACTGTGTCATCCGAGCCTCAAAGGTAGACGAGAGCTCCTCCATGCACGATAAAAGTTTGGTGTACAGGTCCATTGTGATGAAGATGAAAACTTGTGATGTCGGTGCAGGTGAGAGTGTATAGTGAAAAAAAAAAAAAGTGAATAAATGCACTAGAGGATATGGGTTCGTTTTAACACTTTTTCTGCATTTACAAACTTTATTATATATTATTAAAATCAAAAAGATTACAGAGCTCAATATTTTATATGTTTACACATGGACTACCCACATTAAAGTTCTTAGATATTGTTAGCTAATAAAATATATATATATAATCACTTTTTATTGGACATTTACCTAAGTATTAAAAAAGCGTTGTAGGAGTAATTTAAAAACTAGCATTTAAGTACATAGTTTATTGTAAATTGAGCAGAACGCCTACAAACTGTTAGAACAGTTTGGCGAATGGAGAACTTGTCAAAAAATATAAATCAAGTGTGATTAAAGTTTATAATTTAAAAAAAAAAACTTATGGTTAGGAAATAGTTTACAAAAAATATTATTTGCTACTCAAAAATGCATCATGTTGGCTTCCTAAATAGTGCAATAAGTAGATTGCTTATTACGGTTATTTATTTTTATTTAATAACTTTATGCACATAACTACAATGGCGGACTTAATGCCATAGGCATTCTCTACCAGTCTACCTTAGGGTGGTGTGGAAATGAGTGTGGAAGTGCACTACCCTTTGGTTGAGAATTATGAAGTGGACATAAAAGAAGTAATGTTAGCAGTACTGTCTCGCATAGAAGGAGAAAAAAAATATGAGAAAAAGCAATGAAATAATATAAAAATAACAACGTATACATACAAGAATACATACATTCATATATATTGTATTATATATATACACATACATATATACCATAATATATAAAGTATCATATTTGTGATGATTCCTCTATATTCCGGTCAAGGAGAGCCAGCACCTTCACCCTAAACGATTTACGATTGGTCGTCATTCTGATATCCTGGGGAAGAGCATTCCATAGAAGTACAGATTGAGTGAGGAAGGAAGAATGAACACACGCAGAAGTGTGGGCAAGGCATAAGAGTAGAAGATTATTTGTAGAGCGAAGGGTTCTGTTATGATTGGAGCACAAGAACTGGAAGGCGGATGTCAAGTATGTAGGCGAGTTAGGAGAGTTGAGAATAGTGTAGAGAGTCGTTAGTGCCCGACGCTGACGAATTGGGAGCCAATTTAATTTAAGACGAAAGGAGGAAATATTATCATATTTACGAAGATTAAAAATGAATCGAATGCAGTTATTAAGAAGACGGTCGTATTTGTTGAGGAGATCTGCATTCAGGTCGTAGTAGCACACATCACCATAATCTATAATCGGAAAAATTAAAGTTTGTACCAACTGTTTGCGCGGGTTAGCTAAGTTCGAGGAATTTGTAAAATTTAGTTGGCGTCAAGGTAGAAAATTAGAACTGTTAGGAAAAATGAAAGTAAGAATCATTTCCAACGGAACGGATTGCACGATACCTTATTTCCTGTGCGGAGCAGCATAAAGTCCAGGGGCTATTTTTCACCAAATTCACAAACCACAATGCGAAAGTTATTAATTTGCGATTTTTCAAGTGGCACACGCGCGCATTTCGAAAACGACGGTAATACGGTCGAAACGAGACTATATTTTCACTTATGTACAACGAATGTGCAGCGTGCGGTGGTGAGTCCATCTCGCTCACACATATTGTATAGGCGTTGCATAGGCAGGAAAGGGATAGTGGAGTAATAGTTACGAAATTTGTTTAGTGGCGCGAACATCCCCCCGGCTTGAAGGAACGCCTTCAAAATTTTAGCCTATGTTTCTAAACTACGATTATTCTACGATATTATTCTACGATACTAAGCAATAAACAATCTAAGTTCCCTAACCTAAATGAGTCTTAACGAATTATTGATTAGGTAAGGGCAGAGACGTACGACTGGACGAAAATACGAACCAGTCGTTGTCTTAACGCGTACTATCCGTGTGACTCCATTAGAGCCAGGAAAAACTTCCTCAACAACACCCAAAGGCCAGTGAAGTGGAGGAGAATTTTCAGTTAAAAGGATAACAACAGTCCCAACAGTGATCGGGTCGACTGGTGTATTCCATTTACAACGCGATTGTAAAGTGTGAAGGTAATCGGTTCTCCAGCGTTTCCAAAAAGACTGAACCAACTTATCGAGCTGATCATGCCGCGAGAGAGTATGCAGGTTAGGATCGATTTCACTCGCAGGCAAATATTTCAACGGCGTGAGATTTAAAAAATATGCGGGAGTTAGAGCGAGGGGTTCCGAGGGATCATTAGATAATGTTCTACATAGAGGTCGCGTATTTAGGACCGATTCGATTTGAGCGAGAACCGTACTCATCTCTTCAAAAGATAATGTTTTATCACCGATACAAATAGGTCTTCAAACACTTGACATTCGCCTCCCAATCGCCGTCGAAATGACTTGCAGCGGGCACGTTTAGCGACCATTCAATGCGATTACTTGCTAACATATTGCCAAATTCAATATTATGATATTTTGAATATAAGAATTCGTGAAGCTCTGAAAGCATGCGCTTGGCGCCGATATAATTGCTGCCATTATCTGAATAAATTCTACCTACTGGACCACGGCGAGATAAGAACCGCTTCAAAGCTCCCATAAAACTTACGGTGCTCAAATCATCTGCTAGTTCAATATGAACCGCGCGAGTCGTCATACAGACGAAAAGACACACGTATGCCTTGGTAGATCGAATACCACGACCGCGACCCATGGTAACCTTGAATGGGCCTGCGTAGTCAGTACCAGTGTGTACAAAAGGTTTAGCAGTTTCAACAACACGACACGAACGGTGATCTGTCATTTCCGGGAATGACGGCTTGGGATGAAGCCGAAAGCAAGGGAGACATTTATGTACTCTATTCCTTATTAAATTACGAGCCGAAAATATCCAGTACTTCTGACCCAAGAGTGATATTAGTAAGTCTGGACCGGCATGACAATTAAATTTGTGATGATAATCAAAGAGTAAATCCAGTATGTGGTCTTTACGAGGAAGCACAATTTGGTGCTTTTGACCATAATCTAAGTCCGAATTACGAAGTCGACCGCCAACTCTAATTATTCCATTTTCTATGAATGGTTTGAGATGTTGAAAGGCGCGACTAAAGGGTTTTCCAGCCTTCAGGTTAGCGATCTCATTGGGAAAATGTATGCGTTGAACCTCTCGTAATGTTAACAACTCTACGAAGTCTAAATCTGATGCGATGATATTATGTCTTGGAGGTAACAGTTTTGCGAACCTGCAAACGAAAACTAAGCAACGTAGAAGCTTCGACCAAGACGATATGCGACTAGCCAACGAAATAATGAGAGATTCGGCAGGTGGCGAAGCTGTAACTAGCGAATGTTTCTTTTCTTCAAACACTTCCGTCACCGTAGAAGGGTTGAAGGGTGCAATAGGCCATTCGGAGATGTTTACGCCCACGGAGGGCCGTCGAACCACAGCAGATGGCCGATTATTTGCGATGGTTTCAGTCCTCGGGAGAGGAAATCTGCAGGATTTTCAACAAGGACAAAAGGTTCTGTCCATTATAGAGGAGGTCATTAACCGCTTGCTCGCTCGTGTCGACCTAGGGTAGACGAACTAATGCACTGCAATTTGTCTCAGTCGACCACAAGTCGACAAGTCGAGAGTAGCGCCGATTGTCCGGTCGCCATACGGTTGACTGGGCTCTCGCACTCGAAAAAGCTTATTCTTTCCGTCTCTGTCGCTCTAATCTGTGTTCTAATATTTTTTTTCGTTTCTATGTTAAATTTCTCGTCATATTAATCCAAGCCCCGTATTGAAACAACGGAGAAAAAAAAAAAAAGACAAAACATGCCATGTCTTTGAGTTTGACGTAAGTGTTGTGTCTGTGCGGAGCAGTGCGGTGTGTTATCAACAAATTAAAGTGATTTGAACGAGTTATTTTCAAAAATATCCATTAGAATTATTAAGGTATGTAAATAACCAACACGTAGATGTAAAAATTTCATCTTGAAATATAAATTTGACTTTTTTCGAGATCTATAAACATACGGCAGGTATATTTTGGCGCTCAACATCGAAATGATTGCCTTCAATTTTGATCATTTGTACTGTATTATCCTAGTAAATGCTTTTTAGAAGTTAGATCAGTTAATAATCTAACGAAACTATTAAATATAAGTAGCAAATAACACTGAAAAAGGCAATAATTACGATTTCTAAAATTCCTTGTACGTAAATTGCAAAGCGCATGCCGTGCAAAATGACGGCTTCCTAAGGCTGATCACACACAGCATAATTTGTGATGATTTTGCCACAAAAATATTAAAGTATATTATGTATTGAGTATTAATAATATATTATTATTATCATCACATCATCATCAACAGCCTTTAACAGTCCACTGTTGGACACAGGCCTCTCCTTAAAAAGGAGGTTTTGGCCTACTATACCACGCTGGCCAGACGGGTTGGTATAGGGTTTGTGTCAAGTTTTCCTTCTCTTTGCAGTGCTGTTCTCCTGCGTAGTTTGCTCCCTTAGTCGGCTCTTACGACACCCACGGTGACGGATTAAGAATACGAAGTGTCACCACCCCTATTCATTATTATTATATTTAATAAATATTAATTTTTTTTTATTATATATTTTATTTATTATAGTTTTATAATTTATGTATATTTTTAAAAGTAGGTAATTAAATTACTATGTAATAAAGTATTTTAAAAAATATACGTAAATTATAATACCTACTATAATAATATAATAAATTAATTTAATTTTTAAATGTATTTTTTATATTATATATTTAAAAATGTATTGTTTTTGTGAGAATATTTTGTGAAATAAAGGAATAATAAATAATATTATTAAATATAATAGTAATAATAACGCGGTAAAGTAAGATTCTTTAATAATATATTAAATTTATAATATTATTAATACTCAATACATATACTAAAATATTTTTTGCGCTTACTATATATGTATGTACTTGCAAACTATTACCGTAAAATACCCACCCAGGTAAAATAGCTTCTTATTACTGATTGTTTTTGATTATTTTGTACTAATTTTTTTTACATGCATACATACATACATATACACACGCAAAATTTCCTGATATGATATGTATGCTACTAGCTGAATGTGTTTGGTTTGGGCTTGTTGATGCTGCTGCATGTGTTTTATTTTCGCTTCTAGATTTTATCTGTCAGCATGCCTAAGACCCGCGGAAAAAAGCCTCGCTGTGCACGCAGCCTTCATTTCTCGCAAAGGTAATGGGCTCGCTCTTAAAATTATTTATTCTATTCCTGTGACTTTTGTCTTCCATTTATGTATTACTTAACTGAGTGAAGCAAGAATAGTGAGATTAGGTGTTTGAAATGTACCTAAATGTTTTTATGTATAGTGCTGAAACCGAGAGCGCTTCGGAACCCACTCCAGGGCCGTCGGGGGAACAACAAAGGTATGTTCATGTCAATTCTTCTTCTTTCAGTCAATTGCCAGCAGTCTAGATGTTCATTTTTATTTTATTTTACCCCAATACTCCGCGACAGAAACTGTACGCTAATATTCTGATAAACGTCCATAAGCAATTACTTGCAAAGCTTTTTTTTTAACTGTTAGTGCATTATTTATAAATTTCATTATGTTTTAAGGGTCAATGTGCAGTCTTCTTTGGCAATCGAGATAAAAAAAAATAAGTCTGGTAAGGCTGCAGACAATAAAAACATAAAAAAAATGAGCGCTGCACAGCGAAAAGAGTTGGCGCACAGCAAAGATATAAAACAAGTCGGCAATTATAGAATGCCGGAGTTGCCTACTTCGTAAGTATATTTATAAATCGACAAACTTGTTTATGGTAATCAGCCATAACCTGCATTTAATCTAATATTTATTTTTGAATACAGGAAAGGAAAGGGGAAGGGCAAGAGGACGGTACCCGACGAACGACAGTGGATCACTTGCCCACTGTTGCCCGGTGTGCCCTCCATCCCTCCAGCAAGGGTCCTTCAGCCATGGGAAAAGGTTCAGTCTGTGCATGGTATGTGCATTGTTTTATCATATACGTAACTGTTATTTCTACTTATCCCTATTAATACATAATTTTTTTTTTCATTCCGTTCTAAATTCAGAAATGGTTGTCGAAGCAACTGTCGTCGATTTGAATGGCTCCCATAGCTAAAATTGGTTCATTATATTTGCTCATGTATTGCTCATCATTGTACTTTTTTATTCCTAAAATGAAACTACAGCGAAGGAGACGACCAACGATGACGTCATCCAGGGCACGCCTTCTCCACTTTCCCTGCAAGGACCTTGTCTCGGTAAGACTATAACTAAAATCACTTTTTAACATTTGCTCATGCAATACTATACATTGCACTTTTTTATTCCATTAACAACAGCAGCAGCGGAAGAAAGCCACGATGATATCATAGAAGGGACGCCTCCAAAATGTCACCAGGAAGATTCTTTCCTCGGTAAGACAAAAGCTACTGTTTTTTACATTTGCTCATGCAATACTTTACTTTACTTCGTACTTTTTTATCAGAATTGACACAAAGGTGTTTGAAGAGGGTGAAAGAGGACATCAATTTAACTACTCCTCAAGCGAAGTAAGTCTAGGTGTATAATGCCTATGTGTGTAAAAGCCTGAAAATGAATGTCTAAAATTTACAAAATTAATTGGCATCACAATTTTTTATCGTCAGGAGATCATGCATTCGCTTCAGCCCATCCACGGGGATCGTTCAGGTCATGGAGGTGTCTTTCCCACCCGTCGTTGCCGACATTGAACTAATCAATTGCACGCCTAGTAAGTATTTTAATAGAAAATATTTCCTTCAATATTTTTAATGAATATTTCTTTTCACGAATATAGTCCTGTTGTGTCCACTGTTTTTCTGTTATTTTTGTAAATAATTCAAGATATCACTAAAATTTTGGGTAAATGTTTTAGCAACCAGCACTCGAACGGAAGCATTCGATTCCGGCAGGAGCGCCAGATCTAATTTGTCCATCGAGATTGGTGAGTTACACACTTTAAAATTGCCCCCGACCCGACTTACGGTACATACTGTTTGTATACAAATTTTATCAACAACAAAAAATATTGCAGACGTACAAATAGAGCGCGACCTGGAGGTCAACAGTGGCAGCGAAATCGATGAGGAGGAGGTAATAATATACATGTATTAGTTTATCTGTAAGACCATCATTGTACCGTTTCTCAAGCAAATATATACTATTCCAGAACGTTGTGGATCGCCTGATAGGTTGCACCACCGGCGAGGATGCTCAGAAGCCGTGCCCCACGGAGCTCAATGAGCTTTTGCAGTTGGACAGCACGGAGGACCAAGCCATTCGTAATATGGCTGCGGGTGACATGGACGTCCTTAGTTTTAACTGGTGTGCCGATTAC
The DNA here is from genome assembly GCA_902825455.1 of Arctia plantaginis. Lineage (NCBI taxonomy): Eukaryota > Metazoa > Arthropoda > Insecta > Lepidoptera > Erebidae > Arctia > Arctia plantaginis. The sequence goes on along the minus strand of CADEBD010000323.1, from coordinate 38,393 downwards.
AACAACTTTGAGGGCGTCCAAGAAGAGTTTTCTGGGCCATCAGGACCAACTTTTGACCACTCGGGTATGTCTCCTCTCCAGGTATTCCAACAAATCTGGGATACCGATATTATAGACCACATTGTTAACGAAACGAATAGATACGCACGACAGTTATTTTTAAAACAAAAATGCAATTGGACTCGTTTATCAAAATGGAAAGATGTGACTAGCGACGAATTTTGGCGCTTCCTGTCCATCTTGATGTTACAATCTGTTATAGTTAACAATGTGGAGCGCGAGTATTGGTATCCCAGGTCCGCCTTCCTACAGATTGGAGATTGTAGGAAAATCATGCCCTACAACCGATTCCTTCTAATAAAAAGGTGCCTCCATTTTAACAACAATTCCTCCTTCCTTCCTAAACTCCAGAAGATAATGCCCATTATTAAACATTTAAATGAAAAATTTTCCGCACTGTACCTTCCCGAGCAAAAAGTGACAATCGACGAGTCGCTCCTTCTATGGAAGGACTCTCGTTTTCGCAAAAAATTGCCACAGTTTTGTGGCTGTGGGCTCGGGAAGGTATAAAAAGTTACGAATTGTGCGAATCGCGCACAGGCTACCTCTGGAAGATGGAGGTATATTCTGGCAAGGGGCATGTTCATGCTCAGCAAGAAGCAGGTGCAGTACCGGTTGTAGGGTATGAGGCGGAGATTGAGCCGGAGAATGCCACATCAAAAATCGTCTATACATTGTTACGACCCCTTTTCGGAAGAGGACACACCGTTGTCATGGACAACTTTTACAACTCCCCACTACTATCACGGTTACTCAAATCGCAACACAAAACTGATACGATGGGCACTCTTCGGCTCAATAGGGAGTTCGTCCCTGAAGCATTAAAGGTCAAAAATAAAACGACTATGAAGTCGGGTGAAGTCTTTTTCAGCTCCACCAAAGATCTGTGTGTGCTCGTGTACATGGATAAAAACATTGTACCGATGATATCTACATACCATCGTCCAGAAGTCGGCGGAATAGAAAAATACGGTTACTATAAATATAGGTCAAAGGTAATCCTTGATTATAACCTCTCTGTGGGGGGCATCGATCTTAAAGATCAGATGCTGAGCAGCTTCCCCATAGAGAGGCGCAGAAATCTAATTTGGTATAAAAAACTATTCCGCCGACTTTTGAACGTGTTGATACACAATTCGTCGGTTATCCATGACCACGGCCGCACAGAATCCGACAAGCTCGGTAATAGATCCTTCAGGGTACGGCTCCTAGAGGAAATCTTGGAGACTTACTGTAACACCCCTCAAGCACCCGTACAACCCACATTGCCACAGCCGATGCATTTGCCTGTGAAAAAAGAAAAAAAGCAGCGGTGCAAATTTTGCGCAAGTAAGAAGGTGCGGCGCTCGACAATGTGGAGTTGTGGCACGTGCCAAATTAATCTGTGCTTAGAGGGGTGTTACGGAGATTATCACAAATAGTTGGGTTAATTTTTTTTTTTTTTTTTTTTATTATAAAGTCACATTATTTTTCTAGTTATTTATTATACATATATACATTAGTTCTCGTATATATATATATATATTAGTACGTAAGTAAGATCCGGAAAATAATTCCCGATACTTTATAGTGTGTAGTCAGCCTTATTACTACGTAGTCAGCCTTATTACTACGTCTGGTTGACTGTATTTCTACATGTTTATGTTAATAAAATGGTAGATTGTGCAAGTGTGATACCTTTTTGAAATGGGCATTAAATATACTATTTACATATCAATTGTTATTATTGTATTGTTTAGTATGTAGAACAAAAAAAAACAGAAGATTTAATTGATTCCACTGAGAGAAACAAAACACTTCAAAAATGTTCATATTTCTCAGTGATGGTGAATGCTATCACTATGATTTTTGTTTTTTTTTTAAAGAATATAAGATTACTTATTAAGTGTTGCTTATATTTTATGACTATAATGATATTTGTGTATTATATGCCTTGTTAAGTTTGATATAAATTACGCCGCGCGGCGCCATGTAATGGTATGCCATCAAAGGCCTGTAATTGAATAAATATGTAGACAAGTCAACTTTTTTTATTTCTTATCCTGTTATACATTATATAAGTAACGTAATCAAAGATTAAAAACCATATGTCATCGCTTTACATTTTGAGATATGAGCTCTTGAATACAAGACGAGCTTTAAAACGCGCTATCTCAATTTCAACACAACATAACTCGACACCAGAGTCGTAACCTCATAAATAAAAGATAGCATTGTATAGCTAGTTTCATAGTAAATATAAAAAATATAACACTTGACAACCTTTCAAAACACACTTAGTCGCAAGGACCGATTGTTTGTAATACAACCCGCTCGCCGGTAACGTAAAAAACAGATGGGCAATTGAGGCGCGCTCCGCTCAAGTGGCCCGAACAATCGGAGGTCGCGCGTAATTTACGAGCTGTGAAGCGAGCGGTTAAGAGAGACACGTGTGCTTGTCTTGCAACTACCATCTAGAACAATTCTCAACTTCGACGTGACCTTGTCCTCTCTTAAGACTCCGTGATGCGGTATAAAATACGATTGACTATCTGATGATTCTGGGTCTACGGGCGAAATATAACCCTTATCTAAGTATTCATTAACGACACCGTTGTAGACCGTCTTCAACTTCGGAGAAGCCAGCAACTTTCTCTCCAAGCAAAGAAACCTTCTTTTGCTTGCCTGTCGAAACTCGCCAAGGGAATGTATGTCTCCCTTGAAAGGCAGCGCTACTTCATAACGGCCATCGTCAGCGCGAGAGGTCGTACGAGTGTATATTTCTTCACAGATCTTATCATCTGGGCTGAGTATGGGTGGGACGTTCACCTCCTCCAACTCCCAGAATTTACGAACGGCTAAGTTGAGGGGATCAGCGAAGCAACAATACGAAGTGGTTTCGAAACGATCAACACATATCGGAGTCTCACCAACGATAACGTAGCCAAGGACAGATTCTAATGCGAGAGGTGAGTGACGAGCAGGGTGTCCTTGAACCTTGTGCGACAAGAGAAGATGTGGGAAAATTGAAGCCCCGATGAGGACATCAATCGGACCCGAGACGGTGTATGTGTCATCCGCTAACGGTAAGTTTTCCAAGTTGGGTAAATGCGAAAAATTAATGGAGACAGTGGGTAAGTGCTCGGTTATTTTATCTATAATCAGAGACTTCATGTCGTAATTGGTGTTACGATCGAACCGAGAACTAAATTTAATAATTACCGAGCCTTGAATATTTTTGCTTGAACCACCTATTCCCTTCACGGTAGATACGTCTGAGATCCGATTAGCATTTAAACCTAAGCGCTGGCAGCAAGAACGGGTTATAAAATTGCTTTGTGAAGCGCTGTCTAATAAAGCGCGTACGCTGTGTTTATTACCACGAGAATCAACAATAATGATGCGCGCGGTCGCGAGTAAAATCGTAGTAGGGCCACGAGAAATGTTTACGTTGTTATCTGATAACGCACAAAGAGTGACGTCATCAGTCCGAGCGGAACTATCTAGAGCGACGGACCCGGACGGTCGAACCTGTCCCGACGTAACCGGCGCGGCGGCAGTGGCGGCGGCGGCGTGAGCGCGCGTATCGAACGAGTTGCTATGGTGATTGTTTACGGATGTGTCCCGAAAACACAATAATGTATGATGTTTAGAGTTGCATTTTTTACACAAGGAATTCGACCCGCACGCGGACAGGCGATGTCCTGCACCACATACAAGTGGGTAGTTGAAAGGTCAACATACAACATAAAAGCTCTTAATAATTAATTGAAAAATAAAATAAAATAACTACATTTTACATAAATTTAATGAATATAATAAGTCATCAACAATAAATACCTGCTGGTCAAGTGTTATATCCTAAATTAATAACTAAATCCAAAGTGCAAAATACGTATTAATCACAGGACTACTATGAAGAATATACAGGAGTTGCAAGACTGCTTTGAGAAGAGGATGGCAAACTTTGAAGCGGAACTCTTAAAGAAAACCTTCAATGCTGCTAGCCTGGCTGGTCTCACGGAGGACTTCACTGTGTTTAAAACTCTTGTTCTTGAGACCTTGAGGTACTTCCAAAGCCAGATCGAGGTGATTGCGAATGAGGTGGACAACATAGAGACACGCAGCCGCCGCAAAATGCTTCTTCTTCATGGTATCACAGAGAAAAAGGATGAGATCACATCTCAAGTGGTGGCCGAGGTAGCGGAACATAAATTGCATTTTGAGTCGTTTGCCCCTGAAGACATAAGCCGCTGTCACAGGATGGGTCGACAATCATCAGGTGAGAAACCAAGACCCATTCTAGTAAAATTTAGGACAGTAGCAGTGCGGGACAGAATCTGGACATCTAAGACCAAACCGAAAGGCACTGGTGTGACCCTCTCGGAGTTCCTGACTCGGTCGCGACACTCAGCCTTCATGGCAGCACGTGAAGAGTTCGGGATCACGAAATGTTGGACCAAAGAAGGCTCCGTATATGTTTTGGCTCCTGACGGTTCACGCTACCGTATAACATCTGTGGCAGACCTTAATAAGATAAAGCCAGTAGTTGCAGAAAAACCTAATGTTAACAAAAACCCAGCTTCTAAGCCGAGAAGAGCGGCTACCGGTTCTAGAAGATAAGTTCATATGTTTGTCTGCATACGGTGTCTCAATGTAACGTTACACTGTCTGGGTGGATTACACGTAAGAATCACTTCCAATATACCCTCTTTACTTATATTGCCATAATAACTGTCTAGTTATCACTTTCTACCTTAATAAAATTAACTTATTTATTATTCCACTTGACATACAATACAAATTATTAGTGAGCTATCTGTCAAAATTGCGTTCCAGTCAACATATTTTCTTTTTCAAAACACTCGTTTCGCCTTTATTACTAGTGATTTGGAACATAGGCTTTTCACACAAGTAAGTTCACCCAGATACTTGATGCGTTCCGTTGCTAATTTTACGTATAATCTAAATTTCTTTTTTTTTTTTTCTTTTCTTTGCTGTTTTGCTGTGCTGCAAATTAAGTTATAATATCTCTTACCGCTATAAATGTTAAACACACGACTGGCGGGTGGACCAAAATGATAGTATAAATTTTTTAGATAATTATTTGTATAATTTATATAAATTTTTCTTCTTTTATTTCATTGATATAAATATATATATATATATATTACTTAATATCACTGTTGTTATCTATTAGGTTATTATTTTAATACATCACAATGTCTGATTTGGACAATAGTGATGTTGATAGTTTTTACTCCACGAACAGCCTTGACACTAGTTTTGTTAGCATACCTTCACTCCGAGAAAATCTACACTATCAATTTTCGGATGCACCGCAGCATTTTAATGTAGTCCATATTAATGCCCAAAGTATTCCAGCCCACTTCTCTGATATGCTGGCTACCTTTGATTGTAAAAACATACACGCCATTTTAGTCTCAGAGACATGGTTAAAACCATGTCTACCATCCATATCATATACTCTTCCAGGTTTCCACCTGATAAGGAATGATCGTGCGATTGGTGGCGGGGGTGGTGTTGGTATATATCTACGACAACATATTCCCTTTACCATTGTAAATATGTCTTCACAACCCCCCCCCACCGGACGCAGGTGAGAATCTCTTTTTAAAACTGGAACTCAATCACGCGAAAGTTTTACTCGGTGTTTACTACTCGCCATCATTACGTACTAACTACTTTTACTCGTTCGAAAATATGCTAGAAAAATTATCTCCTTCATATAGTCACACAATAGTAATGGGCGACTTTAATACTTGTTTAATGAAAAGTGACTGTCGATCTTCTCTGCTGCGCAGGGTGGTGGACTGTAATAATTTATCACTTTTAAGACTTGATGCTACTCATCATTTTCCTAACTGCACTCCCTCTCTTCTTGATCTTATTATTGTCTCCTCTACTGATCATGTCATTAACCATGGCCAGTATCCAGCTGATGCATTCTCCTATCATGATTTGATATTTCTTTCCTATGCTATCCGCCCACCCAAGGCAAAGCCGAGAATTCTTGTGCAACGCAACTTTAGCGGGATGGATCTTATTAAGCTGAAAGAGGATGCCGGTAACATTGACTGGTCTGTCTTAATAAACTCGCAGTGTATAAATGAAAGAGTACAAATATTCACTGAAAAGATATTAGAACTATATAACGTGCATGCACCCCTGCGATCGATCAAAATGAAACATTTACCGGCTCCATGGCTTACCGAGGAGATACGGCAGATCATGTTTAAGAAATGTTTAGCGAAAAATAAGTACAAGCGTCGACCCACGGATATTAATCTAGAAAAATATATGTACCTGAGAAATCTCTGCAATAAGATGTGTAGAAATGCACAACGCCAACATATCCATTCTTCCGTAGACAACGGAGACCCAGCAAAAGTCTGGAAATTTTTAAGAACATTGGGAGTTGGGAAGTCTCGCCAAGACTCTCTTCCTAAAAATATAAACATTGATATACTTAATAAACATTTCTCTATCTCGTCTGAAATTAATGACAACATTAAAGCTAATACTCTTAGACATATTTCTTCTACCCAAGCTCCCGACTATCCACCTTTCGTCTTTGATCAGTTGTCCGCTTGTGACGTTAAGAAGACCATTCTAGCGATTTCATCAAATGCAGTAGGGTGTTACTGTGTTAGCCGAAACATGATTCTTCCTATCCTAGACGAAATCCTATCCATCCTATGCAATATCCTGAATCACTCCGTGACAAGCGGTGTTTTTCCATCTGCATGGAAAGATGCTCAACTAATCCCTCTACCTAAAAAAGTTAAACCCTCTTCCTTTTCTGACCTTAGGCCTATTTCTATTTTACCTTTCTTGTCCAAAGTGCTTGAACGTCTCATCCACTCTCAACTGAGTAGCTTCCTTTCCAAAAATTCTTTACTGAACCCCTTCCAATCCGGCTTTCGTCCTGGTCACAGCACAACTTCTGCATTAGTTCACATTACCGATAGTATCAGACTAGGCATGGATAGTGGAATGATTACAGTACTCGCCTTACTTGATTTTAGCAACGCTTTTAATACTGTAGATTTTCACATTCTGCTTGGTATACTGCGGTCTCTTAACGTGTCTCCAAGAACAATTGATTGGTTTCATAGTTACCTGTCTGGTCGCCGGCAACGTATTTGCATTGAAGACTCGGTGTCTTCCTGGTGCAGTATTTCTGCTGGTGTACCACAGGGTGGCGTTTTATCTCCTTTACTCTTCGCTGTTTTTATAAACTCCATCTCTAATCAGTTAAGTTCGTTCTATCACCTTTATGCAGACGATTTACAAATATATACACAAGCCCCGCTTACCTTGTTATCGGGGGCATTCAACAAAATCAATGCTGACCTATCGCGCATCGGCGAATGGAGTCATAATTATGGACTCAAGGTCAATCCTAAAAAGACTCAGGTATGTGTGATTGGCAGTCCTGGGCTGGTCTCAAGAATTAACTGGACACAAATGCCGCAAATTGAATTCGAAGGCACTACACTTGAGATCAGTACTAGTGTTAAAAATTTAGGAATTAGCATAGATAATAATTTAACTTGGGGCCCACATTTACAAGAAGTTAGTCGTAAGATATTTGCTTCTGCCGGGTCCATGCGAAGACTACGTAACTTCCTACCGACTGCAACTAGGGCTGCACTTGCGCAAGCACTTCTCCTCCCAATTCTCGACTATGCCGATGTCAGCTATCTGAATCTCACTGAAGCCCAACTTGATAAGCTTGAGCGACTTCAAAATTTCTGTATACGATTTGTATTTGGACTAAGAAAATATGATCACGTTTCTGAATTCCGTCTAAAGCTCAAGTGGCTTCCGATTCGCTCTCGCCGGAATACTCATATACTCATTTTTCTCTATAACATCTTGTTCAATCCCAGAGCCCCCTTTTACCTCAAAGAACGGTTCAAGTTCCTTCATGACACACATGAAAAGTGTCTGAGGTCATCCGAAGATTTGAGGCTTGAGATGCCTCTGCATTCTACAAAATTTTACGACCAGTCTTTTACTGTTCAAGCTGTACGCTTGTGGAATGCACTGCCGATAAACATAAGGCGAGCGAAAACCATAAACAGCTTTAAGAAAATGGTCCAAGAATTTATGGTATCGTAATTAAGACAGCTACTTCCTCGTGTTAAGGTATGATTTGAATGCTTTTCTTTTTTTTGTTATATGTGATATTGTATAAGTACTTATGTATGTATAAGTATTTGTTTTTATGAATGTAGATATGTATGTGTATTTGTATAAATATATGTGTGTGTGTGTGTATATTTCTTATATTATATATAAATGTAGTTATTATCTCTTTTATATTCGTTAGTAATTAACCTGAAAACTCAATTCACCATCAACTACTACTATCTCTCCCGAACATTTTGATCCATCCTATGGTTGCCTGGAAGAGATTGCTCATAGCAATAAGGCCGCCCTTTGTACATTGTATATAACACTTTCATGTAACTATCATGCTTCTTGTAAAATGGTGTACAAATAAAGAGTTCTATCTATCTATCTATCTAGACAATTTATGCATAAATTATTTGCTTTGACAAATTTGAACCGATCGTTTGGTTTGCGATTATGAAACACAGAACATTTGTACAAGTGATCATGTTTACTATTGCACAAGGAGCACGAAGATTGCTGAGGACTGGATGCGGCATTCACGTATGCATGTGTGGTCGACGAATTCGGCAACTTAGGTGCCGGATCCATTTTTCGTTCAAACGTCTTCTTTGTGACTCCATGTTTGACTAATGAAGTGCGTTCTAATATTTGTATGTGCTCGCGAACAGATGATGATAGGTCATTGAACATAGGCATTGGACAAGTGCGTTTAAATGATTCGAATGAACGTGCAGTGTCTTGGTCTAATTTCTTGAGTGCAATATATAAAAATACAAAATCAGCGAGGTCATCGACCTTCAAGTTTTTCAAGGCGGCGACTGAGCATGCGAATTTGTCAAGAAATTGTTCCAGATTTGATGGGGTTGCGGATGAAATGGCCTTGAGATCAAATATTTGATCTAAATACGAGGTGGCCACTAGCCGTTTATCTTCGTATTTATTTTTAAGCAAATCGAAAATTAATAAATAATTCTCGGCACATGGGGTTATCCCGGCGTATACTGATCGCGCCTTCCCGGGCAATTTACCTATCAAGTATTACAACTTTTCCGATTCCGACAGCGAACAATTATTATGAACAGCATTTTGAAAACTAGCGAAAAATAGCGGCCAATTTTTTATATCTCCATTAACACGTTCCCAGCGGCACTGATTTATCTGTACTTTCCATTACTGCGTTACGAGGCGTTTGAAACCTCGTTCTGAACCAGAGGTTGTAGCGGCACGAGGCTTAATAAACCCCACCGCCCACAGGAGACAAAAATCCTATTTTGGCGCCAAATAAGGCGAATTGTATGGTTTTTGTTCGCGATTATTATTATCAATGAGTTGATTAACCTAAATCTGCCGCCGCCTGTGGGCAGATTATTTAGTTTAGATTCTATAGGTAAAATAAAATGTGGGGTCTTATGTACCCCATACCGCACTGAAAAAGGGCAGTTTTTCATATTGTTTAGTGATGGGAAAAAAAATATCGATTTCATTTAATTGTACTTATGGATGGTTTTTATTGAAACAGGTCAAACAATAATATTTTTTGCAACCGATACATTCTGTGAGAATTTTCTTTGCTTTCTTATCAGCCTCACGACTTGATAAGAAGGTGCGAAGTTTTTCGTAGCATCCTACACATCTCCTCTTCTTTGATCTTTTTTCGAGATGATGTGGATTGTTTGGAGTGGGTTCTGAAAATAAAAAAACTGATTGTGTATATTTGAAGTGGGTTGATTAGGTGTAGCGATTTATTGGAGCAGTTCTATACCTAAGTATGGGATCGTTACGGCCGGTGTGTGTTTTGCTTTTGTCAGTTGACGTGAACGTTTGACAGGATTCAGTCGGGTGATAGTACGATGTCTATTTGGACTCGCTGCTTTGGCTATAACCTCATGCGCATTGACCAAAGCGTCGGGTTCAAATATACATGTGATGACGTCAGCGGAGCTGTCGCCTTACTGAAGCCCGTCAAAAGTACCGCGTCAATTAATACACATCCTCCGTGCCGCTCTCATACCTAAGGAACTGCCGCAGTTAATCGCTATACCTGTAGTTCAAAAGCCTTATTAATAAAGGACTTATTTGTGTAAATGCATGATAAATAGTTACAAAACTTTATATAAAATGATCAGTTATTTTAATTGTGAAAATTATTTAATTTAATTTAATTATTTAATGATCAGTTGCATAATTCATTCAATAAACAAACAGACTAATTGATTATCATCAGCCTATTTAAAAAAGTCACTCAACAAATCACATTCACATTTCCATTAACGAAATAACAAGTAGTTACGATGTCTGAAAATTACCTGTATCGACATCCAAGTCGTTCTTTGTAAAAGCTTCAATAAGTTGTTCTACAAATTGTCTTTTTGGCAATTTATTTGCATCATCATTAATTGAGTTATACACAATCCAGGCATTAATAAGGGCTGTACCAAATATTAGCTCCATTATTACCTTCCTCCACCACTTAATTCCTTTCTTTAATGTTGTATAATAAGAAGACATTTGGTCACTATAGTCAATTCCTTTTTTTGTTTCATTGTACATTATAACACATCCTGGTTTTTTAATGCATTCGTTAGTGCCTCTCTTCTTTTTTCCAGTATCTATTAGTTTGTCGTCGTGATCTTTGCACGTAATTAACATTAAAACATTTCTTTTATCTACCCATTTCAATACTTTTACGCCCTTTTTGTTCATTTTTCCAATAATCTGGCCCTTCTTTATATTCGCATTAACAACTTTCTTTGGCAAATATTTTCTTCGTACGTTTAAAGTTCCGCATACAAAAGTTTTTTGTGATAGGAGTTTTTCTGCTAGAGTCACCGAAGTATAGAAATTATCTACTATCACGATTCTTCCCTGTTCAATTAAATTGTTCATCAATCTTAATACTACTTTTTGACTGTGATCAACTTCTTTCTTCTGATCTGTTTTAACTGTGTAAATCTCTATCTGGTAGGTATAACCTTCAGGGGTGCAAAGCTTGTACAGCTTAACACCATATCGGTGAGATTTGTTTTTTATATATTGACGGAAGCCTAATCGTCCTCTCCAGGGTATCATTGTCTCATCAATTATTACGTATTTGCCGGGGTTTAATATGTTCTGAAAATTGTCAGTTATCATAGAAAGCATATCTCTGATTTTATATAGTTTGTCAGTTTTATCATCATTTGAGACATCACTGACATGCCAGCATTTTAATAAGAGTAAAAATCTGTCTCTTGTCATTGCTGAACTTATAAATTCGTTTCTGTATAAATTGTTTTTGCTCCAATACAAATTTATAAGAGGAACTTTACACAAACCCATTGCCATCACAACTGCCAGAAATGTTTTCATTTCCTGCAAATTAGTATCAGTCCAGTGTTTCATACGTGATTTACGTTTCATATTTAGTTGGTTTGTTCGTAAATAGTTTCGTGCATAATTGTTTGTCTCAGACACCATTTTATTGATCATCTCTTCTGTTACAAATAATTTATATACATCTTCAGATGATTTTACAAACGACGGTATATTGTAGGTATTTTCACCAACAAATTCATCAAAATTTACGGGACTTTCTGATATGTCTATCCACTCGTCATCATCGTTCTTGTTAATTTGGCGGCTGGGTAATGCCTCTTCTTCGTCTAAAGTATCGTTTTCTGTATTTTCACTTTCATCTGAAGATAATTCCTGTTCTGTTCCTATGCAACCCTCTAATGAAATAATATCAGATTCTTCCGACTCGCTTGAATCATTATCATCATCCCCGCTGTCACTAAAATTTTGGATATTATTACAATTATTTGCATCAGGTGATTTTAGAATATCCGGTAAATTATCACGAGTTCTGTTTTCAATTATTGTCTCGTTGTCGCTATTCAAATGTTCAATTATATCATAGTCAATGGAATCAGGCAATTTCAGTACAGTTGACAATTTATTAACCCTGTTTTGTTTTTTTCGATCAATATCCTTCGAAACATCCTCAACAATCACAGTAACCTCTATTGCTTTTTTTTCTTTACAATTGGACAAATTCGAGTCATTAGAAACTGCACATTCGGATATAAAATTTTGACTTGATCTCTTTTGTTCCGGTGTTTGTTCATGTAGTAATTTCTTAATATTTTCCTCATTAAGAGATAAATCGCAATCTAGTAAATTGGAGCATGAAATTTCTGATAAAGAACTAGTTCTGCTCTCAGAATTCATATGAGGAAAGTCCATTGAAAGTGAAGAAAAAGAGGAAAGATTTTTGTTTTTTCTTATCTGTTGTCTTGGGGTGGTTGGGACGCTAGAACAGGGAATGGTAACATTTTGTAATACTTGACAGGATTTTCCGGTACTAGGACTCAAATAAATTGTTTCTTCTAGTTCATTGGTTTCAACAGGGTTCCTTTCATCGTTATTTTTGGCATATTCAACTCCTATTTTTGCTTTGTTATATAATTTGCCTGTACTTGTAATAATGAAAAAATTTGCATGTTTATTCGTGATCGGTTTTTGTTTCCGAATATCAGTTTGTTTAATTTCTTCAAAAATATTTACTTTTTGTGGTGATCCAGATTCTTTTGGATGATAAGAAGTTTTGTTTTCTTCTATTTGAAGAGAGTCAGAATTTTTAAGACGTTTTATTGGAAAAATCTCTTCATCACTAGAATCTTCGATAGAAGGTTTACTTGCCCAAGTTGGCTTGGTATTACTATTTGGTGGACTCTGAAAATCAATAGATGTTATTTAATAGTATTAATAGTATTTTACATATGGTACAGGCCGTAGCTCGCTCTTTATTGAGTGTACCGATCAAAACGCAACGTAATAATATTCAGGAATTCAATGACTTGCGCCCTAGTTACAGAAAATATCAACAGATAATTTAAATATATTTCAAAGCAAATAAAATAGGCAAGAATCTAAAGAAGGCAATCTGGCATTCAAATGAATTAAAATTATCAATAAATAAGCACAAAATGGTGAAAGCTTACTTGTATTGCAGTAACTAGTATATAACTTATATGTAATAAAGGTATTTACTATGATAAGTTTTGTTTATAAAGTGAAGATTTGTTTAAAAAATGTCGACAATAACCCTAATTTTACTATTTTTGAAAGAAATCCCAGATATCAATTATTATATGAAAACTATCATTTAGTTCGGTACAATTTTTATTAAGCTGCTAGCGAAAGGCTTCTGAAAAACTTGTTTTGTTAGTAGTAAATATTAAGCTTATATTATATTTTCGAGGCTCAAAATGATTATTAATGAATATTTGCAGTTTTAACAAAACCGAATCAAGCATGGTATTCACATACATAATTATTAGAATTGCCATCTAAATTAGCCTTTTTCCTCTGAAGACGTTGTTGAACGTTACTGTCAATAGCAAATTCAAAACATATGTACCCCCCCACTAGTGCTGCCTCTGGCGGATCTTTTTTAAGCCTTCAGAGGAAAAAGGGTAATTGCCAACGCGGCATAGAAAATCGGAATTCTTTCGGACACCTTTTGTAATTGCCACCAGGATGGAACGCTTTCCAAACCAGGATAGGTACAGGGAACCCCGGACTGATGGCAGACCTTATCATTAATTATGTATTTATTTATTTATCATCCAGGTTTTTACATGCAACTGGTTTTTATGACATTATTTTGTGGTTTATTTCATACAAAATTGAAATAAATTATTGTGTAGGTGCATTGGTGTTAATCTTAAGCTTTTCACACAAACGCCAAAAAATATAGCATAGTTAAATCAGAAGCACCACTCCAACTATACAATACGTACTTACAGATCCGATAAATATTGTAATCCTTTATGATAATTCGCTAAAAACAAAATACAAATATAGTATTATTAGCTGTAAGGATTTCAAAACTCAATATATGATAAAATTCACTTAAAACCCTTAAACAAAGAGGTTGACTAGTAAAACTATGGACAACTGTAGGTAAATTGTAGGTATTGATCCTTAATGGTTCGTAATCGCAGTATTAATATTATTGTATAGTAACGACTGTCACTAAGTACCTAGCTACTTATTTCCACTAGCAAGCCTGACGTAACATAAAGATTCACAAACACGTACTCGGCTAGCCTAGTGACAAGTACCTTATAAACATATCAATTATGTTACATAACATAAAATAGTCTCACGCCTGTATCCCCGAAGGGGTAGGTAGAGGTGTATTATAGATACATCCTCATTACGCCAACTATGTTTGTCCCACGTAATAGGTGGCGAGCCTATTGCCGTTTACTGGGCACGTATTTACCAGTCTCCGTGCTGCTACTAGGAATTTCCTTACAGAAAAACCCAATAACACTTTGCCCGACCCGGAAATCGAACCCGGGACCTCAGGCACAGCAGTTGCATACACTTCCACTGCGCCACCGAGGCATATCAAAATACTTAACACAAGGAACAAGGATAGAAAGCGTTATTATATTGTAATCCCTAACTATACATACATACAATACATTACAGTGTATAATTTATAATATTATATATTGTATTTATACACCATATTTTAAATATACATAGCTGTAATTTATTTATTATATTCCTACATAATTATTTCTCTTAGACTGAGTATAATTTGTAAATATTGATTGGAAACTTACCTGTTTTTCAAATATCGGTAATTTTGAATTAGATTTACCACCCAATTCCTCTTCATCATCAATAATATTATTTATTAACTTTCTTCGGCAACGTATCGACATCTTATTACATATATCGTCGCGGGCGCAGCGTTCAACGTTTTGCACAACACTAACCGCGTGAAGCTAGCGTAGGGTGCGGTACGAGGTGTGCAGGGGTACGAGTTGTTCGCAACCTCGTAACGCACTGTATTAAACTTTTATTTATTCAGTGCGGTACGAGGCCTAAAAAACCCGGTATTAAGGTAGGTATACCAAAAAACTCGGCATCAATAGCACATCTCAGATATATAGTTATCTCTTTCCTAGACTGAACCAGACGGAAGTTACGCCTCTCGCACGACAGAGAAGTTTAAGTTTTTCCTTACCGCTATAAAGACGAGACACGGACGAGGTGTTTTAAGCCTCGTTTCGCACTCAACGTGTTAAACTCGGGGATTTCTATCGGTGGTAATTTAGGCGATTTGTATTTATTAGCAGGTTTGGGGTCATTAGGCTGCGATTGTAATGTTTTTGCAGCACGTCTAACACGGCCCAAAAGGTCCTCGAACTGTTACACGGGGCCTTGACTTAGGCTTTTTAAAAAAAAGGAAATAGTAAATTAATGAACACTTTTAATAAAAAGAATGATTACAAGTGAAATGGAAAAGGCGAGTGTTCACTCTCAGGGTTCGGAAGAGACTGATGCAACCTGGCGACGCTCTGAGTACTGGGATATCTGATACCCGCCTAGTAACGCTTAGCTCAGCGATGTCTCAGCGATGTCCCATACAAAAGGGGTATGTAACAGCCCCCCGGTTAAGAGGAAACTTACCGTAAGGGAAAGTTTCCGGGAAATTACTCCATCCGTAAACGCGGTTGATTTGGAGTTATTCCTAATTCTATGTGAGAGTTCTCATCTTGTTCATTTGTTATTGTATGCATCTTTGATTTTGAACACTTGCCCTTTTTACAAATATATAGTAAAACTAAAGCTAAACATAAAACTACAGAAAATACACTAAGGATTGGGAAACTTATATGCTTATCAAAATCATGGGAACTATCTACGGAATTTAACTTATCTATAATCTGATTGGATACAATTTTAAGATTTTTAAGATCATCTAATTTTACATTATTTATTTTAAAAGGCGATATATTTAATTTCTTTACTCGACCTACATTACAACAACTATCGTTAATAATATTGAAACTAGAAGAAACCATTGGTAATTTTAAAGTGGGGGTGGTTTCTCTTACTAACCTTGTATTTCTACAATATGCTGCACAATTATATGGAATATTAAGGATTCCCGTGCCGGATACAATTGTTTCTGATAGTATACTATTTGAACATTCAATAGTAAGTTTCGTGGGTTTAGATTGTACAAATATCCACTTATTGTTATTTAATTTGTGCCAAACATCAATATTACCATGAAGGAATCTATATTGACAATTTTCAGGTAATGAGGATACAGCCTTAGTGATTATGTCTATTTCACAATATTGGTTACCCGACACTGTATAAATTTCATATAATTTACAAAGGTAGGTCTTGTAGGATATATCTCTACAGTCTTGTAGGTTTTTAATAAATGCGAAAGAAGATTTGTCTTTGCTTAAAGCTAAAAATTGTTCAGTAGGTAAAATCAAACTAAAAGAATTTGGTGTTTCTGGGCCATGTGGAATAGGCAGTGGAATATTTTTGTATAAATTATATTCTAAAGCACTAACTAAGGGTATTCTTACTACAAATATTAGTTTATTATCTAAATAGTAGCAGACTAACTTAGCAATATTAATTAAACTATGAATATTATTTAACTCTAAACTTACTGGGAAATCCTTATACTTAGGAACTACCTTAAGGTTACTAACAATGTCTTCGTATAGTTGACGTGGTGTTAAAATAGATGGGTGAAGAGTGTTACTTTGTACAAATAGGATAGAGTTTAAAATATCCTCTATCTTAAAGGAGAGGGTGTATAGGTTAGACTGTAGGATATTTAAAACATTTTCAAAATTAATTTTAAAACTGTTAGTTGTTACAATATTAGATATATTATTATATGACATAGTTATTCTGTCAATGACGTCATTCAATTTTGCTTGGTTAACATAGATTTCGTGTAAAGAATTATTTACATTAGAAATGGCTGATTGGGAAACAATAATGCTTTCTTTGATTGCATCTTTAATTTTCTTCTCATTTGTGAATAGTTTTTTGATAGCGTTGTTATAATTTTCAGCATCATCCTCATCTAAAGTACCAAATATGTGTCTAAAAATGACACCTACTCCAGACATCCAAGCGGATCTTTTAGAGAAGCTATTAGAAATAATATGGGAGAATGAATCAAAATCACGTAAGATGTCTGTATATAATGAATTTAAGGGTTCCAACATGTTTAAGCATTGTTTTTCATCTATTTCTTCACTTTCTCGACATTGATACCGTATTCTGTTGAATGCATTTTGAATGTTTTCGATGTGACCTCTGAAAGCGGACACATCTACAGGGATAACTATGTGAAATTGATCATTAACTACTTTGAGAGAACCAACCGGATCGAAGAATATGCCAGGACCCTGGGTGATGTATTCAACATATTGGTTTTCGGTGGTTGCTATAGTATAAGCGGCCTCCAGTCTGTAATAGTCATATTAACTAGGTTAATAAATAACGAATTGGACATAAACGGGGATCGTATTTTTAATTAACTATTCAAATGTGCTGGTTTTACTTCATCAAAATGGTGCTTAACGTGACGCCGATTGATCAGAAGAGATAGAGTATTATTACCGTGAATTTGAACAACTTTGTACGGACCCTTCCAAACGGCTGATAAAGCTTTACGTAATCTCACATGATTCCGTAGATAAACGTAATCACCGATTTTGTATTGAACGGCGCGAGTGTGTCTGTCATAATATGTCTTTGACCGTTCCTTTGACCTTTGAATATTCTGAAGAGCTTTTTCACGGGAAATTTTAAGGCGGTGTTGAAGCATTTTTATGTATTCAGGATAGGTAATTTCAGAGGAAGGGTTGAAAACAGAATCGGGAATAAATGGCTTGTGGCCGAAAACAAGCTCATAGGGTGTGAAGCGAGTTGTTGTGTGAATGCTGCTATTATAGGTCAACATTGCGGTGTAGACAAATTTGTGCCAATTGGTTTGGTTCTCATCCACGTATGATTTTAAGTATTCTTTCAGAGTGGAATGACTGCGCTCGAGAGCTCCTTGTGTTTGGGGATGGTAAGGTGATGACCAGATCTGTTTTATTTTTAGAAATTCACAAGTTCTTTTAAATAGGTCGGCAGTGAAATTTGTTCCTTGATCTGTAAGTATCATTTTAGGAATCCCGAAAAATGATATGAAATGTACTAAGCATTCACAAGATTCTTCTGCTGTCGCATTAGAAATGGGATAAGCGATGGAGAATTTAGTTAAATCATCCTGAAGGGTAAGTATAAATTTCAATTTATGGACTCCAGCTTCGGGCAAAGGTCCAACTATGTCTAGGCTAATTCTTTCAAATGGGCGAGTAGAAGTAGTGGTAATTTGCATGGGTGATCTGTTAATTCTGCGAAAGGCTTTATTCGATTGACAGAGGGCACAATTTTTTACATAGTTTTCTATATCTGACCGCATGTTCTTCCAGTAGTAACGTTCTTTAATTCGGTCAACCATTCTATTTGAACCAAGATGTCCTGCTATAGGAATATCGTGGTTTTCTTTTAAGATTTTTGAAATTTCCGAGGGTACAGGGTAAAAAATAGTATTATGATGTATATTTACTATAATATTAGTGTTGTTGAATAAATACACAAGCATGCCGTAAATTTTAACAAAAGAGTGATGTTCAAATGCGTTTTTGAAATCAGATACTGCTATATTATTTATGTCGCCACAGAGAATAATGTCGTCTCGGGCTAATTTTAACGTTTTAAAAATATCGGGATATGTGCAGTTGTCAAAATAATGAACTTTTGTAAATAGTAGATAGTAGGTTTTCCCTCTTAATTCTAGTTTTTTAAATGAATAAAGTTCTATTTCCTCTTGCAAAATGCTGTTTGAATCTTCAGGAGCGGAAAGCACATCCTGAAGGTAAGGGTTGGATTCATCTAGGTCTATTGATACGGGCATGATGATAGTTTTAGCACTACTTTTTAGTATGGATTCATTGTGTTCTATAATTTGAGTATTATAGGTTTCGTTTTTGTTGCTAAAAGATTCTAAGAAGTCCGAGTATTCATTATTAGAGCCGGTACTCGTATGGGTTTGTTCTTCTACTTCAGGAGTTAGCGCAGGAGTAGGAGGAGTTCTTAAGTCAGTGTCTATGTTTGGGCTTGAGTCTAGTGCACCTAAGTCAATTAGTTCATCTAGGACGTCTTGTGGAATTTCCGACTCTGGACTGGAATTTGGCTGGTTATTAATACCACTGGTAGAGGGCATGTCTTGAGTTATTGGGTTGACTGGGAACCGTGACAAGGCGTCGGCATTGCTATTAATTTTGCCTTTTTTATATTCTACTTCGTAATCGAATTCTTCAAGCTTGAGTCTCCATCTGACCAGTTTGGAGCCCGGATCCTTGCAGTTAAATAACCATTTTAAGGGACGATGGTCGGTGACAATTTTAAATCTACGGCCGTACAAATATGGTCTAAAGGTTTTTGTCCCGAAGAGGATTGCTAAACATTCCTTCTCGGTCACGCTGTAACTAGTTTCGGCTTTGTTAAGTGTTCGTGATGCATAGGCGATAGGGCGGTCATTTCCTATTGGGCCTTGAGATAGTATAGCTGATATGGCGAAATTTGATGCATCACAGGTTAATACAAAAGGTTGACTGAAATCCGGATAGGCTAAGATAGGAGCAGAAACAAGGGCGTTTTTCAATTTTTCAAATGCTAATTGTTGTTCATTTTGCCAATTAAATGGGATATTCTTTTTTAAAAGATGAGTAAGAGGTTTAGCTGTTTTAGATAGGTCAGGTATGAAACGACGATAGTATGAAACTAATCCCAGGAATGACTTTATGTCTTTAGGACATTTGGGTAACGGGAATTCGGATACGGCTTTGGTTTTTTCAGGATTTGGTTTTACCCCTTTATCTGTGATAATATGGCCGAGGTATGATACTTCTTTGCGAAAGAATTCACATTTATCTGGTTGAAGTTTCAAATTAAATTTACGGAGTCTTTCGAAGACATCAGTCACATGTTTTAAGTGAAGGTCAAGGTCGAATGAATGAATAACAATGTCATCTAAGTACACAAAGCATTTGATGCCCTGCAAGCCAGATAGGACCGAGTTCATAAGTCTTTGGAATGTCGCGGGGGCATTCTTAAGCCCAAAAGGCATACGCGTGAATTGGAAGTGTCCCTGTGGGACAGAGAAAGCGGTTTTTGGAGCATCCTTATCTGCCATTTTAATTTGATGAAATCCGGAAGCTAGGTCAAGGGTACTAAAATATTTACACTTACCTAATTGATCTAAAATTTCTGAAATATTTGGTATCGGATAAGAATCACCTATTGTAATATCATTTAACTTGCGATAATCTATTACTATACGCCACTTGCGCTGACCTGAAGCGTATATTTTCTGCGGAACTATCCAAATTGGAGAAGACCATGGTGACGATGACGGTTCTATTATACCTTCGTCGAGCATTTTGTTAATTTGAGTTTCTACTTCTTTTTTGTGAACTTCTGGGACTCTATATGATTTTGTGTTGATCGGGATGGAAGAAGACGTGTTAATTTCGTATTGTAAAGCTTCGGTAGTACTGAGCTGATCACCAGGAAGATGGAAGATATCAGAGGAAGTGGAACAGAGGTCAACTAGAGCATTTGCTTCTTCGGGATTTAGGTGGGAAGCTCGTAATAAATTTAGTACTTGTTGAGTTCTTTCCAAGGAATTTATAGAATTTATTTCAGAGTGCATCGTGTGAAAAACCGTGTTTTTGACAGGTTTGTCCAATGGTAATATTTTAATTTTAAGGTCCGAGTTTAAGCATATGGGGGATTCAGAGATATTAACTACTGATATGTTTATTCTAGAATTGGGCTTTACTTTTACTATGCAGTTTGCAGTCAAGAGGGATTCGGCTATGCATTGGTCAAGAACAAGGCCTTCTTTTATTTGAGGATTGAGAACGGAACATTCAATAATTGCTTCGGTCCTAGGTGGTATAATATAAGTCGGTTCACAAAATTTTAAGGTAAACTTTATATTATTTATGATTAACACATTTTCTATATAATTAATTTTGCAGTCAGAATAAGCGAGAATATCGTTGCCTATTATTCCGTCGTAGGGGAAATCTATATTGGGGACAACATGAAAATGATGGCTCAGTGAGTTAAAGTTTATTAAAATATGGCCTAGGGTCTTCATTGGGTTTTCCGTTGACCCCAAACCATGGAAGGTTATTATATGGTTAGTAATTGAGGGCATTTTTTCGATACTGTTTATTTTTAATAAGCTGATAGAAGCCCCACTGTCTACAAGTAATGTAAGACGTTTACTGGATACGGATGTCAGGACTTCAATATAAGG
This sequence comes from Arctia plantaginis, assembly GCA_902825455.1. NCBI lineage: Eukaryota > Metazoa > Arthropoda > Insecta > Lepidoptera > Erebidae > Arctia > Arctia plantaginis. The sequence continues at coordinate 16,981 of CADEBD010000323.1, read as the reverse complement.
TAAGTATTTTTTTGTAAGATTTTTTGTGACGTTAAATGTTTTAACTGTATGTTTCTCTTTTTCAGACACTATGCAGGATGGACAGGATTTTGATTTAGGTTGGGGTACGCCTATAACGGAATTCGAGGTTTGGGTGTTATTCGTTGTCAAGTCATTATACATTTGAGACTGGTTATTCTGTTCGTTAGTGGAGAAATCGGAATCAGCGGGTTTGTGAATTTGAGATTGAGTACCCGGTTTGTTAGTGGATACGGCGAATGTGGATCTAGTGGGTGTAGTGGATACCGCGGATATAGACACAATAGGTGCAGTGGGTACAGTGGATACGGATACAGTGGGTGCAGTGGATACGGATGCGATAGGCGCAGTGGATACAGTGGATACGGATACAGTGGGTGCAGTGGATACAGTGGATACGGATACAGTGGGTGCAGTGGATACAGTGGATACGGATGGAATAGGCGCAGTGGATACAGTGGATACGGATACAGTGGGCGCAGTGGATACAGTGGATACGGATACAGTGGGCGCAGTGGATACAGTGGATAATGCGATTTTGTAAATTTGGGTTTGTTTACCTGGTTTGTTAGTGTGTAAATTAGATACAGTGACATGATTAGGTAAGGCTCTAGTATCGTTTTGTCCGTTGGTAGTGCCCGCACGATACTGAACGGGTAGGACTACTCGTTTAAATCTTCGGTTATTACATCCCCAGAGCTCTGTAGTTCTTCGGTTACGTCAACAACATGAATAGGTTGATTGTTTCTAGCAAAACTTATTGATGGGTGATTAGATTGTAATTGTTGACTTCGAGAGTTCCCGTATCGTCTGTTATTATATTCGCGTTTTCGACAGATATCTATAGTGTGGCCTATTGCTTTACAGTAGCGACACACTGGGGAAACAGGGGGGAGTGTATAATTTTGGTTATTAGGCCTATTTCTAACGCTCATGTCTTGTTGTGTAATACTTCGACCTGGCTGATATTGTCTCTGGACTAAGCGTCCCTGGTTGAATGGATTATTATTGTTAAAAGAGGATGTGTTTCGTTTAAGAGTACTTTGTAGTATTTTTTCTTCAGACATAGCAAAATTGATGGCATCATTCAAAGTTTCCGGATCGCGGCAACGAACCACAGTAGACAAACGAGCATTTAAGCCGCTAATAAAAGTATACAACGCGAGGTCCTGCATTGCAGCGACACGGCCAGCAAGTTCACCTTTCTTTTTTGTGGGTATTGAAATATTAATCTCGGTTAAAAGTTTAGATAAGCAAGATTCAAGACGCAGTGCGAACTGGCTAACCGTTTCGGTATTAGACTGTCGACAATCTTGAAGGTCAGAGAGCAGTGCAGCATAGTGTTTCCTTTCTCCAAACTGGGATTTTAAAAAGTCTTCTAACTGTTGCCATGTTTCGAAATCTTTTATGGCACATGCACTTTCGGCACGACCCTCAAGGTGGCTAAGGATATATTTTAACAATATCTCTTGTTGTGATGAACTAGCAAGGTTTATCGCGTTTCGACAATTATTTAGATAAGCATTCAACTTTTCGCGATTACCATCAAATTTATTTATAAATTTTATTAACACGCTAATATCAATTTCTTTCGTAGACATAGTTGCAGTGGCTTCCTCTTTAGGCATGTTGCACCTGGGAATTTATATTTAAAACAAAGAGATAAGACGCGAGTCTGAGAATTGCGATAAGGCAGTTATGTTGCACTGGTCTCGGGACTGAGCTATTAAATACACAATGCGATATTTCTCGTATGATCTAATTTACAATTAATAGAATTGATGAACACTTGTATCACTTCTTCTGTTTTCTGTTTATTTAATATTATGTAATTTCACTAGCACTGATCACAAGGCTGATACTTTGGCGTTAGGTATGCGTTTGAAAGACTTACAGGAGTATGGCAATTGCATAAGTTCCGAGGGTCATCTCGTCAGCTGATGATAGGTACCGGTTTTACCGGTTTTCACCTTGGTAAGCGGGCTCGGCAATGGATGTAGCAGTTAACCAGGTAGGTTCAGCGGGAAACAGCAGCACACACGCAAAAATTTATTACACTACGCGACGACAGGATTCGGCGGTTGGTTTTGCGATTTAGGATATAGTAGTGTCCACGGTCACGCGAGTTTTCACTGTTTTTTGTCACAGGACTGAGGCGAACCAGGATTTATTACTTTCAAATCATTTAAGCTGCCACCAATGTTACACGGGGCCTTGACTTAGGCTTTTTAAAAAAAAGGAAATAGTAAAATAATGAACACTTTTAATAAAAATAATAATTACAAGTAAAATGGAAAAGGCGAGTGTTCAATCAGAGGGTTCGGAAGAGACTGCCGCAACCTGGCGACGCTCTGAGTACTGGGATATCTGATACCCGCCTAGTAACGCTTAGCTCAGCGATGTCTCAGCGATGTCCCATACAAAAGGGGTATGTAACAGAACAATGACAGTGGCTGATAATCAACCTCAAGAGCTGGGTTTAATTTAAATTCCAAGCTAACTATTTTATCCAACACATTTTCGAACTCAGTACGTAAATCATCTACGGTTTCAATTTCACTCAAAAATTGTAACAGTTATTTTTTTATTATATTTGTATTGCGTACGGAGTTGTTAACAGCGACACCTATTGCCCCGCGTCGCATTTATTGATTTATCCAAAGTAGATTGTAACTATACTATTGATGTTCTTCGTCCGCCATCGGACCACTAGATGGCGTTGTTTTGTTGGTAAGTCATGGTAATAATTTATCCTGACAAATTGTATTGGTGTTGAAAGTGTCTTGGTATGGTAGGAAGCGAGTTACTGTTGAATTGAGGCGTGTTGACCTCGATGATAATTTGAATGTCAATTTAAAATGATAAAGGAGGGATTCTTTCTAGAAAGTTCACAAACCGAGCATATATAAGTCCGGCTTTTAGCCACAGGGACACTCTGCTGATTCTAGTCTTCCGATCTCAAGTAGTATTTTGTTTGTCTAGTAATTTCATTTTAGTAATGTTTTTTTGTTCTAAGTACCCACGCCAGTGGTAAGTTATTCTTAATTTTCTTGTAGTCATTTGTTTCTGGAACCTGAACGATTATATGAGTGCTAGTCCATTCGTAGGGCTCCAGATTTCGGGTCAAGACAATCAATCTCAGACGGCGTGCTCTTTCGTTTGAGGCCTTCTGGTGCGAAATTGAGTTTCTCAGTACCCTCTGGTAAACTGGCAGTAACGCGGCTCACCAAGCAAGCGGACAGCCTTATTCAAGGGTTACGTACTTCTTGTTAATGTTATTAATATAAATATTGAACCTTCCATTATACCTAATATAAATAGCCGACTCGGGCGGGTGTGGAAGTGACCTGCTGGATTGATGACGAGGAGGCTCCGAGCAGCATCAGCTCGGCCTTGACGCGCGCCGCTGCGGGATTTTTTTTATATACCCACTAATTTATGTTTTTTTATTATTGTAACTTTGAATTGATTGGAAATATACATGTATGTATGACTGAACTTACACCAGTTGTCTTTTTCTAAGGAGTCCCTTAGGTTGCCCACACGCACACCCTTCTGTTTTCGACAATGGCGCCCTGAGGTAATCTCGTGAATTTCTCCGCTGGGTAAGCCGGTGAGTAGTCCGCCTGACACGAAAAGCGGCTACAAAATGTCTCTTGTGCTGATAACGATTCGAGATTTCCTACACGATTAGAAATACTTTGCATACGACTAAAGATCCTATCTCTTTTGGCATATAACGTTTTTAATTGTACATTCACGTCTGTAGGTGCCATTTCGATAAGTTATGTATGTATGTATTGTAAATAGTGTAAATAAGAAACAATAAACAAGGCGGAGAACCAATTGCCTGTCCACAGCTGTTTAAACGTAGGTATTCAACACGAAACGAAAATGTAATGTGATGGATGTAATAAGTAGATAACTATACCATGCGAGCTGTAATTTGTTTACGATAATGAAAGCAAGACTTTATTCATAAGTAGGTATGCGAAAAATTTCTAAATTTAATGAGCGATAATGTATAGGTAGATATAATTTACCTATAGTACGAAATATGCGATGCGGGTTATGCGAAACAAAGTATACAAGTTAATACGAGATTCTTAAGTGCGAATATACGAAATTATTTTGAGACTTAAAATAAATGAATTCATGAATTTTTACAAATGAGCGACGCGTGCGACACGAAGATGGCGGCCGGCTGCCGGTAAACGAATTGACGATTTGTATAGCGAAATATGAGCGATAAACGAACTAAAGCGATAGGGACTGATTCAAATGGGGGGAGAAGGACCATTAATGTTTGCGCGGGTTAGCTAAGTTCGAGGAATTTGTAAAATTTGGTTGGCGTCAAGGTAGGAAATTAGAACTGGAAAAATGAAAGTAAGAATCAGTTCCAACGGAACGGATTGCACGATACCTTATTTCCTGTGCGGAGCAGCATAAAGTCCAGGGGCTATTTTTCACCAAATTCACAAACCACAATGCGAAAGTTATTAATTTGCGATTTTTCAAGTGGCACACGCGCGCATTTCGAAAACGACGGTAATACGGTCGAAGCGAGACTATATTTCACTTATGTACAACGAATGTGCAGCGTGCGGTGGTGAGTCCATCTAGCTCACACATATTGTATAGGCGTTGTGCAGGAAAGGGATAGTGGAGATGATATGATACCAACCAAAATATATAAAGTAATAGTTTTACGAAATTTGTTTAGCGGCGCGAACACCAACATCGCTTTAATCTCGGAATAGTAGCTAATAGTCTCCAGGTCGCCGTTTATCATGGCGTTATATTATCTACAGCAGCATTATAGTAAAGTTGCAAGTCATCAGCATAAAGATGAAACGCACATTGAAGATTCTGAGTGATGAGATTAATAAAAATAGAAAATAATAGTGGAGAGAGAATGCCGCCTTGGGGGACACCAGAGTCAAGATCACACCATATGGAGGTGGATTCGTCGACACGGACGGTCTGCTGGCGCCCTCTAAGATATGAAGAGAACCATTCCAGTACATCAGATGACATCATATGATAGCAAAGGATAGATAGAAGGACATCGTGACTAACGGTGTTAAAAGCATTTGAGAAATCAATCAAAGCCAACACGATAACTTTGGAGTCCTCAATTCCTGCCCGAATGTCATCAGTCACTTTCAGGAGTGCAGAAGTTGTGCTATGGCCAGGCTTAAAGCCCGATTGAAAAGGGTTATGACTAGTAAACATTATTTTTAAATACTAAGTTTACATAAGTAAATTTATTGTTTTTTTTTTAATGCGGGAATAAATGTATTTGCAATCATTAAGTACCACATAATATTCTCCAAATTTTTACCTACCGTGTAGTGAAATTTTCAAGTCGAACCATGTTATAGTGATACAGATACAAACAAAACAAAAAATAAAACTTTAACTGCGTTTTTCTCAAAATCAGCAGAATAGCTCAGAACAGCGAAATAAAAAATCCTTAGGGTCATCATATTGTTGAGTTACGAAACTCAACAATATGATGACCTCAAAGCTAAAATAGAAGACCTTGAAAAAGAGCTTAAAACGGAACGTCACATAAACCAGCTAGAAGAAAAGGTGGAGAATTTATAGAGTACACTATACATGACGAAATTAGAAATGCTCAATGTCCCTAAAATGGTAGGAGAAAGTCGAGAAGACCTAAGACAGATAATTACGGAAACAGCAAATGTACTTCAGATGTCATTAGAATGCCATGATAATAAGGACTTTTACCTCGTAAACAAGAAAGGTGGAACTGGTGGTTGACTTCACTTCTATTACTACTAAAGAAAATGTTTTATAAAAGTCGCGACACTTCAATAATACAAACACACAAAATAAATTGAATACAACCCAAATAAATTTGAAGGGCGAAGCAAGACCATATATGTGTCGGAGTGTTCAACACTGAAGGCACAACGGCTATTTTACATTACTCGAAAATTTGGCAATGACAACGGTTTCAAGTTTTGCTGGACCTCATTAGGAAAAAAAAATTCACGGCAATCTGAAGGAAAATAACACATACTTTTTAAAAGCGAAAAGGACCTCAAAATCAACTTATTGTTAGAACAATGACTACATAAATGTTTTTATTGCTATGTTCCGTTTTTTAGTGTTTTTTTAATTTTTTGTTTACATTTGTTTGTCTACAATTGTAAAAGATTTCTACACACACTACACATACATACTAAGAACAAACAACCAAAACAACACACACACCCTCAATCATTACCTAGGTATACTTAAAATCTGCTTTCCAAAGCCCAAACCACAGCGTCCAATGCGACGACCAACAGTTGCACGCGGAATTCGGTACACGCGATCTTATATTTCTCGTGGCCGTTGGGCCACCCCGTAAACACCGAGGAATAGGGAACGGGAAGGAGGGTAGAGAAGGCCACTAGGAAGAAAACCTCTATAAAAAATTTCAAATTTCAAATTTCAAAATTTCAAATAATTTATTTATAGTAACAGTACAGATAGTTTATGAAGTCCCTGACTTCTGTGCTAGGTAAACCTGTGTTACAGAAGCCAGTGCCCTCTCCCATTATAGTAACATACATTTTGTTTTATGAACTAAAGTCGCAGTACAATAATAATTTAAACTCATAAAAAGAGTGGGTAGATAATAAAAGGAGATCGGATACCTATGTTATGTGTGTTTCTAAGTCGGTATGTGTGTGTGTGTGTGTGTATGTGTGTGTTTGTGTGTATGTGTATATGTTATGGGGACGTATATGTGTGTAAATGGTTGGGTTGCTTTCGCGGAGCATTTCTAATAAAGTGAGTCTCGTGAGAGTATGGTTTAAGAGGATAAGCGGAGCGGAAATATGTGGGTCATTATTTGTAAGGCAAGTGGATTTTTATGTAATTGTTATTATGATTTTCTCAGTTTCGTCGTATGTCACAGATTGTAACCATGTTTTAAGTTTGTTTTTAACACTATGCAAACTAAGTTTATAGATGGGAAGAATTTTGTTAACTTTGTTATAAATTCGGCAGCTCTGGGCCAAAAAGTGTCTTCGTGCAAGAGCAGTCTGACAAGTAGTTGTTTCACAAACAGGAAAACCGGTACGTTGACTTGAGAGATTTGTAGTCAAGGGCAGCATTGTGTGTCTGCGTACGACAGAGCGCAAGATATATAGTTGTCTAACTGTCAAAACTTGGGCATCCGAGTAAAGTTTTGTGTTGGGATAGTCTCTCTTTTTAAAATACATGGTTTTAAGAGTTGCCCGTTGGGCTCGTTCCACCCCAAGCATCACCGTTTTAAAAGTGCCTCCCCAAACTGGAATACAGTATCTAATTATTGATTCACACAGAGAACGATACAAAAGTGAAGTTGTTTCCACGTCCGCCGAATATCTAAGTTCCTTAAATACGTACAACAGTTTGCGGATCCGAGAACAGAGGTTATTGGTGTGCTCCCGCCAATCCAATCTCTCATCAATGTGGACCCCCAAATATTTAATATCTGATACCATAGTTAGAGAAGGGCAGTTACATGATAAGGTATCTAAACATATGTGGGCCTTGATGGATTTAGAATCTGTAGGTGGTTTCGAAGAATTTGATAAAAACTGTATGATTTTAGTTACGTTTTGGTTACGTTTAGTGTTAGCAAATTCGTGGACAACCATTCCATCACAGCTTGCAGAGAAAGTTCGGTTGAGTGCTTGGCACCCACCCAGTCCTTCTCGCAAATTAGAAGAGCCGTGTCGTCAGCATAGGTGAAGATGTTGCAGTGATTTAGAGGTAGTTGACAGAGGTCATTAATATAAATTTTGGAAAAGGGTGGGCGCCAAAACACTGCCTTGTGGTAAGCCGTAATTGAGTATTTCCTCGTCACTGCATGACGCATTGATTTTAACGCACGTTCTACGTTCTCGTTCACGGCTACGTTCCCTAAGGAAGTCCTTGTAGATATTCAGGGCCATACCACGTATTCCCATACGCTCCATCTTCTTGACAAGTCTAGGAATGGAAACCGTATCGAAGGCCTTGGTTAGGTCTAAAAATACACCATAACATTTCAAGTGCTTATCCAATTTATCGACTAGTGTATTCGCAAAGTCCGAAACCGCATCTTCCGTAGAAATTCCTGCCCGAAAACCATATTGGTTGCTTGCTATCAAGTGGTTCTTGTTCAGAAATTTTTGTAGGTTGGTATTCAAAATATTTTCAAGAATTTTGGAAAATCCGGTAAGCACTGAGATTGGTCGGTAATTGGAAACATCCTCTCTCGCTCCACTTTTGTAAATCGGATGTACAATCGCTCGCTTAAAAGCGCTAGGAAAGATACCTGAATCGATTGCACAATTACAAATGTGAGCGATGATAGGGGCCAGAGTATTTCGAGACAATTTTATAATTTTCGTTGGGATATTGTCCCACCCGGTAGCGCAGTCACTTTGTAGCCTTTCTATCAGTGCTTTCACAGTACCCGTATCAACAAAGGGAACACCTAGAGAGCCACAAGGAGATGAAAGAGAAACAGAGCTAATAGGTGTAAATTTTGATGCAAGAGTCATACCAATACATGCAAAGTATTTGTTTATATTATTAAGACATGTAGCAGGGTTGTCAGTTGATGGATTGAGTAGCGCATTAGGGGATTGTCTTTGCCGGTTGCTATTGGTGATGGACTTGATTGCTTGCCACGTGGCCCTTGGATTGTTTTTGGCTTTTATCAATTCAGCTTTTTGGTAGGCCCGTTTTAACTTTTTAACCAAATCATTACAGTAGTTACGATAGCGCTTATATGTTGTTTTTAGAATAGCGTCATCGGGTGATAATCTAACCTGACGATGCATTTTGTCACGATTACGGAGGCATCGGACTAATCCCGCTGTCATCCAGGGTTTAATTATAGTGTTGCGGTTGGAATGGTATATATTTTTAGTATGTTTTGAAATCACTGTCTGTATCCCCGAGATTAATAGATTAGTTGCCAAGTTTGGATCTGAAGTGTTAAGTACGTAATTGAAATCGTGTGCATCGAGTTCTTTTTTTATAGCATCGTAATCATATCGGATTGATATTTTTTTCAGTTCACATTTTAATGTTTTGTTTTGACCTAGAAATATTGCAATCGGAAGATGATCGGTTATATGGGTGTCTAGTACAATAATTTTGGCTGGCGATTTCGATCTCATCATGACATGGTCTAAACAATTATTGATTCTGGTTGGCAAAGTATGTGCAGGTAACAATCCAAGCGTAGCTGTTATGTTTAGGTAGTCATTTGCGTGTCGATCATTATTACCTGGCTTAATATCGATGTTAAGGTCACCTATGAGCATAACATTATTGTAAGATTTCAAAGATGTGACTATTTTACTTAGGCTGGTGTAGAAGTTGGTGGGGTTTGAATAGGACGGGGATCGATAAATTCCGACTATCGCTGTATCATTGTAGCAGCAGACCAGGCAGTTGGCGTCAGTTATCTCTGGCTCTTGTATGGAACTACATAGAGTGGTTTTGGCGTATATTAATACACCATCATTTTGTTTTGGGTTGTTTATGGTTTTATATGCAGTATAGCCCTCCAAAACGGGAATGTTACTAACTGTTTGCAGCCAACACTCCGTGAGGATTAAGAGATCGAATTTTATCTTTGTTGTGGTTAACATGGTAGTGAATTGGTCAAGGTTCTTTTTGATGCTCCTGATATTGGTGTGTATGATTTTTAATTCATTATCGCAAAATCCTGTGAAATTCTGACATTGTTCCGGTGTCGATAAGTAGTTGTCCGCAACTGAGATTGTATCTAATTCATTAGAGATTTCATTTATGTTTATCATTTTTAGTGTGAGAATAGTTCGGTACAGAGAATGAGACAGCGTGGAATTGGTGATTGTGATGTGGATGCGATGTGATGTGGTGGATGTGGTGTCTATGCGTTATGCCCTGTGTGGTGTGCGGTTTTTCCGGGTTTTTACAATTGTGTGAGTATTTTGTGTTTGGTTTCCGATTAGTGAATAGGGTTTGGTAAATTAGGGATTTCATGATATTTACAAAAACATAGTAGATAGGATAAGCGGATCGCAGCGGAAAGTGCGTGGTGACAGGCAGTCTTCCGTTTGACATGCTAGTCATTTTTCGCCATGAAGGTTATCAAGGTCGGTTTCGCTTTTTATAATGTAGTGTCGTTCTCCATCCGTTTTACGCAGCAGAACCTTACCGAATGATGTCCAGCAGTACTTATACTTGTGAGAATCAGCAAAGCAGCGAGCAAGGTAATAGATGCGCTGCGTTTTCGGTGTTAGTTTTTCGGCCACAAAGATATGTTTTAAGGACCCATTAATTTTCAAATGCGTGGTATTTAACTTGTTCTCTTTATTTGCTTTATTGAAATCACGGGCCTTTTTAAGGATATTTTCCTTTGTGATAGCGCTATTGAAATCAACAGTAATAGTGTTTGAATCCTTTTTGTTTTTCATGCGAAATATATCTTTAATATCAGTGTCATCTATCGGACATCCAAGAATGTTTGCGGTCTTGGTGACTATAGCGCACAGATCTTTCTTGCTTTCTTCTTGTTTCTGCGGCAGATTCCTTATTTCGATTTTGGACGAGCTTAGTTGCCGCTCCATATGTTCTACCCTTTCTTCTAACTCGCGGATGTATCGACGATCATAATTGCGTTCAGATTCCAGGTTAGATAATTTTATTTTCATGTCGTCATATTCTTTGGAAATAAAAGTGAGAGAGTCTTTTATCTCTAAGTTCTGTGCAATGATTTCGGTAATAGCCTGATGTAGTGAGGATAGCTTGCTATCTGTTTGAACGGTTGATGCTGACAACATCGCGCGGATTTCGTCCAGCCCCGACCGGCAGTCGCAGTCGTCGCGCTTACGCTTCAAGCGAGTTATATTGCGATCTCCTCCCAAAGTCGAAAGATCCGGGGATGATCCTGATTGAGGGAATTTCCGGTTCTCGGAAGTGGAACTTCCTTTTTTGTCATCTGGGTGAGAAGGCTTTGGTGGTGTTCTTTTTAAGGGCATGGTTAGTATAATAATAAAATATGTTACCTAAATTGTTTTGTATGAGGTAAGGCTCCTTATCGATGACGACCGTCTCACACACTCTGTCCGTCACCCGCTGTCGCTTATGTATTATGGCAAGCGCTCTGCAGTACAATGCTGTCCCTTTCTTACATCGAATCCACGTTCCTCGCTGCGTTATGCACGCCTAGTACTTCGCGATGATGATTTAATAACGAATTTTTATGTAAATATTATAATTTTTTGCGAATAAATAAAAAAATTATTAGAACGTTGTGCGGTTCCACGTCTATACGCTATCGCGGTCCGGAGAGAAGGAGAAAAATCACCCCTAACCCAAGCTGAGGAAGCCCGGGGAAGAGGTTAACGGCTGGGGGGGTATCCCAGTCGCTAGGGCAACACAGCGTTAGCTCACGCAAAAGAGCAAAATAATAATGGACGCCACTAAGAAAAATAAATTACCCCAGGAGGGTACCGACCGCGCCGCGGTCGGAGAATTCCTCAGTACTCCGGTTGAGATCGGAGTGTTCAGCCCGCCGTATTCTGGGGGGCACAGTTGCATGCACAGAGGTGTCCGAGTCTGGGCACATTACCCTTGGCGCACACGCCCAGTTTTGTGCGTCCCAGAACGCCGAGTCCGGCGTCTTCCCGCGCCCAGTCGGGCGAACAAAGAAAAGGAATTGGTGAGCGCCAACTACAGAGCTTGTGGAAGGCCCAGGGAACGAGTGGCAGCGGGGGATTCCTCTCCTCGCGGTCTCCTAGCGGTCATCATATCCCCGTACGGGCAAACCGAAGGGACTGGCGGAAGAGACCTCGAAGAAGCCTCACTTCCCTTCGCGGCACCGTGCGACTAACGTGTGACTTCATGTGCTAACAATTTAAATATTGTTTTCTGTTTCTTCTGCGACTAGTTTCCGGCTTGCGGGCGGCTAAAGGTTGTGTATAGTGTTTTAAAGAAAGTCAGTAAGTTTAACAGTAATATAGTGCTGAATTATTTTATTACGACTATTGGTGAGTAAATTTATTTTCTTTCTAAAAGTGGGTAGGAGGTATCCTTTGTTTATATTGATTTTTCTCTGCGTGTTATTTATTTTTAAACCTGTTCCTTTTGAAATTGTTGTTTGGTGTGTCTTTGTTTGGCTATGTCGGTCGTTAGCGAGTTGCCGGACCCCGGCGGTACAAGTGAATTTCTAACACCAACCGGGAAAAGGACATTTATCGAAATGTCACCTACGGATTTCTCGCCGAAAGACAGTAGCCGTAGGCGCGTTATTAATTCGGACTTAAGTGGTAATGTTTCGTCTCCTACCGGTCGTGATAACTGTGGGGAGTACAACTACTGTGACTTAGTATCACAGGCCACTGATTATTTGGCAAAAATTAATGAATTAGTTAATGATCAGGGTTCTCGGATGAATGTAGGTAATAAAACGGCGATTATGGATATTACTCAACGAATTACCGGTATCGTATCTTTGTTAGCAATAAAATCCTCTAGCAACGAAACAAAGTTAGCGAATTTTGAGCGACAAATGGAGGGTATCGCAACTCAACAAACGAGTTTAACGTACGCGGACAAACTTAAGCTTCGATTACCACCTAAATCTGCTCCGTGCCCGGTACCTACTGAAGCGCGCGTTCCTAAGCCTTGTGTTATTGCCTATCCCACTACGGAAAGCTTAGCGGACTATGCGACCTCGTCAGCAACAAAACAAGCTCTCATGAAGGCTATTAAACCGAGTGATGAGGGATTTCAAATTGTAGGCGTTAAAAAAACCTCTAAGGCAGGCGTCGTGTTACGTGTAGCTAACGAACGGCAGCTTAAGAAACTGGAATCTGTGGACGCCATTAAATCAGTAGGGTTGCGCTTAGAAAAACCGAAAGGCCGTAGGCCCCGTATAATTGTAAAAGACGTACCCGGTTCTATGGAAGATCGTGCCTTCCTAACAGCCTTATACCGTCAGAATATCAAGGACGAATTAAAATTAAGTGAGAACGATTTTATTAAGTCAACCAAAATTGTTAGGCATCGTAAACTAGAAAATGGGCGTCAATGGATAGGCTTAGAATTAGAGGCAGCAGTTCGGAAACATCTAGCCAACACAAAAGATAAACTTTATATAGACTTGGCCACATGTAGATTCATAGACGATATAGAAGTAGTTCGTTGCTTAAATTGTCAGCAATTCGGTCATGTACAAAAGTTTTGCACCATTAAAACCCTTACTTGTGCTAATTGCGCCGCCGCACACGAAACGCGAGCTTGTCCAGATTTTAAGCCCACGTGCGCACAGTGTAAGCGGTTCAAAAAACCATCTGACCATCGATGCGGCTCATACGACTGTGCCACATACAAATTAAAACTGGAACAGCTAATATTAAATACCCATTACTGAATAGTTTAACTTAGTTTAAAAAAAAAAAAAAAAAAAAAAGTTTAAAGAGTAACTTACTAAGTAATGAATAATATTTCGATAGGCCAGTTAAATCTTCATAACGATAAAATAGCTACATCAGAATTAGACCGTTTAATTTTAGAACAAAAGTTAGACATTGTCCTTTTACAAGAACAATATCAGAGCGCTCACTTGCGTCGTAATGTAGTACAGCTTGACTGCCGTTCGCAGGCTGGGATATATGTTGCAAGTTCTAATTTTACGGTAACATCTTTGCGTAATCTTATGACGTCACACTGCGCCGTTACTGAGATCTCATCCTCTACCTGTAAGGTTTACGTAGTGAGCTGCTATTTTCAATATTCACATCCTATTGATCCTCACTTACATTACTTACGTTACGTTACTTACGTTACGTCTTGCAGTTCCTCGTGGGACACAAAATTATCATTGGCGCTGATGTCAATGCGTCATCTTCATTATGGTATGGCAAGTTGCGTTCAACCGACACGGTTCGACGTTGTGCGGTTGAAGATTTCATTGCGGAAATGAATCTTATTATTCACAATACCCCCGATGCACCACCAACTTTTTTCAACCCAATGGGTGAGTCTTCTATTGACGTGACGCTTACGCGCGGCGACGTCTCAATATCCGGATGGCGTGTCCTTCCGGACGCATCCTGTAGTGATCACCGCTTGATCGTGTACGAATTCATACCAAGGGTTGCACAGGATCCACAAAGAGCTCCCTATAATTTTAGATATAAAACTAAAGGTGCGAACTGGGCTTTGTTTGGTTCACTCTTTGCAACTCATACCAAAGACTTCAGTCGCAGTAGTTTATCAGCTGAGGAAAGCGCAGAAATACTATCAGAAACTTTTACATACTGCGCTGATGTAACTATTGGTCGCGGATCTATCACTAACACTCGTAGATGTGATTGGTGGAATGATAGATTAGCCGAACTACGTAGAAGCTACCGGAAAGCTCGTAGAAAATTAAACACTATTAAAAAACATAACGTAACAGGAGATTTGTACAACAATGCTCTCATTGCTCTTAGAGTTGCCAGGTCCCACTACAGAGCTGCTGTGGAAAAATCCAAGGGAAACTTAATTCAGAAACTTGTTGATAAACTCGATAGAGAGGGCCCGTGGTCACCTTTGTATCACGAATTTAAGGCAAATAGATCAATCGACCTTGCATACATACAGAACATCAAAATTAATAACAGATATACCACAGGAGTAGAACAAACAGCATAATATCTTTTAGACTCACTCGTACCTGACGATCGACCGGAAAACGACACTGATCATCATCGACAGATCAGGCAGTGGGCCATCGAACCACCACTATCTCCAATGTCTGATTTACCATCTTCAGACGAATTTCTCGGTATCATTAGATCCTTGCCGCTAAACAAGGCTTCGGGCGATGATAAAATATCTAACAAAATGATAAAAGAAGCTTGTAAACTTTCGGGTGACACGATTTTCACTGTCTTTAAACGTTGCATTGCTGAAGGAATATTTCCTCGTATATGGCCGTGCGGTAATATTCGTATAATACCAAAAAGTGGCGACAAGCCACCGGATGATCCTAAATCCTACCGACCAATAACATTGTTACCATCGTTAGGAAAGCTTTTAGAACGTCTTGTAGTGCCCCGGCTTCTGCCAGGTGGAGTCAAATTTCATGATAGACAATTTGGATTTACGTTGGGTAAATCGACAACTGACGCTGTTATATCGGTTAGAAAGTTTGTCACAGGGTCAAAATTTCAATACGTGCTGGCTATTTTCTTAGATATATCTGGCGCCTTCGACAACGCATGGTGGCCCATGCTGTTGCTGAAATTAAATCACGGGGGTGCTTTAAAAATATTTATTCCCTTATCTCTTCGAACTTTTCACAAGGTACAACTAAACTAAGACTTGGTCATCATTCTGTGTCGAAGGCGCTTACAATGGCATGTCCTCAGGGATCGGTGCTAGGTCCATACTTGTGGAATATCGGCTTCGACACCACAGACGGAAACCCATCCGGTAGAGGAGGCAATGGAGGCCTAAAATTCCCGCCTCCACATAAAGTTTTACAGGGCAACCTAAACTACTGCCGCGCAGCGCAAAATCTGCTTATGCAGACTTTAGGGTTAGGTTTTGGCCACTTTAGAGGTTATCTAATATAGTGAGTACCCTAATTAATCTTGGGACAATTAAATGAAAGGTAGACACGTATTCGCGTAAACTGGTTTAATTCTCGACTGTTAACGGCGGGCGCAGCCGCCTCTAGGTAAGCATATTTTGCTCACGCTAACTGAAATGTACACTTACATATTAATTATTACATATTACAGGAAAGTAAGTAGGTGAGATACGTTGTGTCCCTACACCATTTCCCTCTTTAAATTTCTTCGTAAATTGCGGTCATCCCTTGAGGGAGCCGACTCGAAAAGTCGCGTAAAGACTGGAATTCTTAATTATAATGAATGGTAGTCATCATAGCAGCCTACTCTCACAAAAAAATACACCCCTTAGAGCCTGCAGTACCCTCTATGGTGACGCCTGCAAAATACATAAACATATACTGCACGGATGGCGTAGTGGTTTAAGCGGTCGCCACGCCGCTTCCTATTACGCCGAGTGTTGCGGGTTCAAACCCCACATGGGACAACACTTTGTGTGATCCACAAATTGTTGTTCTGAGTCTGGGTGTACTTTGTGTCCGTTTCATGTATGTTTGTAAAGTCCCCCGCGACACAGGATTTATTCCTAGTGCGGGAGTTGTCTATAAAAAAAAAAAGAAAAAAATATACGTTTTCGAAAATAGAACAATTAACACTAAGGAGGAATACAATATTCACAAAATTACAAACACAAAGTCATAAACACATTTCACTGGCCTATACATATGCGTTTGTGGTTGCTGCCTGCTGTTGCGGTACCGTATGGACAGTGACCACTCTTGGATTGTCATCTGCTTGCTGCTTGCAAACCCACGCCTTTACCACTTTTTTACAACGACGCCAAACCATACACCCAGTGGCAGTGGATAAAATAATAGTCAGCGCTATTATCACCCAAATTACATGGTCTAATTTTTGGTGAAAATTGTTGGTTACAGTATGAGCGATTAAACCATTGCTAGAACTATACTCTTCTTTAGTTTGGCTCGATCCCATTGTACTTAGCTGTAGATGCGAGTTTACTAGAAGTACGTATAGTAATGACATATAATTTCAAATAATTTTAATATTCATTGCTTATAAAATAGGCCTACTTGCTATTTTTCTAGTCCACATACATTATGTTATAAAGTTGTCAAAGTTACGAAATAAAATAAAATTGTCATAGAATATTTGAAACAAATCCTATACCAACCCGTCTGGCCAGCGTGGTATAGTAGGCCAAAACCTCCTTTCTAAGGAGAGGCCTATGTCCAGCAGTGGACTATTATAGGCTGTTGATGTGCCGGGGGGCCGTGGCCACGTTCGTGACGGCGAGGGGTAGTTCGATCGTGGACATCTCGTTCCAT